>CM030364.1:12386150-13586150 GCA_017893485.1 Hemerocallis citrina | reverse complement strand
GTGAATAATAGGTAAAGAATATTAGAGAGTTTGTGTTTAATCTTGAATCTTTAAGTGATTCTTGAATTTGTTATAAAATTAGTTATCTTATTACATGATTCTTGAACTTAGTTTGTTTATGATTCTTGAAGTAATTGTTAGTGTTGAGTTACTGACTAATTCCAAGGTAAAGCCAGTATATTTTCTTCCAGCTGGATCTGAGATCAAGAACGGTTATAAAATTAATAAAAGAACAAAAGTTTAAGAAAAATATTAACAAAATATTACCACATAGGGTTTCTTGAGGTAGCTCTTGGTTGTAAATGAACAGAACCATTAGTAACATGATTGAAACAATTGCTATTAGAGTATTAAGCCTAAAAGCGTTGTATATATAGGTATATACAACGTTTTTAATCCAATCACGGAAGATTCTCATCGAATCGATCATCCAATCGATAATCCATTCGATGATCCAATCGTTATCGCGACGCATGGCTGCAGTATGGGTTTTTTTTTATCGGAGGTTGAAGACGATAAATGGGGTTCTGGGGTTGTCAAGAATTGAGTTAGAGTCGGGGCAGTGAGGGGTGTTTTATAGGGAGAGCTTTGGCGCCAAAAATCCTAACCGAACGCTTTATGATTGGGAATCCACTTATAAATCGATTTTTTTCCCAAACTGTCCCACTTTTTGAAAGTTTTTTCCAAACCGCCCTACTTTTTTTTTAATTTCTCCCACTCGGTCTTTAAAAGACCGAGTGTAGTTATTTTTCACGCGGTCTTTCAAAAACCGAGTCTTACACTTCGAAAAATCGAAGAGTAAGACTCGGTCTTTGAAAGAGTCTGGGAAGTTTGAGGAAAGTAAATGTAAGGCGTAAATGAGTATGCAGACATGTTAATTAAAATTATCAAGATAAGAAAACAGGAACATGTCAGTTACAGTGAACAAAAAACAAAAACAGTGAACAAAAAACAAAAACAAAAACAAGAAAGCAGGAACATGTCAGACACTGTTGTGTTACTGATTGAGAATTAGTTATTTAATAATTACAAAAACAGTGAAGGTGTGGATTCTTGAACTGAAATCAATCTGAGTTTTTCTTTATTTTGACGTGAATAATAGGTAAAGAATATTAGAGAGTTTGTGTTTAATCTTGAATCTTTAAGTGATTCTTGAATTTGTTATAAAATTAGTTATCTTTTTACATGATTCTTGAACTGAGTTTGTTTATGATTCTTGAAGTAATTGTTAGTGTTGAGTTACTGACTAATTCCAAGGTAAAGCTAGCATATTTTCTTCCAGCTGGATCTGAGATCAAGAACGGTTATAAAATTAATAAAAGAACAAAAGTTTAAGAAAAATGTTAACAAAATATTACCACATAGGGTTTCTTGAGGTAGCTCTTGGTTGTAAATGAACAGAACCATTAGTAACATGATTGAAACAATTGCTATTAGAGTATTAAGACTAAAAGCGTTGTATATATAGATATATACAACGTTTTTAATCCAATCACGGAACATTCTCATCGAATCGATCATCCAATCGATAATCCATTCGATAATTCAATCGTTATCGCGACGCATGGCTGCAGTATGGATTTTTTTTATCGGAGGTTGAAGACGATAAATGGGGTTTTGGGGTTGTCAAGAATTGAGTTAGAGTCGGGGCAGTCAGGGGTGTTTTATAGGGAGAGCTTTGGCGCCAAAAATCCTAACCGAACGCTTTATGATTGGGAATCCACTTATAAATCGATTTTTTTCCCAAACTGTCCCACTTTTTTAAAGTTTTTTCCAAACCGCCCCTTGGTCTTTAAAAGACCGAGTGTAGTTATTTTTCATGCGGTCTTTCAAAACCCGAGTCTTACACTTCGAAAAATCGCAGAGTAAGACTCGGTCTTTGAAAGAGTCTGGGAAGTTTGAGGAAAGTAAATGTAGGGCGTAAATGAGTATGCAGACATGTTAATTAAAATTATCAAGATAAGAAAACAGGAACATGTCAGTTACAGTGAACAAAAAACAAAAACAGTGAACAAAAAACAAAAACAAAAACAAAAACAAGAAAGCAGGAACATGTCAGACACTGTTGAGTTACTGATTGAGAATTAGTTATTTAATAATTATAAAAACAGTGAAGGTGTGGATTCTTGAACTGAAATAATTCTGAGTTTTTCTTTATTTTGACGTGAATAGGAGGTAAAGAATATTAGAGAGTTTGTGTTTAATCTTGAATCTTTAAGTGATTCTTGAATTTGTTATAAAATTAGTTATTTTATTACATGATTCTTGAACTTAGTTTATTTTATGATTATTGAAGTAATTGTTAGTGTTGAGTTACTGACTAATTCCAAGGTAAAGCCAGCATATTTTCTTCCAGCTGGATCTGAGATCAAGAACGGTTATAAAATTAATAAAAGAACAAAAGTTTAAGAAAAATGTTAACAAAATATTACCACATAGGGTTTCTTGAGGTAGCTCTTGGTTGTAAATGAACAGAACCATTAGTAACATGATTGAAACAATTGCTATTAGAGTATTAAGACTAAAAGCGTTGTATATATAGATATATACAATGTTTTTAATCCAATCACGGAACATTCTCATCGAATCGATCATCCAATCGATAATCCAATCGTTATCGCGACGCATGGCTGCAGTATGGGTTTTTTTTTATCGGAGGTTGAAGACGATAAATGGGGTTTTGGGGTTGTCAAGAATTGAGTTAGAGTCGGGGCAGTGAGGGGTGTTTTATAGGGAGAGCTTTGGCGCCAAAAATTCTAACCGAACGCTTTATGATTGGGAATCCACTTATAAATCAATTTTTTCCCCAAACTGTCCCACTTTTTGAAAGTTTTTTCCAAACCGCCCTACTTTTTTTTTTAATTTCTCCCACTCGGTCTTTAAAAGACCAAGTGTAGATATTTTTCATGTGGTCTTTCCAAACCCGAGTCTTACACTTCGAAAAATCGAAGAGTAAGACTCGGTCTTTGAAAGAGTCTGGGAAGTTTGAGGAAAGTAAATGTAGGGCATAAATGAGTATCCAGACATGTTAATTAAAATTATCAAGATAAGAAAACAGGAACATGTCAGTTACAGTGAACAAAAAACAAAAACAGTGAACAAAAAACAAAAACAAAAACAAAAACAAAAACAAGAAAGCAGGAACATGTCAGACACTGTTGAGTTACTGATTGAGAATTAGTTATTTAATAATTACAAAAACAGTGAAGGTGTGGATTCTTGAACTGAAATCAATCTGAGTTTTTCTTTATTTTGACGTGAATAATAGGTAAAGAATATTAGAGAGTTTGTGTTTAATCTTGAATCTTTAAGTGATTCTTGAATTTGTTATAAAATTAGTTATCTTATTACATGATTCTTGAACTTAGTTTGTTTATGATTCTTGAAGTAATTGTTAGTGTGGAGTTACTGACTAATTCCAAGGTAAATCCAGCATATTTTCTTCCAGCTGGATCTGAGATCAAGAACGGTTATAAAATTAATAAAAGAACAAAAGTTTAAGAAAAATGTTAACAAAATATTACCACATAGGGTTTCTTGAGGTAGCTCTAGGTTGTAAATGAACAACACTATTAGTAACATGATTGAAACAATTGCTATTAGAGTATTAAGACTAAAAGCGTTGTATATATAGATATATACAACGTTTTTAATCCAATCACGGAACATTTTCATCGAATCCATCATCCAATCGATAATCCATTTGATAATCCAATCGTTATCGCGACGCATGGCTGCAGTATGGGTTTTTTTTTATCGGAGGTTGAAGACGATAAATGGGGTTTTGGGGTTGTCAAGAATTGAGTTAGAGTCGGGGCAGAGAGGGGTGTTTTATAGGGTGAGCGTTGGCGCCAAAAATCCTAACCGAACGCTTTATGATTGGGAATCCATTTATAAATCGATTTTTTTCCCAAACTGTCCCACTTTTTGAAAGTTTTTTCCAAACCGCCCTATTTTTTTTAAATTTCTCCCACTCGGTCTTTAAAAGACCGAGTGCAGTTATTTTTCACGCGGTCTTTCAAAACCTGAGTCTTACACTTCGAAAAATCGAAGAGTAAGACTCGGTCTTTGAAAGAGTCTGGGAAGTTTGAGGAAAGTAAATGTAGGGCGTAAATGAATATGCAGACATGTTAATTAAAATTATCAAGATAAGAAAACAGGAACATGTTAGTTACAGTGAACAAAAAACAAAAACAGTGAACAAAAAACAAAAACAAAAACAAAAACAAGAAAGCAGGAACATGTCAGACACTGTTGAGTTACTGATTGAGAATTAGTTATTTAAAAATTACAAAAACAGTGAAGGTGTGGATTCTTGAACTGAAATCAATCTGAGTTTTTTTTATTTTGACGTGAATAATAGGTAAAGAATATTAGAGAGTTTGTGTTTAATCTTGAATCTTTAAGTGATTCTTGAATTTGTTATAAAATTAGTTATCTTATTACATGATTCTTGAACTTAGTTTGTTTATGATTCTTGAAGTAATTGTTAGTGTTGAGTTACTGACTAATTCCAAGGTAAAGCCAGTATATTTTCTTCCAGCTGGATCTGAGATCAAGAACGGTTATAAAATTAATAAAAGAACAAAAGTTTAAGAAAAATGTTAACAAAATATTACCACATAGGGTTTCTTGAGGTAGCTCTTGGTTGTAAATGAACAGAACCATTAGTAACATGATTGAAACAATTGCTATTAGAGTATTAAGACTAAAAGCGTTGTATATATAGATATATACAATGTTTTTAATCCAATCACGGAACATTCTCATCGAATCGATCATCCAATCGATAATCCATTCGATAATCCAATCGTTATCGCGACACATGGCTGCAGATCCGGTTTTTTTTTATCGGAGGTTGAAGACGATAAATGGGCTTTTGGGATTGTCAAGAATCGAGTTAGAGTCGAGGCAATGAGGGGTGTTTTATAGGGAGAGCTTTGGCGCCAAAAATCCTAACCGAACGCTTTATGATTGGGAATCCACTTATAAATCGTTTTTTTCCCCAAACTGTCCCACTTTTTGAAAGTTTTTTCCAAACCGCCCTACTTTTTTTTTAATTTCTCCTACTCGGTCTTTTATCTTTAAAAGACCGAGTGTAGTTATTTTTCACGCGGTCTTTCAAAAACCGAGTCTTACACTTCGAAAAATCGAAGAGTAAGACTCGGTCTTTGAAAGAGTCTGGGATGTTTGAGGAAAGTAAATGTAAGGCGTAAATGAGTATGTAGACATGTTAATTAAAATTATCAAGATAAGAAAACAGGAACATGTCAGTTACAGTGAACAAAAAACAAAAACAGTGAACAAAAAACAAAAACAAAAACAAAAACAAGAAAGCAGGAACATGTCAGACACTGTTGAGTTACTGATTGAGAATTAGTTATTTAATAATTACAAAAACAGTGAAGGTGTGGATTCTTGAACTGAAATCAATCTGAGTTTTTCTTTATTTTGACGTGAATAATAGGTAAAGAATATTAGAGAGTTTGTGTTTAATCTTGAATCTTTAAGTGATTCTTGAATTTGTTATAAAATTAGTTATCTTATTTCAGGATTCTTGAACTTAGTTTGTTTATGATTCTTGAAGTAATTGTTAGTGTTGAGTTACTGACTAATTCCAAGGTAAAGCTAGCATATTTTCTTCCAGCTGGATCTGAGATCAAGAACGGTTATAAAATTAATAAAAGAACAAAAGTTTAAGAAAAATGTTAACAAAATATTACCACATAGGGTTTCTTGAGGTAGCTCTTGGTTGTAAATGAACAGAACCATTAGTAACATGATTGAAACAATTGCTATTAGAGTATTAAGACTAAAAGCGTTGTATATATAGGTATATACAACGTTTTTAATCCAATCACGGAACATTCTCATCGAATCGATCATCCAATCGATAATCCATTCGAGAATCCAATCGTTATCGCGACGCATGGCTGCAGTATGGGTTTTTTTTTTATCGGAGGTTGAAGACGATAAATGGGGTTTTGGGGTTGTCAAGAATTGAGTTAGAGTCGGGGCAGTGAGGGTTGTTTTATAGGGAGAGCTTTGGCGCCAAAAATCCTAACCGAACGCTTTATGATTGGGAATCCACTTATAAATCAATTTTTTTCCCAAACTGTCCCACTTTTTGAAAGTTTTTTCCAAACCGCCCTACTTTTTTTTTATTTCTCCCACTCGGTCTTTAAAAGACCGAGTATAGTTATTTTTCACGCGGTCTTCAAAAACCGAGTCTTACACTTCGAAAAATCGAAGAGTAAGACTCGGTCTTTGAAAGAGTCTGGGAAGTTTGAGGAAAGTAAATGTAAGGCGTAAATGAGTATGCAGACATGTTAATTAAAATTATCAAGATAACAAAACAGGAACATGTCAGTTACAGTGAACAAAAAACAAAAACAGTGAACAAAAAAAAAAACAAAAAAAAAAAAAACAAGAAAGCAGGAACATGTCAGACACTGTTGTGTTACTGATTGAGATTTAGTTATTTAATAATTACAAAAACAGTGAAGGTGTGGATTCTTGAATTGAAATCAATCTGAGTTTTTCTTTATTTTGACGTGAATAATAGGTAAAGAATATTAGAGAATTTGTGTTTAATCTTGAATCTTTAAGTGATTCTTGAATTTGTTATAAAATTAGTTATCTTATTTCAGGATTCTTGAACTTAGTTTGTTTATGATTATTGAAGTAATTGTTAGTGTTGAGTTACTGACTAATTCCAAGGTAAAGCCAGCATATTTTCTTCCAGCTGGATCTGAGATCCAGAACGGTTATAAAATTAATAAAAGAACAAAAGTTTAAGAAAAATGTTAACAAAATATTACCACATAGGGTTTCTTGAGGTAGCTCTTGGTTGTAAATGAACAGAACCATTAGTAACATGATTGAAACAATTGCTATTAGAGTATTAAGACTAAAAGCGTTGTATATATAGATATATACAACGTTTTTAATCCAATCACGGAATATTCTCATCGAATCGATCATCCAATCGATAATCCATTCGAGAATCCAATCGTTATCGCGACGCATGGCTGCAGTATGGGTTTTTTTTATCGGAGGTTGAAGACGATAAATGGGGTTTTGGGGTTGTCAAGAATTGAGTTAGAGTCGGGGCAGTCAGGGGTGTTTTATAGGGAGAGCTTTGGCGCCAAAAATCCTAACCGAACGCTTTATGATTGGGAATCCACTTATAAATCGATTTTTTCCCCAAACTGTCCCACTTTTTGAAAGTTTTTTCCAAACCGCCCTTGGTCTTTAAAAGACCGAGTGTAGTTATTTTTCATGCGGTCTTTCAAAACCCGAGTCTTACACTTCGAAAAATCGCAGAGTAAGACTCGGTCATTGAAAGAGTCTGGGAAGTTTGAGGAAAGTAATGTAGGGCGTAAATGAGTATGCAGACATGTTAATTAAAATTATCAAGATAAGAAAATAGGAACATGTCAGTTACAGTGAACAAAAAACAAAAACAGTGAACAAAAAACAAAAACAAGAAAGCAGGAACATGTCAGACACTGTTGAGTTACTGATTGAGAATTAGTTATTTAATAATTACAAAAACAGTGAAGGTGTGGATTCTTGAACTGAAATCAATCTGAGTTTTTCTTTATTTTGACGTGAATAATAGGTAAAGAATATTAGAGAGTTTGTGTTTAATCTTGAATCTTTAAGTGATTCTTGAATTTGTTATAAAATTAGTTATCTTATTACATGATTCTTGAACTTAGTTTGTTTATGATTCTTGAAGTAATTGTTAGTGTGGAGTTACTGACTAATTCCAAGGTAAAGCCAGCATATTTTCTTCCAGCTGGATCTGAGATCAAGAACGGTTATAAAATTAATAAAAGAACAAAAGTTTAAGAAAAATGTTAACAAAATATTACCACATAGGGTTTCTTGAGGTAGCTCTAGGTTGTAAATGAACAACACCATTAGTAATTAGTAACATGATTGAAACAATTGCTATTAGAGTATTAAGACTAAAAGCGTTGTATATATAGATATATACAACGTTTTTAATCCAATCACGGAACATTTTCATCGAATCGATCATCCAATCGATAATCCATTTGATAATCCAATCGTTATCGCGACGCATGGCTGCAGTATGGGTTTTTTTTTATCGGAGGTTGAAGACGATAAATGGGGTTTTGGGGTTGTCAAGAATTGAGTTAGAGTCGGGGCAGTGAGGGGTGTTTTATAGGGTGAGCGTTGGCGCCAAAAATCCTAACCGCTTTATGATTGGGAATCCATTTATAAATCGATTTTTTTCCCAAACTGTCCCACTTTTTGAAAGTTTTTTCCAAACCGCCCTATTTTTTTTTTAATTTCTCCCACTCGGTCTTTAAAAGACCGAGTGCAGTTATTTTTCACGCGGTCTTTCAAAACCTGAGTCTTACACTTCGAAAAATCGAAGAGTAAGACTCGGTCTTTGAAAGAGTCTGGGAAGTTTGAGGAAAGTAAATGTAGGGCGTAAATGAGTATGCAGACATGTTAATTAAAATTATCAAGATAAGAAAACAGGAACATGTCAGTTACAGTGAACAAAAAACAAAAACAGTGAACAAAAAACAAAAACAAAAACAAAAACAAGAAAGCAGGAACATGTCAGACACTGTTGAGTTACTGATTGAGAATTAGTTATTTAAAAATTACAAAACAGTGAAGGTGTGGATTCTTGAACTGAAATCAATCTGAGTTTTTTTTATTTTGACGTGAATAATAGGTAGAGAATATTAGAGAGTTTGTGTTTAATCTTGAATCTGTAAGTGATTCTTGAATTTGTTATAAAATTAGTTATCTTATTACATGATTCTTGAACTTAGTTTGTTTATTATTCTTGAAGTAATTGTTAGTGTTGAGTTACTGACTAATTCCAAGGTAAAGCAAGTATATTTTCTTCCAGCTGGATCTGAGATCAAGAACGGTTATAAAATTAATAAAAGAACAAAAGTTTAAGAAAAATGTTAACAAAATATTACCACATAGGGTTTCTTGAGGTAGCTCTTGGTTGTAAATGAACAGAACCATTAGTAACATGATTGAAACAATTGCTATTAGAGTATTAAGACTAAAAGCGTTGTATATATAGATATATACAACGTTTTAATCCAATCACGGAATATTCTCATCGAATCGATCATCCAATCGATAATCCATTCGATAATCCAATCGTTATCGCGACGCATGGCTGCAGTATGGGTTTTTATTATCGGAGGTTGAAGACGATAAATGGGGTTTTGGGGTTGTCAAGAATTGAGTTAGAGTTGGGGCAGTCAGGAATGTTTTATAGGGAGAGCTTTGGCGCCAAAAATCCTAACCGAACGCTTTATGATTGGGAATCCACTTATAAATCGATTTTTTTCCCAAACTGTCCCACTTTTTGAAAGTTTTTTCCAAACCGCCCCTCGGTCTTTAAAAGACCGAGTGTAGTTATTTTTCATGCGGTCTTTCAAAACCCGAGTCTTACACTTCGAAAAATCGCAGAGTAAGACTCGGTCTTTGAAAGAGTCTGGGAAGTTTGAGGAAAGTAAATGTAGGGCGTAAATGAGTATGCAGACAGGTTAATTAAAATTATCAAGATAAGAAAACAGGAACATGTCAGTTACAGTGAACAAAAAACAAAAACAGTGAACAAAAAACAAAAACAAAAACAAAAACAAGAAAGCAGGAACATGTCAGACACTGTTGAGTTACTGATTGAGAATTAGTTATTTAATAATTATAAAAACAGTGAAGGTGTGGATTCTTGAACTGAAATAATTCTGAGTTTTTCTTTATTTTGACGTGAATAGGAGGTAAAGAATATTAGAGAGTTTGTGTTTAATCTTGAATCTTTAAGTGATTCTTGAATTTGTTATAAAATTAGTTATTTTATTACATGACTCTTGAACTTAGTTTATTTTATGATTCTTGAAGTAATTGTTAGTGTTGAGTTACTGACTAATTCCAAGATAAAGCCAGCATATTTTCTTCCAGCTGGATCTGAGATCAAGAACGGTTATAAAATTAATAAAAGAACAAAAGTTTAAGAAAAATGTTAACAAAATATTACCACATAGGGTTTCTTGAGGTAGCTCTTGGTTGTAAATGAACAGAACCATTAGTAACAAGATTGAAACAATTGCTATTAGAGTATTAAGACTAAAAGCGTTGTATATATAGATATATACAACGTTTTTAATCCAATCACGGAACATTCTCATCGAATCGATCATCCAATCGATAATCCAATCGTTATCGCGACGCATGGCTGCAGTATGGGTTTTTTTTTATCGGAGGTTGAAGACGATAAATGGGGTTTTGGGGTTGTCAAGAATTGAGTTAGAGTCGGGGCAGTGAGGGGTGTTTTATAGGGAGAGCTTTGGCGCCAAAAATTCTAACTGAACGCTTTATGATTGGGAATCCACTTATAAATCAATTTTTTCCCCAAACTGTCCCACTTTTTGAAAGTTTTTCCAAACCGCCCTACTTTTTTTTTAATTTCTCCCACTCGGTCTTTAAAAGACCGAGTGTAGTTATTTTTCATGCGGTCTTTCCAAACCCGAGTCTTACACTTCGAAAAATCGAAGAGTAAGACTCGGTCTTTGAAAGAGTCTGGGAAGTTTGAGGAAAGTAAATGTAGGGCGTAAATGAGTATCCAGACATGTTAATTAAAATTATCAAGATAAGAAAACAGGAACATGTCAGTTACAGTGAACAAAAAACAAAAACAGTGAACAAAAAACAAAAACAAAAACAAAAACAAAAACAAGAAAGCAGGAACATGTCAGACACTGTTGAGTTACTGATTGAGAATTAGTTATTTAATAATTACAAAAACAGTGAAGGTGTGGATTCTTGAACTAAAATCAATCTGAGTTTTTCTTTATTTTGACGTGAATAATAGGTAAAGAATATTAGAGAGTTTGTGTTTAATCTTGAATCTTTAAGTGATTCTTGAATTTGTTATAAAATTAGTTATCTTATTACATGATTCTTGAACTTAGTTTGTTTATGATTCTTGAAGTAATTGTTAGTGTTGAGTTACTGACTAATTCCAAGGTAAAGCCAGCATATTTCTTCCAGCTGGATCTGAGATCAAGAACGGTTATAAAATTAATAAAAGAACAAAAGTTTAAGAAAAATGTTAACAAAATATTACCACCTAGGGTTTCTTGAGGTAGCTCTTGGTTGTAAACGAACAGAACCATTAGTAACATGATTGAAACAATTGCTATTAGAGTATTAAGACTAAAAGCGTTGTATATATAGATATATACAACGTTTTTAATCCAATCACGGAACATTCTCATCGAATCGATCATCCAATCGATAATCCATTCGATAATCCAATCGTTATCGCGACGCATGGCTGCAGTATGGGTTTTTTTTAATCGGAGGTTGAAGACGATAAATGGGGTTTTGGGGTTGTCAAGAATTGAGTTAGAGTCGGGACAGTGAGGGGTGTTTTATAGGGAGAGCTTTGGTGCCAAAAATCCTAACCGAACGCTTTATGATTGGAAATCCACTTATAAATCGATTTTTTCCCCAAACTGTCCCACTTTTTGAAAGTTTTTTCCAAACTGCCCTACTTTTTTTTAATTTCTCCCACTCAGTCTTTAAAAGACCGAGTGTAGTTATTTTTCACGCGGTCTTTCAAAAACCGAGTCTTACACTTCGAAAAATCGAAGAGTAAGACTCGGTCTTTGAAAGAGTCTGGGAAGTTTGAGGAAAGTAAATGTAGGGCGTAAATGAGTATGCAGACATGTTAATTAAAATTATCAAGATAAGAAAACAGGAACATGTCAGTTACAGTGAACAAAAAATAAAAACAGTGAACAAAAAACAAAAACAAAAACAAAAACAAAAAAGCAGGAACATGTCAGGCACTGTTGAGTTACTTATTGAGAATTAGTTATTTAATAATTACAAAAACAGTGAAGGTGTGGATTCTTGAACTGAAATCAATCTGAGTTTTTCTTTATTTTGACGTGAATAATAGGTAAAGAATATTAGGGAGTTTGTGTTTAATCTTGAATCTTTAAGTGATTCTTGAATTTGTTATAAAATTAGTTATCTTTTAACAAGATTCTTGAACTTAGTTTGTTTATGATTCTTGAAGTAATTGTTAGTGTTGAGTTACTGACTAATTCCAAGGTAAAGCCAGCATATTTTCTACCAGCTGGATCTGAGATCAAGAACGGTTATAATAAAAGAACAAAAGTTTAAGAAAAATGTTAACAAAATATTACCACATAGGGTTTCTTGAGGTAGCTCTTGGTTGTAAATGAACAGAACCATTAGTAACATGATTGAAACACTTGCTATTAGAGTATTAAGACTAAAAGCGTTGTATATATAAATATATACAATGTTTTTAATCCAATCACGGAACATTCTCGTCGAATCGATCATCCAATCGATAATCCATTCGATAATCCAATCGTTATCGCGACGCATGGCTGCAGTATGAGTTTTTTTTTATCGGAGGTTGAAGACGATAAATGGGGTTTTGGGGTTGTCAAGAATTGAGTTAGAGTCGGGGCAGTGAGGGGTGTTTTATAGGGAGAGCTTTGGCGCCAAAAATCCTAACCGAACGCTTTATGATTGGGAATCCACTTATAAATCGATTTTTTTCCCAAACTGTCCCACTTTTTGAAAGTTTTTTCCAAACCGCCCTACCTTTTTTTTAAATTTCTCCCACTCGTCTTTAAAAGACTGAGTGTAGTTATTTTTCACGCGGTCATTCAAAACCCGAGTCTTACACTTCGAAAAATCGAAGAGTAAGACTTGGTCTTTGAAAGAGTCTGGGAAGTTTGAGGAAAGTAAATGTAGGGCGTAAATGAGTATGCAAACATGTTAAATAAAATTATCAAGATAAGAAAACAGGAACATGTCACTTACAGTGAACAAAAAACAAAAACAGTGAACAAAAAACAAAAACAAAAACAAAAACAAGAAAGCAGGAACATGTCTGACACTGTTGAGTTACGGATTGAGAATTAGTTATTTAATAATTACAAAAACAGTGAAGGTGTGGATTCTTGAACTGAAATCAATCTGAGTTTTTCTTTATTTTGACGTGAATAATAGGTAAAGAATATTAGAGAGTTTGTGTTTAATCTTAAATCTTTAAGTGATTCTTGAATTTGTTATAAAATTAGTTATCTTTTTACAAGATTCTTGAACTTAGTTTGTTTATGATTCTTGAAGTAATTGTTAGTGTTGAGTTACTGACTAATTCCAAGGTAAAGCCAGCATATTTTCTTCCAGCTGGATCTGAGATCAAGAACGGTTATCAAATTAATAAAAGAACAAAAGTTTAAGAAAAAATGTTAACAAAATATTACCACCTAGGGTTTCTTGAGGTAGCTCTTGGTTGTAAACGAACAGAACCATTAGTAACATGATTGAAACAATTGCTATTAGAGTATTAAGACTAAAAGCGTTGTATATATAGATATATACAACGTTTTTAATCCAATCACGGAACATTCTCATCGAATCGATCATCCAATCGAAAATCCATTCGATAATCCAATCGTTATCGCGACACATGGCTGCAGTATGGGTTTTTTTTAATCGGAGGTTGAAGACGATAAATGGGGTTTTGGGGTTGTCAAGAATTGAGTTAGAGTCGGGACAGTGAGGGGATGTTTTATAGGGAGAGCTTTGGCGCCAAAAATCCTAACCGAATGCTTTATGATTGGAAATCCACTTATAAATCGATTTTTTCCCCAAACTGTCCCACTTTTTGAAAGTTTTTTCCAAACTGCCCTACTTTTTTTTAATTTCTCCCACTCCGTCTTTAAAAGACCGAGTGTAGTTATTTTTCACGCGGTCTTTCAAAAACCGAGTCTTACACTTCGAAAAATCGAAGAGTAAGACTCGGTCTTTGAAAGAGTCTGGGAAGTTTGAGGAAAGTAAATGTAGGGCGTAAATGAGTATGCAGACATGTTAATTAAAATTATCAAGATAAGAAAACAGGAACATGTCAGTTACAGTGAACAAAAAATAAAAACAGTGAACAAAAAACAAAAACAAAAACAAAAACAAAAAAGCAGGAACATGTCAGACACTGTTGAGTTACTGATTGAGAATTAGTTATTTAATAATTACAAAAACAGTGAAGGTGTGGATTCTTGAACTGAAATCAATCTGAGTTTTTCTTTATTTTGACGTGAATAATAGGTAAAGAATATTAGGGAGTTTGTGTTTAATCTTGAATCTTTAAGTGATTCTTGAATTTGTTATAAAATTAGTTATCTTTTTACAAGATTCTTGAACTTAGTTTGTTTATGATTCTTGAAGTAATTGTTAGTGTTGAGTTACTGACTAATTCCAAGGTAAAGCCAGCATATTTTCTTCCAGCTGGATCTGAGATCAAGAACGGTTATAATAAAAGAACAAAAGTTTAAGAAAAATGTTAACAAAATATTACCACATAGGGTTTATTGAGGTAGCTCTTGGTTGTAAATGAACAGAACCATTAGTAACATGATTGAAACACTTGCTATTAGAGTATTAAGACTAAAAGCGTTGTATATATAGATATATACAATGTTTTTAATCCAATCACGGAACATTCTCATCGAATCGATCATCCAATCGATAATCCATTCGATAATCCAATCGTTATCGCGACGCATGGCTGCAGTATGGGTTTTTTTTTATCGGAGGTTGAAGACGATAAATGGGGTTTTGGGGTTGTCAAGAATTGAGTTAGAGTCGGGGCAGTGAGGGGTGTTTTATAGGGAGAGCTTTGGCGCCAAAAATCCTAACCGAACGCTTTATGATTGGGAATCCACTTATAAATCGATTTTTTTCCCAAACTGTTCCACTTTTTGAAAGTTTTTTCCAAACCGCCCTACCTTTTTTTTTAATTTCTCCCACTCGTCTTTAAAAGACCTTGTGTAGTTATTTATCACGCGGTCTTTCAAAACCCGAGTCTTCCACTTCGAAAAATCGAAGAGTAAGACTTGGTCTTTGAAAGAGTCTGGGAAGTTTGAGGAAAGTAAATGTTGGGCGTAAATGAGTATGCAGACATGTTAATTAAAATTATCAAGATAAGAAAACAGGAACATGTCAGTTACAGTGAACAAAAAACAAAAACAGTGAACAAAAAACAAAAACAAAAACAAAAACAAAAACAAGAAAGCAGGAACATGTCAGACACTGTTGAGTTACTGATTGAGAATTAGTTATTTAATAATTACAAAAACAGTGAAGGTGTGGATTCTTGAACTGAAATCAATCTGAGTTTTTCTTTATTTTGACGTGAATAATAGGTAAAGAATATTAGAGAGTTTGTGTTTAATCTTGAATCTTTAAGTGATTCTTGAATTTGTTATAAAATTAGTTATCTTATTACATGATTCTTGAACTTAGTTTGTTTATGATTCTTGAAGTAATTGTTAGTGTTGAGTTACTGACTAATTCCAAGGTAAAGCCAGCATATTTCTTCCAGCTGGATCTGAGATCAAGAACGGTTATAAAATTAATAAAAGAACAAAAGTTTAAGAAAAATGTTAACAAAATATTACCACCTAGGGTTTCTTGAGGTAGCTCTTGGTTGTAAACGAACAGAACCATTAGTAACATGATTGAAACAATTGCTATTAGAGTATTAAGACTAAAAGCGTTGTATATATAGATATATACAACGTTTTTAATCCAATCACGGAACATTCTCATCGAATCGATCATCCAATCGATAATCCATTCGATAATCCAATCGTTATCGCGACACATGGCTGCAGTATGGGTTTTTTTTAATCGGAGGTTGAAGACGATAAATGGGGTTTTGGGGTTGTCAAGAATTGAGTTAGAGTCGGGACACTGAGGGGTGTTTTATAGGGAGAGCTTTGGCGCCAAAAATCCTAACCGAACGCTTTATGATTGGAAATCCACTTATAAATCGATTTTTTCCCCAAACTGTCCCACTTTTTGAAAGTTTTTTCCAAACTGCCCTACTTTTTTTTAATTTTTCCCACTCAGTCTTTAAAAGACCGAGTGTAGTTATTTTTCACGCGGTCTTTCAAAAATCGAGTCTTACACTTCGAAAAATCGAAGAGTACGACTCGGTCTTTGAAAGAGTCTGGGAAGTTTGAGGAAAGTAAATGTAGGGCGTAAATGAGTATGCAGACATGTTAATTAAAATTATCAAGATAAGAAAACAGGAACATGTCAGTTACAGTGAACAAAAAACAAAAACAGTGAACAAAAAACAAAAACAAAAAAGCAGGAACATGTCAGACACTGTTGAGTTACTGATTGAGAATTAGTTATTTAATAATTACAAAAACAGTGAAGGTGTGGATTCTTGAACTGAAATCAATCTGAGTTTTTCTTTATTTTGACGTGAATAATAGGTAAAGAATATTAGGGAGTTTGTGTTTAATCTTGAATCTTTAAGTGATTCTTGAATTTGTTATAAAATTAGTTATCTTTTTACAAGATTCTTGAACTTAGTTTGTTCATGATTCTTGAAGTAATTGTTAGTGTTGAGTTACTGACTAATTCCAAGGTAAAGCCAGCTTATTTTCTTCCAGCTGGATCTGAGATTAAGAACGGTTATAATAAAAGAACAAAAGTTTAAGAAAAATGTTAACAAAATATTACCACATAGGGTTTCTTGAGGTAGCTCTTGGTTGTAAATGAACAGAACCATTAGTAACATGATTGAAACACTTGCTATTAGAGTATTAAGATTAAAAGCATTGTATATATAGATATATACAACGTTTTTAATCCAATCACGGATCATTCTCATCGAATCGATCATCCAATCGATAATCCATTCGATAATTCAATCGTTATCGCGACGCATGGCTGCAGTATGGGTTTTTTTTTATCGGAGGTTGAAGACGATAAATGGGGTTTTGGGGTTGTCAAGAATTGAGTTAGAGTCGGGGCAGTGAGGGGTGTTTTATAGGGAGGGCTTTGGCGCCAAAAATCCTAACCGAACGCTTTATGATTGGGAATCCACTTATAAATCGATTTTTTTCCCAAACTGTCCCACTTTTTGAAAGTTTTTTCCAAACCGCCCTACCTTTTTTTTTAATTTCTCCCACTCGGTCTTTAAAAGACCGAGTGTAGTTATTTTTCACGCGGTCTTTCAAAACCCGAGTCTTACACTTCGAAAAATCGAAGAGTAAGACTCGGTCTTTGAAAGAGTCTGGGAAGTTTGAGGAAAGTAAATGTAGGGTGTAAATGAGTATGCAGACATGTTAATTAAAATTATCAAGATAAGAAAACAGGAACATGTCAGTTTCAGTGAACAAAAAACAAAAACAGTGAACAAAAAACAAAAACAAAAACAAAAACAAGAAAGCAGGAACATGTCAGACACTGTTGTGTTACTGATTGAGAATTAGTTATTTAATAATTACAAAAACAGTGAAGGTGTGGATTCTTGAACCGAAATCAATCTGAGTTTTTCTTTATTTTGACGTGAATAATAGGTAAAGAATATTAGAGAGTTTGTGTTTATTCTTGAATCTTTAAGTGATTCTTGAATTTGTTATAAAATTAGTTATCTTATTACATGATTCTTGAACTTAGTTTGTTTATGATTCTTGAAGTAATTGTTAGTGTTGAGTTACTGACTAATTCCAAGGTGAAGCCAGCATATTTTCTTCCAGCTGGATCTGAGATCAAGAACGGTTATGAAATTAATATAAGAACAAAAGTTTAAGAAAAATGTTAACAAAATATTACCACATAGGGTTTCTTGAGGTAGCTCTTGGTTGTAAATGAACAGAACCATTAGTAACAAGATTGAAACAATTGCAATTAGAGTATTAAGACTAAAAGCGTTGTATATATAGATATATACAACGTTTTTAATCCAATCACGGAACATTCTCATCGAATCGATCATCCAATCGATAATCTATTCGATAATCCAATCGTTATCGCGACGCATGGCTGCAGTATGGGTTTTTTTTATCGGAGGTTGAAGACGATAAATGGGATTTTGGGGTTGTCAAGAATTGAGTTAGAGTCGGGGCAGTGAGGGGTGTTTTATAGGGAGAGCTTTGGCGCCAAAAATCCTAACCGAACGCTTTATGATTGGGAATCCACTTATAAATCGATTTTTTCCCCAAACTGTCCCACTTTTTGAAAGTTTTTTCCAAACCGCCCTACTTTTTTTTTAATTTCTCCCACTCGGTCTTTAAAAGACCGAGTGTAGTTATTTTTCACGCGGTCTTTCAAAAACCGAGTCTTACACTTCGAAAAATCGAAGAGTAAGACTCGGTCTTTGAAAGAGTCTGGGAAGTTTGAGGAAAGTAAATGTAGGGCGTAAATGAGTATACAGACATGTTAATTAAAATTATCAGATAAGAAAACAGGAACATGTCAGTTACAGTGAACAAAAAACAAAAACAGTGAACAAAAAACAAAAACAAAAACAAAAACAAGAAAGCAGGAACATGTCAGACACTGTTGAGTTACGGATTGAGAATTAGTTATTTAATAATTACAAAAACAGTGAAGGTGTGGATTCTTGAACTGAAATCAATCTGAGTTTTTCTTTATTTTGACGTGAATAATAGGTAAAGAATATTAGCGAGTTTGTGTTTAATCTTGAATCTTTAAGTGATTCTTGAATTTGTTATAAAATTAGTTATCTTATTACAAGATTCTTGAACTTAGTTTGTTTATGATTCTTGAAGTAATTGTTAGTGTTGAGTTACTGACTAATTCCAAGGTAAAACCAGCATATTTTCTTCCAGCTGGATCTGAGATCAAGAACGGTTATAAAATTAATAAAAGAACAAAGTTTAAGAAAAATGTTAACAAAATATTACCACATAGGATTTCTTGAGGTAGCTCTTGGTTGTAAATGAACAGAACCATTAGTAACAAGATTGAAACAATTGCTATTAGAGTATTAAGACTAAAAGCGTTGTATATATAGATATATACAACGTTTTTAATCCAATCACGAAACATTCTCATCGAATTGATCATCCAATTGATAATCCATTCGATAATCCAATCGTTATCGCGACGCATGGCTGCAGTATGGGTTTTTTTTATCGGAGGTTGAAGATGATAAATGGGGTTTTGGGGTTGTCAAGAATTGAGTTAGAGTCGGGGCAGTGAGGGGTGTTTTATAGGGAGAGCTTTGGCGCCAAAAATCCTAACCGAACGCTTTATGATTGGGAATCCACTTATAAATCGATTTTTTTCCCAAACTGTCCCACTTTTTGAAAGTTTTTTCCAAACCGCCCTACTTTTTTTTTTTAATTTCTCCCACTCGGTCTTTATGGCACTAAAAGTTGAGCCGTTGTACTATTTTACTTTTGTTGTTGGCCTGAATTGGTTTTTATGGCACTAAAGGCAAGTTACAGTGTTCAATTTTCTCTTTTTTGTCTTGCATTTTTGGGGAATTTGTTGGTTACTTTTATTTTCTAGGTTGTTGGGGTTGGAGAATTGCAGCCAATGTTTTGACTGATTTTTGTTATCAGAAGGTGATCGTTTACTTAAATCACCTTGAAGTTGAATTCTTTTTAAATGTTACCTTACATTATACATCTATTGTTATACATTCAAACAAACATCATAAAGGTGGGATTGGGGTAGGTACCTACAACTCAAATGTAGCTACCTTTACCATTCAAGCACAAATTGCCCACAACTTAATACAACAACTTTATACTATATAGGCATTTCCCATTATTATGTTAGATTTTATTTGCAAGTTCAGGGATAATGAAATTGGACTCAGTCACATCCACCTCATTTAAGTTTTTATTATATAGATTATTATTTTAAATCTTGGTATTAATCTTTTATTTCGTATGATTCTTAATGCATAATGCATAATGCATCTTTGTCAAAATGAGTGCAGTTTTTTTGCTTTTACTGCCAAGTATGGTGTAGTTTCTGATAAGTGCAAATAAGCTACTGAAACTTATTTCGTATCCATAAAATAGTTAAGACAGAATAATTAAAGTATGCAAATTTAGATAATCTTATGCCACTGGCAGTGGTCTTTCGCTAGTTAAACTAAACAATACTCTTTCTCTGAAGACACATCCTTGTCAGGAATGCTAAATAGTGAGAGAACATGCATGATCAAACACATTAATCATTATAACAAAGATATATACCTTGTAGAACGCCTTCCAATATCCCCACCCCAGCTTTCATTCAAATATGACAACAATGAGATGTACGTATCGAGGCATATATTACAAAAGTTAAAGGAGGAGATAGGTGGAAAAAATTTACTTTTCACATGCACCCTTCCTATATCGATCCGTTTGATATATCTTTGATTCTCTATCATACCATGCTTTCGTATAGTTTGGATCTGACTTCCACTTCCGTTGATGTTTTAAACTCTAAAAATACCAAAACCAAAACCATCAACTTTGATAAAGACAAACAAAAAAGTAAAAATTAGTACATTTCCATACACAGGAATGAGAGGCTTACCGGACCCTCAGCATTAAGATACCAAGGAGCCGAAGACATATACGGAGGAATATGCGGATTGATTTCTTTTCCATTTTCGTCAACCTCGGCCGGGGCAAGCCCCCGCTTTTTGGGCCTCCTCCAATTCCAACTGTTTCCGATGCTCCTCTCGAGACTTAAAGGACACTGCAATTCAGTACATAATATATAAGTATATGAAAATTAAATCTTAGTGACATGAAATGAAGGCAAAATCATCTAACAACAGCTCGGATCATAAACACAGTCATAAGAGCAAAATTACTAAATTCAATTCGATATCGATAATTGAACAATATCACGAATCAGAACCAATCTAATCAGTCAAAACCCTAAATTCCCAATTCATCAAATCCATTCCTCTGATACCTATCTAATCCATTCACAATCATTCATTATAAAATGATAAAAAGGTGACTTTTCCAATCAAAATTTGGGTTTAACCTTGTTCTTTTGTTTTCTTTTTTTCTTTTTTTCTTTTTTTTCCTTTTGCAGGAATATTTTTCTAGCCCTAAATCAAAATCTAACAAAATTAGGATATAAATTGGAGGACTTTATTTGCTGATATATGTAACTCTATTTTCTAATGAATCCTTGCACTTTGTGATATTCATAGAATCATGATGAGTAGTAGTAGTAACCGAACAATCTTAACTCTAAAACCATCAAGATAATGAGTATCAAATTTGAAATTTTAACTAACCCATAAGAACATTGAACTTTTAACTAGCCCATGAGAATGAGCATCAAAATTGGAAATTGGACTGACCCATTAGAGGAAGAAGGATGAGGAGGGCAACGCCGTCGACGAAGGCGGGGCGTCAGAGCTGCAGGAGGCGGGGCATCGAGAGGGACTCGGGAAGAGAGAGAGAGGGGGAGTTCGGAATGTGAGGAGAGAGAGTGGGAGGGGTGGGATGGATGAGAGAGAGAGTGAGATAGAACTGGGGAAGAGGGAGGGGGAGAGAGAGAGGGGTATTTGAGTTAATGTGTTTTGGGGTTTGAATATTTTGTTTTGGGGTTTGAAATTTTGGGGGGAAAAATATATTTTGTGAGGTTAGATCTGGACCATTGATTTTGAGGAGATTGAAGGAGAGACACTTGATAGCTTTCTTCGTATTTTATTATATAGACTTTTTTTGGGTGGAACCCACAGTGGAACGAAACATGATGTTTCGTCCCATGGCCCATGGTGTCGTCCCACCCATTTTGCCACTAATTAAGTAACTAATTATTTAACTAAACTAATTATCTAACTAAACTAATTACCTAATTAATTATCTAACT
Organism: Hemerocallis citrina; assembly: GCA_017893485.1. Classification (NCBI taxonomy): domain Eukaryota; kingdom Viridiplantae; phylum Streptophyta; class Magnoliopsida; order Asparagales; family Asphodelaceae; genus Hemerocallis; species Hemerocallis citrina. The sequence continues at coordinate 13,564,421 of CM030364.1, read as the reverse complement.
AATCATCAATTTTTAAAAAAATCAAAATTTCCGTTTGAGATTTTTTTTGATAAAATGTACAGATTTCCTCAGGCATAACATCATGTTTCGCAGCTTTCGCTCGATGAATTGAAAAATTATTAAAATAATAGGGACGCTATAATATGGGAATTGCCAAATCATTTCTCAAATATAGCAATGCATTGTTCAAAAGAAATGGGAAAAATGGCAAAATAGCCGATGACAACAGCACCATTTTTTCCAAAAAAATGGGAAAAAATGGCAAAATGGCCAACGACTGTGGATGCTTTAACTAATGACTTCCATAACAAAATTTTGATAACATTTCCTACTCTTAGAGCATCCACAACCGTTTGCTAAAAAATATGGGAAAATTGGCAAATGAAAATAGCAAAATGAGAAATTACCTACAACGGTGCTTTGCTATAATTTTGCCATTTTTTTTAAGCGGACGAGACAACATGTCCCGTCTCACTTTATTTTTTTAAATATTTTTAACCTTAATACTACATTAGTATAAGTAAGTTAGTAATTGGTAGTAGTCTTAGATTATTAAATTAATATATAGGTAATTAATTAGGATAGAAAGAGATTAATTAGTAAATTAACCCTAAAAAAAGTCTCCTTGATTCTAGGACGTTGTCCCGTCCAAGCCATTTTGGCATGGGACGAGACAACATGTCTTGTTTGAGGCATTTTCGGGTTTTTTTTTGTTCAGACGGTACATCTGATCATTTAAAAAATAAAAATAAAAATAGGTCAGACATCTGTTTCGTCTGATCACATTAAAAAAAAGAAGAAAAAAAAGGGACGGAACAACATGTTTCGTCCCCTATATTTTGAGAATCGCCAGTTCGTTTCACAAATATGAGAAGCGACTGTAGCAGTTTTTGCCAAAATATGGCAAAATAGCAAACGACTGCAATAATTCGATTCTCAAAAAATGAGAAATTGGCAAATATAGCAAACGACTGTGGATGCTCTTAACAGCCACAAAAGCATAAAAACTGAAACATATATCTTTCCACATGAGACGTCTTGCACCTTAGACATCACTCAGAGAAGCACAACCAAATATACAATTTGAAGTAAGAAATCAAATAACGCCCAAAAGTGGAAACAAAAACCACATTGGCTTAAGAAATTCTTTCATTTTAATTATCCAGAACTATGAAAATTTTTCGTAAGTGGCCAAACAGCCAACCAACCCATTTAATTTCACACGTGTAACCTAGGGAAACATTTGTAAAAGGGAAAAAAAAACACTGGTCAATAAATGTTCAACACAGAACCATTTAGTCCTCTATGTAACCCTTATAGAGTTGATACAATCATTATTAACAACACAAAGCTACTAACCATCTCATCTTAACACTTCTCAAATTGCAGTTAAAACATTAAATTCTTTAATAGTATAGTCAAGGGAAGAAATCCTACAAATAATACAATTTAGGCACAAAAGGGGAAAGAACACCACAACCTCAAAAATACTTATGAGCTCCACCTACTAACTGATAATTGATTCAACATTTTACTTCTCCTTTTTCTTCTGCTAAAAACCAACTTTATCCACTTCATCCAAAAGAAACTCAGCACAATTCAACTCAAAACAACCACCTTTACTCCCAACCCCAAAATCCCACTAACATTTAACCCCATTCACAACAAATTACCCAATAACACACCCAAGAATCAACCTTTTTCAGTCAAATAAAAAAAAACAACAACCATAAATTCCCTAAATCACAAAAATCCACATGAAAACTCACCAGGATCACACATCTGATAGAACTTCTCCACCTCTGCAACACCAAACCAAAACACAAAATTAGCCAAATTCGCATCAAAATTCGTGCAAACCAAAGCCAATATTCGAACTTTAGAGTACCAGTCTGTTAGAAAAATTGGACCTGAGTGTACCAAGTGAACCTTTGGAATTGATCTGCAACAGGAAGAAAGTAAGAAGTGGCTCGAGGCGTGGGTTGCACTTTCTTTAAGAAACTATTTGGCCGATTCTGGAGATGAATCGTTGATCACCAAACATTTCTCCCGGGATACAACGAGCTTCTGATTTACAGTGCTTCCAAGACTCCAATCGCAGCACGTACCAACTTGCACTAGCAATTAGCAAACAAAAACTGCAGAAAAAAGATTTTTAAGAAAAGATTGAATGATGATTTTTTTTTTCTTTCTATTTCTGTGTTATTTTTCTGCCCAAAGATGATCTCCTCTTATAGCTTGTAACCAGGAAGCTATTAATCTGTATGCATTAATCAAAAAAACGGCTATATAATGAATATCATTTAATTTGTGAAACTGCTATAACATAAAGTCTATTTAAGACTGAAACAGTTATATTTTTTTTAATAGAAAAAAATGTTTTTGAATTTGAATTTTTGACAGTTCAAAAAGAGGGGAAAAAAGTTTTGTTTTTTTTTTCAATAGACCCCAGCCCGGTCATATATATATATATATATATATATATATATATATATATATATATATATATATATATATATATTAAAACACAAAGAAAGCTATCAAGTGGCTCACATTCAATCTCTTCCAAAATCAATGGACCAGATCTACTCTCACAAAACATATTTTCCCGCCTAAAAATTTCCCCCCAAAACTCAAATTCAAATCCCCCATCCAAAACAACTCCTATATTTATTTATTTAATTTTTTTTCTCTCTCTCTCCCTCCCTCTTCTATTCAAAAAATTAAAAAACTAAAAAAAATTTAAAATTTAAAAACTATAAAAATAATTCAAAAAAACATATAATATGTTTTTTCTATGTTTACTACTTCAATTAATTTGTTGGACCTCCAAAACTATTATATATGATCAAACAAAGTGCACTGTTCCGAAGACGTGTCGTAGGCACGTGTCAACGGGCAAACGTAGTATATATATATATATATATATATATATCATGTGGAATGTAGGAATTGAACCCCTAACCTCTTGTGAACTCAACTTTAACCGTTTGACCATGAGACAGTACTGTCAACAAAATGAGTGTTTTGAATGTTTACTCAATTCCAACACAGTCATTAAAGCCTTGATCATTCCGGACCGCCGCCCTCTGAAATCCCTGAACACCTCCTCCGCCGTCCTCGGATTGTACGTCCCCACTGGCCCCTCCATTCGAAGCTCCCCGCTTTGAAACTCGCATTGCAATTCTGTGGTTAGGGTTTGGGGATTTTTATTTGAAATGGGAAAAAAGTGTTCATACAGATGCTCGATTTCCATCTAATACATTTTTTTTGAATCTACTAAAAATTGGGGTTATTCATGTATAATGTTGGGTTTTATCTATTTCAGACAAAATTATCGGTATTAAGGCTTGAAGGTAAACACTGGCTGGCAATATCTACGTATTAGGTTTAAGTAGATTCGGAGTGAACTGAAACTAAAGTCTATCTGATCTAAAGTGTTAAATGTATAAATAGTACCAATCAAGCTCAACTACAGACTTAAGCGTAACCTGAAAATTCAGAGCCTAATTAAAACATGCACTTTCCAATTTCTAATCTGAAGAAATCTTTCTTTGTGTTTTGTTTTGTTTTTCCGCTCTTTGCAGGGTTATTATGGGTAGTGTCAGCAACTATGTGATGAACAATGGTGCATGCCCAGTCACGGTTGTGAAGAGGGGCCTCCCCCTCACTTTATCTCCTTCATCCATGAGTAAGAACTTTGCCTGTAAGTCCATGGCATGTAACTCTATTTGTCAGTAACTTTCGGCGTATGTGTATGCATGGTTTTTATGTTACTCTGCTTCTTATGTAATATATGGAGTCATTTTCTTGTTTGAGTTCTGTTAGCAATAAGAATGATTTCGGTGTCATATCAATCAAAGGCTTAAAACCCTTGCATCTGCAACAAATTGGTGAAACAAATATATTGTGTTGATGATAAGGTTGCAAATTGCACTACCTCTTAAAGCATGCATGATGCTGTAATCCTGTACTAGATACAATAAAGATTCAGTCGACTGCCAACACTGTTTTCAAACGATCTTAGAGCATTTGTAATCGTTGGAAGTTAAAATTTTGGTATTTGGCAAATAGAAATATGAAATGGAGAAGTGGGTTGTAGTCATTTAAATCCAAAATTTGGCTTTTCAATTTAAAAAAACGATGACCGAAAGATCATGTCCCATTTGAGAAATTTTGTTTTTTTATTTCAAAAAATATCGGACTTGATATGATATTCCGTCGAAGGGAAAAAAATCTGAATTAAAGATCGAATGGACCCATAATAAGTTATATAGGCCTAACTGTATAGGCTTTTTGAAAGAAAAAAATGGAGATGGAGTAACTTAAAAGGGATATCATCTCTCTCTTTTGAGATTTTTTTTGAAAACTTTTTAAAAATACTCGTACGACCGACTGATATGTTTATTTTTTTAAAAAAATCAGATTAGCATTGGACGGTATATCATGTTCCGATTTCCATTTTTTGGAAAAGGCTATATCATCTCCCAAATTTCGCCGGAAACTGTTCGCCTCAAACTCAAGTTGAATATGATGATTGATCTTATGAAAAATATGATGATATCATTTTAGGATTTACTAATTTGTTCTTTTTCTTAATATCTTTTTTAAAATACTTTTATGTTTTAGAATATACAATTATTTACAGGTTATTTTGTATACTCAGGACTAGATCTAATATTTAGAGAGCATCCCAAACTTTAATACATACCATGCACATAACTATAATGTTTATACATTTATAGTTTTTCTTTTCACAATCTTACATTTAATTATTTTTATTTCTATACTTTTTTTTATCTTTGCATGTCAATCTATTTTGTTGTAGGAGCCTAGGTGTTTGCATCACATGTTCCCTACTATTTGAGTCAGGATACAATCACTTTGTTTCGCAGGCCAACTTATGCAGTTCTTTATATTCCTCTTAAGTTTTACTCATTTACCTGTTAACAAATGGGCATGCAACTTGTGCAGTCATTTCATACTTTTGTCATCCCGATTCTCTTCTGATCCTAAAATCTATCCCAACTACTTTATGAATTCATGGGAGAATTTTATCTCAAATGAGTGCTCTGAGAGATTTTTAGGATTTGAGAGAATTAAGGGAAAAAATTAAGCCATATGAGATTTTGTGGAGAAATATGAGGAATTTCGAGTATTGAAGACGTTAAATTATTGCCTCTGAACTTTACCAAATCATTGTTAGTCATTAACCATAAAATATTGTTAAAATATTAAGCTGACAGGTCCACCAAGCCACGTGCACTTGGTGCACGGTAAATTTCAACTAGTATATTTATATATGGTAATTAAACATAGGGCCGTACCTGATCACGTGCAAACTTGAACAACTGATAGTTTCTACATATCCAAAACACATCTACACAGTTAAACAAAACAATGCCTTTTTTCTATAAATCTTTCTGAACATTGTCATGTTAAAGGTCAAAGTATAACATCCATTAATCAAAAAATTCAACTAAAACCTACATGAAATAAAAATATTTAATCTCGATTTGATAATTAGATAGTCTTAATTCATACTTACCAAGAATCCAAAAATAACCTAAAAAATTCCCCTCTTCTTCCATGAATCCCAATTTCAGTTTCCACGATAAATTAGGTAACGAGAATTAGGGTTTTGCAAATTCACTTCTCGAATTCTACATTATTAAATAAAAAGCAAACCCTTCACGATCTAAACCAAATCAAACCCCCAATAAAAGGCAAAAAAATCATGAAAAAATGGTATCGAAGAAAAGAGTACATACCTAAAAGGGAATGAAGATGAAACCCTAATTTGCGTCGAAGAAGAAAGCAAGATTTTGGGGGTGAATAGAAATATTATGAGGAAAAGGCGGTGTATTAGGAACCCTAAAATCTTACTCGAAACTGGATGCTTGTATTCTGCTCAAGTCTAATTAAGTTGATACATATATGCTAACTGCTACTATAGAAGCAAAACTCCATTACAGACCAACTAAAATACTACATACTGCATTTAAAGTGCATTGTAGCCAAATGGAGATATGTTTAATATAAATAATCACCATTAAACTACACTTACAAATAATTGCTAACCTGATATTAATGCCAAATTCCTGACCACATTTTGATTAACTACCCTAGTCATCGAAGTAATCTAAAAAAGGGAAACATGATGCAACTTATTACATGATTAGGTTCAAAATTCAAGTAACTCTAAATTACTAAATGAAAAATCAAATGTTAAAATTTGCTTTATTTTACTCGCAAACACCAGATTAATGAACTAATATACGAAATACAACAGAACCTAAACTCCAAATATTCCAAATTACCAAAAGCCCATATCTAGAACTATAAATAACAAAATCATTATCAGTACAAAATCTACAAAATTAAGAGAATATAGAGGTTTATATGCAAAAAGGACCTTGTTGAAAGGACTTAATCGAGCAATGGCCGAAGATGAGATACCAGCAGACCCGAATTCGAGATGGTGGTTCCGATGGAAGAAGAGGACGATTGGTTCGAATCAAGAGCCCCAGATCCTTTGCCTTGTGCTTCAGATGGCGCATCTTTCAAATCCTAACCGAGTCGAAGATTCTCTTTATTGACAGAGATTGTGAATTTTGGTGTTAGGGTTAGTGTTTGGGAGATCAGAGGGATTGGGGGTTTTGGACTGGCGAGGGATTTTAGGGAGAGATCGAGAGAGAGAAATTTGGAGCGATTAGGGTTAGGGTTTCGATAAAGATCATTTTTTTTGGGGGGGGGGGGGGAACAGATGGAAGAGATAGCTATTAGTAATTTTAGTTAGAGAAATATATGAGTATTTTGGATGGCTGAGATTTGATTTAGAAATATAAGATTTATGGTTCAGATCTGCTCTAGACATATTTATTTTGAATAGTTAAGATTTGATCTAGAAATATGAGATCTATGGTTCAGATCTACTCTGAACTGATTTATTGTGACTTTTATAATAGAAATAGATAGATATAGTTCGGATTATTGGATTTATATCCACAAAGACATGAGTATACTGTATAGTAATATGCAAATGAGTCAAACATGGATATAGTTTATTGGGCCTAAAATCGGAGGGGCTGTACAACCCAGTTTCAGGCCCAAATCCTATAAGTGAATCCAAACCTGGTGATCATCTGTCTCAAGTCGGGCTGCATCATAACTCTCCATAAACCTCAAAAATCCCCAAAATCGCTATTTCTAGGGTTTTAAATCCCGATCTCGAAATCACCCATTTCAAGCGGCAGTCATGGCGTCTAGGGCTACATCGAAGGGGAAGGGGAAGGGGAAGGCGATCAAAGGATCGAACGATAACGAAGACAAGTTCGTATTGGTGAAGCAGTGGACGACCTGGGCGATGAAGAAGGCGAAGGTGATCACCCACTACGGCTTTATCCCTCTGATCATCGTCATCGGTATGAACTCCGAGCCCAAACCCAGTATTGCTCAGTTGTTGAGCCCCGTCTAAGTTATAAAGCACGGATCTTGATTCATCTTTAGGGATCGTCATCGTCTTCAAGTACGAGTAGTTTGAATGTATTATTAGGGTTATGTATCTTGTGATTGTTATATCGTGAGAAGTTTATTGGTGACTGGTTGTTATCTTTGGATTATACATATGAGTGCAGTTTTATAGATTGGTTGTCGATTTTTGTTCTTTTTCTGTTGTTATTTTTGGATGTATTAGAAATTTTTAGTATGTTAAATTAGATGCGAATGTTGTGTGTCATGAAATATTTTTCATTGTTCACATGAATACTTATTTTCATTGGCTTTAATGAATACTTATTTTTTATTGTGTTTAACAAGATGGTAATTACATGTGTAATGTATTTTTGCTTCTTTGAATTAACACTTAAATTTAATAACATTATACGAATTGAGATGTTACTTATCCATTTGACCCAAAAAAGAAATATTCAAATTAAGAGAGGAGTTGGAAATCCCATTCTAATTGAAGGTGTTGAGGTGATAATTGGTGGTTACTAGGTGACACAGATATATCACTTGCTTTTGGGTGAGGCACACATTATGATGGTTTTATCGAAGTTGGTCACGTGTTTAGATTTGTTCGTTTAGCCAAAGAAGTGTGTCAGTGGGCTAGATTATCTATCTATATCTATTATATACATCAATAAAGGGGATTTACCTGTATTAGATATGTCTTTGATAGTTAGATGCTCTGACACTTGGTGGATATTTATGCATATTTCATTTCACTTATACTGAGATTTATGACTTATCATTTTATTATATTCACCACAATTCACCATTTTATTGTTCAATTTGTCAAATTGATGTTGAGACTCAAATAGATTATTAATTGATCCCTTTATTTCGGATGGAGTGATAAGAATCTGCATCACCTTCATACCAATTCTTAACGAGATAAATAATACAGACTTTTCCTGGCTTTTCCTCATAAACGGCTCTCTGCTTTAGCAAAAATGTATGTAGGATGTAGGAAAAGGTCAAGGTCAAGAAAAAAAAATAGAGGTCTATCCATCAACTCACCATCCACTCTATCTAACAACTTCATTTGCCATGTTGGCTTGCAGACTCACCTTTTTAGTGCCTTCTAAATGAGTCCAATTCACTTTGCTTGCAAAAGGGTGTTACCTAAGTAGTAAGATGATTTCCATAGATAAGTGAAGGCCCCACGAATGACAAACTAGATTTGAACTTGGGACCTTGAACTTTGAAACATTTTAACCACTTGAATGAAGAGCATTCATGTCTATAAGTGCTAAGAGCTAATTTATAGATATCCCTTCAACACAATATAGGTCATTGGAAGGATCTCGGACGACTCACCAAAGCACGAAAGCTAGGATCGTTCATAAAATGGATTCCCATCCGCATGGATAAGCTCACACTAACCTGCCAATTTTGGATCCAATTATGTATTAGTCGTGAAAAAGATTCAACAAAAGACTTATCCACTATCTGTCTTACGTCAAGCAATACATGGAGCAATACGTGGAGTAACTTCTGATATAGCAGTAAAAGCAAGACTTGTAGGTGGATCGACTCGTCAAGTTTCTATTGTAATCAGATCTACACAAGGAAAAATACTTGCCATTCTTTGGTTATTAGGGGCATCTCGAAAACGCCTGGGTCAAAATATGGCTTTCAAATTAAGTTTTGAATTATAGTTGCTGCCATAAGGGAGTGGCGATGCCATACGCAAAAAGGAAGAGACTTATAGAATGGCATAGGCAAATAGAGCTTTTGCACATTTTCGTTAATCCATGAACATGATCTATATAGATACGTAGATGTATGAATCCATACATCTCAATCGTAAAAGAATCAATAAAAAAAGAAAGAATCGGAATTGATCGACATCTTTCTCGAAACAAACAAAAAGGAGTTGAAAGATGAAAGATAAATAATGGATCAACTAAACCCCTTTGAGGGCTTGCTTAAGAATAAGAAAGAAAAATATTATGGAAATATCATGGAATAAAGTTTGATCCTATCCATGGGGAATCCGTAAATATCCCATTTAAAAAATAGAAAGTTCGAAACAATTGGAACTTTTTTGGAGATTGGATGCAGATACTAATTCATGATCTGACATGTACTGAACGGAAACTTCATTCTCGTAGAACTGTATAGTTTCAGGTGCCTCCTCCTATCTACTTGGTGTGTCATTCCTCATTATATAGAATGTCTTAATGGGCCAAAAGGTAAAAAAACCCAGATATTGAATTGCACGAGTCATGCAATTTGTTAATATTGATTAGACACTGTTAGATGATGTCCAACCAATAAGGTGGCTTGAAATACAATGGTATGGAATGCAAAAGGAAATGAAGCAATAGGAGCATTAATAGTTGATGAGAATAGCTATAAACAATTCTTAGGAGTTAAGTCACATATATGTTGGTTGGAATTTCAATACTATAATTTTAGCATGGAGTTAGTCATGTCAAAGTTAAATGTAAGGTTCAAGATTTGGGTGTTAGTGGAGACTGATTTATATTAGTTGAATTTTTGACTCTAGACGTTATTATATAAAAGAAATGCGATCCTAAATTCTACATCTCATATGGCAAGATTTTTGTGTTAGTGGAGACTTTGATCTAGTATAGTTGAACTTGGGACTTTAGACGTAATTATATAACGAAATATGATCCGAAATTCTACATCACATGCCGGATGTTTAGTGAAATTGTAGTCTCTGAATGGTTTTTCATCTTCTATCTTGGATTGCACACCATCTAGCATTTAAAAGAGAGGAACGAGGAGGATGGGGGTTTGGTGTAAGTGGAGACTGATTTAGCTAAAGTTGAACTGCATATCTAAGTATACAGAAAAATGTATCCTAAATTCGTATCTCATGCTGGATGTATTCCCAAATTATAGTTGCAGTAACTATTCTTCCATCTTCTTTGATTAGCTGTACACACTCTCGTCATCTAGCTTTTAGAAGTGAGAGAAGAGGATGGGGAGATACTATCACACTGGATGTTAATTCATCGAGTTTATTTTTTCCCATGCAGGAGAAGATTTAAGATTCTTCAACCATCTTATGATATTTTGAGGAAAAAGGAATTTTTTCTGCAACTATTATTATGTATTTTATTTTATTTTTGGTAAATATTTTTTTTTTCTGTTTTTTCATTGCACATGTATAATGTCTCAACTTTATGAACAGAGAGTGAACAATGTATTTGATTGTTGCTTATCTTTATGGAGAGGGACAACTAATTGATGAAGACTAATATGAGTGAAAGTGGTAAATAGGGATATTGTAGTTATGAAGGCTAGAACTTTGTTCATACATTCGGGCAGTGGAAGAAATATTGAGAGAAAGTGTGTTTCATATAAGGTTGACCGGGAGTTGCATGATGTTCGGGTGGGTGTGTTTCTTTCGCAAGTATTTGGTACTGCGTAAGTAAGTCACCATGTCTAGCCAAAAAAACATAAATAAGTCATCACTATTTCATATATAATCATCTTAAGTTGGGAAGTTGAGGGATTGCTATTCGTATTTTATGTTTTATTTTTGGAAAGAACATTTGTATTTGATGTTAACAGTGAAAGGCTTCCCAAAAGCTTTGAACAGAAGGCTGGAAGCTGGCATGAACCGAGAGTATAAGATTGCATTTTCAACGGTAATATTTGAGTGATGAATTTGTACCTGTTGGAGAGTTTTGGATGATGTGTTTCCATAAGTTGGAAATTGTTTGATTTCTGAAAAGGCCGGCACTATTTGTTACTGATAGAACTTTGCTGATTCGATGGAATAGTAGGTAAGAAACCTATGATATCTGCATTTGCTATTGCGTTTTTTGTGATTGATGTACAGGTTCTAGAATTGCAATTTTGTATACTGCATGTCTAATTTTGGAACATTGTCTGAAGTGGCCTCTCTACTCATTTGCGTGGGGAAAACCATCTGCGTCATCTTGAACACATATAATTGCAACAGCTTTCCAAGTAATACAAATATACAATCTTCATCACTATTTTGCAATTGAGAAAAGCTTGAATATAGGGGCTGCAATTAATCCACTCTTTTTTTTGTCCTTCTCCAACCAAGCCACAAAAATAGCTATGGGTCGCAATGTTAAAAAGTTGTTGTAACTGGGTTGCATACAACCCACTCCAACCAAAATCGGTTGTAAACTCTTGGTTAAAAGTCACAGAAATATCTCAGTATAGCTTTCAAGTATCTTCACACTATACTTACATGAACCAATACACATATTCTAAATACATCTTACTGTGTATTAAAAGTCGTTAAAAGAAGTTGTATGTGTCAAGGACTCAAGAGACTGAATTACAATGAAGACCTTCAAGGGCAGGGCAGGGCGGGGAAATGCCCGCCCAATGTGGTAAACAATATGACCTCTCTTAGGCGCTGCTGTGCTGTCCCAGAATACGGGATTGCAAAGTTACATGGTTAGCTTTTACGTGGAAGTTTTGGTGTCGCTCTTGCCTTCCAATTGTATTAGTCATCGCTTACTATTGACACGTTTTTTCATTTGATGTTATAAGGAAATGTTCTTGAATGCCTATGTTCCAGGAAAACCACTTCCAGAACTTGAGAGTATAATGAAGGCAGAAAGAACGGAGAGGGAGAAGACGAAAACCCATGTGTTCTGTGTACATCTCCATGGCGTCTGTGAAAGAAAAACGTGCACGACTTTCTATGAAGGCAGAAAGAACGGAGAGGGAGAAGACGAAAACCCATGTGTTCTCTGTGTACATCTCCATGGCGTCTGTGAAAGAAAAACGTGCACGACTTTCTGCCCAGTTGCGGATTCTGTCAGCCTCTGCTGCATATAGCGCCCTCCCCTAAAAAGTAGATTATAAGGCGAGCTCACCGCTATTAGAATCTGTACAAGCATATCAAAATAGACAAAGAAATAATAAAAGGAGTGGGTGTTAGAGATGATATGAAATAGGGAATTACCTGATCATCAAATCATCTACCACGACGAAGCCATGCAGTGACCAAAGCAAGCAGGATCCTTGGAGGTGACAAAGAATTGACTGCCGCCCGTCCACTACCTTTCACGACTAGCATTCTAGGAACCAGTGTTCTTGCCACTGTTTCTCGTAGCTCACAAATTATGTTGAACATTTGTTTGTTTCTAAGAGTTGAACCACTGCAAAATTCAAGGTCAAAAGGTCAGTCGTACCATATAGATATCATGAACAGCATATGAATTAACAAGGGGAAGGGGTAGGCATCCATGGAATACACATATCATTAAGTTGTTACAATCCTTGTGCATGTTTGTATCACATTCTTAACACAGATCTATATCAAAATGTGAATGCCGGTATATTGTTACCTCAAAAGCAATTCAGTTAGAACCATTGCTAGTGATGCAGTGTGCACTCCAACATTGGACCGCTTGCACTCTTTCAGAAGTGAAGATTGAAGCTGCCTAAGGCCGCACTTTGTTGAGCCATATATAACTACAGATTTGATTAGAATCATAATCAGCTTATCAGATGTCTAAGAAGAAATGAAATCGTAAATACACAAGAGTAAGTTATCAGCATGTTTTACAATTTCATAATTAGACATACAAACTTAATTTAGCTCTATCGTGTCATATGGCACATTAAGAAAGAAAGATTCAGTAAACGTGAAAGCAGTGCTAGTCCCCTGACTCCCTTGTTCTTGAAAATTACTTCAAATCCTATATAAGAAGTTTTTCGATCCTGTTCTTGAAAACTACTTCAAATCAGTAATGTAGACCCAGAACTAATCACAACTTGATGGGCTGAGATTGTTGGTGTCAAGTTACATAGTTATATAAATGGTTTCAATTCACAAACAAGCATAGATCCTATAAGCCTATGCTAAAACTTACATAGCTGTCAGCGGAGTGCTTGATCCACCGAGAACCTGCTCCATCCATGTTGAATATATGACCTCCCTTGTCCTAAGATCCCATGACATGCATGGCTTCTTTTGTGCAAAGTACTGAACCGACCAAGTTTGTTGAGACAATCTAATCGATGAACAATGTGAAATCCATTAAAATATAATATACAGGTATGGAAGGTGATATTGAATTACATATGCATGTTTCTCATACATAAGCTAATTACCTTATGTGTTATTCGCAACTACTATTTTATTATGAATTTATGATAAGCAATGCATATGAAAATGCATGTGCTGAGTGAAAATACAATATAGGCATGTTCACTGCTGTCAGAAAGGTAAAATTGACAATATGTGAACAATATACCGGAAGATTTTGTAGGGAAGAGAACATAAAAAGATCTATGAAATCGGGATGTATACCTCATCTGAAAACTGTAACAAAGGTCTGAAACCTTTGCTAGTGCCAGCATTGTTTGTCTGCATATTCAAACCAAACGCACATTAACAAAAATGATTTAGCACATTGAATGAACATAAACAAAGCAATAAAGAGTAAGCAAAATATCTTCTTCCATATATGATTATGCTGAATGTATCAAATGTTATACCTTCAAAAATAATGTTGCAACAACTCTTTAAGTTTTGCAGCTAGCATAGATATATAATCCTGATTTTGACCACTTTTTCACTCCCATTAGAGTGGAATAAAGAATAATAACAGAAGATTTGACAAAATTTATTATAAGAATAATGGATAAGATAAACGCTTGCAAACTTCTATGAGCTAGGACAGGAGATTTTATCTTTAGAAGTTTAAGCTATGGCAATGCACTACTGTTATCTAGACTTCAGTTAGCATAAACATAAATAACAAAATGTCTTAAATTGTGTGTACTAGATCATTAAATTCGTCACTTACCCAAATGTCAATATGACCAAGCTCACTAACAGCCAAGTTAGCCAACTTTCTCACATCCTCAGGGTCGCAAACATCACATTCAATACCAACAACCTTGCATGAGAAAATTTTGTTGCGCCTTTCTTCCCAGTCATTTCTATTCAGATTTTCTGAGAGTTCTTCCACAGTCTTGTACTGACTCAGGACTGCCTTCGAAGAACAGTTGAAACACATGATTGATTAATTGTACATGACAGGTAGAGGGAATGAGAGAGATAACGAAGGACTGAAATTCCACCTGGGCGAAGCAATCACAACTAGATCTCCAGAAAGTAGAAACTCCCGAGCAAATGCTTTTCCCAATCCTCTAGTGCTGTGTACACAAATTAAGTAACTGTCAGGTTCTCTACTTATCTCTACTACTATAATGGAAGAAGACCTTAGTGTAATTTGTCCATCACCAACCCGTTCAACGCACGTGCATAACTATTGTAAATGAGGTTTTAGATCAAATCCAAACTACGTCTGAATTTTTACTTCTAAAAAAACTATATTTATTAAGACGTGCATCGCACGTGTAAACTACTAATATATATAAATTTTATTATTTTTTTGATTAAAACATGACTAAGTAATCGCTTTATTAGAGAGAACTTAACGAAACAGTCCATAAAGTTACAAAAGCAGCCCAGAGGCGAGCAATAACGAAAATCACACAACTAAGATACAAAATCTGAGCCAAGAACAGACTACATCAAAATAAACACAACTAAACCAAAAGCTGTGATGCCTCCATCTCTTGGAGGAAGTATCCCAAACTGCGATGGAACTACTCCTCCTCCTCTCCCAAGCGCATCTTCTTCCTGGTCCTGAGAAGTCATGTCCATTCATAACAACAGAAATGAATTTTGTGCATCAGAAAGGAAAATCTATGATTAACAATATTGAAACAATAGTCATTTCGATCTAGCCATAGGTTCCACATAATTGAAGCAACAGCCAAATCCCATTCTAATCTCACTTCCTTTCTAATCATGTTCGATCTAATGTCCCCCCAGACCTGAGCACTAGACCATGGACACTTTAAAACCCCGAACGTGTGACCCACTTTCTCCCAGACCCCTCTAGCTCTATGACAATTGAAAATGATGTGATTCGTATCTTCCTTGTGATTTAGACATCTGTTACATATCACGTTATCCGTAATTCCACGCTTCCTCAAATTGATCTTTGATAGAATCGCGTCGTTCTCCACCAACCATAGAAAAACTTTCACTTTGTAAGGGACATTGGTACCCCGTATGACGTCCGCGATGTCGTTTCTTATCCCTCCATCATTCAGCCATTTGTATAATGAGGAGACCGTAAAATTGCGATTCGCCTCCAACGTCCACCATCTCTCATCTTCCGACTGGTTAGTGTAACTTCCTTCTATACGAATGAGATTTTTAACCTGTTGGAGCTGAGTAATTGAATCAAGGTCGAGAGTACCCTTTACTTCTAGTCTAAGATTTT
The DNA here is from genome assembly GCA_017893485.1 of Hemerocallis citrina. Taxonomy (NCBI): domain Eukaryota; kingdom Viridiplantae; phylum Streptophyta; class Magnoliopsida; order Asparagales; family Asphodelaceae; genus Hemerocallis; species Hemerocallis citrina. Next base: position 13,548,639 of record CM030364.1, on the reverse strand, counting down.
GGTTCTTCCAAACATCGCTCACAAGGGTGTCAATATTCAAAACTGCCTCTGCCGCCGAAGGGAACAATCCCATCAGCGAGTTATTACCACACCATTTGTCTTTCCAAAATCTTGTACTCTTGCCGCTCCTTACCCTACACAGAGTGTTGCTATGGTATAAATCCCCCGTCTTGTATACCCCTTTCCAAAAGAACGACTTCTTACTGTGAACTCCCTTACCCCCAAATCTGAACTATTTTCTAGCCCGATAATTGGTGATAGACTTACACCACCAATTGTTCCATCGATTTGCCATCTTCCACCACCACTTACTAAGAAGGGCACTGTTCATATCCTTAAGATTAATGATACCCAATCCACCAAATTCCTTCCTTTTGCAAACCCTTCCCTAACTAATAAGATGTACCCCTTTACCTCCCTCGTTTGCTCCTTTCCAAAGAAATATCCTTCTGCATCTATCTATCTTGTGAATTACCCAAATTGGTAGTTCATAAATAGACATAAGATAGACCGGGATGCTGTTGATAACTGAATTGAGCAAGGTGATCCTGCCTCCCAGTGTTAACATTCTCCCCTTCCAACCAGCTAGTCTTTTCTCTATCCTATCAATTAGTGGTTGCCAATCATCCCTAGTTAGCTTCCCAGGCCTGATAGGGATCCCTAGATATACGAGCGGAAAATCACCTTTATTGCATCCAAGCATTTGCTGAATCGTAGTGATGGGTATGGAGCAATTGTCACTAAGCTGAATGACGCAGCTCTTATTGAAGTTGACCTTCATGCCGGACCATGCCTCGAAGCACTTCAAGACAACTCCCATTGCAATGATATCCTCTTTCGCTGCCGATCTAAACAACAAAGTATCGTCCGCATACTGAAGGATTGAAATTGGCTCAGTAAATCCTTTGATATGGATGCCGAAATTAGCCCTCTCCTTTTTGCCATTAGCTATCATCTCAGGTAGACCATCTGCTACAATTGCAAACAACAACGATGACAACGGATCACCTTGCCTAAGCCCTCTTTTGCATCTGATTTCTTTTCCTTGAGCTCCGTTAATGATAAAAAACGATTTACCTCCTCTAATACAATGATTGATCCATTTCCTCCATCTTTCCCCGAAGCCTTTCAGGAGCAAAGTCTCGTCAACAGAATCCCATTGAACAAAATCGTATACCTTTTGACAGTCCACTTTAAATAGGAAGCCATCCATTTTTTCTTTGCATCCTCTAAAAACAATTTCATGAGCCGAGGCAACGCTGTCCATAATGTCTCTTCCTTTAATAAAGCCGCTCTGTGACTCCCCAATGATATCCTTTAAATGTGGCCCTAACCTATTAGCCAACACTTTAGTAATGATCTTGAAAGATCCGTTGAGAAGACTAATGGGTCTCAAATCTCCAACCTCTTTAACCTTTATTTTCTTGGGGATCAGAACGATATTCTCGTAGTTTAGTCTTTCTAAATCCGCCTCCCCCTTATAAAAATCTTGGACAATGCGCATGAAGTCTGCATTGATGGTCTTCCAATAGAGTTTGTAGAAGAATATCGGAAAACCGTCTGGTCCTGGCGCCTTATCCTGCCCAGACTATTGATGGCATTTACAACTTCCTCTTCATTGAAACAGTTTTTCGATGCTGTTGCTCCCGTTAATCCTTGATTCCATCCACATATTTTGATTCAACGAACACCTATGCTTTCTTTTTTTGCCCAGCAACTCCTTATATCTCTCGTTAATATGTAGAATAATTCTTTCCTCATTCTCGCACCAAACACCGTCTATCATAAGCCCTGAAATGTGATTGTTTCGCTTTCTTCCATTGGAGATTCTATGAAAAAACTTAGTGTTAGCATCTCCCTTCTTCAACCACTGAATTCTGGAGCGTTGCCTCCAATAATTTTCCTCCATCCTTCCAATTTGAAAAATATCTTGTCTACTCCTATAAAGCTCGTCGAACTCTACCTCTATTAAATCCCTTTCTCCTCTATAAGTTCTAATTGCTCTATACTCTCCCCTATTTCTTCTTTGATTCTTTGGTTCTGACCGAATTCCGTCCTAGCTCACTGCTTTAGCTTTATTCTTAGTCTCCTAATCTTCTCAATCCAACAACCCACCGCCGAGTCGGACGCGGTAGGTGCTTTCCAGCACTCCTCAATAATCTTCTGTGCTCCCTCACCTAGCGTCCACGACTTCTCGAATCTAAACTGGTGTAAGTTCCTTTTCTGTCCTTCTCCACAATCTAAGGCTAACAGAGTGCGATCGGAGGTAAATCTGACCATTGCCTTGGCCCTTGCTAATGGGAATTTGTCCTCCCATTCGGAGGAAACTAATATTCTGTCTAATTTTTCCAGAGTTGGGGCTGCTTGTAAATTCGACCAGGTGTATTTCCTATTTGTAGCCTCGATTTCCAATAAATCTAAATCGTTGATTAACGTGTTGAACCGCTCCCTATCTCCCTTAGACGCTCCCCTACCAAGGTGTTCGAATTGGAATCTAGTATTGTTGAATTCCCCTCCCACCACCCACGGTCCCCTACATCTTCCTCTAATGATCTTAAGCTCGTCCCAGAACAGAGACCTTTGTGCCGACTCATAAGGACTGTATACTGTGGTGACCAACTGTATCCAACTATCAGTACGTCTTCTGATAATAATTGTGACCGAGAACGTCCCCGCAATTTCGTCTATAATCTCAAACAGCCTAGGATCTACTCCAATAGCTCTACCCCCTGAAAACTCTCTCGACGCTTTGAACCTCCACTCAAAAGATCTTATGCCTTTAATGTTCTTAAACTCTTCCATAGTTGGAGATTCGACTCCAGTTTCCTGAAATGCACATATACTCGGCCTGTACCTAATTATAGTGTTGCTAATGAGCCTCTTTTTTGTAACACCCCAATTATATTTTTTTCATTTTAAAATACATTTTTCAATTTTTGCACGTATGGTGCACGTGCAAATTTTTATTCTCATTTTTGCTACTCTCATTTTCTATTTTTAGCATGTATTGGTTTTATTTAGCCTTTCTTTTGATCCATGGGCCTATAAACTAAAATGTAGCCCATTGAGAAAAGAGTCCACTAGATAATTAAAATTAATTAACTAGTAATGGGCCCATGTAGCAAGCCCATTATTAAGATCACATTTTTAGTTAAACATGTACTAATACATGACAAGTTACAATATTAGTACACATTTTTGAGTTATAGAAATGTGTTCATATTTGTTTGTGCATATGTGCATGTACACACAAATGTACCTAGACCAAATCATGGGCAGGGGGGGGGGCCGGTTTTCATGAAGAGAAGAGAGAATGAATGTGAGTTAAGGTATGGAGTAGTGGGGAGATGAAGAGTTGTAGGTTTTAGGAGTTTAGAACATGGAGAGTTGTAAGAATTATTATGGAGAGTTATTAGGTGCAAAATTATGCATAATAGACCCTAACCATACCCTATAAATAGAGCCTCATTTCCTATATTTCTCTTGCACCAAAAACAATATAGAAAGAAAGAAAGAAAGAAAGAAAGAAAAGAAAGAGAGAGAGGGTCCTTTTGCTTGGAGGAATTGCTAGAGGAAGCCATTGCTAAGGAAAGGGAGCTTGCTAGGAGTTGTCTTGGAGCTAGAAGAAGTGTCTCATCTTTCCCTTCAATTGTTCAAGCTTCAATAAGGTGGGTGTCTCCTACTTTCTAAATTTTTTTATGTGCATACTAATAAAAATAAATGAGTAGTTTATAAAATAGAATAACTATACTATGAATGTGGTGAATCATGCTATGTTGACAAATGGACTAATATTATGTTTGTGGGTGGTTTCATCTAGACTATGCATGCTAAAAACATATGAATGCATAATATGAATTAATGAGAAAATTATTGATAAGATCCATGTTACCATGCTATAAATGAGGACAATTTTGTTGAATAAGTAAATAGTGGATATCATGCTAATTAAAAAGAAGAAATGCTTTATACTATGAATCTTGTTTATATGCGTGCAATCTCTGTACTTGATGGGTATGTGGAAATTGATGGATGAATGACATATGCAAATCATGCCTTAGGGCCTAATGACTAAGAAAGAAGAAAGTAAAATTGATGGGATAAATATATTGTGCTTATGAATGGTAGAAATCTTGTTATGACTAAGAGAACAATTTTCCATCGTGATAGTTAAAAATAATAAAACAAATTACTGTCATAAACCATACTAGTATGCATGATTGTAAATGTCGAAATGTATAATTTGTAGGTTCTATATTTTTTAAAGAATGGGAACTATTGCATGAAAAAGGCTTCTTTCATTTTTTCAATATAAAATATGATTTATGTCAAAATGAGATTATAACCAAATAGGCATGGATACTAGTTTTCATTTCTTTTGTAGGATTTAGTTCTAAAAGAAAGATCTAAGTTTTGCAAAAGATGAGGGAAAAGTTAGGCACATATTCATGTCAGAGCATTTTTAATCCAATTTCAAAACATGCTAGTGAAATTTCCAAATGAAGAGAAGGAAGAGATCTGAGAATTCTATATTTATTTTAAAAAGATCGTAAAAGTTGGAGAGCATGTGACAAATTAAAATTATTATACTATGATTATCGGTTTACATTACAATAGTACAAGAAAATATGGGAATTGTAACATTATTTGTTAGTGTATAATAGTTTTTACTTTTTAAAACCATATTGTACATGTGATCAAATAATATTGTCTATGTAGCCTAATTATATAAATGTACTTAGACCAAATAATAGTTTTAATATTAAATTTGTGAATAAATACTAAGTCCAACTTAAAGGAACATACCTTTGCATTTGGTCAGAACTTAGTCAACATATAATTGTTTCTTGAAAAGCTATATAATTGTAATCGGACTTCATATAATTGTTTCTTGGACCAAAGCTTTTTTTTTCTGAGGTAAATAAATACTAAGTCCGATTTAATAATATTACTTTTGCTTTTATCATATAGTTCCTTTCGCATTTGTTTTTAATTCTCATTTGGAGATTGTCAAATTATTATGATACAAACTCATGAAAAGAATTGTTGCCTTAAAAAGATAGTGAATGAGTAGTATGAATGATACAAAAACAAGACATACACCAAGTTGTGAATAGTTTGAAGATAAAGAATACTTTGAGTTAAGACATGATTATTAAAGGGTATATGTACCCATGTTTTCTTGTACATGAAAGTTTATGACTTAGAGTTAGTAAGACCTCGATACCGGCATTATTGAAAGAAATATTTGAGATATGATTTGGAGATATGGCCATGGGGCTATCTCGCAGTTGTTGATTAAGTCCGGTAGGAGGTAAAACTAATTCTTTGAATGGAAATTGTTCATGTCTTGGACTTAAGAAAATTTAGGCACATAAGTGAAGATGTAGTAAACTTAGGGAAACGTAAGTGGGGTGCTCTATATAGTCGGCGGTGGACTCCAAGACTATAGACCCAGTTGGTGGACTGAGGTTGCCCTGTGGGAGACGGATTATTATATTTTAATCCGGGACTATGAGGACGGGTCGGCGGTGGACTCCAAGATCTTGAGTAGTCGGACGGATGGATTTTTGTGTTTACCGTCTCCAATGTATATATATATATATATATACTGGGCTAGAGGGTCACATACGGGACGGTTCGCACGATGTGGAATCTGTTATAACAGCCGGCGGTGGACTCCAAGGCTGGGATTCACATTCGTGGAATAGTCTGAACTTTGTTTTGCTACCGGGTAGTTTTCATGGCGAGGGATCGAGCCCTTTATTGTGGAGAACGTAGGCGCTTGCCCTCGGACCTATGTAGTATGGGATGCATAGAATCCGAACAAGTGTGCATTAGTGTCATCCTAGTGTAGAATGGTATGCATTAGGCATTAAGACATGACATGCACTTATGTTTAGAATAATCACTTTTGACACTTTATATGTTCATTCAATCTTTCTGTGATTTGTTAAAGTATGAGACCGTTATACTATTCCCGGCATAGAGAGGATAGCCGTGTATAACATTTCGTCAGTTGCAAGTAACTGACGTGCCCACAGATTAATATGCAGGTAAAGGACCATACATGAAGCTATGAAGTGGATATGCTGATGCTGCTTTTATTTTAAAAGATGTTGTAAATGAATTATTGTAAATTTCATTATTCCGCTGTGTAAAGTTAAGATGTAATTGAACTCTGATGTACTATTGAAAAAGGTTTAAATTTTCCTTGTGAAATTGTACGAAGTGAAGTAAAGATCCTGTAAATCTCGAATTTATCCTTATTTGAAATTCGGGGCGTTACAGATGGTATCAGAGCATGCTTCACAAGTAGTACAAGTTTATAAGGAACTATAAAAAGTGACGATAAATTTGGGAACAAACCAAGAGAGTCCTTCTGTCAACCGGGTGTAAACAACCCTAAGCGACACGGTATTTAAGCGTCTTCGGACCACCGCTAGCTGGGAACCGACTCTTACGGCTAACCCAAGTGAATCCGAACTTGATAAACTAAAGAACAGTAAGAAGACCATTAACTATAGTTTAGAACCCGTGACACCTTAGTGAGTAGTTACAATTTTGTTCCTGTGGACACTAGAGTGTGAGTTCAACCTGTAGAATTAGACTCATATTTACATTGCTTTGTAAGATAACTTTTTTTTTCCCTTGTTATAAGATGGCCAACCAAAACGAACTTCCTTGGTTTGTCCACCCTAAGGACTTAGAAGAAGAACCAATGGAGGAAGAGGACCCAGAGGAAGAAGAAGACCCGGAGGAGGAAGAAGAAGAGGAACCCTTCGAGATAGAGGATGAAGAGTTTCCCGAGTCCAGGGAAATTACTCCGCCACCACCTGACTCTCCCGAAGACTTCCCAGACGAGGAATTTATACCGGATCACCCAGATGACCTCATTGCATCCCTTCGTCGAGAACTGGATGCACAAAAGAGGAAGGTTAACTACTTGGAATTACGCCTGGCACAGGATAAAGTACGCGTCTGGAAACTAAACCACCTGATATACGAGCTCAAGAAGACCCAACGTCGCGACAGGGATAAAGAAAAGCGACCGTACGAGATTGAAAACATAAGAAAGGAAGTCCAAGATCTGCGGGAAGAGCTCAGAGAAGCCAAGAAAAACCGTAGAATCTAGGATATCTTTTATTTAAGCAATTGTAATGGAAGTGTTAAAATAAAAGTTTTATCTCTGAATAAAGAATACAATCTTGCTGTTATGTTATTTGTGATGATTAATGAAGAATTTTATGACTCAGAAATGGCACAAAGAATTGGAAATGGCGAAGGCTTCAGCGGGGAAAATGGATTGGATTTGGAAACAGAAATGGCTCGGGTGTACCAGACCCTCAATGCCCTCGCCGCTAATATCCCTCAAAATAGAGGACCAGGACCAGCTATCCCTATACCTGAGGCCATCAAACTGGTGGAAGCATTCAAAAGAATGAAGCCGCCGGTATTTGGAGGACAGACGAACCCCGATGTTGCAGATGACTGGGTTCGACAAATCGAAACAATTTTCGAAGTACTTGAAACCCCTGAAGCTAGCAAAGTGAAATTGGCTACCATTCAGCTTGAAAAGGATGCGGGCGTATGGTGGCAATCCTTGAAGAGAAATTTGGGAAATGTGCAACTTACATGGGAAGAATTCCTGGAAGAGTTCAGGAGCCATTACTTTCCACTAGATGTACAAGAAAAGAAAGCCATGGAGTTCTTGAGCTTACAACAAGGTAATATGACGGTGAGGGAATATGAAACCAAGTTTAATCAACTTTCCCGTTATGCACCAGAGATGGTTCAGGAGGAGTCTAAGAAGGCCCGCAAATTCGAGCAAGGTCTGAGGCCCAGCCTAAGATCCAGGATGATACCTCTAGGTATTCGGAGGTTTGAAAAGCTAGTCCGAAGGGCCGCTGCAACAGAGACGGACATGAACCAATTCCAGGCAGTGCAAGCCAGGAAGAATAATTGGAACTTGGGCAAAAGGCCCGCAGGACCCAGCAACTACAAAAATCAGCCCCCCGCGCAACGATTCAAACCCACTGGCGCCAATGCCATTGCTGTGGCCGGAAGGGTACCCACTTGCTACAGATGTGGAGAATCGGGACATATGTCCACTGGATGCACCAAGCCTCAACGAAGCAAGACTTGCTATAGGTGCGGAAAGGAAGGCCATTACCAGTCAGAATGCCCCCAGCTTCAGCGGGGAGGACCAAGTCAAAGGCCGTTCAAGCCCGAGCAAAAACAGTTCAAGCAGGGGCGGGTGTTTGCCTTGACAGAAGCCGATGCGGATGAGGTGGATCATGTGATCACGGGTACGGAAGACGAAGCTTAATTGACTTATATTTTCCGTTTATGTAATAAAGTGTTATGTAATGAGAATACTCATATGTAACAGGGAACATTTTAATAAATGGAATAAAAGCTTCAGTATTATTTGATACGGGATCTTCACACACTTTTGTGTCACCCTCTTTTGCTAAAAGATTGGGAGTTGAGCCGAAAATATTTCCTGGCAAGGTTTTATCTGTGGCTACTTCGTCAGGAGAGAACTTGACAACCGATCGATACTATGAGGGGTGTGATCTCGAGATTGGGGGCAGACTCTTTGGCATCGATCTCATTGAATTGGCAGTTCTCGGAGTTGACATCATCATTGGCATTGACTGGATGTCAGTCTACAGTGCAACTATCGAGTGCAAGGACAAAGAAGTCATAATCAAGGCACCAGGAGGACCAGTTGTTACTTTCCAAGGCAAGGGAAAGGGTAAGCAGATAGTAGCAGCATTGTCCGAGCAGAAAGTTCCAGAAGAAGTGAAACAGATCCCAGTTGTTCGAGACTTCCCAGTAGTATTTCTGGATGATCTACCAGGGCTTCCCCCTCGTCGAGATGTAGAGTTCAGCATCACGGTTCAACCGGGAAGTGCTCCTATTTCCAAGGCCCCATACAGAATGGCACCAGTCGAACAGGACGAGATCAAGAAGCAGATCGAAGAGTTACTGAGCAAAGGATACATCAGGCCAAGTGCATCACCATGGGGAGCCCCAGTTCTTTTAGTAAAGAAAATGGATGGATCTATGAGGATGTGTATCGACTACAGAGAGTTGAACAAGGTGACCGTACAGAACAAGTACCCCATTCCCCGAATCGATGATTTGTTCGATCGCCTGCAGGGAGCAGCAGTCTTTTCCAAGATAGATCTACGGTCTGGGTATCATCAGGTCCGGGTAAAGGAAGATGATGTGCATAAAACGGCTTTCCGAACCAGGCATGGTCACTACGAGTTTCTAGTTATGCCTTTCGGAGTCACAAACGCACCAGCTATTTTCATGGACATGATGAACAGAGTTCTACGACCTTTCATCGATTCCTTTGTCGTTGTATTTATTGATGACATTTTGGTCTACTCCAAGTCCGAGGAAGAACACGCCAAGCACTTGACAGAGGTCCTAAAGAAACTCCAGGAGCACCAGTTATATGTAAAATTGTCTAAATGTGACTTCTGGAAAACCGAAGTCGCCTTCTTGGGTCACATCCTTTCTAAGGAGGGAGTGGCTACTGACCCGCAAAAGGTTGAAGCAGTTAAAGACTGGCCAAGACCAACCACGGTGAAGGAGATTAGAAGTTTTTTGGGTCTAACCGGATACTATAGAAGGTTTATTCAAGGGTATTCTCAGATAGCGGTGCCACTCACCGGGCTCACAAAGAAGAATGTGAATTTCGAATGGTCAGAGCAATGCGAAGCAAGCTTCCAGGCGTTGAAGGAGAAATTGACTACAGCCCCTATTCTAGCATTGCCCAGAGCAGGAGTTGAGTATGACATCTACAGCGATGCTTCACATCGCGGACTGGGTTGCGTACTAATGCAAGAAAGAAAGGTGATTGCTTATGGGTCTAGGCAACTTAGACCACATGAGAAGAATTACCCAACCCATGATTTGGAACTAGCAGCGATCATCTATGCTTTGAAGCAATGGAGACATTATGTGTACGGGGAAAAAGTCAACATGTACACCGATCATAAAAGCTTGAAGTATATTTATCAACAAAGGGACTTGAATTTAAGACAGAGGAGATGGTTAGAAGTGTTGGAGGACATCCGACCTGAAATCAAATATCATCCGGGCAAGGCTAATGTGGTAGCAGATGCACTTAGCAGAAAGGTCAGTTTGTCTCGGTTGATCACAACCCAGGAAAGGTTAGTGGATGAGCTAGATCGAGCAGGAATTGAAGTGGTTCTGCAGAGTGTGGAGGCTTCCTTAGCTCAATTGAGGATTCAACCCACTTTGAGAGACAGAATCATGGACAGCCAGAAGACGGATCCAGAGATCCAAGGGATGGTAGAACAGGTTGGCTTAGGCAGATTGGCAGAATTTCAAGTGAAGGATGCAGTACTTTGGTTTGGGGAGCGACTTTGTGTGCCTGATGTAGCGGAACTAAAGGAAAGTATTCTTCAGGAAGCACATGCTACCTTATTATCTGTACATCCAGGGAGTACCAAAATGTACAAAGATATAAAGCTACACTTCTGGTGGCTAGGTATGAAGCGAGATGTGGCAGAGTTTGTGGCCAAGTGCGCGGTTTGCCAGCAGGTCAAGGCAGAAAATCAGAAACCTGGAGGATTGTTGCAGCCTTTACCTATCCCGGAATGGAAGTGGGACTGTATCAGCATGGATTTCATCACGGGTTTACCCAGGAGTTCCAAAGGCAATGATACCATTTGGGTAATAGTGGACAGACTCACCAAGTCAGCTCACTTCTTAGCAATGAAGCTTACTTGGTCAATGGAAAAGCTGGCAGAATTGTATGTGGATGAAATTGTGAAATTGCATGGAGTCCCGATGTCTATAGTATCTGACAGAGATGCGCGTTTTACTTCACATTTTTGGAAGAGTCTACAAGCGGCTATGGGGACAAGGACTGATTTCAGTACAGCCTTCCATCCTCAGACAGATGGGCAAACTGAACGGGTCAACAGAGTGCTGGAAGACATGCTCAGGTGTTGTGTGCTAGATTTTGGTGGTAGTTGGGAGAGACACTTAGCTTTGGTGGAATTTGCATACAACAACAGTTTCCAGGCGAGCATTGGAATGGCGCCCTATGAAGCTCTATATGGGAGGAAGTGCAGGACTCCGGTTTGTTGGTATGAAGTAGGGGAGAGGCAGCTGTTTGGACCAGAGATTGTGCAGCAAACTTCAGAAAAGATCGAGCTGATCAGAAAGAGGCTGGTCGATGCGCAAAGCAGGCAAAAGAGTTACGCCGACAATAGAAGGAGAGACTTGGAATTTGACGAAGGTGACCATGTCTTTGTAAAAGTATCTCCGACTAAAGGAGTGATTCGATTCGGGCGAGGAGGAAAATTAGCCCCGAGATACATTGGACCTTACAAAATACTGAAGAGAATCGGGAAGACAGCTTATCGGTTAGAACTACCGGAAGAGTTGGCCCAAGTGCACAATGTTTTTCACGTGTCCATGCTAAGGGGTTATGTTGCTGACCCAAGTCATCATCTGCCAGAAGTGCCTGAGGGTTTGCAACTGAATTTGAGCTATGCTGAGCGTCCCGTTGAGATCGTGGATCGCCGAGAAAAGGTCTTGAGAAACAAAACGATACCCATGGTAAAGGTCATTTGGAGAAATCAATTTGTTGAGGAAGCAACTTGGGAATCAGAGGAAAAGATGCGGAAGGACCATCCCGAACTCTTCGACTAAATTTTCTTTTGTAGACTTTTCTTTCCTTCTTAGTAGTTTCTCGCTCCTAAGCGTAGTTCCGGGGACGGAACTATTCTAAGGAGGGAGTGTTGTAACACCCCAATTATATTTTTTTCATTTTAAAATACATTTTTCAATTTTTGCACGTATGGTGCACGTGCAAATTTTTATTCTCATTTTTGCTACTCTCATTTTCTATTTTTAGCATGTATTGGTTTTATTTAGCCTTTCTTTTGATCCATGGGCCTATAAACTAAAATGTAGCCCATTGAGAAAAGAGTCCACTAGATAATTAAAATTAATTAATTAGTAATGGGCCCATGTAGCAAGCCCATTATTAAGATCACATTTTTAGTTAAACATGTACTAATACATCACAAGTTACAATATTAGTACACATTTTTGAGTTATAGAAATGTGTTCATATTTGTTTGTGCATATGTGCATGTACACACAAATGTACCTAGACCAAATCATGGGCAAGGGGGGGGCCGGTTTTCATGAAGAGAAGAGAGAATGAATGTGAGTTAAGGTATGGAGTAGTGGGGAGATGAAGAGTTGTAGGTTTTAGGAGTTTAGAACATGGAGAGTTGTAAGAATTATTATGGAGAGTTATTAGGTGCAAAATTATGCATAATAGACCCTAACCATACCCTATAAATAGAGCCTCATTTCCTATATTTCTCTTGCACCAAAAACAATATAGAAAGAAAGAAAGAAAGAAAGAAAGAAAAGAAAGAGAGAGAGGGTCCTTTTGCTTGGAGGAATTGCTAGAGAAAGCCATTGCTAAGGAAAGGGAGCTTGCTAGGAGTTGTCTTGGAGCTAGAAGAAGTGTCTCATCTTTCCCTTCAATTGTTCAAGCTTCAATAAGGTGGGTGTCTCCTACTTTCTAAATTTTTTTATGTGCATACTAATAAAAATAAATGAGTAGTTTATAAAATAGAATAACTATACTATGAATGTGGTGAATCATGCTATGTTGACAAATGGACTAATATTATGTTTGTGGGTGGTTTCATCTAGACTATGCATGCTAAAAACATATGAATGTATAATATGAATTAATGAGAAAATTATTGATAAGATCCATGTTACCATGCTATAAATGAGGACAATTTTGTTGAATAAGTAAATAGTGGATATCATGCTAATTAAAAAGAAGAAATGCTTTATACTATGAATCTTGTTTATATGCGTGCAATCTCTGTACTTGATGGGTATGTGGAAATTGATGGATGAATGACATATGCAAATCATGCCTTAGGGCCTAATGACTAAGAAAGAAGAAAGTAAAATTGATGGGATAAATATATTGTGCTTATGAATGGTAGAAATCTTGTTATGACTAAGAGAACAATTTTCCATCGTGATAGTTAAAAATAATAAAACAAATTACTGTCATAAACCATACTAGTATGCATGATTGTAAATGTCGAAATGTATAATTTGTAGGTTCTATATTTTTTAAAGAATGGGAACTATTGCATGAAAAAGGCTTCTTTCATTTTTTCAATATAAAATATGATTTATGTCAAAATGAGATTATAACCAAATAGGCATGGATACTAGTTTTCATTTCTTTTGTAGGATTTAGTTCTAAAAGAAAGATCTAAGTTTTGCAAAAGATGAGGGAAAAGTTAGGCACATATTCATGTCAGAGCATTTTTAATCCAATTTCAAAACATGCTAGTGAAATTTCCAAATGAAGAGAAGGAAGAGATCTGAGAATTCTATATTTATTTTAAAAAGATCGTAAAGTTGGAGAGCATGTGACAAATTAAAATTATTATACTATGATTATCGGTTTACATTACAATAGTACAAGAAAATATGGGAATTGTAACATTATTTGTTAGTGTATAATAGTTTTTACTTTTTAAAACCATACTGTACATGTGATCAAATAATATTGTCTATGTAGCCTAATTATATAAATGTACTTAGACCAAATAATAGTTTTAATATTAAATTTGTGAATAAATACTAAGTCCAACTTAAAGGAACATACCTTTGCATTTGGTCAGAACTTAGTCAACATATAATTGTTTCTTGAAAAGCTATATAATTGTAATCGGACTTCATATAATTGTTTCTTGGACCAAAGCTTTTTTTTTCTGAGGTAAATAAATACTAAGTCCGATTTAATAATATTACTTTTGCTTTTATCATATAGTTCCTTTCGCATTTGTTTTTAATTCTCATTTGGAGATTGTCAAATTATTATGATACAAACTCATGAAAAGAATTGTTGCCTTAAAAAGATAGTGAATGAGTAGTATGAATGATACAAAAACAAGACATACACCAAGTTGTGAATAGTTTGAAGATAAAGAATACTTTGAGTTAAGACATGATTATTAAAGGGTATATGTACCCATGTTTTCTTGTACATGAAAGTTTATGACTTAGAGTTAGTAAGACCTCGATACCGGCATTATTGAAAGAAATATTTGAGATATGATTTGGAGATATGGCCATGGGGCTATCTCGCAGTTGTTGATTAAGTCCGGTAGGAGGTAAAACTAATTCTTTGAATGGAAATTGTTCATGTCTTGGACTTAAGAAAATTTAGGCACATAAGTGAAGATGTAGTAAACTTAGGGAAACGTAAGTGGGGTGCTCTATATAGTCGGCGGTGGACTCCAAGACTATAGACCCAGTTGGTGGACTGAGGTTGCCCTGTGGGAGACGGATTATTATATTTTAATCCGGGACTATGAGGACGGGTCGGCGGTGGACTCCAAGATCTTGAGTAGTCGGACGGATGGATTTTTGTGTTTACCGTCTCCAATGTATATATATATATATATATACTGGGCTAGAGGGTCACATACGGGACGGTTCGCACGATGTGGAATCTGTTATAACAGCCGGCGGTGGACTCCAAGGCTGGGATTCACATTCGTGGAATAGTCTGAACTTTGTTTTGCTACCGGGTAGTTTTCATGGCGAGGGATCGAGCCCTTTATTGTGGAGAACGTAGGTGCTTGCCCTCGGACCTATGTAGTATGGGATGCATAGAATCCGAACAAGTGTGCATTAGTGTCATCCTAGTGTAGAATGGTATGCATTAGGCATTAAGACATGACATGCACTTATGTTTAGAATAATCACTTTTGACACTTTATATGTTCATTCAATCTTTCTGTGATTTGTTAAAGTATGAGACCGTTATACTATTCCCGGCATAGAGAGGATAGCCGTGTATAACATTTTGTCAGTTGCAAGTAACTGACGTGCCCACAGATTAATATGCAGGTAAAGGACCATACATGAAGCTATGAAGTGGATATGCTGATGCTGCTTTTATTTTAAAAGATGTTGTAAATGAATTATTGTAAATTTCATTATTCCGCTGTGTAAAGTTAAGATGTAATTGAACTCTGATGTACTATTGAAAAAGGTTTAAATTTTTCTTGTAAAATTGTACGAAGTGAAGTAAAGATCCTGTAAATCTCGAATTTATCCTTATTTGAAATTCGGGGCGTTACATTTTTTGATTTCTGTCTCACCCCCCTAAAATTCCAAAAGATGTATAACATTAATAAAAATTATCTCGAACACCTATACTCTACCCTCCAAAACGTCCCCCTCATTATTCTATCTGTCGCTGACTCTCCCCTCTAATAATATTCACGTGATACAATTGCTCCTCTCTATTGGAACCCATAGCTGGACCGTATAGACTAGCAAAATATATAAGGGAATCGTCATTTAACAGATTTAATACTGAAAAATAATTTGACGAGTTACCTTGACAGGCCGACGTTGGCTCTCTAGTCTTTGCCGCTGCCTTAATCAAGTCCTCTTCACTTGGTCCACTCGATTTCCATTTGTCCAACTGCCTTTTGCTTTTCCGCTGATACTCAACTGAGTTCCTGACCACTCTAACACCTTTTCTCTGCCATGCACCGCCCCCTGCCAATTCTCTAACTTGCTTAGCCCACTTCTCATGCTCAGAATTGTAAGTACTTCCACCGCTATGGAGACCGTCTAAAGCTCCTATCATTGGCTCCGAATCAACCATATTACCACTTTGCTCTAAAGTCTGCTCCGAATTAACCTCTACCAAGTCATTATCCTCCTCGAATGCTTCATTCAACCTATTCGAATTTCCCCCTATATCATTCTCCCCTACGGTGTTTTTCACTCCCGAAGATAGAGGCTCAAACCCATGTCGAATAATATCTTGCTGTGGCCCATGACCAATAAAATCCTTCTGTGGCCCATTAATCCCCTCATTTATGGAACAAATGTTGCTGGGCTCACTGGGCTTTCCCTCCTGTTTGCCAGGTTCGATACCTAGACCCAAATTCCCTCTGCTCTTCGAATAGCCTGACCCACCTTCTTCATCCCCTGTTTCACACAAGCGATCCTGCATGCCAAAATTTCTTCTGCTCGCAATCTCCTCTATAGCCCTCTGGATCGTAGCTTGCAACTCATCTTTCGACAGCAGCGCGAATCCAGGATCCTCTCTCGATAACCACTTGCCAGCTTTGATGTCCACGCTCGAAGCAATCTTAAGGATCCCGGGTTTTAATGAGCTCGGCGCTTGATCCTCTGTACCATCGATCAGTATCCCTTTCCCATCACGCCGCTTCAAACCATGATTCCGCTTAGGGTCTTCCTTAGATCCCGCATGCCGTACTCCTATTTGATTAGCCACATTGAGATTTGATCCATACTGGTTTGAAATTTTGATTGAATCCTTAACATTGAAGTTAGATGAACGGCTATGATCCTTTCCCGCCTGAATGGACGGTCCTCCTTCATCGTCTACCTTCGACCACTTCGTTTCCATTTCCTTTTTTCTATCATCCGATCTTTCTTCTTCCTCTAGTGTCGATACCTTCCCAAAGGAAACGTTCTTCTTCTTCTCAACTATCACTTTAACGTCGAAAAATTCTCCCTCGAACTCCGCCTGAACCATCGACGGGATATCAGAGAAGTTTTCGCATCCCACCCTAATATGCGCAAACTCTCTCCTCTCCTGTGTAATGGTGCTTTTGTCCACTTCTTCAAGATATCCAAATGAACGCACTAAGTTTTGGAACCCCGATTGAAGCCAACAGTGAAAGGAAAAATTGAACAATCTAATCCATATGGATGGCATCTTAATCACCTTAAGCGCGCCGTACTTGCACGGCCATTGGGAGAAAATAACATAGAAGTCCTCGGAACCCATACCTTTAATACGTAGCACCTCGTTCAATCTAGCCTCGTCATGACAATGCACGAAGAAGACGCTCGAATTTTGTTGCTGAACACGCCATTTAAGCGTCTCCGACGGAGTAGTGTTGTCGCATAGCAAACCTTCGATATCTGCGGCTAATGGATTCCCACTTTGCACTTTGATAACGCTGCACATGCGGAATTGGCGTTCAAACTCCGCCATAAGAGGAGTTGGAGTGATTACAGCTCTAACCATCGACCTCCCCCCCCCCGCGAAGCTTTCTTGAGTTTTGCTACTATTAGTATTGGTCGGAGAATTCCCTCTTGGCACTGTAGGTGTAGGAGTCGGCATACGCTTGAAGCTTGGACAATCTCTCGAAATGTGACCAGATTTCCTACACGCATAGCAAAACCATTTGTTAGAACAATGGGTTATCGTGTGTCCCCATTGTGCGCACTTATGGCACTGCTGGCCAGATCTCGCCGATGCCGACTGTTCCTTATTCTGACGCTTCTCTGCTTTGATCGTTTTACGAGAGCGCACAAGCAAACATTCCCCATCTTCGTCGTTCTTGGTGATCCTTTCCTTCCTAGCAGGAGACGTCCTTCTGGCACTGAATCGAATCGGTGACGACTTCCTCGATGGGCCCTTGGCCACCTCTGCGAACGTCAGCCGTTTACGCTCTGGAACTGAGTGTCCCCTATCATCTTCCATGTTTGACGAACCATCTCTCTTCGCCTTCCCCTTCACTCTTTACTCTTCGACCCTATTGTAATCGCTCGTCTTCCCTCTATGGGAAGAACGATGCGCTCTCTGGACTGTTCGACTTCTCGATCTATTCGAGTAGTCGTAGTCCCCTCTATCTTCCTGCTTCCTCCACGCGCTCCTCTCCAAGTTGTCTTCTCTGCGTCACTTTGCCATAAGCCTCTCCTCCTCTTGCTCTGTCTGCTTGGAGCTATTCTGATAGTAGTTACTTTGATGGATGCTGCTGAGGAAGTGAGGGCTCTTGCGTGTTAGGATCTCTCGCTCTTCTCTCGCTCTCACCTCTCTTCATTTTTTTCCTAAAAAGTGTATTACTAGTATATATCTCTACTATTTTAATGGGAGAGTTGGGGTTGTAAACAAACAAACCCTAATTTTGCAACTGAGCAAACCCGTGCAATATACGGCCAAACTAAATCCACCAAATATACCCGTGTGATGCACGTGCAGCCCATAAAAAAAGGATATTTTAGCAAATACCCTCATTTAAAATGTGAAAACTAGCATATACCCCCACTATTTTTAAAAACTAAGAAATACCCCTATCTATAATCTGTAATATTATATTGGGAGAAGGCCTTAGTGTCATTTGTAAATGTTTTGTCAATCTACCAACCCGTGCAATGCACGTGCATAACTATTATAAAGGAGGTTCTAAGTTCAAATCCAGATTATGACTAAAGTTTTATTTTAAAAAACTATATTTATTAAGACGTGCATCGCACGGGTAAATTACTAGTAAATTTAGAGCAACTCTTTTATCTTTTCTGTTAATCTTTCATGAATACAAAATGTCGGACATGATACCTTCCGGTAATGACAACATTGCGAGGCCCAGCTTTACTGTGCTCTTCTAAAACCATATTTGCTCCTATCATAGCTAGTTCCAATGATAATTCCACCAAGCCAGCTGTACCAAATCAATGTGTTCATCTGGCTATCCCCACCTTCAAAAGCGACAACAAGAAAACCCAATTTTTGTAGTCAAACGGGCCAAAAACTGCAAGCTCATTTTTTTGTGTCGGATTGAATTTTGGATGGATTATGTTGGTTTAGGTTTTCATTTTGTTTTGCCGGGAATCTTTGTAGACAATATGGCCTCATATTTTGTTGGAAATCTTGGGTTTCTTTTTTGGAAAGACTATCCTACAGAAATCTTTGCGATATCTTAATTACTAGAATGTTTTTATATTGGGTGCATGCTAAAAGAATGATATGGTACATTTTAATTTGTACATTCGGATACTTTAAGTTTCTCTAACTTATAACATGAGCTATACTTACTGCTTAAAAAGAAAAGAAAAGAATATATCAGTAGCAGCAATGGGAGGGTAGTACAGCAGTGGCAGTAGCATCATAATTGAAAAATAAGATCGGGAGTTGCACAAAAATTTGACAAGTTTTCATTAGCTTTCATTCTGCTTAGTTCACCGTCCTCCAAAAAGAACACATGAACCGAACACAACAGATATAGCCAAAACTATTTAGTCATGGTGCCTGAAGAAAAAAATGACATTCTTATCTAAGCATTAATACTAAAATGACAATGTTTTTTTTTTTTTTTCTTTTTCTTTTTCTCTCTCTCTCTTTCTTTTTGTGATAAAAAGGCGACCGCGTCACCGCTTCATTAATAAATTATTAACAAAATAAGTATTACAAATATATAATATGTATCTGTTCCTAGAACAGAACCATAGAAAACAATTACACAGTTAAGCGTATAGTATTAACTAGTCCCTCTCCTAGCTAAACTTATAGACGTTGCCCCCTGTAATCTGTTCTCCCCCCTATTTGATATGACGCATGCAGATACCTATTCAACAATCAGATACCGACTCATCGAGCACCAACCATAGTTACGACTTGTCATGCACCTTCAAGCGACGTCTAACTTGAACACCTCTCTAGCAACGACTTCTCTATCCCATTCGGTGACACCTAATCAGAACAATATACCGGAAACGACTTGCCTAATCACAATTCTGATAATGACTTGCCACCCCGTCCATTCAGTGACGACTTGTCACTTCTCTAGTCTGAAACGCTCAGCTCCTTCACCACCACGGTGGCTGACGTTCCGTTCGCGACGCCGCTGATGACTAGCCCGAACACCGTTTCTGTGACGACTTGGCCACCAACAGACCTGCAACGACTCACATCACTCTCACCACAGCAACAACCTCGCTCAACCTTCCAAAATGACAAAGTTGTTGTTATTGTGTTTCTTTCTTGAACAAGACCGTATGTGGTCAAAAACTTGCAAGCCTCATTAAAAGCCCGGTCCGTATATTGTAGTCACAGATGGGCCAGTATTTTCTGCCATGACGGGCCTTAGCCAAGCCTAACATCCCAACCTCGCCTCATAAATAAATATAATGATCTAAACCTCACACTCGTCATCTTCAACCTCAGTCGTCTTTTGAAATCGGCGCCAAAAAGAATCCTCCTCAATCCCCGTGCCCTCCCTCCCTTCTCCTCCTCCTCTCCAATATCCACCGCCCCCCAATATCGCCTTTTACAACCCCCAATCCTAACCCTCCAATCCCCTACCGTCGTCAATCTCGACGAAATCTCAACGGACGCCGTCGTCTCTAGGGTTTTGCAGGGATCCGACATTTTTAGGAGGCCGAATGTGGGGGAAGGTCTTCTCTGTTGAGTTCGATGATTTGATGGTAAAAACCTGCTCCCAATTCCAAGAATTCCGGTCAATTTCATTTCATTTTTTTGTTGAAATATACGCATGATCCAAATGAAATGTTGAATGGTATAATTATAGTGTTTAGAAATTGATGTTTAAGGTTTCGGGTTACGATAAGTTTAGGATTCGGAGCTAGGGTTTGGATGAGATGAATTGATGAGGTGAGATCAAATTTGAGAATTGTGGTTGGTTTTGTTTGTGGAGTGGAGATTTTTTTTAGGGTTTGGCCTTTTGATTTGATAAATGTGGGGGTTTTTATTTGGGCTTGCCAATGCATTATTAAAATGGGTTGATAAGATTAAGGGTGTTGAATAGGGGGGCTCTTTGATTAGAATTAGCCTTGACCGCTTGAGGATGGCTTGCGATCCACAGGCGAACCCTTACATGAGAGAAGATTACCCTACGCCCCTCTCGGTTAACCCTTTGACCCTCTGAGGAGGTTAGTTGATGTAAATCATTTTCTGGGAGGTTAAATGACTTGGGGTTTATCTCCATTTTTTAGCCTAGCTGTGCACGTGGGAATTTTTTTTTTTTTTTTGTTTGGGGGGGGGGGGGGGGGGGGGGGGAGGAAAGGGGATTTTTTTTTTTTTACCAGTATGTGCATTGCACGGGTTGGGATATGGACAAATTACACTAAGGCCTTCTCCCATTATAGTAGTAGAGATTAGGTGATTGTTTGAAAAGTTTGTTAGGGGCAAGGATGGATGACAATTTGGATCAGAGTGGTATTTGTTTAGGTGATAATTAGAAGATATTCATCATTTTCTTTATGCTGGTAATCTACTAAAGACCTAGTCTCTTGTTGTCCTATTCTTACCAAGAAGGCCGCACCAATCCCCCCTCCCCAACAACAAAGTTGTGCACATTTTAACAAAGAAATGTTTATTTAAAACTAAAGATTTTTTTGGATTAAACATAATTCAATTGATTCCAACTTCATGATTATAACTAAGTTTGTGATTTAAGATAGTTTCTGACAAAATAAAACATAACATGTTAAAGAGTATGCACATGAAAAATGGGTGTTAGATATGATAAAAAGAAAAGAAAAATGCGTGTTAGGTAATGTCACGCCTCGCTTCCCAAAAATACGGAATACGAATACATGACAAAAGCCCATCGAATGACTAAAGTCACCCATAAGCTGTTTAATCAATCAACTCAACAATATAATCAATACAGAACAAATGCGCAGGCAATAATAATAATCTCATGAATAAATAATACTTGGAATGAGATAATATAATATCCAAATACAATAATAATAATAATCCATCGTCTGGAAACAATAATAAAATCTGGGATATAAGCTCAAAACAATAATAATCCAATCCAAAATAAATATAAGTCTCAATACATTAAGTCATTTAAAATGATAAGCAAATTAAAAGCAGCAATCTTCAAAATGTTTGTTCTCCAACTCCAGCAGGCAATTCTCCTTCATTACCTGTAAATATTTCATCTAAAAAGAGAAAAATATTTGTCCTTAGAGCAAGTCATGGACAACAAGTAGAGAAAACAGGAAACAATGGAATAACGGTATAACAATGAATCAATGGATCAATAAGAATCAATAAAATGGGACAATAATCATGATAGTGGATGAAATGGCTATAATAATGATGCTATAATAATAATAATAATCAATGATCAATAACGGTAATACTTAGCCAATATTCGATACCAATAGGAACAATATGCAGTGTCGATGTAGTGTGATCCTTAAGTCTATTAATTATTTTAAATCCTAACTAATGTAGCACTTCATGCATCCATCCTTTTACTACATGGTTGCTACATACAAACAAATTACGTTTAAGACTTAGTAGTGGGTTCTATAGTTCATGTACTCTTCAACATTAAACATTATTCACCTTTCGGTGTACGGTACGGGCATCGACAACGATACAATACACGATAGATTGTGTTACGACCATAACTACAATCACCGATAAAACAATAGCCGGAATATTATTTAGGGAAACACGGCCCCCTCCTCCGAGTACAGTTCCTATATTGACCACCACTAAAAGTCATCTCTTAAACCCTGGCTTGTTAATTATTTATCAATGTAACAACATAATATGCAATTAAGGGACAAGAGGTGAACAATAGTATCAATAGGGGAAACAATAGGGTGATAGCATGGATAGGATGGTTACAATAGTGATAATAACTCATTGGGAACATGCAATGCAACATACATTCATTAATTCATGCAATAATACGATAGAGGATTAATTAATACATTAAAAAGTAGTATTCAAAATTCTGGACAGCAAGCGCAACCTGTACAAAAATGCAGTTTTCCGTTGACTCAGAAATCGAATGTTGAATCCGTCAGAAAATCTAGAAACTAGACTTCCATACGGTTCCAACGCATACTTAAAGTTCAATTTCCAACAACAGTAGCTAGGTCAAACACATGTTTCTTTTCAGGTTTTATGTTCAGGTAGAAACTCGACATCATGTCATTTTAATTTTTGAATCAGCAAAAACTCAATATTAAATTCAGTAAAAATATAATTTAAACTCCTAAACATATTAAGCAACAATCTGAAAATTTTTATAACAAAATTCTATCATTTGGTCAGTCTTTTTACTGTTTGAACATGAAAGGTACGAGAATCTGAAAATCTGAAAGTAAAAACACAGCTGTAGTAAAACGAGCATAACTTTTGCTACAAAATTCGGAATTCGAAAATTCAAGATGATCTGGAAACTAGAAAGATAAGGTTACAATTCATATTTAGAAAGTATTTCATTTTAAGTTCGTTTACTGGTTCGAAAACAACGGTCGAAATTCAGGTCAGCTGCATGTACAGTTCTTAGGATATTTTTTTTGAAAATAAAATTAATTGAACATGCCGGGTATTGATTCTATAGTCAATAAATTGTGTAACTAGCATGATAGATGTCCAAACATGATAAATAAAAACTAGAAAACATACATATACGAGTCTAACATCAATCAATCATCAAACGATCAAACAACATACAACCTAACAATCGTCTCTAGAATAATTTAGTTGTATCGTGACTATTTGTGTAATCCTAATATCCATACAATATGATGTATGCAAGATTCAATACTTTGGAGTCAATTTGGCACGATGTTAAGAGTATTGGAGTTAGCTCGTGTAAACTTTCAATAAACCCAACGAAAGAAATAACAAAGGATAATACGATAACAAAGAGATCTATTTACAAGAATTTCAATAACACTTGAATTTGATACAATTAGTAATTCAAAAGGATGGTGACTTGCCTGTTAGATGACGAAAACGAATACCACGAATAACGGAATAAGGATCCCGAAGCAACGAACTCGCAAACTAGCACGATCCCAAGACAGCACGTGCAATATTCGTGCACTAAAATCCTCAAAAACAAAATAGCAAGAGTACATAGCAAGAAATCAAAAAAACAGTAGCAACGACAGAGGGGGAGAGCGCCGGCCAGAGCGGCGCTGACCGGCGGCACGAGGGGTAGGTCGCCGGAAGTGGAGAGGTCGCCGGAGTCGGTGGTGTGGCTGATGGGCAAGGAGAGAAAAGGGGGGATCGGATTTGGTTTGCTGTCGATCTGGAACAGGGTAAAGGGGAAAGGGGGGTGCCCATTGGTGGCGGCGCTGGTGGCGCGGAGAAGTTGCCGGAGGTGGGCGGCGCTCAGGAGGGGGATGGCGATGGGGGTCGCCGGAGAAAGGCCGGAGAAGACGATCGGAAGTGGGTATTGGGGGGAAACAGGCTGATGGGGAGAGAGGAGAGAGATTAGGCAGGTCGATTTGTGTGCAAAAAATTAAGGTTTACAGTAGAGTTGTATTTATAAGGTACATTTAGGATACTGGGTTAATGGTTTAGGGTCCAGTAAAAGCAGATTTGGGCTAAGAACAAATCAAATTGGGTTTTGGGGTTCAATTAGGAGATAGATCAAGATTAACACGGTTCAAATAAAAAAATACCCACAATTCCAATAAATAAAATCCACAAGATATATAACCCAATAAAAGAGAAAAAATAGTTCATGAACGAAAATTTCAACCCAATTAAATAAATAAATAACACAATTGAAATAATAAGAATTAGGCTTAAAATAAATTGGAACTCGCCAAAAAATCAGATCGGGTATAAAAATAAAATAATTCGATAGATGAATTTTTAATTAAAAAAATCAAGAAATAACATTTAGTAATTATAATCATAATAATAATAAAACCGTACAATAAAATAATATTTGGGTTTAACAACTTTATTAAAATACTCCAATAATAATAATATCCATGATTTGGGCTCAAATACAATTAACCGATAAATTAAGATTATAAAACAAGTTTAAAATACACCATTACTCGAAAGAATAAAATTTTCGATTGGAAAATATTTAAATAGAAAATCTCAAAAAAATTTAACACAAAATAAATTTATAATGATTAAAATACTGAAAATATTTGGAAAGTAAGTATTTACGGGAACGGGGGTTACAGGTAAAATGATGCATGATGCGTGTCTGAAAATGTTTATATATATATATATATATATATATATATATATATATATATATAAAATAAAATACAAAGAAAGTTATCAAGTGGCTCTTCTTCAATTCCTCAAAATCAACGGCCCAGATCTAACCTCACAAAACACATTCCCCCCCAAAACTCAAATTCAAATTCCCCCCAAAACAACTCCTTTTCTCTCTCTCTCTCTCTCTCTCTCTCTCTCCCTCTCCCCCTATATATATATATATATACTTATGGAAACATGGACTTTATACCCCAATTTATAATTATTTTTCAACATATATTAATGAAAACATGGACTTTTATTTACAACTAATTATTATCATACTATTCAAACTTGAGCTATATAATTGTTGATTTACTGTTTACACTTTACAAGGCTTTTCATATGCTGTATCGTTCTGAAGACGTGCCGTAGGCACATGCTGTATCGTTTTGAAGACGTGCCGTATGCACGTGCCCACGGGAAAATCTAGTATATATATATGTATATATATATAGGAAAGCCTTGCTCTTATATTAGTCCTTAGTGGGCACTTATTTTTATTCTTCCCATAAAATGATTCCATCTATTACATAAGGGCAAAAAACTATTATATATATGTTTGAGTTGGAATAAAACATAAAGCTCTTGCGATTTGGGCCCCAAAGTCATTCTACTTTAGGATAACGAGTTATTAAATTTATCATCTACGTATCGATATGTACATGGCATGAGATGCATGAAAATATTTATTAGGTAGATAAATGTTTAACTAAAAACTTTTTGAATTTGTTCATGTTCATATTCAGTTGTTAACTATGTTGTTTGCAATGACTACTGACCATTCTTTTGTGTAATCGAAGGTTTATTTTCTTGTTTGCTTATAATCCATTTAGTTCACAAATGTCACAAAATGATGTGAATGAAATGCGAAATGTACCATTCCAACCATAAAATAATATGAAATTTGAAACCGAGGACTCGCAATATATCTGTTTTCCAGTAATTATATTGAGAAGGCTGATTTTAATGTTGAAAACAGAACTGAATTACAATAATAAAGAATAATTTGGTCAAGAAAGTTTGTTGTTATATGGAAGGTTTTTCTAAACCGATTGTAAGAAGTAAAAAAAATGAAAGGCAAGAAGACAGAGTTGGTTGCAGCGCTCGCAGAGAATCAAATTTCTTGAGTCTGTTTGTTTTGATATTTTGAGTGCTATATTCAGAATGTAATATTCTGAAACGGTGTTTGTTTATACCCTATTCTGAAAACTCAATTCAGAATATCGATTTTACCTTGTATTCTCCATACCCACGTGCTCTCTCCTTCACGACCTCTCTCTCTCTCTTCTCACGTTCCAGATCTGGTTTGCTCTCTCCTTCACGACCTCTCTCTCTCTCTCTTCTCACGTTCCAGATCTGGTTTGGAATCTCCTTCACGACCTCTCTCTCTCTCTTCTCACGTTCCAGATCTGGTTTGGAATCTCCTTCACGACCTCTCTCTCTCTCTCCTCAAGTTCCAGATCTGGTTCTCCATTCGTACCCGTCTTCAACCTTTCCTCCTCTCTTCAAAACAGTGTCTCCCCAACCATTGTCGGCGCTCTTCTCATTCAGATGCTCTCTCTCTCTACTCACCCACGAGAGCTCGTCGACTCCATTGTCTTCCCCCTCCTTCGAAGATCCCAGATCTGATCTCTCTTCCCCCAGCCCCCCCCCCCCCCCCCCCCCCCCCCCCCACCCCAAATCAACGAATTCCCGAACGATTCCACTGTGAAATCGAACGGAATAGTGTGAGGACGCCGCCGGCGACTTCGCTACCAGACTGGTTTTTGCGGTCGAATTGGTGAGGGGTTGAGGGGTTTTAGTAGGGGGTTAATGGTTTGCACCACCCGTGCTGCCTATCGGAGAAAAGCTAGGGATCGAAGGGCAAGGAGAATCAAAGCACTACGCAAGGTTGAATCCTGTGCTGACAATTTCATCCTTCTCCAAATCCAATCAAAGGTATGAAGACAGCGATTGTACTATTTATTTGGTTGGTTTTCTTTACCAATTTACTATGCTTTTTAATTGCATTTGGTACCGGAACAGCTTTTGGGATTGAGGTGCACACTGCACACAAACTAGCCGAATTCACTGTTGAGAGTTTTTAGGGTGTAATCGGTTGCTATTTGCAAACTAGGGCTACCCGATCAGCTGTTAAACTAATTGAAGGATTTTGGCAATTTTTTTTTTTTTTTTTGTTTCGATGTTTGTTCATGCTAGATGAGTAATGCGGGTAGGGGAAAGGGGAAGGCAGTG
The DNA here is from genome assembly GCA_017893485.1 of Hemerocallis citrina. Classification (NCBI taxonomy): domain Eukaryota; kingdom Viridiplantae; phylum Streptophyta; class Magnoliopsida; order Asparagales; family Asphodelaceae; genus Hemerocallis; species Hemerocallis citrina. The sequence continues at coordinate 13,521,503 of CM030364.1, read as the reverse complement.
GACGAAGATTATGGGCTGTGGACTTCTCGTATTACAGCTGATTTTATCAGCCTTATGGAGGGGGCAGTTGACAATGGTTTGTTAAGGAGCACCACATTCGATGGTAGAACCTGGTCTAATTTTGAGCCTGTGACTGTGACTATTTTTTTAGCCCGGCAATTATGTTGTTTTTATGGTTTTTGGGAGGATCTGATATGTTCTTATCCTAAGTCATGTTTTTTGGTGGCAAAACCAACGTGGGGGTATAAGCATTCAGAATAGTGTTTCCAAAATAAACTCAGGATGAACTCATTCTTAGGATAAACTCAGGATATTCTTTGGCAAAACACAGGTCAAAAAAAAATAAAAGCTGGAATATGGAACTCCGGATATTACCAATGATCAACGATTCAAGACAATTCAAATTGACTCCAGAAACAATTGTTTGAAACCATGAGCAGCCAAAGATATTTGTCTCAGTATCCGTAAACCATGAACAGCCAAAGAAACAGACAGTATCTGTACATATCAGGAATTCAAAGCTCAGCATATCAAACCTGGTACATCACAGCCCAGGATTTAAGAACTAATGTGCTTCAATTGTTTTTAAGGTCTGAAGTATGATCAGTGTGGGTATCATCATAACCAATTCTCAGAAAAGCAATATTAGATACAATATTAGATGCATCTGATTTGTTGAGATGAATTGCACTTGTATTCATATGAATATGCCTTTGTTATCTTGCTGGTAATGCCAGTTTGTGAATACTATTCAGAATACTTCAGATCCCTGTAAATGAACAAATATGTTTTTCAAACATTAAAAAAATGTTGTCTATGTAGTCAATGATGAATTCTTTTTAGTCAATGTTGACAATGTGCTTTGTACTAGTGGGCGTGGCATATTAAAAAATTGCAGCTCTGGTATATCGAGTCGTTTGTATCATTGATTTGATGAATCTGAGACTGCGAGTAGCCCGTATTTTTCCTGCATTATGTTGTTTTCATAGTGTTTGACAAGAGGGGATATCTGTATTCTGAATAGTGGTTAAGCAAATCTGGACACCGGTTTTCAGTTTTCCGTTTCCGTTTATGGTTAATGTAGGAAGTTTTTGCAGCACAATTTATTATTCCTCCCAATTTTTTTTGAATTTTAATGCAGCAATTTTCTCAAATGACTTCTTTGTTTATAGATCTACCTGCTCTACAGTTTTCAAATCAAGGAGTTAAGAAGCAACAGCAGCAGCTCGAGACAGCATGCAGTGACTGTAGACAACAAATAATGATTTAACAGCATGCTTGTTTGTAATGATGGCTGACAACAAATTGTAGAACTTATTCTCATAATATATGTATCGATCCCATGCCATTAATGATCTGCTACGTCGGATTGTTGAACAATGTAAACAAAATTAATGAAGTTAGCTTGCTTTGGTGAATGAATTGGTTGAGTGTAGTTGAATGGAACCCGTTCTTATTTTAAATCCCTACTGCTGTTTTATCTGAATAAATTGCTTGGCTTAGGCCGTAGAAATTTTCTTTGATATAATAGTCATTTAAAAAACTGTACAGTACAAGTTGAGCAACACCAGTCTATCCAGATGAATTATGAGTTAAGCAAACACTGGACGCTATCCAAGAAATCTCAAAACATTTATCCAAGAATCAAAACTTATGCATGAACTGAGATTAGCTGCTTCACAAACACAAGAGCTTCTTTGAACTTTCTTCCCTAATGTGACGAATCAATCTTTTAGGATGATGGTGTCTGATTTTTCGGAAATTCACATGCTGCTCAAGTTTCCCCTTCCAGTACCTGTACAACATTGCAATCTAACTCCAACAAATAAAAAAATGTTAGCAAGTGATGAATGCAAATTGATTTCAAAAATTCTGAACAAATATAACAGAACAGCTTTTCAACTCGTTTTTTCATAACAACAGCTTTCAGATAACAGTTTTCAGCAAGAAATATAACAGAACAGCTTTTGAACTCGATTTTCCAGAAAAAAACAGCTTTCAGATAACAGTTTTCAGCAAAAAATATAACAGAACAGCTTTTGAACTCGCTTTTCCAGAAAAACAGCTTTCAGATAACAGTTTTCAGCAAGAAATATAACAGAACAGCTTTTAAACTCTCTTTTTCAGAAGAAACAGCTTCCAGGTAATAGTTTTCAGCTAAAAATATAACCGAACAGCTTTTAAAATTCGTTTTTACAGAAAAACAGCTTTCAGATAACAGTGTTCAGCTAGAAATATAACAGAACAGCTTTTAAACTCGTTTTTTCAGAAAAACAGCTTCCAGATAACAGGTTTCAGCAAGAAATATAACCGAACAGCTTTTAAACTCTCTTTTTCAGAAAAACAGCTTTCAGATAACAGTTTTCAGCACAAATTATAATAGAACAGCTTTTAAACTCGTTTTTTCAGAAAAACAGCTTTGACATAATAGTTTTCAGCCTTAAATATAACCGAACAGCTTTTAAACTGGCTTTTTCAGAAAAACAGCTTTCAGATAACATTTTTCTGCAAGAAATATAACAGAACAGCTTTTAAACGCGCTTTTCCAAAAAAACAGCTTTCAGATAACAGTTTTCAGCAAGAAATATAACAGAACAGCTTTTAAACTCTCTTTTTCAGAAGAAACAGCTTCCAGGTAATAGTTTTCAGCTAAAAATATAACCGAACAGCTTTTAAACTCGTTTTTACAGAAAAACAGCTTTCAGATAACAGTGTTCAGCTAGAAATATAACAGAACAGCTTTTAAACTCGTTTTTTCAGAAAAACAGCTTCCAGATAACAGGTTTCAGCAAGAAATATAACCGAACAGCTTTTAAACTCTCTTTTTCAGAAAAACAGCTTTCAGATAACAGTTTTCAGCACAAATTATAATAGAACAGCGTTTAAACTCGTTTTTTCAGAAAAACAGCTTTGACATAATAGTTTTCAGCCTTAAATATAACCGAACAGCTTTTAAACTGGCTTTTTCAGAAAAACAGCTTTCAGATAACATTTTTCAGCAAGAAATATAACAGAACAGCTTTTAAACGCGCTTTTCCAAAAAAACAGCTTTCAGATAACAGTTTTCAGCAAGAAATATAACAGAACAGCTTTTAAACTCTCTTTTTCAGAAGAAACAGCTTCCAGGTAATAGTTTTCAGCTAAAAATATAACCGAACAGCTTTTAAACTCGTTTTTACAGAAAAACAGCTTTCAGATAACAGTGTTCAGCTAGAAATATAACAGAACAGCTTTTAAACTCGTTTTTTCAGAAAAACAGCTTCCAGATAACAGGTTTCAGCAAGAAATATAACCGAACAGCTTTTAAACTCTCTTTTTCAGAAAAACAGCTTTCAGATAACAGTTTTCAGCACAAATTATAATAGAACAGCTTTTAAACTCGTTTTTTCAGAAAAACAGCTTTGACATAATAGTTTTCAGCCTTAAATATAACCGAACAGCTTTTAAACTGGCTTTTTCAGAAAAACAGCTTTCAGATAACATTTTTCAGCAAGAAATATAACAGAACAGCTTTTAAACTCGCTTTTCCAGAAAAACAGCTTTCAGATAACAGTTTTCAGCAAGAAATATAACAGAACAGCTTTTAAACTCTCTTTTTCAGAAGAAACAGCTTCCAGGTAATAGTTTTCAGCTAAAAATATAACCGAACAGCTTTTAAAATTCGTTTTTACAGAAAAACAGCTTTCAGATAACAGTGTTCAGCTAGAAATATAACAGAACAGCTTTTAAACTCGTTTTTTCAGAAAAACAGCTTCCAGATAACAGGTTTCAGCAAGAAATATAACCGAACAGCTTTTAAACTCTCTTTTTCAGAAAAACAGCTTTCAGATAACAGTTTTCAGCACAAATTATAATAGAACAGCTTTTAAACTCGTTTTTTCAGAAAAACAGCTTTGACATAATAGTTTTCAGCCTTAAATATAACCGAACAGCTTTTAAACTGGCTTTTTCAGAAAAACAGCTTTCAGATAACATTTTTCAGCAAGAAATATAACAGAACAGCTTTTAAACGCGCTTTTCCAAAAAAACAGCTTTCAGATAACAGTTTTCAGCAAGAAATATAACAGAACAGCTTTTAAACTCTCTTTTTCAGAAGAAACAGCTTCCAGGTAATAGTTTTCAGCTAAAAATATAACCGAACAGCTTTTAAAATTCGTTTTTACAGAAAAACAGCTTTCAGATAACAGTGTTCAGCTAGAAATATAACAGAACAGCTTTTAAACTCGTTTTTTCAGAAAACAGCTTCCAGATAACAGGTTTCAGCAAGAAATATAACCGAACAGCTTTTAAACTCTCTTTTTCAGAAAAACAGCTTTCAGATAACAGTTTTCAGCACAAATTATAATAGAACAGCTTTTAAACTCGTTTTTTCAGAAAAACAGCTTTGACATAATAGTTTTCAGCCTTAAATATAACCGAACAGCTTTTAAACTGGCTTTTTCAGAAAAACAGCTTTCAGATAACATTTTTCAGCAAGAAATATAACAGAACAGCTTTTAAACTCGCTTTTCCAGAAAAACAGCTTTCAGATAACAGTTTTCAGCAAGAAATATAACAGAACAGCTTTTAAACTCTCTTTTTCAGAAGAAACAGCTTCCAGGTAATAGTTTTCAGCTAAAAATATAACCGAACAGCTTTTAAACTCGTTTTTACAGAAAAACAGCTTTCAGATAACAGTGTTCAGCTAGAAATATAACAGAACAGCTTTTAAACTCGTTTTTTCAGAAAAACAGCTTCCAGATAACAGGTTCCAGCAAGAAATATAACCGAACAGCTTCTAAACTCTCTTTTTCAGATAAACAGCTTTCAGAATATCAATATTCAGAATATAGGCTAAACAAACAGCTTTTAGACTCATATTCAGAATATCTCTATTCAGAATATCATATTCAGAATATCATATTCAGAATACTCAATTCAAAATATCAAAACAAACGCAACCCTAGGCAATTATCATTACATAGTGAATCTTTGTGGACCTAAGCACCCACTCACCAAGTAATTCACACATGTTAAGATTTCAAAAAAAGATGCTACGGGTCCGTATTATTGATGCATAAATGGCAGGTGGTGGCAGAGATAGTCAAATAACTACTTTTGACTATCTCCCTAAAAACACATCAATTAGTCATAGCATCTCCTATAAACATATTCATTTTGGGCATGTTTGGTTTGCATGAAGTGGACTGTAGCAAACTCAAATTCATGAATGAACATTGTAGCAAGGGTTTGTTTGGCAGAATGTGGGTTGGATTTAGATTCGCACTGTAGCACTACAGTAGATACTGTAGCGATACTGTAGCGCTAAAAGACATCCATCCCAAACCTCCCCGCATCTGTAGCGAATTAAAAGTTGTTTATCTTTCTTACTTTTTTACTATATCAAATCAAATAATTTCACTTAACCCTCTGCATTAAATTTCTTTTTCTCTCATCTCTATACTACAATACAACAAAATTACATCCAAACAAACCAGTTTTTTTAGAACTCATTTCCATAGATTTCTTTTCTCTACAGTAATCTTCATAGTTTGGAAACATTTTACAACCAACCAAACAACTCCTTTGAAAAGTTTTATAAGACCAATTGGGTAAAAGGAAATGGTAGCCCGAGATAGAGGAGTGGTGATGTAGACTTGTACATACAAAATAAAGCTAAAGAAGATATAAGGTTTCTTGTAGGAATTCTGTTGACGAAGTAAACTAGGTAACAAATATCTTCTGACTGATGGAAGATCTAGACTGGACATTGGACTATAAATATTTGGAGATGTAGTTTGGTTTTGATACAACTTACTCGACGAGCGGTTATTGTAGGGCATGTGCACTGTGTGTTGGTGTTAACGATCATATTTAAACAATAATTTATGGAGCTTCATTACAATATGATAAAATCATTCCAGGCTTGAAGTGGATACTTGAAACATTTAAAGAAGCAATTACCGGAAAGAACCGCATATTGTGTTGAATGACCAAGATGCAACTATGAAGACTGCTATAGAAGAAGTTCGACTTGAAACACGTCATCGTCTTTCTGTATGAGAAATGTCCAAAATGCTAAAAAGCATTTGAGTCATGATTTCACTCTTTATATTGCTTTAAGTTCAATTTTGTAAATGTGTATATAAGTATGAGTGCGAAGACAGTTCGTAATAGAACCTGAAGAATGTGTTTAAAATTGCAACCTTACAAAAAATGAATGACCATCAAATTTGTCTAAAGAGAGAATAATATAAATTATTGTATGAAAGAGAAGTATTGTGTGTCGACATGGAATTAACGTACAAAGCAGAAACTTGAACAGTGTAGTAAAATTTTACTTGGGCACAAATCAGAATTTTGTGGAATTTTAAAAATATTATGGAAGACTTGTGGATGAGGATTGATGTTAAGTGAATTAGAAGCGAAATTCATTCGAGTACGCCAAAAGTTTATCTTTTTTGACTACTAAAGCAAGCAGCTTGTACTTATATGTCAATGGTATATGAAATGCTTCTGAATGAGTTTAAAAAACATATTGATCTCTCCAAATATAAAACCATCAATAATGTTATTGTTGTTACATATGAGATAACTGATGAGGTGAAAGGAAGGACAAATTATGTATGTTTTGATGCATTACATACATGAGTAATTGTAGTTGTGAAAAAATTTGAATTTGTTGGCATCTTATGTTGTCATGTAAATTTTTTTTAGACTATTGAAATATGAAGTTCAATCATGAGTAATATATTGTAAAGAGACGGAGAAGAGATGCGAAAAATGGAATCATCTTCTTAGTTCAAATGATACTGATCCAAAAGAATCTTTTGCTACCATCAAATTAGAAATACGACCAAAGCATCATATCGATTTTACCACTACCACTGTTGGGTCAGTATCATGTGAACTAAGAAGATAGATTATTTACAGCTCTACCTATAGCATATTTTCTTCATCTCTTTATAATATATTGGCATTATTGGATTGTGTAAGAAGATATTTTAGATTTAGTTTCGTTGTGGGTAGATAAGATTTTATATGTGGGTTTGATATCAATTATCAATATGTGGGATGATAGGGGACTTTCTTTATGCTCAAGGTTTGCAGTCTATTTATAGGTCTCTATATTTTTTATTATGTATCTCTAAATATTAAGAAGTGCGCTAATATTTTATTGTTTAACATGATATCATAGTGTTTTGGTCCTCCTTAAGCACTCTCTTTATTGAATAGCAAGAAGAGAGGCATCTCTCTTCAAAAATTCTCTCTTCTTCTATAGTTGCCAGACTCTTCAAGATGTGGATTTTCAAATCCGGTCCTCGTTCACATTTAAATTTTCTGATCCGGTCCTCGTTCGCATTTAGATTTTCTGATCCGGTTCTCCTCCATATTCAGATTTACAGACCCAGTCCTCTTCTAGATGTGGATTTCTAGATCCGATCCTCCTCAAGATGCGAATATTCAGAGTCGATCATCCTATAGATTCGGATTTTCAGATCCGATCTTCTTCCATATTCTGATTTCCATATATGATCTCATCTAAATTCAGATTTTCAATGCGCTATCTAGTTTCATTCGCAACGTGCTAGATTTCCTTCGCTGCGCCATCCGGTTTCATTTGCAACACACTCAATTTCCTCTATGCTATCTGGTTTCATCTACAAGAAGCTCAATTACTCTATAAAGTTTGATGAGAGTGTTGACTTATATAGTAGGGTTTCCTGAAGTATTCTTTGCCACGTCTAGATCTCGGCTTTGTTCAAGTTGGACTTCAACTTTGTTTACCTCCAACGTGAGGGAGGTATTGGAATGTGTGAAATGATATTTTAGATTTTGTTAATATTTCATTGTGATTAGATAAATTTTTTTATGTGGGTAGATATTATTCATATGTGGGATGATAGATGACTTTTTTTATGCCCAAGGTTTGCAGCCTATTTATAGGTACATATGTTTTTCATTATATATCTCTGAATCTCAAAAAGTTCAATAATATTTTATTGTTCAACATGTTCAATATAAGCTTCTTATTTCTGTGGTCTAAAACTTCTAATATTTGACAACATAAAATGCCAACGAATTCAAATTTTAACAGTTATAATAAGTAAGCATATTTAGTGCTCCAAATTCCAAAACATACATTACTTGTCTTTCTTTTCACGTCATCAGTTATCTCATAAATAACAACAATGCCATCTTCATGGTTTTATAAATGCGGTGATTAATATATTTCTTAAACTCTTCAAAAGCATCTCATATACCTCGGATGTATAATTAGTAACAACTGGATTTAATAGTTGGGAACAATAAACTTTTGAGGTATTCTGACTTGCACGAAGTTTGCATAAGTCTATCCTCCACAAGCCTCTTATAATGTTTGGATTTTTTCACAAAAACCTGTGTAAGTAAGATTTTATTACATTGTTCAAGCTCTGTTTTGTTAAGTAATTTTCATATCTCCAGAAAATACTTGTCTTCCATAGAATAATGTCTATTTTTTCTCTCTTTATACAAATTAGATAGCCATTTATTTCTGTATGGTTGTAATTGTCCAATATATTCTTTCATGGCAATAAAAACTCGTCTTCATACTCATATTCATTTACATACAAGCTTAAAGCTGGATGAAGACAGCAAAACATGACTCAAATGTTTTATGGTATTTTGGTACATATGTCATAAACAAAAGGCGATGACTTGTTTCTTGATCCAAGTTGCTCGTCGACAACATCTGCAACTACTGGTACTCTTCTTCTTGGCATCGCAGCTTGCAGATATCACAGCAATGGCGACACAAGAATGAAGAGGATGAACAAGAAAAGTAACTTTCATTCATGACAATGCTGAATACAAGATTGGGGATTTATACACAAGGGTCCAGCACTAGTTAGTTAGGCCGGTATTAAATGGGTCCCACAATTCTAATACCCAACTGAATAACTCCAGCTGTCCTAACAGCTGGAGTATTTTACAAAGAACCCCCTGAACAATATCAATTTACACAACCAGCTGACACACTAACTGATATATCAGATACTACTGTAGCTGCTGCAGCTTACACTTGAATTTCTCCTTCAACACTACTGCAGCTGCTGCAACCTAGTTTCCATTAACTCCGGCACCATTACCACTCGATCCTTGAGCTGGAACAATACACCCCTCTTGAAAAGGCGATTCCAAGGTGTTGCGAAACGCAGGGAATCGCCAGTAAATGTCCCAATAACGCTCCCAAGTAGCATCCATCTCCGCCGAATTGCTCCATCGTATAAGAACTTCAGACACAGCAATTCCCCTCTTCGGAACCATACGTCTGGCCAATACCTGAATAGGTTGGGGAGATTCATTCACAAAATAGGTTGGCAACGCAGAAGGAGCTGCTGCTATGTTATTATTTCGACCAACATGACTCTTTAGCTGCGAAATATGAAAAACATCATGAATTCGCGCATCTGCAGGCAACTTCAAGCGATAAGCAACTGCTCCTACCCTCGCAACCACCTCATATGGCCCATAAAATAGTGGAGAGAGTTTGTGTATGCGATGTCCCCCAATCGAAACTTGCTTATACGGTTGAATTTTAAGGAACACCCAACTACCCACCGTGAACTCTTTATCCAATCTGTGCTTATCAGCTTGTGATTTCATTCTTTCTTGAGCCAACACCAAATTATCCTTCAAAAGCTTCAGAGCAGCATCTCTAGAGAGGAGTGTGTCCTCTACCATTTGAACCCTTGCAGTCCTCGGCACATATGACAACAAGGTTGGAGGAGGCCGGCCATAGACAACTTGATAAGGAGAAGTATGAGTGGAACTGTGAACGTGAGTATTATAGCAATAGGCAGCCCAATCCAACCACTCCGACCAAGCTTGGGGTTTATAAGCTGTAAAACAGCGCAAGTAGGTTTCCAAGACCCTATTGACAACTTCCGTTTGGCCGTCTAACTGTGGATGGAACGCCGTACTCATACACAACTTTGTTCCCTGTAAAGCCATGAGCTCCTTCCAAAAGTTAGAAGTAAAGATCGCATCTCTATCGCTTACAATACTCCTTGGTAAACCATATAGCTTAATCACATGATGAAACAAGGCTGCCGCTACTACCTTTGCTGTATAAGGATGTAGAAGAGGAATGAAGTGACAAAATTTTGACAATCTGTCGACAACCACCAGAATTGTAGTATAACCTGCGCTTCGTGGCAATCCCTCAATGAAATCCATGCTCAAATCATCCCAAATATTCTCCGGTATAGGAAGGGGTTGAAGTAGGCCTGCAGGTGAAGTACTCATATATTTATTTCGCTGACATTCATCGCAAGAACGGATGAATTCCCTTAAATCCCTCTTCATTCCCTGCCAGAATACCACTTTTTTCAACTGATGCCAAGTTTTATCTACCCCCATATGTCCCCCATGGGGTGTACAATGTACCTCCTCTAAGAACAACTGCTTCGCAGTAGAGTTGGGACTCAAAAGGATACGACCTTTAAAATAGTACACTCCTTCAACCAAAGAAAACCTACTATCTTCTTCTATAGTTAACTTCTGCTGAAGCTCTTCATAGTAGGGATCAGTAGTGACCAGTTGTTTTACCATAGACAACCAAGTGGGTTGCACAACTACAATGGAAGCCAAAGAGGCAGACTGATCCTCTTCATTACCTTCTATTTGCCTGCAAAGACCATCGGCATCTGCTTCCTCACCCTCAAATTGCCTAGAGAGACAATCAGCAGGTATATTATCTCTACCCTTTTTATACTCGACTACAAAGTGATACCCATGCAGTTTCATCAACCAAACATGTTGGGCTTCTGTATATAATCTTTGCTCTAAGAGGTGTTTTAGGGGTTTGTGATCAGTACGAATAATGAAACTTCTCCCCAACAAATACTGCCTCCACTTCTTCACAGCTAGGAGAATAGCTAACATCTCCTTTTCATAAGTAGACAAAAGTTTACTTTTACCTTTGAGTTCATGACTAAGATAAGCAATCGGGTGTCTTCGTTGGAGTAAAACAGCCCCCAATCCAGAGCCACACGCATCACATTCTAATTCAAACGGAATGGAAAAATCTGGCAGCTGAAGGACAGGTGGAGAGGATAAAGCCTGTTTCATCTGATCAAAAGCAATTTGAGCTTCATTGTCCCAAACAAATGCACCTTTCTTCGTCAATTTTACCAGAGGCCAAGCTAGTGAGTTGTATTTTGCTATAAACTTGCGGTAGTATCCTGTGAGACCAAGAAACCCCCGTAAAGCTTTCAATGTCTTGGGAATTGGCCATTCCTGAATAGCTCGGACCTTTTCGAAATCCACTGCCACCCCTTGAGCAGATACAACATGTCCTAAATACTGCACCTCATTGACTCCAAAAGAGCATTTACTCATCTTTGCATATAACTGATTATCCAGAAGAACTTGCAGCACCACAGTCAAGTGTTGTATATGGGAAATCAAACTTTGGCTGTAGACTAATATATCATCAAAAAAAACCAAAACAAATTTCCGTAGATAAGGCTTGAAAATTGAATTCATGAGAGATTGAAAAGTAGATGGGGCATTAGTCAATCCAAATGGCATGACAAGGAACTCATAATGCCCTTCGTGAGTTCTAAATGCTGTTTTGGGTACATCTTCCACACGCATTCGTATTTGATGATACCCACTTCTCAAATCCAACTTACTAAAAATCGAAGCACCATGAAGCTCATCAAGTAGTTCATCGATAACTGGTATAGGAAATTTGTCCTTCACAGTTACCTCATTCAAAGCTCTATAATCAACACACATACGCCAACTACCATCAGGTTTCTTCACCATTACAATAGGAGACGAATAAGGACTATGACTTGGCTGTATTACACCTGTGGTCAGCATTTCTTTAACTAACTTTTCAATCTCATTTTTATGGTGCCAGGGATGTCTATAAGGTCTTAAACTCACTGGTTTACTGCCAGGAAGAAGGGTGATAGTGTGGTCACAACTACGGTGTGGGGGAAGACCCATGTCTTCTTTGAACACTATCTTAAACTTAGTTAAAATTTGCTGTAGAGGAAGAGGAATACTCACAGTGTTCTGTTTGTTATCTGCACCTATCGGAGTTCTAACCATCTGCAAAAACCAACCACTTTTAGCTTGCAAGAGTGCCTTGGCTATTTCTTTAGGAGAGGAAATCTCCATTTCTGGAGGTGAGATTCCAATTAGAGTTCTTTCTTGCTCATTTACAACAAACTTCAACCGCTTCTCCTTCATATTCCACATAACATCTCCCAGGGTCTCAATCCATTGAGTTCCCAAAACTAACTGGCAAGTGTCGAGAGGTAATACATTGAAATCTGCCACTATTGGTATTCCTTGACATACAAACTTCACTTCTTCACAAAGGCCCAAGCACTTCAGCTGTGTCCCTCCTGGTATTGTCACTTCCAGTTGAGCTTGCTGATTAATTGGCAGTCTGAGCTTGTGTACAAGCTGCTCATCAATGAAATTATGCGTAGCTCCTGAGTCCAATAGTTGACAAACAGGGTAGGAACTGATACACCCCAACACTCTAAAGGTTGTGGGTCGATTACTGCCTGTGAGAATATGAAGGGAAATAGTTCCTGGCTTCAAAAGAGAGGATATAGGCTTGACTGGCTTAGTATCACTTTGGTCTTTGGCTAGCACAGCTTCTTCTTCTTCAGAACTTCCACAGAATTCCTCTACTTCTTCATCTAAATTCTCCATAATATGCATGAACACTCCATTTTCACAAGTTCCAACCATTTGCATAAACGTTTTGCCAGCACATTTATGACCTCTCACATACTTTTCATCACAATGGAAACAAAGACCTTTCTCCCATCTCTCTTTCATGTACTGTAGTACTTGCTGATCTTTATTCGCAGGATTACTATAGGATCCCGCAGTGTTACCACTTGTGGATGATCTATTACTTGGAAGATTTGAAGGAGCTGGAGGATGGGAAGTTGTTTGAGGAGCTATAGACTTGTAGCCAAGTTGGAATGAATTGTTCTTAACAAAGGAATGATTCTTCCAATTCTTCCTCTGATCATTAAGAATTTCTTCCCTTGCAATAGCTTCCCTGTAAGCAGCCAACACACTACGTGGATTCTTGAGCTTAACTTCCTTCCTCAATTCACTCTTTAGTCCTGACAGATAACAACTAACCAGAGAGGATTTGGCTAAAGGTTTGGTTAATTGACTATACTTCAAAAACTCTTTGTGATATTCTGACACAGAACTTGTTTGCTGCAGCTTATACAAAGAAGCCTCAGGATCTTCCAACTCCGGAGGTCCGTACTGCAGAGTAAGTTCTTTCTTGAGCACAACCCAGTCAATCTCATCTTCTTCCTGTAATTCAAACCATCTCCACCAAAGAAGTGCATCACCTCTCAAATAGTATAGAGAAAAAGGAAGTTGATCGCAAGAACTGACTCTTTGAGTGTAAAAGTGATGTTCCATATGGTAAATCCAGTTAGAAACATCTCCAGTTCCATTGAAGCTTGGCAGATCTATTTTCGGATGTTTTGGAAAAAAAGTATTACCTTCTTGAACCCTTCCTTCATTTCTTGAACTCCTTCCCCTATCTCCTCTGTTGCTAGGATTGAAATTCTTTGACCTCCTTGGTTCCCCATACTGCGGTTTGAATCGCCGCCTTCGCCTTTCTTCATCACTACCACGGAGATCCTCATCAGAATCTGCATCACTACCATTAGAACTCCAAGACTTATGCCTTCGAAGAGCTCGACGGCCATTTCTTGGTTCTCTGAGCAACCGTTCCAAGATTGATTCTAAACGATCGAACCGATCCTCCAAGCTGGAACGCTTGTGAGATTCAACACCTGTCTCGGTGGTATCTCGCGCGTTTCGTTCCCTATTTCTAGGTCCAGACCTAAATCCAGACCCTGAATTGTTGGGATTCTCAGCTTCTATTCGTGGTTCTTGATCGTCTCCATGATCAAAGGCCCCCTCAGGTCCAAGCTCATGCTCTGATACCATTGATCCAAGTTGCTCGTCGACAACATCTGCAACTACTGGTACTCTTCTTCTTGGCATCGCAGCTTGCAGATATCACAGCAATGGCGACACAAGAATGAAGAGGATGAACAAGAAAAGTAACTTTCATTCATGACAATGCTGAATACAAGATTGGGGATTTATACACAAGGGTCCAGCACTAGTTAGTTAGGCCGGTATTAAATGGGTCCCACAATTCTAATACCCAACTGAATAACTCCAGCTGTCCTAACAGCTGGAGTATTTTACAAAGAACCCCCTGAACAATATCAATTTACACAACCAGCTGACACACTAACTGATATATCAGATACTACTGTAGCTGCTGCAGCTTACACTTGAATTTCTCCTTCAACACTACTGCAGCTGCTGCAACCTAGTTTCCATTAACTCCGGCACCATTACCACTCGATCCTTGAGCTGGAACATTTCTGAACATTCTTATATTGTGGTACTCATAGCTGCATACTTATATTGTATGTTAAACACTTTTTTCATCCATCAAATAGTAATGCAGGTCCAAAAATTACTGTCTGGTTATAATGGTTAATGCCAATAAACAGTGGAAATACCGTACCATAATCGTCAGTTTTCTAGGTCGTATAAAAGCAAACTACATCTGTGAATTATTCATTGTCCATTCTGGATCTTTAATCAGTCTGGAAGATATTAGTTATCTGTTTTGTATCTGGTCTGCCACGTCATCCTGTATTCCTGAAAAAATTCTCTGATATCTAGCTTTCTTTTGTAAGTATTGCATCATCAGTTCCATCTTTATCTGTCATTCCCTCTCAACGAATCATTCTTGACCAGATTTCAAATCAATACGGTTAAAGGGTGGACTACGACGATTTCTTGCCTTATTAGGGAGATATTCAAGAGTCGCTTTTGACTTACTCATGCACCACTTGACATTTGTGCATTAACAATATAAACCTGTAACATCTTTCTTTGAGATTCTAAGATGTGGAATACTTGGTGGCACAAGCTCATGGTTGTGCTTGGGATAAAAAAAGATTTACTATACATGTAGGTATGACCATATTTTTTAGAAGTTTGATTCCTATCTGCGCCACCATGGAAAGCTTTTAAAGCCATTGGAATTTCTTCATTACGGCAGCCAATGGTCAGATCTCCACATATCGATCAATTATCTGAATTTATCAAATTTTACAGGACTTTTGAGAAATCAGACTTACTATCAGAATCAATTGAACTAGTCAGGTCTTATGTTTGTACTCTGCGAATTTGTTTACGTATTCTGGTAGTATTGGGCTTTTTGTTCATGTTCCTGTTTTTAATCTTGTCAGGGCTAGAGTTCATATCGGGTTCTATCGGGTCGGGTCCTCCACTATCCGGATCCGGTACTTTATGGGTCCAAAAATTGGACCGGACCCAATTTTGTGAAAACCGGGTCCGGGTCCCGATCTAGGTCCGGGTTCTAGTTAAAAAAATCTACCCGTGGGATCCGGTAGAGTGGGAAATAAATATGTGCACTTAAGTATTTTGCACATCATACCCTATGGTTTCAACAGTTTTTGACCTTAAGTACATGAATAAATATTATATTTACATATTTATGTTCAACAAATACTATTTATATGTATATCCTTATAGCCATATTATTCAAATTCCATATTTTTTGGAGTATTTTTGAACGGGTCCGGGTCCGGATCGGTTCTATTTTGTGCGGACTTGGATTCAGATTTTCAAGTGCATCGGATCTTATTTTAGGACCCAAATTCGGACCTGGATCCGTATAAATTGGGTCGGTTCCGGTCCAATACCGAGCCCGGGTTGGGTCCGGATTGGGTTCAGGTAACAGGTAACTGTGACAGTGTTAGTCAGGGCCATCTGGTTAAAGTATGAATCATTAAGATGGATCATGCAAATGAAAAACCATTCTCGCTTTATAAATATTAAATAGGAAATCTTAATGACTAACCATTCATAACTTTGGTCTTGTGGGAAATAAATCCATCAAGTATTCAAGTACACAAGTTGTGGGCACCTAAATGGGAACTTTTTTTAATGCATGATCGATTATAGAAATCCTATGAAAAATGGAAGAAAATGAGAAAATGATTTTATAGACATTGAAGGTCAGTCTCATGTAAGCCTATTTACAACTTATAATATAGACTTCTAACAATTTTAATATTATTTTCATACATCATACACTCAATACCTCTTTCAAATTTTCAAATTTATGGTGGATCAACCAACATGGCTACATGAATCTGTATATTGATGTACTAAACCGACTGAGGTAAAAGCTACTGATCAGATCTGAAGATGCAAGATGTTAAATCCAATCAAACAAGCATATCCGAAAGACTTTGAAAGGAGATGAGAAGTGGTTTATCGGATCAAGATATGAATTCGTAAGAAGATGAAGAAGCAATTTCTAGTTCGGATACACTTATATTGAAAAGGATCCAAGTTGAGGTTGGTTCATATCCAAAATCTGAACCGGATCGGGTTCAGTTTGATTGAGGTGGGCGTTGGAGTGGAACTGATTAGGTTGGACTCGGTCGGACTGGGTTCGGTTTGACCAGATTCGGTCGGAATGGGTCGAGGCGCAACGGGTCAGACCTAGTTGGCTACGTGGGTTTGGGTGGAAGCTGCACCGGGGTCAGGTTGTTGTTTCGGGTCGGATCAACTTTGTTTTGAAGTGGATCTAGACCTAGAGGCCAAAAGCAGAGAAGGAAAGAGCTAGGGTTTGGATGAAACCCTAGTGGCTGTGACAGCGGCATAGGGGGGCGACATAGGAAGGTCGACGGTAAGGGAGCAACGCAGGAGATCGACGGCAAGGGAGAGGGGCGGAGCGGTGACGGGATCGCAGGTGGATTTGGGTGGTGGTTGATGGGATTGGATTTTGATTGGGATTTGGATTTAAGATCAAGATTTAAATTTTGGGTTTGATCTCAAATCAAAAGAGAAGATTCCCCTCCCCCCCCCTCCCCCCCCCCCCCCCCTCTCCAAATCTGGGGTTTCTTTTTTGAATGTGAAAGAGAGGATCAGTGCTCGCGCCGATACCATGTTAGAAAATGAAAAACTGATTCTATATATAAAAATGTAGCAAATACACTGAGAATAATAGCCTTATTATATAGATCCCTAATGGTTTTAATATATTTTTTTTGAGAGAAAAGGTGGAATAAGGCCACCCTGTTTCATTAATAAGAATTTAACGAAACAAACCCAGAGTACTGGGTCCAAATACAAATTACAGACATAAAATAAAACATACATGAAGCAACATGACTACAAACAACAAGCCCCTCCAACAACCCTGGAGGGTGGGCTGACAAACCAGCTCGGTCCAGCAAAATTGTGAGTACGTCCATTTAGCTTCGCACAGTGCCTTCACGGCATATGCACACCCGCCTGAAACAAGTCTGGCAGGATTTTATCACCCGCCGCTCCCTGCGTTCACCTCGCTGGGGGGACCCCTCTTTAGGCCCAAGCCCCGTTGATCGAAACTCGCAGCCTCCCACCAACTTCACCACTCATCCTACAAACACGCCAGCCGCTTCTACAGCCGCTACCAAAGAAATAGCCGTGAAGATGACACCTTAACCTCTCACACGATAGCGCTTTTCTCCTGCGATTTCTCACAAAGCAACTATCTCGCTCACCCCACCTAACACTATCCTCTAGGAGAGAGCCGTGTAGAGGATACCTTACCTCTCTCACGTTCATACTCTCTCCGGCGATTTATCACCACACAGACTTATCTCACCTCAAACTTCCAATACGAGGGAAGAGGCAACGCTGTCACGAGGCAATGGCCTAAGCTGGAGGGAGCTCAATAGCCAGATAGTAGGCACTGTAGAGACTGTACCGACGACATCGTAGGACACGCCCGCTGCATAAAATATTATACCCCTACATCATACGCTGCATAAAAATTTTAATCGCTGCCTTTGAATCTCCTGAAGAACGTGCTCAGAATTTTTTCAGAATGACCCACTTTTCGAATATATTTACCAAACTAACCCACTTTCGAAACTATAACCAAGTTTCATAAATATTTTCGAAAAGTGCGCCAATTTGGTAAACATTCACGTGCCCAAGACCTGATTCCCTTGAAATCCAGGAGATCAAGTACGGGTGTGTTTTATCTGAGAAAAATCCAAGGCACCAAGCGGTTTTCATAGAAATCGTACGACTGATTGTGCATAAAAGTGCTTACTGCATTTCTTTTGTACAAGTTATCTCACATGATGCTCTCAAGCGCGGACTATATCATCTACATTGAGATTGAAAAAACCCAATTAAATTGTTTTCAGTACTCATTTCGAATAGTAAAGCCCATAAAAATTCCACGCAAACCTAGGAAGCATCTTGCAGAAAGAAAAATAAATTAAAAAATAACTTTTTAAATTTAAATTTTTTTTTTTTATAACGAGGATAGAATCATTCGATTCCAGCCTAATATATATTAATAAAAATAAGGGGCATACATCAAGATACAATTTTACAAGTAATAAAACTAAAACCAAACAATGAAGATAAATAGAAAAATACAGACGCTAGCAATGGAGATAATTGCCTCGCTAGACAACCAAATACAAATAAAATGAAAGGAGCTACACAACGAGTCAGGGGACAAGGGTGCAGGATCTGCAAAACAATACCCCGGCTGACCACCAAAGCGGCAACCGACAGACGAACAAGGCCAACGAACCACTCCTCGGCAGGGCTGCTCGGCAGGGCTGCTGAGAAAAGAAAAACTAACTTGATGATTTCTTTTATTCATTACTGGAGATTTTTTCCCAAATTAGACCACCTTTTGAAACTAATTTTTAAAATAGAACACTTTCCAAACTAATTTCAAAGATAGATCACTCATAGTTGGAAACTGCGGTCTATTCGATTGTGAGGCCGCAGTTGAAAACTGCGGCATCTTCAAAAATATAGTTTTTTCGATGCTGCAGTTATCAACTTCGGCTTTAGTTCATTTAATATTTGGCTTAAAGTGACTTTGAGACTTAAACAAAATTTTCAAGTAAAAATGTGTTAAATAGAGGCCGCAGTTCCCAACTGTGGCCATAGTTCGAAACTGTGGCTGCAGTTAGGAACTGTGGCCTTAGTTCATTTCATATCTGGTCTAAAGTGACTTTGAGACTTAAACAAATTTTTTCAAGTAAAAATGTGTTAAATAGATACCGCAGTTAGGAACTGCGTCCCAACTGTGGCTGCAGTTAGGAACTGTGGCCTTAGTTCATTTCATATTTGGCCTAAAGTGACGTTGAGACATAGACAAATTTTTCAAGTAAAAATGTGTTAAATAGAGGCTGCAGTTCCTAACTTCGGCGGCCTAGAAATAACAGAGGCCGCAGTTGGGAACTGCTTACTTAGTTCATTTTATATTTGGCCTAAATTGACTTTGAGACTTAGACAAACTTTTTCAAATAAAAAATGTGTTAAATAGAGGTCACAGTTTTCAACTGCGATTTTATTATAACGGAGGCCGCAGTTCGGTACTGTGAGTGGTCTATCTTCAGAATTAGTTTCGGAAGTGATCTATTTTGAAAATTAGTTTTAAAAAGTGGTCTATTTCGGGAAAAAAATCCATTACTGGACTTGGGAAACAGAGAAAACTAGCTAAATTATTACCCAAGATACCTACCTGAGAACAACAAGTAGAAAAATAGTTTAAAATCAGGGAAGCTGGAATCCCAGACAACTGGCGGAAGACTAATTTCCAGCAAACAGAGATAAAAAAGTCACAAACCAAGTTGACAGATTAGTTATTAGCAGAACAAATAAACATACTGACGACAATCAACAGATAACAATTGCTATTTGCGATTTAAGCTAAGAAGACTAGAAGAACATTTGGTCCAGTAAAGAGAAAGGGTAAGCTACTGATTTGGTCTCAGGCCCTCCAAACTCTGGTAACAAAACTACTTGGCTCCCTGAACCATCCTCATACTGTGGTAGCACAAAACTAGTATTTGATGATTGAATGATCTTGTTGCTTACTAGTCCAGATTGTACTAAAGTATAAAGGGAATCATCTTGGATGGGTTGACTCATGATATCAAAAGATTGAGGAATGAGTGAGTTGTTAGCATTGGCATCATACAGTAAGCGCCGTTTCTTCTCTTGATCTAATTGCTTTTCCTTCTTGGACAGTATGAGGTGAGGGAGCAGTTGGGGATCTTCTGCGAGTTTAACAAGGAAGGAGATCAGTTGATGTGGTCTGTCTTCGGTGACTTGGAGCCTCTTGCTCATGCCTCGTAATTCCTCTTCCAGTGCCCTTTGCTCTTTGCGTAGTTTCACCACTTCTAGTAATAGCGTCTCATTGTCGAATTCCTCTTCCGTTGTGTAGGTTTTTTGATCGATGTTGTCGCCGGTTTGCCTTTTCTGTCGGGCGATGAGCGGTAACAGATGGATTTGGCCTCGGAGGAATGATTCGTGGGCGAATTCCCATCTGTCAGGTTCGACCTTTCTAAAGCCCTAAACAAATAAAAAAAAATTCAAATATAATCAAACCCCGCTAACATACCAAAAATCCTATTATTTCTCTGTTTCGTTAATTACCGCTAATGAAGCGATGACAATGTCATCTTTCTATCAAAAAAAAAAAAACATACCAAAAATCTGTTTTGGTATCGGGAAGACAGAGAAGATGAGTGAGTACTAACGTAGGTATTGAGTTGCCGAACAAAGCTAGAGAAGTTGTTGTGCTTGAAGTAGGAAGGGAGAAGGAGCAGCGAGAAATCGGCAGGATCCAGCACCAAGAAACTGTTGTTCTTCCTCCCCCACCGGATCAAACCGTTGGTCCTCTGCTCGCTCACCATCTCGTATGTCTTCGCCACAAAAGGTGCCACCTGAACCTGCACTACTACTTGTTTTTCACCGTCATGCCTTTGCTTCTTACTATTCTCTGTTTCCATTAATATTTGGAAAGATAAACAAATACAGAGAAGAAGATTTTTTTTTGTGGCTCTCTTAGCACACCACCAAAAATTCAGTTCTAAGTATATATATGTTTAACATTCAAGGCAAGATCCAACATATGTGCTTAGTCACTTTTTGTACGTGTCCCAATCAAAAGGCCTTGCTCTTTTTAAAAAGGGTACATCCTCATTGGTCCTTTTCAATTTTGCTAATAAAGATTAGCAAAGAAGATTAACTCTAAATTAAAAACAAGCAACCTTGGGGACAGATCAAAGTGGCTAAGATTTCACGCATCTTTTTTTTTTGATTGAGGGTTGCTTGCCATGTGGTAAGGACATCGTTCTCTGTTTATCTATATAATAACCTATTCTAGTTGTGGACATCGCATTTTGAAGATAGAAAATTGGATGATAATTGATGTTTCCTACCATTATTAATACTAATATTGATTAATTATGACTAAAGTAAATTAACGTTAGCTATC
Source organism: Hemerocallis citrina (assembly GCA_017893485.1). Lineage (NCBI taxonomy): Eukaryota > Viridiplantae > Streptophyta > Magnoliopsida > Asparagales > Asphodelaceae > Hemerocallis > Hemerocallis citrina. Next base: position 13,500,109 of record CM030364.1, on the reverse strand, counting down.
AGGTGAGATGGCTGTACCTTTTTTTTGTCACAAACTGGTAGGCGTGTCATGAGCCAATTGCAATGCAGATCCTAAAAATTTAAAATCCAATTAATCGCTAACCTGGGACTAGGTGATTATATTTTTAGCGCTTATCAATATTTCAATAGTTATTGATTTAATCGGTATAATCAATCGATTAGTGGTTAATCAGACGATTTTAAGTGGCCGATCAACCGATTAAATCCGGCCCAAATTCAAATTGAAAATCCAAATCCCTTATGGTCATCGCGCAAACCCAAACTCGATCTGTTGCCGCTCTCTTCTTCTTTCTGGCGCAAACCCAAGCCAAACCGATTCTTTTCTTCCTCGAGCAAACCTAAATCCGATCCACTGTCGCTTCTCCTGCGCTGTCACAAACTTGACCTGACCCGCATCTGCTACACCTCCTCCTCCTCTTGCTGCTCGTGCTGCTCCTCCCTAATTGTTTTTGTTTGCTGGAACTGGCCAGCAAACCCGACCCACATTCAAAATCCAAACTCAGCTAAAACAAAACACTCTTCTTTTTCTTTATAACTATATGTTTATATTTGATAATCTCATAATAGTTTTATGTTAGAATTTAGAGTTGCTATATATATATATACACACACACGATTTTTTCAATTTAATTTCCGATTATTTTCGGATTAACCATTTAATCATTAATCGCTTCTAGACCGATTAGTTCAAAAATTCGATTTTAATTGCCTAGGGCAGATCATGAGATTGATTAAGGAAAAGTGTATGATGGGGCCGGAAACCAGAGTTTCCATAGCTTGGGGCTATTAGCCTATTACTGTTGAGATATAATACTCGTTTATGGTGGGGGCTATGGCATAATCCTGCTAGTTTTTTAGGGGGGGTGTGCATGTATATAGAATGAACTAATTGACTTAGGGTTGGAGGTGGGTTGGGCCAGCCCGCAGCCTTGAAAGTGAGACACTGGGACAATCCTGAAAAACAACAAATTTCTAGGACTGGTTTAGGTTCAGCTAGACCCAACTCGAATCTAGTCTGCAGCCCTTCCCGAACAAGACCAAGTGATAAAACATGACATAAGGGCTGTATAAGACACACTTATAGTTGGAAATATGTACATCAGGAAAAAACAATATTTAAATAGTACGATAAAATAGTTGCATATTAGTGGCAAAAGTTATCTACCATTGCGCAAATGAGCATTAGTATATAGGGTTTTTAGATATTAATCCCCATTCAAACATGTATTTCTAAATTATTCCATATTTTCATGTTAATTGCTATTAGGTTTCTAAATTGAGCTAACCATTTTGAAATTAGTCTCTGTCTCTCTGATTCAGCACAGATTTTAATGTACTTAAAAGCTATTTTTACTTGGCTACAAGTATATAACTGTTGATGTGATGTTATGATGTAATTAAAAGCCGATTTTAATGACTTTCTAATCTAATTAAAAGCTAATTTTACGGTCATTTTACCAAAAAATCTGTGGTGAATCAAAGACATGAACTAATTTCAAAATGGTTAGTTCAATTTAGAGACCTAATAGCAGCAATTAACATAACAACAGGGATATCTAAAAACCCTTGTATATAACCAAGAGTCATACTTATCATTGTTCAAATTGGCATTAGTTTATGGCCGGGAATCGTACTTCTCGTTTGACAACTAAAAGGTTTATATCTTTTTTTTTTTTTGATTTAAAGATGACCCTGTCATCGTTTTATTAATGCGGCATTAAAGAAACAAAGTAGTACTAATTACATGTGCTTGGAATTTCCATGGAATCCTGATAATAAAACATCAAAATCCTAGCCATCTAGAAAGCAAAGGATACAAAGGAGTGTATATAATCCCCACAGCTAAACTCTAGCAGTCGCATCTGATAACGCTACTATGGACCAAGTAAAAGGTTTATATCTTTAATGGAGTAGTTCGTGATAATGGAACATTACCTAAGCCTGGAGGAGAGAATACTTCATATATTTATATATTAATTGGGAATTGACAGGGCAAAGGGGACTTAATTGTCCCACTTCTCACTCAGCACTCAGCAGTAAAGAGGCTTACTACTGGACGCTAAGGGCACTCACTAATACTTGTTATGTTGCTTTTACTTGGAGTTCTATCTTGAGTCTTAGTATAGTTGTTCTTCTTAGACGAGTTTTAGGAGAATAACAAATTATTATAGTATTGTGATTTTCTGGGAACTGAAGTTGTTAACAACTATGATTGTATAGATGCTAATATTTGATTATTTTTCTCGGTTAATGGGCGACCGGGACAACCGTTCTCTTGCAAGAAAGGTCTTTGGCAAGGAGATCCCCTGTCACCTCTTCTATTCACTATTGTAGCTGATGTCCTGGGAGGCATGCTAGATAACTGTCGGAGAAAAGGATGGATAAAACCAGTGGCTAGCAGCACCTCTAACTAAGGGTGCACGATTCTTCAGTATGCTGATGACACCCTCCTCTTTGGTAACGGGAACAGGTCAGAAACAGTTTGCTTTAAAGGGCCCTCTACTATTTTGAAGCCTGGTCAGATCTCAGGATTAATTTTTACAAGAGTACTTTGATCCCAATAGCATTTTTCGATGTAGAAGCACAGGCCCATGCTACCATTCTGAATTGTATGAAGGACGATTTTCCAATCAAGTATCTTGGTCTGCCGCTCAGACCAGGGAAGCTTACCAAGACGGACTGGCTACCCATCATAGATAGGGTGACAGACAGATTGATTGGATGGAAAGGAAAGTCGCTTTCCCTCGGGAGTAGAGTGGTACTTATCAACTCGGTGTTGTCTAATCTGCCCATTTACTACATGTTGTTCTTCGAGCTGCCTAAGTGGGTGATCCAAAGAATTGATCGCATCCGAAAGCAATTTCTCTGAAAAGGGGCGGACACAAATAGGGGGGGATACCACCTGATCAAGTGGGATATTGTATGCATGAAGAAGAGACATGGGGGGCTAGGTATCATCAACTTGAGAGACATGAACCTTGCTCTACTGGGAAAATGGTGGTGGGAGGTCTTCCACCACAGCGGGGAAGGATGGCAGGAGTTCATTTAACCATACCTTAGGGAGAAAGGTACGAGAAGTTTAGCTTCTGGGTAGGGTCCAGAGTTTCTCGCTTCTGGAAAGGAATTGCCAAAGTCAGCGGGCCTTTCAATTCGGCAGTTACATTGGCTATTGGTATTTGACGGTCTACCAGATTCTGGTGGGACAAGTGGTGTGGTGTCCATACCCTTAAGGAGACTTTCCCAGATTTGTATGAAAAAACGACCCGCCCGAACGTATCTGTGGCTAAGACCTGGAAGAGGGGTAATTGGAAACCGTCTTTCCGGGGGCCTCTTAGCCCAGGGTTACAGCAGCGACTGAGTGAACTACAAACACACATTACACGGAACGAGGCGATGTGCGCTCAAGGCCCAGACCAGATGAGTTGGGGGTTAGAGACCAAAGGAGCATTCACTGTTAGGTCTCTGTATCATCACATTCACTATCGAGGATGTAGACCCAGCTGGGCACAGATGTTATGGAAAGCCAGAGCGTCCCTTAATTAGGGTCTTCCTCTGGTTAGTGCTCAATAATGCAATCCTCACCAGAGAGAACCTTGCCAAAAGACAACTCTAGATCGCGACCAACCGTGAATTCTGTAACTTACATACGGAGAATCTGAATTACCTGTTCATTCACTGTCAAAGGAGTAAGGCAACTATGATAGAGGTATTACGAACCTTAGGGACATGTGACTACCCCATCGTATATGAAGATTTGTGGGTTGGCCCCAGATTTGCTTCTCTACGCCACGAAATGAAGGATGCTTGGTACATCGCCATTGCGGCAACTACTTGGGTGTTATGGCTTGACAGAAATAATTTTTATTTTCGTGCTTCATGTAATAGTATTTCTGGTAATCTTACTCATATCATACATCTTATTTTCTTTTGGGCCACAACTACTGCTTCAGGAACAAGAGGGAGGATTGTCAGAGTCTTCCACGTGGAGGACATTGATGATGAGGAGGTCGAGTTCGGACCGATACTGGACTGAGGGGTAAGCGCCCTTGATACTGGACTGGGACAGGACACAGTTGGGAGACCTACGGTCTGCATCTAGCTCTATTTTATTTCGGTCTGTTGTAGCTTTTGTTGTACTTTTGGTTAGACCCACCCTGCAGGGTATTGTTGGGGGTTTATGTTCTATTTTCTATACTGTTACCTTTTGTACTCTTCCCCGGTACGCCGGGGTTGTTTATTAATCTCTTATTAATGAAACAGGGTGGCGTTATTCCACCTTTAACCTCAAAAAAAATAAAAATATTTGATTATTTTTGTTTCTTTTAATGAAGACTAAGTTTCAATTTCTTATGCGAATGTATACACTGGATTTAGCTAGGACATGATTGTAATTGCCAACAATGGGTCAGCCCGATAAAGCATGCTTGTTGGCCTCCACATGATGGGCTCATGTCGGGACATAGGTGTTAAGGCCCACAACAGCGTAGGCCGAGCCTGGCCATGATTATTAATTATTTAAGGCAAGGATTGGGTTTAACGAAGCTCACCGAAATCAATCCGGGTGTAAATTTTAAGAAAAAATTATAGATGTAATTTAAGCTTGAAGAGAAATTATTATATGATGAAAATTTAAACATATAAATCATAGATTCAATAAATTATGTTATTTAGAAGTTTTCTGTATCTGTTTGTATAATACAATTATATATCTTGTTCGTATATTTTTCTCGTTAGTCCATTTTTGTTATAATTTTATTTATTTTCTGCAAAGAAATATCTCTAATCTAATCAAATCTAATATTATAATGGGAGAAGGCCTTAGTGTCATTTGTCATTTTGTCATTCTACCAACATGTGCAACGCACGTACATAACTAATATAAAGGAGATTTCCGGTTCAAATCCTCCCTACGTCATAGTTTTTATTTTTATTTTTTAAAATTATTAAAGCGTGCATCGCACGTGTAAATTACTAGTATGTTTTGACTATTTTAATGGGAGAGTTGGGGTTTGCAACCACACAAACCCTAACTTTGTAACTAAACAAACCCGTTCAATACACATCCAAACTAAATCCAACAATATATACGTGTACCGCATGTATCACCCAAATCAAAACATTCAAATATAAACTTTTTTTTATTTGATATATATCCATTTAATTTAATGACTATACTTTTAGTAGGCGTGCATCGCACGTACATTATACTAGTAACTATTATAATGGAACAGTTGGAGTTATAAATCTACCTACTTACGTACAACACACGTGCAACTCTAACTCTCCCATTAATACATGCATTGCACGTGTATATTACTAGTATTATATGATGGGAAGGTTGGAGTTGTAATGTTGTCAACATAGAAACTCGTGCGTTGCACGTGGAACTCCAACTCTCCCATTAATTACAACAAAAACAAACAAATTTAAAAAATTCAACCTATTTAAAACGTGCAACGCACGTGCAAAACAAATTACAATATTGTTTTAACACTAAACATACATATATGTTGCACGTACAATTTAATATCTACTTATAAACACATGCATTGCACGTACATATTGAAGCTTTTTCTTCAAAATATTTTTTTCAATTACGTGCAATGCACGTCCAACTCCAAAACTATTTTTTAACACGTATATCGAACGTGAAAATTCTCTAACTCTTATCAAAACGTGCATCACACGTGAAAAATACTAGTATATTTAATGGTATGTTTTTTTTTTGAAGGAAAATGTGGAATATGGCAACTCTGTTTCATTAATCAGAAATTAACATAACATACAAATTACGAACAAGATTTTAATAAAACATGAAGCAACATTATTATTTATCCGAATCCTAGCTGCAGATCACCGTGATTGGCTTCAAGGGTGTGGACATGGTGGCGGCGACGATGGCACCGTTTCCGGTGCCGAAGAGGTGGAGGAACGACAGTGGAAGAGCGTCAGCGACGGGGCGGCGTCGATGACCACCCGTCGCCGAAGAGGAGGCCGGCGCTGACGACTTTGGTTTTAATCCATTTTGTGGGTACGCACTAGTCAGTGAGTGGGTGAAGCTGAGGGTGTATTTGGGTGGTGGGAGGTTGGATCCAAAACTGATGCCACGAAGTTGGGTTGGGTTCCAGCGTCGATGACTCTGCTTTCTCCACCCAAGGAGCTTGTCAGCGCCTTCAATGGCGCTACCACCGCAAAGCCAGTCCCCGCCTGGGACATGGCGATTAGGGCCTCGACGACCCACCATCGAGTCGCGGAATGGAGCGACGGAAAGAAGGGAAGGAGGGACGGTGGGAGGAGCGATAGGCTGGAGGGACGGCGAGAGAGGAGCAATGGGGTGGCGGCAACGAACCCTAGTCGCCGCTTTCACAAACTCAGATCTAGAGTTTTCTTGTTTTGGGTTTTTTTTTGGGGGGGAGGGGGGGGGGGAGTTTCTCTCTTTAGAACTTCTAGAGAGAGAAACCGACAATTATCTATATTATATTTAATGGTATGTTAAAATGCCTATCATGGGCCAACAAGTGACGCTTTTAACTACTACTCTTTTGTCCAAGTCTGTATTCCTCTTGTAAATATAGGCACGTATTTTGTGCATAAAAAAATATATTGTTATTAGGGGTCCCAAAATTAATTATTTTGGCCTTTACAATTTTTTAAAAATTATTCGGGTTTGAACTTGATTGAATTTGAGCCTTTAAATTTGAGTGATTTAAAACAAATTCACATTCAAACCCACATTTAAATCCACATTCAAACCCAACAACCCAAACCCGAAATCCAACCCAATCACTGATACCCTTACACCCGGGAACTCGCCTCGGCCCCCAGGAACTCAGGCCAGCCCTGGGTCAGTGGAGTGGTGGAATTTGTTTTAGGTTTGATTTATTACATTCAGGCCATAAAGGTGATCTTCTTAGAGCTGTAGTGGGATATCAAATGGTGTTTTATCAGATGTAGTAAGTCAGGCATGGAAATTGGCGCATGACTATATTGATAATATACTTGCTCTCTCGAGGTTGAAAGCCTCTTGGCCTTGTCGTCTTTGGGCCATCTTCTCTACTGTTTTTGTTATGATATTATACACAATTTCGGAGAAATCATGGAGTCATAAGAGGTTAAGTGCATGCCATGAACAGATGAAACTGGCTTAGATATCAAACTTTTATGTTGACATTTAAATTCATAAACAACTCTTTTATTTTTTCATAGACAACTCTTTTACACAAGAAATCGAGGGCCAGCCTATTTTTTCTCTTATCGTTATTAATACTAACTAGCGTTACCCTGTGCAAATTGCACAGACTAAAATAATTTTAATGAACTCATAAAATTATATGGAACTTTTAAAAGTGTGCGAGAATTGAGAGAAATTAATTATTCAAGTGTATAGTTTAGTAAAATTTATCCTAAAAAATATGCTCATATATAGTCCGGCCTTTGTATGCATCATGACTGGCAACAGTCAGACCTTTGCTCGTCTCATCTCAACCCCCCCTCTCTCCCAAATTCACACCTTATCAGATGTCTTATCACTCATCTCATGTGTCTCCATTGTCTTCGACCACATCGACGTCCCCTTCCCCAATATCCTCCCCTACCTCTCCGTACGCCTCACCCTACTCTCCACCATCTACCTTCATACCAAATCTCATTATTGGATTCGATACTACAGTCATCCCAATCTTCAACCCGCACTCTTTCCCAAATTTAAATTTCAGGATTTCAAAAACACAAATTAAAAATTGAAAAGAAAATGAGGTAGTAAATTAGAGTTTCAAAAATTAGTACATACACCATACATAGATACAATTGATTTAGTGAGCAAAATTTTTTAAAACCATTTTTTCACAAACACATTGTGTGCTACATAGACATTTCATCGAACACTTAATGAGCAAAACATATTTATAGGTTTGGGGCTTTTATATTTTTTTAATGAAAATGCGCGTACTGCACATGTTAATAAATGTGAATTCCTTATTTCTCTCTCCTTTCTTTATTTCAAAATAGAGAGAGGAGTTAACACTCTCTCTCCTATTAGTATAATGTGATGCACACGTGTTTAGAAAGTGGGAATCCCTACTTTTGCTCTCCTTTCTCTATTTCAAAATGGAGAAAAGAAAGAAGAGTAGGCCTATTAGCTTAAGATATATAATAATAATAATAATAATAATAATTCGGAGCAAAATCTTGAGGCACAAAATTGTGTGTCCATCAACTTGATCAATGAGAGCTCTCTTCTGATAGATGCTGATTGCTGAAGAAATAAATAGTTGCTGATCTGCTTTTAATTTTTTTTTTTATTAAAACAAATGACATAATATCTATTTGAACTTTGATAATTCACATTTTAATGGCTTCTTGGTTTTGAAATTGCTGAAGCTTTACAATCCTTATGGAGAAGATCCGAATGTTAAGTTGTTGATTGTCTATGGTCTTTCTTCTTTTTTTAGTTCATACTTGTTCTTAGTTATATTAATTCCTTTTGCTGCTTGATTCTTTGCTGATGAAATGAAATCTTCATTTTCTAGGTTCTCCTATGCTTAAAATGAGCCTTGAGAATTGCTAATGCCGCTCATCAGATGGCCGGTCTGTCGGAGGATCAACCCCACAACTCGTAGTGCTAACGGAAACACACCACAAGCAATAGAAACTCCCAAGACTTAGATGAACCAAGAACAAGCCACCACAATATATGCAAGATCTCACAAAAATAAAATCAATATGCAGAGATAACCAATACTTCTTATTCCCCAAGAAATACAAAGATTACAAAAGAGATTACAACTCTCAATCTCTCTCTCTCACCTTTGAAACACTCGGCACAATCCCTTCTTGAAGTTGAACAAGATAACGACTCACCTCTTGATTACACAAATTTATTCTAACCCTAGAGTTTACGACTATATATTTATAACTCCCAAGTAAACCCTAAAAGATAAACACAAATCTAGCAATTGGGCCTTAAACTCGTTAGCCCAAAAACAATCAGTCGCCGAAGTCGGTCGACCGCACCCCCGAGGTCGGTTGACTGCAACGTGTAAGTCCAGACCCGAGAGCTGACCGATCGACTGTACCCCCAAGGTCGGTAGACCGTCCTCTCCTCTGTTGGATCTTTACACTCGAAGAACTCTCAGCAGACTAGGTCGGTAGACCGCACCCCCGGGTCGGTCGACCGCAACTCTCCAAACTGCATTCTTCTACTCGTTGCTTGTCTTCTCTTGCTTATTTGTCTCATCCTCTTCTTCTCCAACTTTAAGTACTCAGCGTCTACGTGTATTTGAGGCCACAATTCCTAACACGGTCCAACAAGGAGAAACAGCGGGCCTGTCACATTTTTTTGTCGAAATATTATGAGTTACAACTATACCAAATTGCATTCCTTTGAAGTCGGTGCTTTGATCAACTATACTGTTGATATTCTAGAAAGAAATTATAATGTTCAAATTTTTTTGGGTGGATCAGGTACCCTTCTTTTCTTTTGAGAAAAGGAATCCTCAGATCACAGTGCAAAATGATAACTGAGTTATCAGATACAGCTTCTGATGCTTTCTTTACAACGTTTCATTCACTTCCCAGTAGAAGGGTGAGAATATGGGTGAAAATATGAGCTGTTAAAAGTTTGATGCATGAAAATTCTTTTTTTGGCGGTTTTGGCTTATGATCTGACTTGACTTTGTTGTTGTAACTGACTTTCTTTTATATATGGTAATCATGTTTCATGTGGAGATTGTTTAATAATTCAAAGTGTCTGAAGGACATCAGGAAGTGCTTGTTCGGAGATTTGGTTCTCATTGTTCATCATTTACTATAATGATTTCTTGATTCCATATACTTTATAGTTCAGTTTAATGGAGATGTCGTACAGCACACTAAACTCAGGATTTCTCATCTTAATCAAGGCCAATCCCAACAGTTAATTTTTTGACTACATTTCTATCACTACCCGAGATAACACACTTCAATAGCTAGGGGACAGGAGGATAGGTGAGAAAATTCTTCAATAAGAGTGTGCTGCCTAAAATAATAAAAAGAATGGTAGTGAATGAAGCATTACTCAATTTTTTTCATTATCTTCAATTTTAACAAAAGGAAAATAAATTGTCCTAATCAGATCGATTAGAAATATACTGAGGTTTCTCTCTCTAGATTTAGGCCCCCCCCCCCCCCTCTCCCCATCCTCTTCCCCCTTCCCCCCTTCTCCACCCTCCGGTGCCATAGAGGTACGGTGCGGTGCGGTGATGACTTGGTTTCGTCAGATGTGAGATCTTGGAGAGTGACGGCGCGACGAGAAGGTTCGATTCTAAGGGGACTAGGTTGGCGGCTGAGCGGCGCCGCCTGATGAGGAGAAGGGTGCGAGGAGGAGGCGTACTGGTCCGGTGACAGGCGATTACGGCAACAGGTTCGATTTGAGTGCGTGCCTTAGTCTGCAGCATTGATGGCAGCCAGTAAGGGCTTCGTCGGGGTGGGCTCATCGATTTGGAGCGTGGTGACTATCAGCGGGGTTAGGTGCGTCGGGTGGGTTCATCGAGTTGAGGTTGGTTGCGCTGATCGCGCTGTTGGATAGGGGGCCGACTGGAGGGAGGTTTTGGTAGGTTGGTGATATTATTGTCGGGTTAGAGAACAGCAAGGCTCTACCTAGGGTTCGTCCGAGTGGCGCAAGATCATGGCTAGCCAGAGGTTGTGCTTTTGCTCGTCGAGATTCCAATTAGAATTTGGCGCAATGAGGAAAGGAGTTGGGTTTGGTCGATGGAGGGCGCAGAGAGCATCGCTGTGTCAGGAGGCTCATTTCGCTTTGGTGATACTAATGGTGGCATCATCGGAGTTGCCGCAGGGCTTACGATGGGGTTGTAGGTCGTTTGGATGGTGCTATCAATTGATGACGACGTGGCGAAGTGACGAACGGCGGAGGCGCATGACGAGAATTTTGGTAGGAGTGGAGGTAAGGTCGACTTCGAGGATGGACGGAGCGGATGATGGAGGGGGGAAGAGGAGCTGGATTTTGAAATTCACATTTTGAATTTCGAATTAGGGTTGTGTTATTCAAATTTGAATTTTGAACTTGGGTTTCGAAATTCAAATTTGATTTGGAAGTGTGGTATGGGTGATTCTGTGAATTTTGAATTTCAATATAGATTTTTGAAATTCAAATTTTAGTGGGGGGAATGTAAGGAGAATTTTTGGTGTAATTTGAATTTTAAACTAGATTTGGTTTGAAACTCAAATTATAATTGGTGGAGTGAACGGAAAGTACAAGCGTCTCAATTTGATAGGCGGTAGTGTTCGAATACTGTTGAGAACTAGATTTGACGAAATCGAAAAATGACATCGCGGTGGAGTTAGTTTGGCGAACACACGACAAAAACGTCGTGGGGAGAGGATAAGCATGCTAGTAAGAGACGGTGGTTGTGGTTGCTGCCACGGTGGATGTTTGAGGGAAGGTGGACGGATTTTCTGGGGTGGAGAGATTGTTCGATGGATTTTGAATGCCAAATTAAATTTTTTCTGGAATTCAAATCACATCTGGAGGGTTCGGATGGAGAACAGAATGCAGATGCCTCATCTACAAGTTTAGCTAGGAGAGAGACTAGTTAGGAATGTAGGCTTAACTTTGTAATCGTTCCCCACTGTCCCGTTATAGGAATGGATTGATGTATAATTATTGTACTACTTGTTTCTTTAATATTTTACTAGTGTTACCCTGTGCAAATTGCACAGACTAAATAATTTTGAGAGACTCATAAAATTATATATTACTTAAAATTTTAGAAATGTCTCTTAGCTATTTCAATCGCAATATAATGAAAAGATGACAAATCTACAAATTAACTAATTCACACTTTCAAACCAACCAACATCATTCTATATTCTATTCAATTAAAAGAAAATAATAAAATAATCGAATAATTATTGTTAAGAAAGAGACTTACAATCTTGTCAGATTTCTCCATTCTAAAGCTTGCTTGCAAATACTCATATTGTCTGCGAAGTTTCTCAATATTTGCCTCCAACTGTTCAATATTACTCCTTAGTTGTGTCTCTATAAAATGATCAAACTATGAAACACACATACAATACTACAATTCACCAAATTTTATCAAACAAAACAAAAGATGTAGAAAAGATATCACTATCTGCATATTGTTTCCCTTCTGATTCCACCATATTCCGAAGCTTCTCTTGCTTCATCAAATTTTTATCTTCTCATTTCATCAACCATTTGATGCAAGTCCTTAGCTTTCTTATATATATTCACTAATTTGTTCACTTTTACCCTAAGAAAATAAAATTAATAAAATACAATATTGATAAAATGGACCAAACTATTCAACTTTCATGCTTTTTACCATCATCTACAATCCATCTTTCTTTGTAATTGAAAATTAATGATACTTTACTAAGAATGCAAAAGTACAAATGAAAACATATAACAATTAGAAGAAAAAGCCCTCATATGCAAATCTGTTCGTTCCATTCTCATACTTGACGATCCCCCTTATTCTAATCCGAAATCCTACATTATTAGGTTTGCATCTGATGCCGAATCTCAAAACTTGACCATACTATCATAAAAAAACAGATTAATACTCAAACAGAAACAAATTAAATATGACCAGAAAAATGATATAAAAACTGAAACAATAATTCTAATTAAAGAAAGATGGATAAAATAATTATGACAGATTGCTAAAAATAAATGAAAAACTCAAGAACTTAACAAAAGTAATTTTTCTTGAGAAATAATTATGAGAAATAGTGAACACAATTACCATCAAATTGAAGAATAAAAATTGATATTCAGGTAATCTATATCTGGGCCAATTACAACGACGGCATGACATACAGGCCTAATTATCATCTTCGTAATCTTTGAGAATACACATTGGAGAGAGTAGTGTAAATCAGTGAATAAACAAAAACAAACATATAATAAACACTTATATTACCTCTTACCTTCTCACAGTTTATTCTTTCCTTCATTTCTTCGCTTTCCGAAATCCCAATTTCTACCATGGCCTCTAAAATCTAATTTATTTGGATCTGAAGAAACAAAGAATCAAGAACATAACAGTAGTTTGGATTCGGTCGGAAAATAACCAATCTTTATTTTTGAATCCATAATTAGGGTTTGGATTCCGAAATTTCAAGAATTGAAATGCCATAATTAGAAATCAAGAATAAAAACGGGTGGTAAATTAGGGTTTCATGAATACAATATTACAAAATAAATTAGAAATTCAAAACCCTAATTTCTCATAGGAGAATTCTTACCGACGGTGTCATCACCCATGGGCCATGATGGGCCAGCGAGCGTCGACGGCGTAGATTCGGGTGGGCTGGCAAACGACGACTGCTGAGATTTGGGAAAGGAGGGTTAGCGGGATTTTGGGGAAGGGGGAGTTGGGAGAGGAAGGGTAATTTTTTTATTTTTGTATTTGTTTTTGTATTTTGTTTTGTTAAGTAAAAAAATATCGTGTACATGTATTAAGGTATGTGTAATTTTCTACTTTTGCTTTCCTTTCTTTATTTGAAAATGGAAAAAGAAAAGAAGAGGTAGGCCTATTAACTTAAGATATAGTATAATTAATAAAACGGTGATGAGGTCATTTTTTGAACTTAAAAAAAAAAGTAAAAACAAATTTGGTACTCTGATATAAGTAACGGCAATAACTTTTTGAGCAGGCAACAGCCTAAAAATTCAGTTCTACTTGCATCATATTAAAGTATGCGGAGTTGAGGTAAGGTTGGTATACGGATACCTCCAACTCCAACTCCAACTCCAACTCGAGGACTGGTTTTGAGAGTGACTGTGATAAACTACGACACACATGGTTCAGGATCCAACTCAAAAGTAACTCCACAGCAGTAGTAATGTAGTATAGTAGTCTTCTAATAGTCCGTTTTGTAATGTAGTATAGTAGTCTTCTAATAGTCCGTTTTGTTTTGGGTTGGTGAGGAAATTGTCTCTGTCCTAACCTCCGCCTCCCAATTCGGGATATTATTTCACCTACCCCAAATTAGATCTCCAGATCCAGATCCAAAACCCGAAACCACATCCAAACCCGAAACCCGAAGGTCCCAAATATAAACACCCCAAAACTTTCTCTTTCTATTCTCGTCTCTAATTATATAATATAATAATAAGTTAATTCCCAAATATAAAAATAAATAATCGAAACCAACTAAAAATTGATTCGAAGAAAATGAAGATAATCGAAGCGATCGATAAAGCCCTCCTCACCGACGACACCAAAACCATATTCTCTTTCGAGTACTTCACCCCGAAGCCCAACCACGGCAGCGCCGACGCCTACCTCTCCCTCGTCAAGAAGATGACGTCATACGGTCCCAGCTTCTGCGACATCACGTGGCGCCCCCGCCCGCCGTTTCCGGAGGTGACCCTCGACCTCGCTGGGAGAATGCAGAACGAGATCGGAATCGACACCATGATGCACCTCACGTGCGTCGGCATGACGGCGGAGGAGATCGACCATGCGTTGGATACCGCACGTGCGAAGGGGGTGAGGAATATTCTGGCGTTAAGAGGGGATTTCTTGCCGGGGCAGGAAGGGGTTGTCGGTGAGGATGGGTTCAGTTCCGGGTTGGATCTGGTGAAGTACATTAGAAAGAAGCACGGAGATTATTTTGGGATCTGCGTTGCAGGTTATCCAGGTAATTTTTTTCTCTTTCTTTCTTCTTGATCTATTTTTGTGAATTAGTTTTCGTTGTTAGTAGAAAATTTGGTTTGTGCTCAAATTTATAACTTTATTATTATTACTAGATTTGCACGGGCACTTACGACACGTATTCAGAACGATACAGTATATGAAAAGTCTTATAAACAGTAAATCAATAATTATATAGCTCAAGTTTGAATAGTACGACAATAATTATTCGTAACTAAAAGTTTTGGGGGTTAGATCTGGGCATCTGATTTTGGGGAATTGAAGGAGAGCCGCTTGATAACTTTCTTTGTGTTTTATTATATAGATTATTATTATTATTATTATTATTTAAATTTGAAACTGATAAACTACAACATATGTTGTTCTTAGCTCACATCCAATTTAGAGATCTGTTTGTAAATAGTAGCTATTTGTTCCTCATGGCATACAATTAAGAATGTGTGTTTGTTCAATGAGCAATTTGATAATAGATTAGGGATCTAATCAATATTGATATAGCGAGGAGGGAGGATGCTTAAGATCCGAGTCTGAGCAGTTGGAATTGGAATAGGTTCGGCAGCAGATCATGAAATCATGACATAAATACCTGCTTGAAGAGAGATCTTGACCACATTTAATTATAAATTAGATCTAAGTGGAGTTTAGATAACTCCGGTTATATCAACTTTCATGAGATAACAGCAGTTATCTGAGCTTCAAAAGGGTACTGTAAGTCCGTAACTACACAGAAATCCACATTACCAGAGAAAATTAACTTTGGGGCCGTAGGTTGTTTCCATGAAATTATGATATATGTTAGATTTGTTGTAATACAAGATGACAAGTTGTCTTCTTCTCATTAATGAGCAGTCTATAAGTCAGTGGAGAAAGTGATGGATTTGCTACGTAGTGATAGATTTGCGCTATGTGAGGCTCAAATAAAGTCAAAAAGTGTTAAATTTCTAATGCTGGTCCTAACATTTACATTTTTGATAGTTTTTGTCTGTACTTTTTATTTTTTTTTTTGTGGAATTTTGTGCTGTTAAATTGTGCTGAATTTACAATATGTAGGAAGTATATGTCTCACCAGAATTTTTTGTAGTTGGCATTGGACAAATTCGAAACCCTCTTATAGTCTTATTTTGACTGGAATTTGGGCTGGGATGTCTTTCCACATAAATACAAGGCTAAGTTGTGTCTTTTTATCCTACAAGTCAATCTTTAGTCTGAGGACTGATTATCAACGAATATTTCTCTTCTTTGGTTATGTAGGGTTTTTTTTTGTTTGAATAATGAACTAGAATTGTTTTAAGCCTTATTTGTCTACAATATTAGCTACCGTTTTCTTAGGTTCGGTTCAAGTCACTAGTAATTTACGCGTGTGATGCACTTCTTTATAAATATATTTTTTATAAAAAATTCCGATGTTGTCTGACATCGAATCTAAGACCTTCTGTATATTAGTTATGCATGTGCATTGCACGTGTTTGTTGGATTATAATGCACGTATTTGTTTGATTACAAATGGAATTTGTTTGGTGACAAACTCTCCCATTCAAATAGTAGAGATTTATGTAAAAGATATATTTATTTCAATCTAAAAGTTGATATATAATTGTATATCAGGAAGGAAGAGATATTTATCATACAAGGGCCTTAACCTCTTCTTGCTCTCTTTTCCCATTTGTCTAATTTTATTGCAAATTTGCAATTAGAACTTTGTTCTACACTAGGCAAATTCCTTGCCAAAAATCTAACATTAGAATTTCCCAATTCTATGTTTCAGAAGCACACCCATCTCAGATCCCTGATGGTAGCGAGGTAGCCACAGAAGAGGGCTATGAAGCCGATCTCGAGTACTTGAAAAAGAAAGTGGATGCAGGTGCTGACTTCATTATAACACAACTCTTCTTTGACGCTGAGGTATTCATCAAATTCGTGAAAGACTGTCGTCGTATAGGAATCAAATGCCCAATTGTGCCTGGAATCCTTCCCATCACGACTTACAGGAACTTCAAATTCATGACTGAGACTTGCAAGACAAAGGTTCCAAAGGAAGTTAGGGAAGCAGTGGAAATTGCCAAGGATGACAATAATAAGTTGGCAGAATATGGAGTTCAGCTTGCGACAGAGATTTGCCGTAAGATTATGAAGGAGACCGGAG
Organism: Hemerocallis citrina; assembly: GCA_017893485.1. Taxonomy (NCBI): domain Eukaryota; kingdom Viridiplantae; phylum Streptophyta; class Magnoliopsida; order Asparagales; family Asphodelaceae; genus Hemerocallis; species Hemerocallis citrina. The sequence goes on along the minus strand of CM030364.1, from coordinate 13,483,262 downwards.
TGAGGCAACTGCATTTCTACTCCATGAATAAGGAGGCACCTGCTGTGGGGGTTCTGAAGAATCTGGGGCTTGTGGGTGTACTAGGTAACGGAGAGAAAATTTTGGAGAATTTTGAAAAGAAGGTTGCAGTTGCTGTTTAGAGAAAAATGCTGATACATATTGTTACGAGAAATTTATACTAAGTTCGTTCTGTGTCGGTCCCTGAATTGGGAGTAGGAATACGGGTGTTTGTATGGGAAAAGATCCAATTCTTTGTTGAAGGGTCTGTATTCCAGAAGGCAGAAAGCTAGTTACATCTAAGGATTCATAATATTTTCTATTGTTGATTGTTTATGTAACTTTCAAGCGTTATGTAAAGTACAAGTTGTAATATTTGTTAACAGTTGTAATTTCAATCCTTATCGTCTCTATTATTGATGAATTGAAAAGAAAAGTACAAGTTGATCTATTCGTTTGATGGTGTATGAACATAGGCTTTATTCGTTTTTTTTGAAATGCAAGATCTTCCTCCTAATTGTATGGACTGCTTTTCATGTTGCGTCTCTGTGACTTTCATTTGTGGGCGTCTACCTTGTGCAGGCAGTATTTCTATTTGTAATTTTTGTTCTTTCTTACCTCCTGATTTTGGATTCGGAGAATCCTGTTTGTCTCCTTGTCTCCCTGTAGCTGCGGGTTTGTATTAAACGCTGGTTATTATCTATATATATTTATATAACAGACCGGAGCTTCAAAATAAAGGAAAAGAAAAAAAAGAAACGCAATATCTTCCTTGTAATTTCAATCCTTATCACTAGCAAAGAGGGGAAGTTGCTAATGCACAGAGTCTCATTTTATAGTTTTGTTACTATAGGGATGATAATGGACTGGGGTCGGAAGACAATTAATGAATAACATGCCTGCTCAGTAACTTCACAGAATCCTTAATCGCCATTGGTACTTGCGGCGTGCTCCTGGGAGACTCAGAACCGACTAAGTAACCTGCTTGCTGCTGCACTCTGAAACTTTCCTCATTCTAGTTTTCGGTCCCTTAAGCTCACCTGTTGCTAATTTCAGGAGCACACGACCGACCTGTTAGATCAAAATTGAGAGGAAAACGCATTTGCTCTATCTTTGCAGGTAGCTCATGGTCCAAGATCCTCTACCAGCTCAGGTTTAATCAAGAGACTAAGGTTTGGTCCAAGACAGTTCGATCTAAATTTGAAAGGCTTAATCACCCCAGTGATGATATTTCAATAATTTGTAAGTAGTTATGTTCGATTCCCGATGCTAGATTGCTCCCGACCGAGGGATGCTCCTGTTTTGTAGTCGGATTTTATTTCGTTTTTAAAATATTATCTTGTCCAGCAGAAAAAAAATAAATAAAAAAATCATGATACAAGAATCCCCTAGCCCAAAAACTTTATACTGAAGAAAAATTGTGAACTAAACAACAATAATCAGTGAACTGAAAATGCCATTCTTTAAGTCTATACACACGATGGAACCAATCTTCATAGAATCTGTTCCTCGTGTGTATATTGAACAACTTAGTTTTTTGAATATCTTACGTCATTGTAAATGTGATATGGAAAATCAAAATGATTGCAATTCTACTTAGTATGCTAGCCGTCTCGTAGATTTCAGAAATTTTGAACAAAAAATGGATAAGAGCTGTGAAAAACGGTTTTGGATATTATCCAACAGACTTCTAATTACTAGTTTGAAAGGCTCATTGGAATTGATCCATTTCTGAGCATCCGTTCTTCATTCAATTAATTGTGAAAAACCATAACAGTAACACTGGCTGCTATGGTTTCAACCGATATGACACACGACATGTAATGTGTTCTAACCATTTAGCTTAACTGCCGGGTTCAACATGTTGCGCTCAATAATTAACCTATGGGGAAATGAGTTGACAGACGACCTAACGATATATGTCGACAACCAATTTAGTAATTAAAACTAGATTTTTTGACAATTGGTAATTGAATTAATAAAGATGGTAAATATTATGTTATGACCCAAATTGCTCTTAGGGGCCATTGGGCTTAGTATCTTCATATATGTAATACTTAGAATCAAATCAATACTAATCAACATTTTTGCCCTAATCCTCTCCTCCCTACACAGCCGACATCTTCTTCTTCCTCTCTTCTCTTCCATCATCTAAAACCCTAACAATCCACAACCCAATCAAATCCTAACAAACTGGTATCAGAGCCAACACCAAAAACCCCCACACCTTATTACCTTGCCGTCGTCGACGATCCCCTTCTCCTCCGGCGCTGTCGTCGCCGTTCTCCCAGCCGTCGTCGAATCCGATCCGCTCCAGATCCGTCGCCGAGCCCTTCTCCCGACCCCTTCCTTTGACACCAGCGTCGCAGCCGAGTTCCGGCGAGCATTCCTGCGGGTGAGAACATCGGTCAGTTCCTTGAAGACCTCCGGCGAGAGATTTGTCAGAAGATTCCGCTCCTTCCGGTAGTGGCAGTGGAAGCCCAGTCAAGAAGGAAGGTTTGTTTTTGGGGTGATTTGAGTAACTAATTTTTGGGGAAAATTTGGTGTTTTGTTGAATTTGGGTTCAAGAAATTTGTATGGATATGTCGGGAAAGTATGATATTGAGAAGTATGATGGGAAGACGAGTTTTGCATTATGGCAAGTACGTATGGCAGCGATTTTGTCGAGCCAAGGCGTTAAGGATGCCATTTTTGGTCGAGAAAAGTTGATTGATGCGGTGCCGGATAAGAAATGGAGAGAGATGGATGATAAAGCGCTCTCTATTATCCAATTGTGCTTGAGCGATTCGACATTGCAAGAGGTCCTATCGGAGAAGACCGCTAAGGCTTTGTGGGAGAAGTTGGAGAACATCTACATGAAGAAGTCCCTCACCAATCGACTGCGGTTGAAGTTGCGCCTCTACACTCTTCGCATGGTTGAAGGTACATCAATTTCTGATCATATTACGGAGTTTGCATCTATTTTGAATGATTTAAGTAAGATTGATGTTAAGGTGGAGGATGAGGACCAAGCCCTTTTGTTATTATGCTCATTGCCCGCATCATACAAGGCTTTTAGAGACATGTTGATTTATAGTAGAGATAAAATTTCTCTAGAGGATGTTAAGAGCAATTTGCAAGCCAAGCTGCACATTGATAGTGAGATGACCAATAATGAGAAAGGGAGCCAAGGTGTTGGTTTAGTTGTTGATCGAGGTAGGTCATGGGACCGAAACTCGAAAGATACAAGGACCCGTTCGAAGTCTAGGCACAAGAATTTGACGTGCAACTATTGTAAGAAGAAGGGACACATTAAGGCCGATTGTTTCAAGCTCAAAAATAAACAAAAGGCGGATAGTAAAGGTTCTTCTTCGGAGGAGGCCAATGTGGCTGAATGTGACACGGTTGATACTCTTTGTGTGACAGACACTAATGTTGATGATATGCATTGTTGGGTGATGGATACGGGTGCTTCGCAACACATGACTCTGAATAGAGATTGGTTTGAGACTTATGAGCCTACGGATGGTAAGGTTCTCATGGGGAACAACAATATGTGTAAGGTTGCCGGGATTGGTTCGGTGACAATTAAGTTCCATGATGGAAAGGTCCGAAGGTTGACCGGTGTGAGGCATATACCCGATTTGTCTAAGAATTTGATTTCTTTGGGGTCTCTTGAAGAAAAGGGGTGTAAGTTCCAAAGTGAAGGTGGAGTCCTCAGAGTCTCTAAAGGGGCTCTCACAATCATGAAGGCGAAGAGAATTGGAACTCTTTATTTCTTACAAGGTTCCACGGTCACGGGCTCGGCTGCCATTGCACGTTCGGGTACTATGTCAGATGAGGAGACTACTAGGCTTTGGCATATGAGATTGGGGCATATGAGCGAGCGAGGAATGACCATTTTGAGTAAGAGGGGCTTGTTGTGTGGCCAATGCACGGGCAACTTGGAGTTTTGTGAGCATTGTGTATTTGGCAAGCATAAGAGGTTGAGCTTCTCCACGGCCATTCATTCGACCAAGGGAACACTTGACTACATCCATTCGGATCTTTGGGGACCTTCTCGTGAGCCTTCCAAAGGTAATGGTTCTCGTTATATGCTTACTTTCATTGATGATTTCTCAAGAAAGGTTTGGGTTTATTTCTTGAAAGAGAAAAGTGATGTGTTTAGCACCTTCAAAGAATGGAAGTCACTTTTGGAGAACCAAACAGGAAAGAAAGTTAAGAGGTTGAGAACCGATAACGGTTTGGAGTTTTGCAACTGTGAGTTTGATAATTTTTGCAAGGCTGAAGGGATTGTTCGGCACAAGACGGTGGTCAAGACTCCACAACAAAATGGTGTTGCAGAAAGGATGAATAGGACACTACTTGAAAGGTCTAGAAGTATGCTTTCAAATGCGGACTTGGGTAAGGAGTTTTGGGCGGAAGCCATTAACACATCCTGCTATTTGGTGAATCGATCTCCTACCACTTCAATTGAGTTGAAGACACCCGAAGAAGTGTGGTCGGGTAAGACGGCCGATTATTCTAATTTGAGGGTGTTTGGTTGTCCCGCTTATGTGCATGTGAATGAAAGAAAGTTGGAGCCTAGATCGAAGAAGTGTATTTTTGTTGGGTATCCCAGAAATGTGAAGGGGTATAAGTTGTGGTGTCCCGAATCATCCAAGTTCCTCATTTCAAGAGATGTCATTTTCAATGAGTCGGCCATGTTGAAGGCAAATGATGTTGCACCCGAGCCGACTATTAAGGAGAATGAGAAGGTTGAGAAGAAGGTGGAGTTTGAGGTGCCGGTCCAAGAAGGTGATGATTTGATCTCACATGATGATGTCAATTTGGAGGAAGCCCAAGAAGAGGTACAACCCTATGCATTGGCAAGGGACCGAGCTAGAAGAGAAACAAGACCACCTACAAGGTATGGATACTCCGACTTTGCTTATTGTTTGGCAATTGCAGAGAATGTGGAGTATTGTGAGCCATCTTCCTACAGAGAAGCTATTTCTTCTAAAGATGCGGCCAATTGGGTTGCCGCTATGAATGAAGAGTTACAATCTTTGCAACAAAATGAGACTTGGTCTCTTGTGAAGCCTCCCAGTGGTAAGAGGATTGTGGGTTGCAAGTGGGTGTTTAAGAGGAAGATTGATGGCTCAAATCCCGCGGATTTTCGATACAAGGCAAGGCTAGTGGCTAAAGGGTATAGTCAAGTCCAAGGTGTGGACTTCAATGATGTGTTCTCTCCCGTAGTTAAGCACACCTCCATTCGAGTTTTGCTCTCTTTGGTGGCAATGAAGGATTTGGAATTGGAGCAAATGGATGTGAAAACTGCCTTCTTGCATGGTGATTTGGAGGAGCAGATTTATATGAGCCAACCGGAGGGTTTTGAGGTTGCGGGAAAGAAGGACCGTGTGTGTCTTTTGAAGAAGTCCCTTTATGGCCTTAAGCAATCACCGCGGCAATGGTACAAGAAGTTTGACTCATTCATGGTGAGTATTAATTTCCATCGTTCCAATTATGATAGTTGTGTTTACTTCAAGAAGTTGGATGGTGGGGATTTCATTTACTTGTTGCTCTATGTGGATGACATGTTGATTGCATCCTCAAACTTGAAAGAAGTTAGGAGGTTGAAAGAGCAACTAAGTTCGGCATTTGAGATGAAAGATTTGGGGGCCGCCAAAAGGATTCTCCGGATGGAGATCACAAGGGATAGGTCCAAGAGAAAGTTATTTCTTTCACAAAGGAGTTTTGCCGAGAAAGTGCTACGCCGTTTTGGCATGGAGAAAGCGAAAGTTGTTTCAACACCTCTTGCGGCGCATTTCAAGCTTTCGGCCGCTTTAAGCCCAAAATCCGATGATGAGAAGAAATATATGGAAAAGGTTCCATATTCGAGTGCAGTTGGGAGTCTCATGTACTTGATGGTGTGCACTCGACCAGACATTGCTCAAGCCGTTAGTGTGGTAAGTAGATATCTCTCTTGTCCGGGGAAAGGGCATTGGGAAGCAGTGAAGTGGATCTTCCACTATATGAGAGGTACTATTGATGCTTGCTTGGAGTTTGGTAATGGCAAGAAACTGACGGGCTTTGTGGATGCGGATTTTGCGGGTGATTTGGACAAGAGGCGTTCCTTGACGGGTTATGTTTTTACCCTTGGAGATTGTGCAATTAGTTGGAAGTCTACACTTCAAGCCACCGTTGCACTCTCAAGCACTGAGGCCGAATATATGGCAATTACTGAGGCTATTAAGGAGGCTATTTGGCTCAAGGCGTTTGTTGGTGAGATGTCTTCACTTGAGGGTCCTGTTGTGGTGTTTTGTGACAACCAAAGTGCTATTCATTTGACTAAGGACCGCATGTACCATGAGAAGACGAAGCACATTGACATTCGATACCATTTTGTTCGAGATGTGATCTCGGAAGGCAAGGTTGCCGTGAAGAAGATTGGTACCGAATCGAATCCGGCCGATATGCTCACAAAGCCTTTTCCAATTGCAAAGTTCAAGCTTTGTTCAAGTTTGATGTCGGTTTGTTTCTAGCTAGTTTGAGCTAGTTTTGTTTCTAGCATGTTGCTAGTTTGTTTTAGGTTATGTTGGTTTTATGTTTTAGTTTGTTTTAGATGCAATTTGGTTCAAGGTGGAGATTGTTATGTTATGACCCAAATGCTCTTAGGGCCCATTGGGCTTAGTATCTTCATATATGTAATACTTAGAATCAAATCAATACTAATCAACATTTTTGCCCTAATCCTCTCCTCCCTACACAGCCGACATCTTCTTCTTCCTCTCTTCTCTTCCATCATCTAAAACCCTAACAATCCACAACCCAATCAAATCCTAACAGTAAACATGTAATGCATTCCTTCCAATAGGGTTTCTTCTTTCTTTCTAATTTGAATCATTTTTATGATAAATATCTAACATCATTCTACCGATATCATATCTTTACAAGTATATCACAGAAATACGATTTCATTAGCATATCTCGGGTGCAACTGAGCTATCTGCTCCCCTCATTAGTTCAAATCCATCTCAATCATCCCTATGTATAACAATTTTGCGGAAAATCTCTTTAAGAGTATAATAATAATGACCTGACTGGGATCATACTTCTTCAAATTAATATAGGTCAGAATGCTTACATGTGATAAGATTCTAATATGGTTTGTGTTCATCTGATCATCTCAATAGGCTCATGGAGCTCACTTAGATATCTTACATATCTCTACTACTACAATGGGATAAGGCCTTAGTGTTATTTGTCCATATCCCAACCTGTGCAACGGTTGTCTATCTCTATCTCTTCAGTCTTCATATATCTCTACATATATAATAGGAAAGAGGTGATGACTGATGAGTCTACAGTGTAATTCTTTTTTTTTTTTTCGTTTTCAATTTTTTTCCCCAAAATTTTCCCCACGTGCATAGCACATGTAAAATACTAGTCATTAATTAACCATGTGCCCCCTGGTAGGTTGTTTGTCCAATTGGTCATTTTATTTGTCCAAACATTAATGAAAAAAACATATAAAACCTAAGACATCAAAAGTATCACAAAGTTCAAGCTAACAGGCAACAAATTACCACTGTGGAGGGATAGAAATGATTTATGCTTTCGCAATATTAGATGTCAATTTCATATTTTACTGCGAAGAATTATAGCCCTTATACATGACTGGGCAGGTCATACAGGATCCAGGAAGAGGAGCAGACTCGACGGGGCAGAGTGATTGGATTGGAACGGGAAACAGTTACCACTACTTTTGAGACCAAGCATGGAGGGGAGAGATGTTTTGGGGGACTTAGGGCTTGGTTCTTTTCTTTTCTTTGCTTTATCAGAGTTGTAATGTTGTATTAGAATAGTAGTTTTTAGTGCCGACGTGCACAGTATGATGTATGAGACGATGTAGGACTTTTTGTTGTAATCCCCTTAATCTTTCATTAATGAGATCGGCGACTTCGGTCACTTTTATTTCAAAAAAAAAACAGGCAACAAATTAACTCGTTTCTTTTGAATGGTATTCTGTATGCAGCCGACTTTCTTATTATTATTTTTTAATTTTAATCGTAGAACATCTTAATTAACTATTTGAAATTGGTAGAGTTATATATGATGGTTATAGAACGAACGGAGAGAGGTTAGATCAACCTGAAAGCGCTCTTTGCTTATGTACAAGGAAAGCCTCATATTTGACCATGATTTTCTGTTGGTTATATTTGAATTCTTCTTTTATTTCAAACTATCAGCTTCAGTCAATTTTAGAAAATCTATTTCATTAGACAAATTTGTCAAGTTAGACCTTTCCTGATTAGAATGCCATCAATCAAAAGTAGTATGTTTCTATTTTGACAATACAATTTCAAAGATGTCTCAGACTCTCAGCAAAGAATACTACACTTTCAAATTTACATAATATAACAAGAAGTGCAAGCAAGTAGATCCATCAGTTTAACAAATTTGCTTAATTATCGGACATTCATCAGATTAACAAGTTTCTTTTTAATCCAAGATTCACAATGCTCGTAAGTACGGATACAAAACAGTTTCGTTCAAGAAAAAGTTCATAAAGATCAAATTCATTATCAAAGTGTAGTGTGGGAAGGATCATGGTGTTGGTGGTCCAGTACAGAATTAGAAAGCAGAGGATGTGATATCAAGAGACCTTATCTTATCGGCGAAGACTGAAGAAGTAACAAGTATGGTGTGGTGTGGGAAAAAGGATTTTACGAGGCTTCTGCAACTTGTACTTGTTGCTACAACTTGTTTGGTGTTGTGCGCGGAATACAAAACTAATTAACCAATGCGGAATCAAAGAGAGAAACAGCGAGAAAAACAGAAAAACAAGCAAACACAAGAACACAAGATTTACGTGGTTCGGCAAAACGATGCCTACATCCACAAGGGGCAGTTGGGGATTCTTCTTGCTATAATCAACGATGGGCAAAACAAAGTTTACAAGAGATGACGGCTGCAAAATCCGAATAGAGGTCTATTCTTTACAAAACCCTAACGGGTGTATTTATAGGGAGACTATTGGGCCTTTTCGAATTGGGCCTGATCTGATTTAAAACCCGCCGACAGTCGACTGGTCACATTACCAGTCGACTGATAAATACTTCGGGACAGTCGACTGATCCCATACTCAGTCGACTGATTCTGCTGTACCTTTAGCCTTTGAAAACTCCTCTCTGGACAGTCGCCTGATCCTACAACCCAGTCGACTGATATACTGTAACTTTCATTTGCTGCAGATACACCAAAACAATCTGAACCAGAATCGAGCCATTATCCAACAATCTCCACCTTGGCGAGATCTTCCAAGTATCCAACAATCTCCACCTTGGTGAGATCTTCCAAGTAGCCAAAGCAATCTCCAAAAAATACTTCAAAACAAATGCTCATCACCAAATGCAACAAAACACCCAAACTCCACCTTAGTATGATATCACATACTAAACAAACCAATAGCAAAGCACTATCCCAACCGCCCATGCCAAATCATCAAACATGCAAAATATTAGCCAGGTTCATGCAATGCTTGAACTTGGCTGCCCCAACAACTTTGGTCAACATATCAGCAGGATTATCAGCTGTTCCAATCTTCACCAGAAGAATATCACCATCCTTTATCAAATCACGCACAAAATGATAACGGACATCAATATGTTTGGTCCTCGAATGATGAACTTGGTTCTTCGCTAAATGAATAGCACTCTGACTGTCACAGTGTACCTCCACCTTCTCCCGATGAATCCCCAAGCTCTTCAAAAGTCCATGAATCCAAATGGCTTCCTTCATAGCCTCAGCAACCGCCATGTATTCAGCCTCAGTAGTAGACAATGCTATAGTGGACTGCAAATTGGACCGCCAACTTATAGGTGCTCTAGCCATAGTAAACAAATAGCCTGTAGTAGATCGCCTCTTATCTAGATCACCTGCATAGTCAGAATCAACATACCCAACCAATAACCTGCTAATATTGTCATTCCTTTCAAATTTCAAACCCACATCTGTGGTGCCACTTATGTACCTCAAAATCCATTTAGCTGCTTGCCAATGCTCTTTGCCTGGATCATGCATATATCGACTAACCATACTCACCGCCTAAGAGATGTCTGGTCGAGTACAAACCATGGCATACATCAAACTGCCAACCACACTAGTGTAAGGTACATTCGCCATATACTGTCTCTCTTCATCTGTACTTGGAGACTGAGAAGCACTAATTCTGAAATGAGTGGCTAAGGGTGTACTGACTGGCTTAGTTTTCTCATCTATACCAAACCGTTTCAGCACCTTCAAAAGATATTGCTTCTGTGTCAAACTCACTATGCCCTTTGCTCTGTCTCTAGCTATCTCCATCCCAAGTATCTTCTTGGCTTCACCAAGATCCTTCATCTCGAATTCAGAACTCAACTGATTCTTCAAATTTTGAATCTCCTTAGCATTTTTAGAGGCAATCAACATGTCATCCACATATAATAACAGATATATGAAAGAACCATCCTGCAATTTCCTGAAGTAGACACAATGATCAAACTCACTTCTGGAATATCTCTGCACCTTCATAAACTGGTCAAACCTCAAATACCACTGCCTTGGAGATTGCTTCAACCCATAGAGAGACTTCTTCAACCTGCAAACATAATTTTCCTTCCCAGCAATTTTGAACCCATCTGGCTGCGACATATAAATTTCTTCATCTAGATCCCCATGTAAGAATGCAGTCTTCACATCCATCTGTGTCAATTCAAGATCAAACTGTGCTACCAATGCCAACATAATCCGAATAGAAGGATGCTTCACAACCGGAGAGAACACTTCATTGTAGTCAATTCCTTCCTTTTGAGCATACCCCTTTGCGACTAGTCTAGCCTTGAACCGAACACTACCTTTTGGACCTTCTTTCTTCGTATACACCCACTTGCAACCAATTGCTTTCTTCCCCTTTGGTAGTTGCACTAGATCCCAAGTCTTATTCTTATGAAGAGAGTTCATCTCTTCATCCATAGCAACTTTCCAATCTGCATTTTCAAAACTTCTAGTGGCTTCTTTGAAGTTGGAGGGAACTTCATCATCCACAATGGGAAGAGCAAATGCAACTGTATCTGTAAAGCGAGACGGTCGTTTGATATCTCTTCTTTGCCTTCTTACTGCAATTGATTCTTCCTGCTGGATAGGAACTTCTTCATCATTCTCAGTATCAACCACATCATCTTCATCTTGGACAGGATCAGGATTTTCAACTGAAAACTTTTCTAACTCCACCTGTTGGAGAACTCTCCTACCAGTCGACTGGTTATTGCCAACAGTCGACTGTCCCGAGCTCCCACTCTTCTGCTGTTCTAGACCACCAGTCGACTGTTCCTGTACACCAGTCGACTGTCCCGAGATTCTGCTACTCACCTGTTGGAGAACTGTCCCACTCTTCTGCTGCTCACCAGTCAACTGTCCTATACCACCAGTCGACTGTCCCGAGCTAATCATGCTGGTCTCATCAAAAGTCACATCTCTGCTGATTACTAACTTCTTTTGTTCTGGACACCACAACCTGTAACCTTTGACACCAGTACTAAAACCAACAAATATAGCCTTCTTGGCTCTTGCATCAAGTTTAGTTTCAGTTACATGAAAATAAGCAGGACAACCAAATATATGCAAAAAACTATAATCAGATGCAGGTTTACCACTCCATACCTCAATAGGCGTTTTGCCTTCAAGTACTGCTGATGGTAAACGGTTGACAATGTGGCTTGCATATATAACAGCTTCTGTCCAAAATGTCTTCTTCAATCCAGACTGTGCTAACATACATCTCACCTTCTCAAGTAAGGTTCTGTTCATCCTTTCTGCAACCCCATTTTGCTGTGGAGTCTTCCTAACTGTGAAGTGCCTCTGGATCCCTTCATCTTCACACAATTTCAGAAACGGATCATTCTTGTATTCCCCTCCATTATCTGACCTCAGAACCTTAATCTTCCTACCAGTCTGATTTTCAACTTTCTTCTTCCAACTTGTGAACAATGTCAAAACTTCATCTTTGTGCTTCATGGTATATACCCAAACTCGTCTGGAGTAATCATCCACAAATGTAACAAACCAGTGTCTACCACTCATAGAAGGTGTCTGAGTAGGGCCCCAAACATCTGTGTGCACATAATCGAGGATACCCTTTGTCTGATGTACAGCTGTACCAAATTTCACCCTAGTTTGCTTACCCAAAACACAATGTTCACAAAATTCCAACTTGCACCCTTTAGCATCCTTAAGCAACCCTTGCTTCACAAGCCCCTGCAAGGCCTTTTCTCCTGCATGCCCGAGTCGCATATGCCACAACCTAGTAGAGTCGGGAACAACCTGTTTAGGCCTTTCAGTTACACTGGCAGCCTGACCCAAATATGTTTTTCCCTGCAAGAAAAACAAGTTCCTCTTTCTTTGTCCTTTCATCACCACGAGTGATCCGCTAGTCACCTTCAGAATGCCACCTTCACTAGCAAATTTCAATCCACTGGCCTCCAAAGCACCTAGTGAAATCAGATTCTTTTTCAAATCTGGAACATACCATACATCTGAAAGCTCCCTAATAAGACCATCGTGCATTAGCAATTCAATCTTCTCGATTCCTACCTTCTTACAAGGCGCATCATTTCCCATCAAAACTACACCACCATCCATATACTCCAAAGAAGTAAACCACTCCTTTTTCCAAGACATATGATAGGAGGCTGCTGTATCAAGAAACCATACTTCTTGATAAAGTGAGGGACTAGAAGCAAGTGCAAAAGAAAAATCTTCGCCACTATCTAAATTATCAACAGTCACATTTGCAGTCGAATTTCCCTTATTTCGTAGCTTTGGACAATCCTTCTTCCAATGCCCCCTTTCATGACAGAAAGCACATTCATCTTTGGCCGGTATTTTCCTGTCCTTCGAAACTCCTCTCGATTTGGAACGAGATTTGTTTCCCTTTTTCCCAGATTTGGACTCAGATCTGGTCTCAGTCCTGCCCCTTACAATCAATGCTTCAGAAGTTTCTCTATCAACCATTTTATCCCTTCTCCTAGTTTCATTATTCAACAAAGCATTTGCAACATCTTCATATTTTACAATATCCTTTCCATATATTAAAGTTGTTGCTAAATGATCATAACTTTCGGGTAATGAATTCAACAGAATTAGGGCTTTATCTTCATCTTTAATTTGCTCATCCAAATTTAACAAATCAGCAATAATTTATTAAATGATTCAACATGAGCATTCATAGACATACCTTCCGTATAGGTGAAGCGAAAAAGTCTCTTCTTCAAATACAGCCGATTCTCCAAACTTTTCCTCATGTATTTGTCTTCGAGTTTCTTCCACAACACCGCAGCAATGGTATCCCTCATCAAATCGTACTTCTGAGCCTTCTCAATAAAGAGCCGAATAGTCCCACACGCAACTCGATTCAACTTCTTCCAATCTGCTTCGGACATATCCTTTGGTTTTTCTACCTCCAAAGCAACATCTTGTTCTTGTTGAACAAGAACATCCAACACCTCACATTGCCACATCCCGAAATTGTTTGTCCCATCAAATTTTTCAACTTCAAATTTTGCGTTGTGAATCGTTGTTCTGGACGAACTTGATCCCACAACATCCTTGGTTGCATCTGCATCACTCGCCATCTCCCTCTAGGTCGAACCGAAAGCTCTGATACCACTTGTTGTGCGCGGAATACAAAACTAATTAACCAATGCGGAATCAAAGAGAGAAACAGCGAGAAAAACAGAAAAACAAGCAAACACAAGAACACAAGATTTATGTGGTTCGGCAAAACGATGCCTACATCCACAAGGGGCGGTTGGGGATTCTTCTTGCTATAATCAACGATGGGCAAAACAAAGTTTACAAGAGATGACGGCTGCAAAATCCGAATAGAGGTCTATTCTTTACAAAACCCTAACGGGTGTATTTATAGGGAGACTGTTGGGCCTTTTCGAATTGGGCCTGATCTGATTTAAAACCCGCCGACAGTCGACTGGTCACATTACCAGTCGACTGATAAATACTTCGGGACAGTCGACTGATCCCATACTCAGTCGACTGATTCTGCTGTACCTTTAGCCTTTGAAAACTCCTCTCTGGACAGTCGCCTGATCCTACAACCCAGTCGACTGATATACTGTAACTTTCATTTGCTGCAGATACACCAAAACAATCTGAACCAGAATCGAGCCATTATCCAACATTTGGAACTGGAAGTTCCCTCCAAAAGGGTAGGTGATCAGCACCTGTCATACATGTTGGGATTGGGACGTCAACAAACGCCTCTGGTCACAGCGAAACTAATTAGAGCAATGAGGAAGTCGAAGAGATCAATTGAGCAAACAAGTAGATTCACCAATCCAAACACAAATACAAACACAACGAGGATTTATCCCGGTTAGCTTTTGCTTAATCCGGGGAAAAATAGTGGGAGATCTGATAATCAACTAGAAGAAAATACAAGGAATTACTGATTCACTTAATACAAGGAATTAAACTCACCCACCAAGAACTATCTCTCTCTCGAGGCTCTCTTTGCAATGGAGAAAATAATCTATGAAGTACTACCTCTTATATTGGAGGAGTTTATAATATATATAGAATAATAGAGAGAAAACCTAGGTCTAATCTTGATTCTCAGTCGTCCGATATAACTGGAAAAGAAGTAACTGAATAGGAGCCGTACAATCTAACTTGGAGTTGAAGATTGGGCTGAAGCGACCTAACAAATCGAGGCCCAAAACGAACACAGTGCCGTGGTTGGTCGACCATCCAACAAGACCGGTCGATCCTCTCTCGGACAATCCTTGTACTACGAGTGGTCGGGGGTGCGGTCGAACGCAACTTGGGACAGTCGACCGCAACGATGTCTGCACCTTGCTGTTGCTGTTTTCTTCTTCTACTCACTTCGACGCTTCGACCTGCTTCATCTTACCTTCTTCTAATCTAAACCACGAGTATACAAGACACAATCTTAACAATACATGCATGCATGATGCTATAAAATTTCTCACAGTGGTCCAACTATTTCGAATTATGAAATTTACAATTTTGAGGGATCAGGTAATTTTTATTACTGGAAGATGGGAGAAATTTAAAAACTTTGTTAATAATCTCCCAGTCAGCTGCCATTTGCTTCTTACCACTCTGTTTGATGAATTAAGTAAATATCTACGAAATGAACTTGAAAGTTCTGAAATAGTTTGATCATCCATTTGTCATTAGTCACCCTCGACTCTCATGGTGTCGATCTACTAGTTCTCAGAGTGAACACCCCTTAGCTGATTGAGCCCATGTCTATACTACTCTTGCAATGCTCGCTTCTATTAACTGTCTACGTCATACCGCTGCTCTCTACTACACTCCAAGATTGTTGCATTGGGGGGTTCATGGCCTTCACCCCTGGAACACTACACTAGAGGTTCTGCCGCACAAAAATCATGTCCATGACAGAGGAAGATTAGAATTTTTTTTGTTATTTCTGGTAAACAATTTGAAACTTCTTTGTGTCAATTCCTGTTTGGGCCTTCCATTTGTTTTAAGTTTTGGGCCATATTCTTTGGGGGATAATCTCCTGTTAAGGTTTTCTCATTTCATATGCTTAAAGATTTTTTCCATTCCATATTCATACTATTTCTTAAGATTCTTTTATTCCAAATTGTAGTCCTACTTATAATTGTAGAACAAGTTGAAGCACAGCTCCGAAGCTATGATTAAATCGACGGATATCCCATAGGTCATCAAAACATAGAACAAACGAGGAAAGCCATAGCTCACCCTCTCAAAAACCCCCTGAATAATTTACCAAGGGAAAAAGACTCCACATCATTGTTGTTTTTTCTTTCTCAGTAAACTGCTAGTCATAGTCTACTCTCGAACTTGAAACTTCCCTTTGCGATTTCACCTCTTTATCATCTGACTTACACCTACTATCAAAACTCCACATCTTAACAAATCAATTAAAAATTGTTGGATTTATGTCTTGTATACTATGGTTCGATGTGAAGAGATGACGATGAAGCTAGAAGAGGTTCGAAGCATCGATGGTGGAGGAAGAAAGAGCAACAACAACAGCAGCAGGAATCATCAAGTTAGGGGGCCGTAGACTGCCACTTTGGGCAGTCGACCGACCAAGCCCTCTGACTTGGTCGAGCCGATTGCAGTCGATTGCGTTTGGATGCAGCAAACCGACATCGGCTCGAAGCAGCATACAGATTGTACAGTTCTTATCGTATGGCTTTCTCTTTAGGGTATATTAGACGACTATTGTATCAAGACTACAACCTAGGGTTGTTATGAAATTGAAATATTGGTCTCGGTTTGGGTGAATTCTAATCTGGGAAAAAATAAGGAAAATATTATTCAACTAGACAAGATTACAAGAGTAACAAACTCACTCACTCACCAAGAACTATCTTTCGAGACTCACTTACAGTGGAGAAATCGCAATGAAATCCTTACGTCTCTTAATAGAGGCTATTACAATATATATAGATCTAGAAAAATTCTAGGTTTAGTCTTGATTCAATAACTATCTGATATAGGAAGCCACACAATAGAAGTCGTATGATCTAACTTGGAGTAGAAGATGGACTCAAACGATTGCCCAAATACATGCCCAATAATAAACCCAGCCGCCATTGGCGGTCGACTATCCTAATGCGCAGTTGACCGCAATTGGTCGTTCCCCTAATTAACAATAAGTTTGGACTGGGGACTGCCCCCAAGGGCAGTCGCCTGTCAAATAGATGACTTGCTGCTGCTGTTCTGTTCTTCATCTTTCATCCACACTTCGTTCTTCCTTCGCTTCAACGTCTTCTCTTTTCGTCGAACACAAGTATGCAAGACATACACCCAACAAAGATTTTTCTAGATATCTATATATGATTATAACAATCTCCTTTGAAAGACATGAGCGTGTAAAGAGCAAAAGTGAGAGAGAAATACTTTATTGAAAGTTCTTCATTGTAAATATCAGATTATCTTCAAGTGAGACTTGAGTGATAGTTAGGCTCATGATGAGACTAATTGTTTGTAACTTTTGTATCTTCTCTAGATGAATAATATCTTGGTTATTTCTCCATTGAATTATGGTTTGCCCAAAGTATATGGGATAAAATTGTGTGATTTGTGTGTTTGGTTTGATCTGTTGGATATATAGGTATATTCTCAATATAATATAATATTATTGTGTATAATGTTCTATGGGGCAACACGTGCTTTCACGTGTTATCTGTTAATTGTTGGATCGGGTTGACTGAGGCTTAAAGCCCAATACCCTAAATCCAGTTTGATCCCATATATACTGGTTTAGAGGTAGTGCTCTCGTGATATTCTAATTATGATAAGCAAGGTATAATATCTTAATTAAGTAGGATATTAAACCTAACCCTAATTTCATCGTTGTTGTCTCTCATAATCTCTAACATGATCTACTACTGTTTGGTAGTTTATTCGCAGTGATCGGTTGTCGCAAACTCAGCAGCGAAATTCCTAACAAAAAAAAAAAAACTCTTCAAATATAGTGTGTATTGTACTAATTAAGATATGTACAAGTATATTATCGCAACCTCCCTCAATTAAACCGTGGTATGCATCGTTCTTAACCTACAAACACGTTTTGTATGGAAATTGAGCTTTCACAATTGGTGACGATAACTTTAGGTGAACGACACGTAATCCGTGTCATTTCTTTCTTATATTATTAATAACACCGGCTACTATCTTATTCCAATTTTCAGATTTCAATATTATTGTTTAACTGTACACTTCATGTCCAAGTTGTGCTGAATTTTCTGCACCTTATAGTAAACTATCAATTACCCTACTTCGTAGATCTGCACTTGCTCACCACTTTTGTTTGACTAATTAAGCACTTAAGTTGCTTGCAAAAGATATATACCAACAATTGGTTAAATCTGCTTGCTTAATGTATCAAATAGTCAGTAGATATGACACTTGAATTATAGGGTACATAGTTTTCAAAAATTTCTCAGCATTAGTATCATGTCAACCTGTCAATGTCTGTGTTTTTAGCTCATATAACCCAATGATCGATGTACTTAAGAGTACAATATTGTGAGATACTTTGTAGCTGCAACATTTAATACGTACATACAACAACCATTCATATATACCAAGTAATAACGGTTCAACTCCTAGATAGATAAGATCATCGAATACTTAAACCCTACCTGAAGTTAACCTTAAAGAAATAAAATTCTCTTAACACATTGCATGCATTGATACTATCGCCGATTAATTTGATACCCACGTAGTCTAATTCAGTTTACAAGAAAGCTTTCATTGTCTCTCTCTTGGGTTTAAAAAAAAAACAGGCAGGGAAGTTGAACAGAAAGGAAGTAGTTGGCACGTTTGTTGGTTCCTCTCTCTCTCTTGCATGCCCATGTGTGCACTTCTTCATCTATCTTTGTCAACCTCTAAGTAATCGCCTACCTCCATCCAAAATCTACTTAATTAATTAATTAATAATTTAGCTATAAATGGCTTCTTTTGGTACTACTACGAGTAATGTTGATTTCATGGAGCCCATAGAGGAGGAAGAAGAAGCTCAACTGTCGCCTCATAAATTCCCTTTCATCCACTCCCCTTCGCTTTCGCTTCCCGGACCCTCGCAGTATTATTTGAACCCTACTAATATTAATTCTGAGCAGCAACAACAAATGCAGCAAGATGCTTGGATTAATGATTGGGCGAGTTCGCTGATGTTGCTTCAGGGAAGTAGTGCGGCTTCTGGGGTACTGGGAGTAGGAGGAGGAGGAGTGCCGCAACTGCAAGAAGGGTCGCCGGAGATGAATGGGATTGGTGGAGGTAGTGATGGTGGGAAGAAGAACAAGGGCGGTAGTGATGGTGGGAGGGGGAAGAAGGCGAAGCCGAGGCCAAGGGTTGCGTTTCACACACGGAGCGAGAATGATATTTTGGACGATGGGTATCGCTGGAGGAAGTACGGTCAGAAGGCTGTCAAGAACACCAATTTCCCTAGGTACGTACGTTAATTCTGTGCATGCATGCGTTATAACACGGCAGATTAATCGTAGAGATTTGAGACATGCATGCTTTGCATGTAAATAATTTTTTTTTTCAAATAGAAGAATATATATATATGGGAAAAAGGGTACGAGGAACTTGCTCATTTAGTAAATAAGCAATTGATGATGTGGTATACATGTGATTGAAAAATTATTAAAAAGATTAGTTGTCCAATGTATTACATGCATACCACATAATCAATTGTTCATTTACTAAATGAGCAAGTTGCTCATATCGTAAATTTTTAGTAGGCCAAAACTACGCCTTGGTTCTCCCAGAAAGCTAAAAAATACCATCAATTTATTTATCTGAACTTTTCATTTCCATCAAATTAGGGGGTTGTGAACATAGAAACTTTAGAATTGTTGAAATTATACAAAACAATTGAGGGTATACATATTTTGCTTCTTTGTCGTGGATTTAATTTAGGGTAGTTAAAAAAAAATTAATATGAAAATATATTATACATTAATTCATTTTTCAGTATGTGAAAAATTCTTTTAAAAGCGAAAATTTGATAAACTTGTTCGGTATAAATGAACATATTAACAATTGAGACACCAATTGATCCTCCACGTACTCAACTACTTTTAGTTCCAGTTGTACGTTGAAGAATGCTAATACCATTGATTCCCTTTCTCTCACTTTTTTGTGTGTGGAATTACATGATTTCCTGCATTGGTTTCTTACGACTCCTGCAAGGAACGATCGACATCCGCCTAGTGAGAATATATACCCTAGTAACTCAGACAATCTCCACATAATCCTACTATTATTGAATGATTTGGTACATGCAGGGCCGGCCCCCATCTTGAGGCATGTGAGGCGGCCACCTGACTCTGAATATTTTGCAATTTTAGGGGGCCCAAATTTGTATTTTCTTTGTAAATATAAGTATGTAATTTGAAGGTAAAAAAATTATATTGTTATTAGGGCCCAAAAAATATTTATTGGGGCTTTTCGCCTTGGGCCCGCGGGAACTCAGACAGCCCTAGGTACATGATACTGATTTTCTAGTTCATAATTAGCATTCTCAAAGAGTAAAAATATGGCGATAAATTCCATAATCTGATTTATGCTAACATAAATAATTTTTGTCATTCTTTGTGCATGCATGTTCATGAAGAAGCTACTACAGATGCACACACCACACATGCATCGTCAAGAAGCAAGTTCAGCGTTTATCAAAAGATACAAGCGTTGTGGTCACAACGTACGAGGGAGTCCACAACCATCCTTGCGAGAAACTAATGGAGGCTCTCACCCCACTTCTCAAGCAAATTCAGTTCCTAACTCAATTCTAAGCCTGTATATATATACGAAGTAAATACAGGCTTAGAATTGATAAATATTAATATACGTACAAAGTATATACGAAGTAAATATATATATACAAAGTTTGGCCTGTAATATTCTATGAATATGTAAAAGGAAATCAAGAAATTTCTTAGATTTTATCTTCTCGCAACAAAGACATCTATACTTGGTTTCATCTTAAAATTAGATACTGTTTTTTTTTTTTGATTAAAAGATGACCGTAGTCATCGCTTCATTAAAAAGGTCTTAACGAAACAGGAAGATAAACACTACATCAGACCCTAAGGCCTCCAAAAACCAAAAGCATCTACCGAGACAGGAAGTAAATACAACATCGAACCCGAAGGTCACATGTGTCCAAAAGCACCTAAAGCGGGCAGAACAACCCGATCACCAAAGTACAGAAACAACAACCAAAAAGATACAATGGAGGGTAGAGGTAGCTATCACATCCAGCCCGTGTCTGGGAGCCCACTGCCCAAGGTGAACTCTCCGCCTGCCTGTAAACTACTCTGCCTCCTCACCTGCACGCATCTTCTTCCTTGATCGACTGAGACCTGTCCAATCAAAGCGACAAATATGAATCTTTTGAATCAACGAGGAGAGAGACTGACGAACAGAATTAAAGCAAATTTCGGTGCGATCTAGCCATAGGTTCCATAGCACGGATGCTACCACAGTTTCCCACTCTATTCTAACCTCATTTGAATTCCAGTTTTTTCTAAGAACCCCCCAAACCTCTGAACTAGACCCCGGACAATGTGAGACTCTGAGCGACCTACACACTTCCCCCCAGACCCATCTAGCTCTATGACAATGAAATAAAATATGGTTCGTATCCTCTTCGTCGATCTGGCAAGTACCACAGAGCCCGCTTTCCGTTATCCCTCGCTTTTTTAGATTAACTTTGGATAAAATTGCGTCATTCTCCACCAACCATAGGAAAACTTTCACCCTGTTCGGAGCGGGAATACCCCAAATTACCTCTGTAATCTCGTTTCTAGTACCGCCATCGTTCAGCCTTTTGTAGAGGGAGGAAACTGAGTATTTTCCGTGGATCTCCAACGTCCATATTCTCTCGTCTTCCGACAATTGCGTGTACTGACCCTCTGACCGAATGAAATCATTGACCTTTTGCAACTGGTCGATCGCTGTCTGTTCAAGTGTATCCTTGACCTCGAGTCTCAATCTGGAGTTCTTCCAAACATCTGAGACCAACGAATCTTTGTTGAGAGCTGCTTCTGCTGCTGCTGGAAAAAGGCTTAAGAGAGAGTTGTTCCCGCACCACTTGTCTTTCCAGAATCTCGTTTTCTTCCCATCTTTAATCCTACATCGGGTGTTGCTGTGATAAATGTCTCCGGTCTTGGAAATCCCTTTCCAAAAGAAAGATTTCCTACTCCTGACGCTCTTCCCCCCGAATCGGAATTTCTTCCTTGTCCTATAATTAACAAGCGACCTACACCACCAATTGTTACGTTGCACAGCCAGCTTCCACCACCACTTACAGAGAAGAGCTCTGTTCATATCCCTGAGATTAATGATACCCAATCCCCCGAACTCCTTCCTTTTGCAGACCCTCCCCCAGCTAACGAGATGAACCCCTTTCCCCCCCTCGTTGGTACCTTTCCATAGGAACCTCCTTCTTAATTTGTCTATCTTGTGAATTACCCATATCGGCAATTCGTAAATAGACATCAGATAGATGGGGATGCTATTGATAACTGTGTTTAGCAAGATGATCCTACCTCCCAACGTAAGAAATTGGCCTTTCCATCCTGTAAGTCTTTTCTCTATCCTGTCGATGAGCACTTGCCAATCTTCTTTAACAAGTCTGCCCGATCTGATGGGGATCCCCAGATACTTGAGCGGAAACTCTTCCCTCTTGCATCCAAGCATCTGTTGAATCGTGGACAATGGAGTGGAGCAAAGCTTGCTAAGTTGAATAACACAACTCTTGTTGAAATTGACCTTCATTCCGGACCAAGCCTCGAAACACTTCAAAACTGTTCCCATCGCAATGATATCCTCTTTAGCTGCCTTCCCGAACAATAGAGTATCGTCCGCGTATTGAAGGATCGAGATTGGCTGCGAGAAGCCCCTGAGATCAATTCCAAATGGTACCCTATCCTTGTTCCCATTGTCGATCATCTCTGACAATCCGTCTACTACAATTGCGAATAACAATGATGACAACGGATCGCCCTGACGGAGTCCCCTCTTGCATTTGATCTCTTTACCCCGTGCTCCGTTGACCAGAATGAACGATTTACCACCTCTAATGCAGTGAAAGATCCACTTTCTCCATCTTTCCCCGAAGCCTTTAAGAAGCAGAGCTTCATCCACCGAGTTCCATTCGACTGAATCGTAGGCCTTGTGGAAGTCTACTTTGAAGAGGTAGACATCCGTGTTGTCTCTGTTCGCTCTGTATACAATTTCGTGGGCCGAGGCAACGCTATCTGCTAAATCCCTCCCTTTAATGAATCCGCTCTGAGACTGGCTGATAATGTCGTTGAGTAGCGGTCCCAATCTGTTGGCTAGTACCTTGGAAATGATCTTGAAGGAGCAATTCAGTAGACTTATAGGTCTGAAGTCCCCGACCTCTTTAACATCCGCCTGCTTGGGAATCAACACAATGTTCGCGTAGTTCAGTCTATCTAGATTAGATTCCCCCTTGTAAAACTCCTCGACTATTCGCATGAAATCCCCTTTAATGATGCTCCAGAATAGTTGATAGAAGAAAATCGAAAATTCGTCTGGACCAGGAGCTTTATCTGATCCGAGGCTCTTGATAGCGGAGAGCACCTCTTCTTCCGAGAAGTAACCTTCAATATTCTTCGACCCGTCAAGTCTAGAATCCAGCCACATATTCTGATTGACCGAACACCTCTGCTCCCGTCTATTGCCCAATAGTTCCTTGTAATAATCATGAATATACTGTTTAAATCTGTCCTCATTCTCGCACCAACTGCCATCCACTGTAAGACCCGAGATATGATTCTTACGTCTTCTGCCATTAGCTATCCTATGGAAAAATTTTGTGTTGGCGTCGCCTTCTTTCAGCCACTGAAATCTTGACCGCTGCTTCCAATAATATTCCTCCTGTAACACCCCGAATTTCAAATAAGGATAAATTCGAGATTTCACAGGATCTTTACTTCACTTCGTACAATTTTACAAGGAAATTAAAACTTCATTCACAATGTATCAGAGTTCAATTACAACTTGGTTTTTCACAGCGGAAGAATGAAATTTACAATAAAACATTTACAACATTTTTAAAATAAAACAGCATCAGCATATCCACTTTATAGCTCCATGAATAGTCCTTTACCTGCATATCAATCTGTGGGCACGTCAGTTACTTAGAACTGACGAAATGTTATACACGGCTATCCTCTCTATGCCGGGAATAGTATAACGATCTCATACTTTAACAAATCACACAAAAGATTGAATGAACAAGTAAAGTGTCAAAAGTGATTATTCTAAACATAAGTGTATGTCATGTCTTAATGCCTAATGCACACAATTCTACACTAGGATGACACTAATGCACACTTGTTCAGATTCTATGCATCCCATACTACATAGGTCTGAGGGCAAGCGCCTACGTACTCCACATTAAAGGGTTCGATCCCTCGCCATGAGACTACCCAGTAATAAAACAAGTTTTAGAGTTATTTCACAGATACGGATCTTAGCCTTCCTGGCTAGCCTCCCTGGCTTATAATAATAGATCCCAGCCTCCCTGGCTATTATATCGTGATGATAATCCCGTAAATGCCCTTCTAGCCCCGGTATATACATATTCTTTGGAGTATGGTAAACATCCGCCGACTACCCTAAGTCCCGGATAAAATACAATCCATCTCTTATGGGGCAACCACAGTCCACCAACTGGGTCTATAGCCACGGAGATCCACCGCCGACTATATAGAAGCACCCATTTACGTTTGCACAAGTCCATTACATCTTCACCTAAGTGCCTAATTATTTTTAGTTCAAGACATGAATATGTTATCACCCTAGAATCAGTTTTACCTCATACCGGATTTATTCACAAAATACGAGATCGCCCGACGGCATTATCTCAAAATCATATCAATTCTTTCTTTCAAAATTACCGGTAATCGAAGTCTTACTAATTCTTAATCATAATCTTTCATGTACAAGAAACATGGGTACACATACCCTTTAGAAATCATGTCTTAAACTTATATAATTTCTTCTTTCAACTTAATCACAAGTAATCATTTCATAGTCTTGCCACTATTCATGATCTAGTTATTCATAATAAATAATAATTCATTCACAATTTCAAATTCATACGATGTCTCATTTTAACACGATTCAATATCTCATCTTTAGCACTAAACATGATTTACTCATTCACAACAAAATCTTTCATGATCTCAAAAGTCACATAACTCAACCATATTGCATTTCTAGAAATAAAGAGATTTCAATTCACCCTAAATCATTATTTTGTAAATTAAAAGTCATGCTCTTTACTAATACTTTTGTAGTCATTTATTTTTCTTCCTATCTCAAATCCTCGTTAAAACTTATCAATTACACAAAAACAATCTTTAAGAATAAATTCTTCATTTATGTTTTATGAATACTAAAATTTACCCAAAATGAAACACTGTTGAAAGTTTTTACCCAACTGACCCACTCTCGAAACTATTTACCAAATTGACCTACTCACTATCAAAATTACAGATCTAGTTCCCACGGAAGTTTTTACCAGACTGACCCACTTTCGAAACTATTTACCAAATTGACCTACTCATTATCTGCTCAAAAAAATGTTTTGGGCTTCGTAAGAATCAAACCCAGGTTTGCTGGCCACTCACAACGGAGCCCAAAGTCCAATAGGCTAGCCACTAAGTCCATTGAGGACTTGTGTTATGAATTGGGTAGAAATTACTTTATATCAATAATACCGATTTCAGATTTTTTATTGAGTAAAGCAAAATAGAAGTTAACTATCAAGATTCGAACCCAGGACCTCTTATAAAATAGTATTCACTGGCTAACCAATAAGTCCAATTATAATTTCTGTCTAAGAGTTGTATTTGTATGTTTTTGTTCACACTTTTCTGAAATTGTTTCTCTTTATCAAAATTCATTTATCCAAAGATCCAACACTTTAGGATATTGAAATAAACTTTCTCTTGATTAAGATAAATTTTAAAAACAGTAGCAAAACTCATTTCAAACTCATTTAAAAAAATATATTTCTATTTTTTTTTTAAAAATAATTTTCCTTCTCATTCTAGATATAGATTTTGCATTTTTCTAAAAAACTTGATTTCTAGGAGTTTTATTCATGAAGACTAGTTTATGTACTCCATCCAACTAATTAAATCTTGGTAATAAAGATAAACATGTCTCTTAATCATCAAGGATAATTCTTTTATGAAAAATTATATTTTTACATAACAACATGCAATAGTTGACATATTTTGTCAAATAAAAATTAAAATACTTAGGTAAAAGTGTAAAACATTTTTATTGAAATGTAACACATTCAGCTAAGACAGGTCTAAAAACCTAATCAGGTTCAGGTAAAAATTGAGTATCTTCTTACTAAGTTGAAGATAAAGAATAGCATAAGACTTTATTCCTAACACCATTTTAAACATGGTACTCTTATAGTATTCAAAAAGCTGAATGCAATCATATGCACTCCAACTGAAGATGAGCTCTTATCAATTACACAATGAAGAAAAACTGCATATATTAAATTTATAATTCCACTACAAGAGTAAGACTAAGCTTAATGGGATTAATTTATCATTCCAATTTAACACAAACTCGGGATAAATCCATTGAATTTGATAGTACGATATTTAAGTGAACATATTCCGTAGTTGAATTATTAAACCCTCCTCTCTATTTTTCACTAGGATTCATCCCAAAACTTCAAATTAAATTTTACACTACTCATATTAACATGCACATTATCTATAATTAGAAAGTAGAGAACACCCACCTTTTGTTTGAAGGTTGAAAACTACAAATGAATAGCTCCTTCTTGCTCCTAGCAACTCCTAGTCCTCTTCTCCTCCTAGCAAAAGCTCCAAGCAAGAGATCCTTCAAGCACAATAACTCTCTTTCTTTTTCTTACACTCTTTTCTTTCTCTTGTTTATTTTATTTTTGGTGTGAAAAAGAATGAGGAATGGGTTGCTATTTATAGGACAATGCTAGGGACTATATTGCAAAATCTCCCACCTAATAATTTCTCATTTTAATTCTCTTTTTAATTCTCACCTCTTCATATTTTTAACTCCTAAAACTCCCAACCTCTCATCTCCCCACTCTCCATGAACTTAACCACTCCATTAATCCCCTCCCCTAGCCCACAAAATGGTCCAAATACATTTGTGTGTGCATGCATACATGCACAAACAAATATGAACACATTTCTATAACTCAAAAATGTGTACTAATATTGTAACTTGTCATGTATAACTTAATTTGTGATTTTAATAATGGGCTTGCTACATGGGCTCATTTCTAATTAATTAGTTTGATTATCTAGTGGGCTTGCTACATGGGCTCATTTTATTCAACTAATTTAATTATCCTAGTGAGCTCTCTTTTTAATTAGTCTATTGGGCTAGAATTTAACTTTAAGTCCATGGATCAAAAGAAAGGCTAAATAAAACTAATGCATGCTAAAAATAGTAAAATGAGAGTAGCAAAATGAGAATAAAAATTTGCACGTGCACCATACGTGCAAAAATTGAAAAATGCATTTTAATCAAAACAAGGGAAAAATAAATTTTCGTTTTATAAAATAGATTTAAATACATAAGAATAAATAATTTAAACCTATAGAAAATATTATACATAGTGGTGGAAACACGTGCATCAAAAACACGTAAAAAGCACGTAAATCCCAGGGATTGAAATATTATATTTTAGTTGACTGAAATCAATACGGAAAATGTATAAATAGTACGAATCCAAAATATGTAATGAAATATATTACAAAATATACGTGCGTAACACCCAGGGGCAAAATTGTAATTTTTAATTTTGCGGGGTATTACACCTCCATCTTCCCAAGTTTCAGAATGTCTTGTCTATTCCTCCGTTGCTCCTCTACTTCGGCCTCTAATAGATCTCTTTCTTCCTCTATGATATCTAACTGATCGATCCTTTCACCTATCTCTTCTTTGAGTCTCTGATTCTGCCCGAATTCCGTCCTAGCCCAAGATTTCAATTTTAAACGTAATCTCCTTGTCTTTTGCATCCAACAACCCACTGCCGAATCTGGCGATGTCGAGGCAGTCCAGCTTTCCTCAATTATCTTCTTTAACCCTTCGCTTAAAGTCCACGACTTCTCAAATCTAAACTGGTATGCCTGCCTTCTCTCCCCTTTCCCACAATCCAGAGCTAAGGGAGTGTGATCAGATGTAAATCTAATCAGCGCTTTGGCCTTGGTGAGTGGGAACTCATCTTCCCATTCGGGAGAAACTAGGATTCTATCTAACTTCGCCAAGACCGGGGCCGCTTGCATATTTGACCATGTGAATTTCCTATTGGCGGGGTCAACTTCCACCAACTCTAGGTCTTCAATCATAGCATTAAATTGATCCCTATCCCCCCTTGGAGCTCCTCTTCCCAGGTGCTCAAATTGGAACCTTGTAATGTTGAAATCTCCTCCCACGACCCACGGTCCTTTACAACTTCCTCTAATGTTTCTAATCTCGCTCCAGAACCGAGTTCTTTTGACCGAGTCAAATGGTCCGTATACTGTGGACACCGTAAGGATTTTACAATCCGCTCGTCTTCTGATAGTAATCGTAATCGAAAATTCTCCCGGAAGTTCATCTATAATCTCGAAGATCGTAGGATCAATGCCTATAGCTATACCCCCCGATAACCCTCGCGATGGCTTAAACCTCCAATCGAACGAACCTATACCTCTAATACCTTGAAACTCCGCAATGTCAGGGGATTCAACCCTAGTTTCCTGAAATGCACAAATACATGGTCTGTATCTAGATATAGTGTCACCTATTAACCTCTTTTTTGCTTTCTGCCTCATCCCCCTAACGTTCCAAAAAATGTATAACATTAAAAACTAAACCTTCTATACCCTAACCCTCTAAATCTCCTAACTCAATTTAAGTCTATCTGTCGTGATCTATTTCCTCTAATAATATTGACGCAACACAATTGTTCATCCTTGTTGGAACCCATGGCTAGACCGTACAGACTAGCAAAGTAAATGAGAGACTCATCATTTAATAGATCTAAAACTGAAAAATGACCAGGGGAAATACCTTGACAGGCTGAGGTTGGTTCTCTGGTCTTTGCCGCTGCTCTAATCAAATCTTCTTCGCTTGGACCACTCGAACCCCACTTGTCCAACTGCCTCTTGCTCTTTCGCTGCTTATCTCCTAAACTCTTAACACCACTCCCCCCTGCGCTATCCCCTACTCCGCCGCCTGCCAACTCTCTAACTTGTCTAGCCCATTTCTCATGCTCCGAATCGTACGCACTCCCCCCACTATGGATTCCATCCAAAGCTCCAATCATGTCATTGAGTTGCTCCGTAACCAGCCCATTTTTATTTTGATCTGTGGAATGCTCCTTAACTTGAAGCTCAACCGAATTGCTCTCATCTACACCATATAAATCTCCCACGTAATTATTTTCATTCTCTCCAAACTCCTCATCGTTCTCTGCCAGATCCAAGTTGCCCAAATGCGAATCGATCTGAGGCCCAGCTCCAGCAAGCAGCAGCCCATCATCAACCTGTGGCCCATTCGAAAAACCAGCTCCTTCATCCAAAACATTTCCAGTATTCGAAACGTTTTTTTCCCCTATAGACTCAATTGGCCCAGGCCCATCTTCACGGCCCAAAAGAACTCCCGCCCCTTCGTCTTCCTTATGAATCAACGCGCCCAATCCGCCCTTTCGTACGAGTTCTTCTATGGCCCTTTGGATCGAAGAATTGAGTTCGTCCTTTGTCAGTCGCGCGATATCTGGGACCGCGTTCGATATCTGGTGGTCCTTAGCCTGAATATCCACGCTCTTCCCAACTTTCAAAATCCCTGCCGTACTCTGTCCATTTTCAATGCGCTCAGTCCCTTCGATGATGGAACGTCTGTCGCCGCGCAGTTGGGGAGTAGGCTTCCACATCGCCGTAACTCTATCACCTTTCAATCGTACATCTTTTTGGGCGCCAACTTTCAAATTTGAGCCGTACTGATCGTTGATTTTGAATTTGTCTTTGAGAGTGGATGAACGACGTAGATCAGATCTAGAACGATCCAACGGTGCTCCTTCATCGTCTTCCTTACGACCACCCTGATCCCCATCTTTTTTCCTGTCGTCGGAGCACTCCTCATCCTCCTGCGTCGACACTTTCCCAAAGGAAACGTTCTTCTTCCTCTCGACGATCAACTTGACCTCGTAGAATTCCCCTTCGAACTCAACCTGAACCATTGAAGGAATGTCGGAGAAGTTGTCACAACCCACTTTGATGCGAGCAAACTCTCTCCTCTCTTGTGTGATCGTAGCTCTATCAACTTCTTGTAAGAAACCAAATGGACGAACCAGATTCTGAAAGCCGGAGCGTAACCAACAGTGGAGAGGAAAATTGATTAATCGGATCCAAATCGACGGTAGCTCATGCTCTTTCAGTGCTCCGACTTTACGCGACCATTGTGAGAAAGTAACATAAAAATCGTCCGAACCCATGTCCCTCTTGCCAAGCACTTCGTTCAGACGTCCCTCGTCATGGCAGTGAGCGAAGAATGTGCTGCCGGTGAGTCGCTGAACCCTCCATTGAAGATCTTCGTTTTGAGTAATGTTGGAGTAGAACAGCCTTTCTATCTCCTCAGCAGTTGGATTACCACTCTGAACTTTGATAACGCAACACATTCTAAAGCGGCGTTCGAATTCAGCCATAAGCGGAGTCGGAGAGATGATGGCTTTCACCATTGATCTACCACCTGCGAAGCTACCTTGGGTATGACTGCTGTGAGAGTTGAGCGACGCTCCTCCTTTCGGCACGGATGGCGCTGGCGTCGGAGACTTCTTGAAGCTTGGGCAATCCGTTGAAATGTGACCAGTTCTGCGACAAGCGTAGCAGAACCAATCCCTCGTGCATTCAGCTAGTGAGTGGCCCCATTGAGCGCACTTGTGGCAGCGTTGTCCTTCCCCCTCCGACGTCGGTTCCTTCCTCAGATGCTTGTTGGTTGATTTGGTTGGTTTTCGAGCTCGTACCAGAATCCATTCTCCTTCGTGGTCTGTTTTGATGATTGGCGACACACTTTTACTAGCAGGGGCTCTTGCCGGAGGCTCTATCTTCTCCGATCCTCTGGCAGCTTCGAGGTAGGTGATGCGCTGTCGTGGATGTCTGACTTCCTTCCTTTCCTCCGACGCATCTCTCTTTGAGAATTCTTGACCTCTAAACCTGTCTCTGCTGTGATGAACACTCGTCCTCCCTCTATGGGATAGATGAGGTTCCCTGTGAGCTGAACGACCTCTCCATCTATATGAGAGATCGTCCTCCTGCCTTGCATCTACCCTTGCCCTCTCGTATCTTTCTTTCCCTTCATCCCTGCTTCGTTTCACCATATCTCTAGCGTCTTCACCGTCGTGCTCTGTCAATCTGTGGTGGAGACCTGCTGAAGAGGCGCCTCGCTGTGAAGGAGATCTAGCTCTACCCTCACGAAGATATCCTCTCTCGTTCCTCTTTTCTCCTTCAGACCTCATACTGTTTTACAGCTTTTTCTTTATATAGACCAAAATCTTGGTTAAAAGATGATGAGAATTAAATTAGATACTGTTTATGTTGGATATATTGGTACATTCTCTTTATATAAATATTGCATGTGAATATGAGTAACACGTGTATTGAACGTACAATTGATTGGATATTGGAACGTAGGTTTGTGGGCTTATAACCCGATACCCAAACCTACTGGCTTGTGATAGTTATTCCAATCTTGATATCTAGGGTGAATATCTCAAACAACTTAGATCTAGAGATAAACCCTAATTCCTAATTGTTAATTTCTCACAAAATCTATGGGGTTTAGTTGCTTTTGTTCTTCTAAACTTTGCAGATTGAGAATTTTGTTCTATCTTAAGATGGGAAAAAAGACCTGTTATTCATTGTGATGAATATAATTATAGAAACCCCCTTCACCGAGAACTTTTTTCATCTCTTTTTAGGGTACGTAATAATATTGAAGTGCTTTATAATTTCATCAAATGCAGTGATCTGCATATCCATAACATACATATCACTTGTTTCTTCAAACATTTTGGAAAATCGTCAATGCTTCAATGGATCAGTTAACTGTGAACATATATAAGCGAGAGGTGTATTGCACTAGCTTGTTCAGTTTTACCATAAAGAACTAAGAAATAATTCCCCTTCCAAAGGATCATCTTTCACCTTCCAAATCATAAATAAAATTCCATCATATAATAAGTGCATAGAATTAGCACCAAAATTTCAAACAAAAAGATGCATGTAAAAAATTTATAACTGGGCAACTCAACTCATATTGTAAAAGAAGAGATATTCAAAATGAAAGGAGTGAGACAGGAGCGGAGCGAGAGAGAAGCGACATATTCCCCCACACAAGAGCACTCACTTACACACCAAATCTCATCAAGTAAGCTTCAACCAGACACACCCCAAACAGGCAGAGCAAGAGGAAGATAGGTTCATGGCAAAGCGACGGAGAGAAGACACTTCGGAGAGGAGCGCGTGGAGGAAGCACGAGGATAGAAGGGACCACGACCAATCGAATAGATCGAGGGGTCGTTCTGTCCAGAAAGTTCACCACTCTTCCCATAGAGGGAAGATGAGTGAACCTCACAGAGACGAAGAGGAAAGAGCTAAGGGAAAGAAGCAGAGAGATAGCTCGTTGGAGAGGGAAGATGGTAGGGATCACTCAGAACGAAGACGTCTAACTTATGTCGAAGTCGCCAGGGGCTCAGCAAGGAAGACGTTACCGATTCGACTCAGCTCAAGAAGGGGCTCTCCGACAGGGAAGGCAAGGATCACCAAGAGCGACGAAGATGGAGAATGGCTGCTCGTGCGCTCCCGTAGCTCAATCAAAGCAGAGAAGCGACAAGCTAGGGAAGAGACGGCGTCGGCTGGCTCTGGCCAGCAATGCCATAAATGCGCACAATGGGGGCACACGATCTCGCACTGCACCAATGCATGGTTTTGTTACGTCTGTCAAAGAACTGGACACATCTCCAGAGATTGTCCAAGTACTAAGAGAGGGACCACACCGTTGTCTTCAGTTCCAAGAGGTGCATCGCCGATGAATACTAATAGCAGCAAAACGTAAGAGAGTTTCGCAGGGGGGAGATCGATGGTTCGAGCGATCATCACTCCAACTCCTCTAATGGCAGAGTTTGAGCATCGGTTCTGTATGTGCAGCGTCATCAATGTGCAAAGTGGGAACCCATTAGCTGAGGATATCGAAAGTTTGCTCTACGCATACATTACTCCGTCGGCGACGCTGCAATGGTGAGTTCAGTGTCTAAACTCCAGCGTCTTCTTCGTCCACTGTCATGACGAGCCAAGATTGAACTAGGTGCTAAGTAAAAGAGGAATGGGTTCCGATGATTTCTACGTCACGTTCTCACAGTGGTCGCGCAAATACGAAGCTCTTAAGGCGAACGAGATGCCGTCCATTTGGATTCGATTGTTCAACTTCCCCTTCCACTGTTGGCTTCGTTTGGGGTTCCAAAATCTCGCTCGAGCTTTTGGTTACCTTCTGGAAGTGGACAAGAGCACTATTACTCAGGAGAGGACGGAATATGCGCATATCAGAGTAGGATGCGAAAATTTCTCTGACATTCCTTCGATGGTTCAAGCGGAGTTCGAAGGTGAATTCTTCGATGTTAAAGTCATAGTGGAGAAGAAGAAGAATGTATCTTTTGCGAAGGTATCGGCTAGGGAGGAAGATGAACGATCGAATGCTAGAAAAAAGGGGACTGAACTCAAGAGGCCGAAGGTAGATGATGAAGGAGGACCCTCCATTACTGCTGATCAAGATCTCGGTCGTTCATCCATGAACAAGATTCAGGACACAATCAAAATTACAGATGAATATGGTTCGAATCTCAAGGCTGCAATTCAAAATAGCGTACGGGGACCGGGATCGAAGGAACTAGCTCAGGAGATATTGGTACCTTAGCGGCGTGAAGAGAAGGAAGTACAAATTGAGAGTACAGGGGATAGAGCGTCGATCTCACGAAAACCAGGGATTCTGAAGATAGTGTCGACTGGGGATATCGAGACTAGGGAGCGGATATCGAGAGAGGACCCTGGTTTCTCGCTACTGTCGAAGGAGGAGTTGCAGATCTCAATCCAGAAGGCAATAGAGGACATAGCGCGCAGAGGTGGTTTTGGCACTCAAATTCTAATCCCCGATTCTCAGGAAGATGACGACGTGGCCAATTCCGCAAAGTCCAACACATAGCTAGCTATTATTCCTAGGCCCATCAAAGACAGAGCCCGGTCCATTCAACAGAGTCACATTAATGAAGGGGATATTGGGCCAGGAAGAACTTCGGGTGGGCTTCGGATTCAGCAAGGATCTTCGAGTGGGCTTGGGCTTGGGATTCAGCAGAGAATTTCGACAGTGAAGAGTTTTATAGGGGAAGAAGCAATAGGGGAAAATTCAAATCGGGTGATTGATGCAATGGTAGATGAGAACAACTTGGTTGAGGTTGACTCGGAGCAATCCTTAGAGCAGAGTGCTCATGTGGTTGATTCGGAGCCTCTCGATGGCATGAATGATGCTTTAAATGGTCTACAAAGTGGCGAAAGTGCATACGGCTCCGAGCACAAAAAATGGGCAAAGCAAGTTAGAGAGTTAGCTGGGGGTGGTGCAGGGGAGAGCGAAGACGTCGGTGGGGATATTGTGGAGTTTCAGCAAAAAAGCAAAAGACAGTTGGATAAATGGGGCACGACTGGTCCTAGCGAAGAGGACTTGATTAGAGCAGTGACAAGACTAGAGAGCCTACTTCTGCCTGTCAAGGTATTCCTTCGGCTAATTTTTCGATATTAAATCTTTTAAATGATGATTTACTTATATACTTTGCTAGTCTTTACGGTCTAGCCATGGGTTCCAATAGAGAGGAGCAATTGTATCACGTGAATATTATTAGAGGGGAGAGTCTGCGACAAATAGAATAACGAAGGGGATGCGTTGGAGTCTAGAGTATAGGATTTCGAGATAATAGTTATCAATGTTATACATCTTTTGGAATGTCAGGGGGATGAGACAGAAATAAAAAAAGAGGCTCATTAGTGATACTATAATTAGGTTCAAACCGACCATTTGCGCATTTCAGGAAACTAGGGTTGAATCTCCGACCACGGAAGAGTTCCAGAGCATTAAAGGAATAGGATCCTTTGAGTGGAGGTTTAAATCTTCGAGGGGTTTTTCAGGTGGTATAGCTATTGGGGTAGATCCTAGAGTGTTTGAGATTATAGACGAAATCGCTGGGACGTTTTCGGTTACGATCACTATTAGAAGACGAACTGATAGTTGGATTCATACGGTCACCACAGTGTACGGTCCTTACGAGTCGGCTCAAAGGAGTCTGTTCTGGGACGAGCTTAGGTCCATTAGAGGAAAATTCAGGGGTCCATGGGTGGTGGAAGGAGATTTCAACATTACAAGATTCCAATTCGAACATCTTGGTAGAGGTGCGTCTAGGGGAGATAGGGAGCAATTCAACGCATTAATCAACGTTTTAGACTTAGTGGAAATCGACCCTACGAATAGGAAATACACATGGTCGAATTTACAAGCTGCCCCTACTTTGGCAAAATTAGACAGAATTTTGGTATCCACTGAGTGGGAAGACAAATTCCCATTAGCTACGGCAAAAGTAATGATCAGATTTACCTCAAATCACACCCCGCTCGCCTTGGATTGCGAAGAAGGAGAAAGAAGGAACATACACCAGTTTAGATTTGAAAAGTCATGGACGTTGTGCGATGGAACAAAGAAGATTATTGAGGAAAGCTGGAATGCGCTTACTTCATCTGACTCTTCGGTAGGTTGTTGGATTGAAAAGATTAGGAGACTAAGCGTTTGGCCCAGCTTAAAATTAGCTTCTTTTCTCCTTTAGAAGGAGAAGCTGGGCCAAACACTTATTTTGAAAAACTCTACAGAAGGAGAAGTAGCTTATTTTTAATGAAGAAAATGTGCTTCAAAAAAAGCCCTCAAGAGCAACTTCTGGCTTCTTCTTTTCTTTTTTTTTTTACCTTTTCTCTTTGTTTTTGGCCCTTCCCACATATCAAACCTAACAACAAAAAATTTTTCCCTTCCCCTTCCCATTCCTCGCCGAACACTCGCGACCGGGGATTCCCGCCGTCGAAGAGTGAATGAGAAATTAAAATCAATGTTCTTAATGAAATTAAAATCAATGTTTGTTTTTAGGTCGATTTGATTGATTCCCTCCCACAAGTATACCTTAGAATTGAGGAATCGGTGGAGGATGTACTCATGGATGAAGGCAACGCAGCAATGCTTACCCTTTTTGTCTGCCTTCTGACTGTCCTCCACCTCCATGACCACCAGAGGAGACAACATGCAGCAGTGATGGCCTCACCTCAATAGCAGCAACTTGATGATTGATGGAGTTGGTGTGCATATAACAAGTGTAATAATTCATCTTTGAAGTGAGATTAGAGTTGGTCATGTAAGGTGATATTGGCATTGGTTCTGTGAATGTCCATGGCAGTTGGGATGAAGATTGCACTGGAAAGCTGGAGATCTTCCATTGTTTCATTTTACTGCTACCACATTAGTGAGCTGTGTTGTAATTAAATTGTTTTTTTTAGGCTAACTGCAACTGTGTATAACTAGAATGTCAAAACTAGCAAAATTTAATGAAAAGTTAAACCAAAATCAAGCAATGTATACCCCTTTGCCATATCAAATACACTATCTTGTTAATTTCATCTGTTGTTAATTACTATAATGATCATCCTTTGTTCTCATCGGATAAAAAGTTATTTTCTTCAACATTGATATTTTGCCGTGACATGTTCTGATAAAATGTTATGGGAAAAAACTAAATTTGAAGGACAATCGAATAGTCAGTACAGTAGAAAGCTGTCAAGCACTTTCAATGAGATTCTAGGGGAAAACTTTCACGGTTATTCTAAATAGTTCATTTATTAGTAATATAAAGATTTTTTTTGTAATTTGATAACTTATATTTTATTCTTAAATAAAATCAAAAGCTTAAATTGAGTATAAAAGTAGCTTACAATTGATATCTTATGCCAAACAACTTCTAGTTTAAAAGTAGCTTTAAAGTTAAAAAAAAGCTGACTATCCAAACAGGTTCAGCTTTTAATTTCAAAGCTCTACTTTCTGGCTTCTCCTTCTGAAGTAGCTTTAAAGCCCAAATAAAGCTAGGCCAAATGCAAGGTAAGAATAAAGCTGAAACAGTGGGACAGGGCAGAATTCGGCCAGAACCAAAGAATCAAAGAAGAAATAGGGGAGAAGATAGAGCAATTAGAACTTATAGAGGAGGAAAGAGACTTAATAGATTCCGAATTCGACGAGCTCTATAGGAATAGGCAAGACATAATACAATTGAAAAGGATAGAGAAAAACTATTGGAGGCAACGTTTCAGAATCCAGTGGTTGAAGAAGGGAGATGCTAACACTAAATTTTTCCATAGGATTGCTAATGGAAGAAGACGAACCAACCATATTTCTGGGCTAAAGGTGGACGGAGTTTGGTGCGAGAGCGAGGACAGAATCACGCTACATATTAATGAGACATATAAGGAGCTACTGGGCAAAAGAAGGGAGCATAGGTGTTCGCTGAATCAGAATATGTGGATGGAATCAAGGATCAACGGTTCTGATATCATCGAAAGCAGTTTCAGTGAAGAGGAAGTTGTATTGGCTATCAAGAGTCTGGGGTCGGAAAAGGCGCTAGGTCCAGACGGTTTTTCGTTATTCTTTTACAAGCTATATTGGAAAATCATCAGAGAGGATTTCATGCATATCGTCGAAGATTTTTATAAGGGGGAGGCGGACTTAGAAAGACTAAATTATGTCAATATCGTTCTCATCCCCAAGAAATAAGAGATTAAAGAGGCTGGAGACCTGAGACCCATCAGTCTACTCAATGGCTCCTTTAAGATTATTACCAAAGTGCTGGCTAATAGATTGGGCCCACATTTAAAGGATATCGTTGGCGACTCACAAACCGGCTTCATTAAAGGAAGAGACATTATGGATAGCGTCGCATCGGCCCATGAAATTGTTTCCAGAGGAAGCAATGTGTTGATTGTTCAGAGTATCTAGGTGAATAAATAATCTGAACACAAATTAAAACCTCGCAAGTATACGAATCTTTTGACAGAAATGTAGTATTAGCAAGGGTCGAATCCACAGAAATTGTAGTAAATAACTCACTAATCAATTCATTGATTTTTCTTTGCTTGATTGTTGTTATTCACTTTTGTTTTGGTAACTTCCTTTTTTTTTTTTAATGAATGAAGAGGATAAAAATTTAAAAGGATAACAACTCCTACTTAAGAAAGAGATCAAGTAATTTGAGAGCAAAAAGAAATCTATCAAGAGATGGGGCATTGATCTCCACTCTTGGTCATGTATTCTAAACCATACTAGTGCACAACTATAAATCATTTTGACTTGCTCATGTTGTCAATTCTAAAGGTATGATATCTACACTTTAAAATTGGTTATTTCCCTAAGCATTGAATTAGGCATGGGTATCTACACTAATTCTTTTCTTCCTTAAAGTATTGAGCATGATATCTGCTAAGTTGCACTTAAAGAAAGCATAACAACAATGAAAATTGACAACACATAAAGAGCTAGAACATGGTATCTATTTTAACTCTTTATGTTGATTAAACTTAGAACCCAAATGAGTTCTTGTGTTACTAATCATGAACACTAGACTCGATCATCTAAACCTGCTCATGTAACAAACTCAAAATATATGATGTATATGGTGATCAATCATAACACAACAATTATCAAGAGTGACACTATAAGTATGGTTTAATCAATGAGCATCAAAATGAGCTAACTGTGCATTCAAAGGGGTTTAAAATACATGACTTAAGCTTCCTTCATGCCCCGTACAAATTTAGTTACACTTTATCATAGGTCTATTCAAACAAATGTTAAGAGATACATCAATTAAACTAGAAGAAAACATGATAGAGAAGTAACACCGTAGTTGTTTGCTCCTTTTCTAACCGTAGCTGATGCTAGATGATCTTGAATGAGCTCTTTCAATCAGCTTGTATATCTTCTATCTTCTCAGTTTCTCAATTCCTCTTTTTTCCGATTTCCCTTTTCAGTTTCTTTGTTTTCTTTTTATAACCTCCACACCCTTCTGCAGATCTCTAGCTCCCCATTTAATTAGTTGAAATCTCCTGATTATTGGGTATGGATTGAGTCAGAATCCCCTTCATTAACTGCCAGAATCTGAGTTTGTAACAAAATTCTTTAGCCAACTAACTAGCATGATTTTTGGAAGTTTGTTATTTGCAGCTGTACATTATTTGTTTCTTTGCAACTTTCTAGGATTTTGACAGCTCAATCTTTATTTGTGTCAACTGTGCAAATCTATAGCTCCCCACAGATTTTGTGCTCTCCTTCTTAGCTTGCAGTCGACTGATTTAGAGATCCAGCAGTTGTACATTTTTGTGTAATTCACTGTGAAGAGAGTCTCTAGTTTGCTAATGCACAACTGAAGGAGTTTGTGCACATAAAAGCAACTTACATAACTCATGTATCTGTGGTGCATATAGCTGATACTATAGCACAGCTCATGAATGAAATTACTTCAATTACAATCTGCTATTTGAAGTGGAGGTTAATTTGAGGCTTGATCAATTTGGAGCTTCAACCACCAGTAGAGTCACACACAGCTGATACGTGCACAGCTGATACACAGCTGATACCTGCACAGCTGATACACAGTTGATACTTGAGTTGTTGTGCCCTTCAAATACACTCCTTGTAATGGATAGCTGCTGTTGACAAGTTTGCAACTTCATCTACAGTTTGGTTTCGAAATTCTGAGAGCTTGCTTGAATTAAAGCGTTGATCAACATTGAACTTCAACACTCTTTATTTTCTAGTTGATGTAAAGCTACACTCATTAGGAGATGAAGAATGGAGTTGGAGAGTGAAGAAATGGAGGTGTGTGAGCCAAAAAGGGTGGAGATTTCAAGTATTCACAGTTGACAATTGCACAGCTGATATATACACAGCTGATACATACACAGCTGAGGTGAAAAAGATATGGCCTTTGGAATTGTTGCTGTTGTTGTAGTTGGACTTTTGAGGCCAAAACTCAGCATGTTTGTCCAACTTGGCCATATTCTTAACTTTGAGCCTACAACCAGCACAGTGTATGCTCACTTGAGGATGATGGTTCTTGATATTTGTTAACAACAACTCCCCATCATGCATGATTCTGATTTTGCTTGATTGAAAGAAGATGTCTGATGCACAATTAGTTGCTTACTGGTGCTTCCCCCTCTAAGCCTTGAATCCAATCAATTGGTCACTTCTAAGTTGTTTCCTTACACAAAGAGAAAATAAGTATAAATTACCAGAGATAAAAAGATTAAGTGTTGTTTTCATTCATTTTATTGGCCCAAAATATGACATTACGAGATTTAACACAATGACAAAACGGATGGTTTCCTTTTTAAAGTAGATTTTCAAAAGGCATACGACTCGGTCGAATGGGACTCCGTAGACGAGGTTATGCTCCTCAAAGGCTTCAGGAAAAGGTGGAGGAAATGGATCTATTAGTGAATCAGAGGAGGTAAATCGTTCCTTATCGTTAACGGAGCACAAGGAAAAGAAATCAGATGCAAGAGAGGTCTTAAACAAGGGGAATCTTTGTCGTCGATGTTATTTGCAATTGTAGCAGATGGGCTGGCAGAGATGATAGCTAACGGCAAAAAGGAGAGGGCTAGCTTCGGCATAAAAATGAAAGGTTTTTCAGAGCCAATTTCTATCCTTCAGTATGCAGGCGATACTCTATTGTTTGGATCGGCATCGAAGGAGGATATCATAGCTATGGGAACGGTCTTGAAGTGCTTCGAGGCATGGTCTGGTATGAAGGTCAATTTCAATAAGAGTTGTGTCATCCAGCTTAGCGACAAATGCTGTATTCCCACCACATCGATCCAACAAATGCTTGGTTGCAACAAGGGGGAGTTTCCGCTGGTATATCTAGGCATCCCTATCAGGCCTGGGAAGCTCTCTAGGGAAGATGGGCAACCCCTAATTGATAGGATCGAAAAAAGACTAGCTGGCTGGAAAGAGAAATCTTTAACTCTGGGAAGCAGGATCACTTTACTTAATTCCGTCATCAACAACATCCCTATCTATCTCATGTCTATCTATGAACTACCGGTTTGGGTAATTCACAAGATAGATCAATGTAGAAGGAGATTTCTGTGGAAAGGAGCAAACGAGGGAGGTAAAGGGATCCACCTGATTAGTTGGGGGAGGGTATGCAAAAGGAAAGAGTTTGGTGGATTAGGGATCATTAATCTTAGAGATATGAACAATGCCCTACTCAGTAAGTGGTGGTGGAAGTTGGCAAACCGATGGAACAATTGGTGGTGTAAGTCGCTTACTAATTATAGGGCAAGGAAGAAGTTCAGATACGGGGGAAAGAGAGTCGACAGTTGGAAGTCATTCTTATGGAAAGGGGTATACAAGACAGGCGACGTTTATCATAGTAACACTCTATGTAGGGTTAAGAATGGCAAGAATACAAGATTTTGGAAAGACAAATGGTGCGGTAATAACTCCCTTATGGGAATGTTCCCCTCAGCTTCAGAGGCAGCCCTCAACAATGACACCCTAGTGAGCGACGTTTGGAAGAACAAAAAGTTGAGATTAGAAGTCAAGAATGTTTTGGATCAGGAATCTATTTGTCAACCACAACTGGTCAACAATTTCATTCGTATAGAAGGAAATTACACTCAACAGTCAGAAGACGAGAGATGGTGGACACTAGAGACGAATCGCAAATTCTCGGTCTCCTCATTATACAAATGGCTCAATGATGGAGGGATAGGAAACAGAATTGTGGATGTAATATGGGGCACCAACGTTCCTTCCAAAGTTAAAGTATTTCTATGGCTGGTGGATAATGATGTGATTCTGTCGAAGGTTAATTTGAGGAAGAAGGGAATGCTGGACGACGCGATTTGTAATAGATGTCTAAATTGCGAAGAAGATACAAATCACATCCTTTTCAAGTGCCATAGAGCGACATGGGTCTGGGAGAAAGTCGGTCATATGTACGGGGTATTACGGGGTCCGGGGTCTAGTGCTGAGGTATGGGGGGACATTAGATCGAACAGGATTAGAAAGGAAGTAAGATTAGAGTGGGATCTGGTTGTTGCTTCTATTATGTGGAACCTCTGGCTAGATCGTAATGATTACTGTTTCAATAGTGTTACCCATAGACTTTCTTTTCTGATGCACAAAATTCATTTATGTTGTTACGAATGGATAGAGACTATCAAATCCAGGAAGAAGATGCGCTTGGGAGAGGAGGAGTAGTTCACAAGCATGTGGCGGGTCGCTAGCTCTCAAAGATCGACAAACAACTTCTTTTGGTTTAGTTGATGTATTCCTATTTTGATGTTTTTGCGCTTTCTGCTGACTGTTGTATCCATGTCAGATGAACTTTGATGTTGCTCACCTTCAGCCATGTTAGGGTTATATACTGAAAGCATCACTTTTGTATTAACTTTATTTCCTTATTTTTTGAATGAGAATCATATGGGCATATGTTTGCATATTGTGTTTATTATAATATTAATGCAAGTATCTGATATTCTATAAGGTTGATAATATGGTGTGAGGAGACACACAGAAGATCATATTATCAGTTCCCTATGGAATATATAAATAATTCACAACCTAGACGGACTTGGACAATCCATTGGAAAGGTTGTAGTGTAATCTAGTATTAGTCTATCTTGACTATAGGTTTACACTAGTACACTTTGTGTGTATTGAACAGGACCACTTGAGGTTGTTCTCTTTGTACTGACTACAAAAGAGAACAAACACCTCTGTTATTATGGATGCTTATGCTCTTAATCCAGATATAATAACAGACATGTATATGCAGTGTGCATTACTTTGACTCATAAAAGAGTGAGATTCATTATGGATCAACAACCTCTATGAATTGGGTAATAGCATTGTATGTATGATGGGCTGTTGATTGTAAAAGGAATCCATGTCCCGATACGTCGGGTTGATGATGTCCCCTTAAGGAGCTCATAAGGATTGTCATGTAAATCCTGCAGGTGGATTACATCCGACATGACAAATAAAGTTGAGTGGTACTACTTAAGGATAAAAGATGTTGATCAATATAGTTGTCAGTAACTTAATTTGATTGACGGATATTCGATATCTTAACATGGGGAGCTGAACGAGCATATAATAAAAGGAGCCCATAAATATAATTTGGGATTAGGAAGGTAGTGCAACAATAGCTCTTTAGTGGACCGAGCTATTGTTAATGGGCCTGGGTTGTGTGTTCGGGCTGAACACGGGATACCCAGATTCGTTAGGAGACCTAACCCTAATTTCTCCTCATGGTCCCTGCCGTAGCCTTATATATATATCCTCTATTCTCTGGCCGTCATATCATTATCAGAGATAAGAAGTTTTCTCTAAATTCGTGATTCACGTAAGGAGAGAAAGAGAGGTCAGCCAAGGAGAAGAAAGGTTGGTAGACCGTCGCCCACACGACGTCCAACCCGAGGAAGGAATACGTGCAGAAGATCTTGGGGTCGCTGACGGCTCGAGGTTGCTAGAAACTATCGTCTTCTTCTCATCGCAGGTATAATTCGTAAACCCTAGATTCCGCTATAAAGGGTTAGATCACGTATTAAATCTGTTAAGCTTTTATGATCGATACGCACACCAATCCGTGGTCCTGAGAATCATCGCAGTTCCATCAGGCCAGACTATGTAACTTTATTTACTGTTTCGTTAATTTCTCCTTAATGAAGCGATGACTTAGTCATCTTTTAATCAAAAAAAAAAAACTCAACTCATAATTAGTCATAGGTGTAATCCACGAGCAATTATCCCCATCTCCACATAAATATGCTGAGAAAAAGAGTTTTTTAAAAATATTTTGAGAAATTCCGAATTTTACTGTTTTTACCAGATTTGGTAAGATATGTGTAGTGCAATATTTTCAGCCGATTTTGAGAAATTCTGAATTATACTATTCTTGCCAGATGGGTGGACTATAGCTCTCCATTTTGACACATTTCTATAAATTTGAAATATTATTACTCTTGGAAAGATTTGTATGGGTTATATTCCATGTGTTTGGCCAATTTTGAGAAATATGCATTTCACTATTTTTCAAAGTTTATGGGCTATATAGTTCACAATTTTCGAAAAATATTATGAAATCTGAATTTCATTGCTTTGATATGATTTTGTGGACCAGGCCATCGATTTTCACCATTTTTTTGAAATTGTGAATTTCACCTTTTTGTTAAATATTTTTTGATTGGATTTATGAAATTCTGAATGTCAATGTTTTGACCAAACTTTCTTGGTTATATAGTCATTTTCGATGTATTTGAACATAATTTTGAGAAACTCTGAAATTTAATTTTCTTTTGCCAGATTTTGGGGCTTGTAGTCTACCTTTATCTTCAATCTTCACAAATTCAGATTTTTTGGCGCTTTAAAACAAAATTGAATTTTATTGTTTTGATCAGATTTTGTAGCTTATAATCTACCATTTCAGCAAGTTTTAAGAAATTCACAAATTCACTATTTTGACAAAATTTTATGGACTATATAGTTTACCATTTTCGACCGATTTGAGAATCACTATTTTTCTCTAGTTTCTGTGGATTAAATCCACTGTTTTCAGATGATTTTGAAAAAATTCTAAATTTCAAATTTCGGTAAAATTTTGTGGGCTATAGTCCACTGTTTCATGTTGATTTTGAGGGATTCTGGACATCATTGTTTTTGGCCAAAGTTTGTTGGGGAAAAAAATGCCATTTTTGGCAGATTTTTTGAAATTCCAAATTTCACTGTTTTTGCCAATTTGTGGGTTATATAGTCCACTATTTTGTTTTTATTTTGAGAAATTTTAAATTTCACTTTATTGCTTGATTTTGTGGGTTACAATCAGCCGTTTTTTTCCGATGTTTCTAAGAAATTTTGAATTTCACTATTTTTTCTAGATTTTGTGAGCGAGTCTACAATTTTCGGAGGATTTCGAGATCATTGTTTTTTCTAGTTTCTTCATGGACCACATTCCATTTTCCAGCCAATTTTGGAAATTTTGGAAATTTTTAAATTTGAGAGTTTTGACCAGATTTAGTGGCTATAGAGTTAACAGTTATAGAGGTAACAGTTTTCGACTGATTTTAATTTTCTTTGAATTCTACTATTTTGGC
Source organism: Hemerocallis citrina (assembly GCA_017893485.1). Taxonomy (NCBI): domain Eukaryota; kingdom Viridiplantae; phylum Streptophyta; class Magnoliopsida; order Asparagales; family Asphodelaceae; genus Hemerocallis; species Hemerocallis citrina. Next base: position 13,438,392 of record CM030364.1, on the reverse strand, counting down.
TAAGATTTCAGAAATTTTATTTTTTAAAAAAGTTCTTTTTGAAACTATTTGCAAAAAGAGGACACTTGCCAAACTTATTGTGCTCGAGGACATAACAACTACACCCGCCGTTCCCAACAACGAACTTAATTATTTCGTGCTCGCCGTTGGGAATGGCGGGCCTACTTATTTTTGTGTATAGTATCCCATTGTTATATTTTGAGCTGGTTGTAATATTTTGAGCTTCAACAGATTGTAATCTTTTGAACTGATTGTATCTAGGAACTTGTGTTTGTAATTCATGTTAAATTGACATAACTTGTGTATGTTTTTTTTTTTGAGGTAAAAGGTGAAATAAGGCCACCCTGTTTCATTAATAAGAAGTTAATAAAACAACCCCGGCGTACCGGGAGAAAACAACAGTACAAAACAAAATTACAATGCAGGAAGAAAAATGACAGAAAATAAACATACACCCCCAACAAACCCTGGGGGGGTGGGTTGAACACTACAAACTTTAAGCAACCAGAGAGTACAGTAGGTTGAAACAACAATCACAGGCTGGCAAAATCACAGTCATGACTAGTGAAGCCAGTCCCTCAGTCCAGCGTCGGCCCGATCTCTACCTCCTCATCGTCAAACTCCTCTACCTGGAATGCTCTGGCGATCCTTCCTCTTGCCCCCGATGCCGTGGCTGTAGCCCAAAAGGAGATAAGATGCATAATGTGAGTAAGGTTACCAGAAATACTATTACATGAAGCACGAAAATAGAAATTATTTCTGTCAAGCCATAACACCCATGTTGTTGCCGCTATTGCGATGTACCATGCCTCCTTCATATCGTGTCGGCTCGTAGCAAATTTTGGGCCGACCCACAAATCCTCATATACGCAGGGGTAGTCGCTTGTGCCTAAGGCTCGAAGTACCTCCACCATTGTTGCCTTACTTCTAGGGCAGTGAATGAAGAGGTGATTTAGATCTTCCACATGAACTTCGCAGAAACCACAGCTAGTCACCACCTGTGGCTGTCTTTTGGCAAGGTTTTGCCTAGTGAGGATAGCATTATTGAGCACAAGCCACAAGAAAACTCTGATTTTAAGAGGAGTTTTTGCCTTCCACAACACCTGTGCCCAGCTGGGTCTGCATCCTCGAAAGTGGATCCGATGATATAGAGATCTCACTGAGAAAACACCCTTGTTCTCGAGACCCCAGCGCTTCTGATCTGGGCCTTGTGTGCACCTTGTGCATGTCCGTGTGATAAGTGCTTGCATATCAAGCAATTGTTGGTGTAAATTGGGGGTGAGTGTTCCTCGGAACGCCGGTCGCCAGCCTCCCCTTTTCCAACCTTCGGCAACAGACATATTCGGTTGACTCGACCTCTCATACAGCTCTGGGAACGTTTCCTTCAGGGTATGGGCTCCACACCACCTATCCCACCAGAATCTGGTGGACCGCCCATTGCCGATAGTTGACGTAACTGCCGAATTGAAGGGGCCGCTAGTCTTGGCAATTCCTTTCCAGAACTTGTGTATGTTGAAATAACTTGAGATAACTTGTTGGTATATAGCTTTTGTTGCCTGGAACTGTGTTTGCATATATACAATGTTGGAATTGTGTCGAAATTGTGTTGAATTGGAAGATTACTGAATTCTGGAATTGTGTTTGGATAACTTTATAAATGTAAACAGGAACATTAGTCTGAATTGTGTTTCAAAATTTAAAATTTTTACGAGACTTGCTGTTCCAACAACGAGTTTAGTTCTTTTCTGCTCGTTTTCAATAGCGGCCTCTGCTCTGGAGATTTTTTTCAAAAATTTTCAAAGTCCGACAGAGATTTTCACTCTCGGTGAAATTTCTAAAAATTGTACAGTCATCGTTCCCAACGACGAGTTTAGTTCATTTCCTCCGGCTGTTCCCAACAACGATCTCTTCTATGAATTTTTTTTTGTTGAAAATTCACCGAGTTCAACAGAGAGTTTGAATATTTTGAACTAAACTTGCCGTTGGGAACAACGGGTTTCTCCAAAAAAATTAAACTAGGCCCGCCATTCCCAACGACGAGTACGAAATAACTAAGCTCGCTGTTGTGAACGACAAGTGTAGTTGTTGGGTTCCCGAGCACAATTAGTTTGGCAAGTGTCATCTTTTAGCAAATAGTTTCGAAAAAGACATATTCAAAAAAATATATAAAAACATCAAGATTTGTATAATACAGTTTCCGCCAATTATGAGAAATTCTATGTTTTCCCTATTTGAGCAAATGTTTGTGAGCTATAATCCACAATTTTCACTATTTTGATGAGAATTGTAAAGGAGCACAAGAATGGACCAAATGAAGAGCATAGCCCATGAAGTATTTGTTAAGTTTCCATGAGAAATAATCAAAGAGGAATTAGGGTTAATATCTAGATTTAAGTTGCTTGAGATATTCACCTTAGATATCAAGATTGGAATATCTAGACTGCTATCACAAGCCAGTATTTATAAAATAAATACTGGTTTGGGTATCGGGTTGTAAGTCCATAAACCCGCGTTCCAATATCCAATCAATTGTACGTTCAATACATGTGTTACTCATATGCACATGTAATATTTATATATAGAGAATATACCCATATATCCAACAATCTCCTCCTATATTCTCAATATATAAAGTACAGGATTATCTCATCAGTTCAGTATAAAACTGACTAGCTGATAGCAGTCCATAATATAAGAAATGCATCATAAAAGTATAGTTTCATAAGAACTAAGATAATTATAAATCTGAATAGTTCAATCACGACTAAACCAATATAATTAAATAGTTCCAAACCATATCAAATTTAGAATACTTCACAAAGACTAAACCAATAGATAAAACAAATCATAGTCTCAAAACTTAACAAAGCAAATAAACTTCAAACCAAATTAAAGAGTTTTAAGGTCAAAATGCAGTCTTAAACTCAAGAGAAGCTCTTATCAAGCAAGTGATCAGTAATAGAAAGATCCTTGCATGCTGTTTCATGATTACTCCTCCATATCGAGCAAGTCATCATCTTCAAAATCGAGATCTAGGATTCCATCTCCATTATCTTTGCTAGCATCTGTTTCTCAACATTGCAAATAAGAATTTCATGAGTCAATTCTCTTAGAATTCAAACAAATTGTATAAAAGTATCTAGTTCAAACAAAAGAACTTAGTACAATTCAAGTTAGTTAGCAAGATTTTAACACAAGCATCAAAATCAAGTATATTTAACAAATAAAGTACATGAACTTTTATAGTTTCTACATAAGAACCATACTATGTTTCAAATTGAAATGAAAAAGCTGCCATTTCAATCATGGTTTAACACTGAATCATCAAAATTAAAATGAAACATGTATCCATAAAAGACATATCATCAAAATTGGAATGATGTTTAAAGACAATTTAATCATCGAAAACACATCGACAAGTTTTCATGTTTCGTATTGGAATAATATGATTATTCTAAGTAAATTCTCTAGATATATAATACCATCAAAATTGGAATGACATTATATATTTGTGGAATTTATGTGGAATCATCAAAATTATCTAAAACATGTTAACTGTCAAATTGATGCTTAAGTTTGAACTTCTCTATGGATGTTATGAGTTCTAATTATCAAAATGACTAGGATGTTAAGGCCTTTATGACTCAATAGCTCTTAACCCTATTTTCCCTACAGTTTTGACAATTAGACATCTTTGTAGTACCTTAGTAAGGGCATCAGCCACATTCTATTTGGATCTCACATCAATGAGAATAATAATCTCTTGCTTAATGAGATAGTTCAACTTTGTATGTCTAGGACCAATAGTATTTCTCTTACCATTGTAAAGAGTATTAGATGCTACAATTTTTGTAGCTTGGTTGTCGTAAAACAATCTAAGAGTGGTTACTTTAAACCTTCTCAATGGAATATCTAGCAACAGGTCTCTCATCCATTCCGCTTCTTCACCGGCACAAGATAGCGCAACGAGTTCAGACACCATAGATGAGAATGCAATGACTGGTTGCCTTTTAGATTTTCAGGACACAGCTGCTCCTTCTAGTGTAAACACATAACCACTAGTTGATCGACTTTCACCAAATTTTGTGCACCACGATGCATCAGATTATCCTTCCAAAACTGAAGGATGTCCAGAGTAGCACAAAGCCATCTCTTGAGTACCACTTAGGTAACCCATTAGCCTCTCAAGGGCATTCCAACGTGACTTACTGGGATTACTAGTGAATCTGCTAAGCATGCCTACCGCAAAGGCTATGTCTGGTCTAGTGCAGATCATTGCATACATGAGACTTCCAATTAGTTTGGAATAATCCAACTGTCTCACTGTTGCACCATCGTTAGGTGTCAACTTATTGTTATAATCATAAGGTGTTTCAAACCTTTTGCAATCACTATATCCCCACTTTTGTAACACATTATTGATGTAGTGAGATTGACTAAGGAATATTTCTTGCATACCAAAACTCACTCTCATACCTAATATAGTGTCCACAATACCTAGGTCCTTCATGCTGAATTCTTTGGATAGCATAGTTTTAACTTCAATTACAGTTGAGCGGTCGCTTCCAACAACATGCATGTCATCAACATAAAAGCAAATTATAGCAATTTTATTTGATAGATCACAAAAATAAAGGCATTTATCAGAATTACTAGATTCAAAACCTAAGCTCTTTATTGTTGTATCAAATTTTTCATGCCATATTTTGGGTACTTGTTTTAATCCATACAAAGATTTTACCAATTTGCAAACTTTGTTATCTTAACCTTTAAGTACAAAACCTTCAGGTTGATTCATATAGATTTCTTCATTAAGATCTCCATTTAGGAAAGCAGTTTTAACATCCATTTGGTGAATAACAAAATTTTCAATGAATGCAATGGCAAGAAGAATCCTTATTGTAGAAATATGACAAACAGGTGAGTAAACATCAAAATAATCTACCCCTTTGTTGAGTATAACCTTTAGCTACTAGTCGTGTTTTATACTTTGCTACAGATCCATCAGGATTAAGGTTCTTCTTCAAAACCCACTTGTTTCCTATGGTTTTAGTCCCTTTTGGCAGATCAACTAATTTCCAAGTTTTATTTTGTAATAAAGAATCCATCTCATCATCAATAGCCTATTTCCAAAGTAAACCATCCCTAGACTGAACAACTTTTTTTACACTAGGTGGATCAGCCAACTGTGCATAAGTTACAAAATCATCACCATTGGTTCTAGGTGTCTTATATCTGGTGGAGATTCTTCTTGGCTCAATTTCATTTGAAATTTCAGTGTCAGTTATGCTAGGTTTAGATTCTGTTTGTGAATGATTGACTAAGTCTGTGTGGCCAGATAGTGTTATACCTTTGTCTTTGATGAACACATCTTCAAAAAATTCTGCATCTCTAGATTCAATTATCTTATTGAGAGATATGTCATAAAATATGTATGCCGCACTATCAACTGCACTTCCTAGATACACACACGTATTTGTACGAGGTCCTACTTTAGGCCTTCTAGGGTCTTGTATTCTAACAAAAGCAATACAACCCCATATTTTTACTTTATCAAAACTCGGTGTGTGTTTATGTCATAACTCATAAGGTGTTGCAGACAGTTTAGAGTGTGGTAACATATTAAGAATATTATTAGCAGTCAATGCAGCCTCTCCCCAAAAACTCGAAGCCAATCCAGCAGTCAATAACATAGAATTCAACATTTCTGTGAGTGTTCGATTCTTTCTTTCGGCTATACCGTTTGACTGTGGTGAGTAGGGTGCTATTGTTTCAGAGATAATGCCATGTGAAGTTCAAAATTCTGTAAAACCCATTGATACATATTCTCCACCTCTATCAGATCTGAACCTTTTTATTTTAGCATTTAACTGATTTTCGATACGGTCTTTAAATTCTTTGAATTTAGTAAGTGCTTCATCCTTAGTTTTTAACAAATAAATATGACAATATCTAGAATAATCATCTATGAAAGTGATTAAATACTTCCGACCTCCTTGCGTCACAAAATTTTTTAAGCCGCATATGTCTGAATGAACTAGTTCAAGAAGTTGTGTACTCCTAGAAACAAAACTAAAGGGTTTTCTACTGATCTTTGTCTGAGCACACACTTCACATTTTTCATATCTTAAGGATGTATCGATTGGCAAATTAAAAGTTTTAGCAACAACAAGTAATTTAATATAGTTCACATGTCCTAATCTGTTGTGCCAAGTATAAGGGCTACACAGTTTTGAACTAACAGCATTAATCACTTCATTTGCTAAACTAAGTCTATACATACCATTGACTAAGTAAGCACAACCAAAGTAGAATGAGTTAACAGATAAAATAGCTCTACCACTTATCATTGAAACTGCCATGCCAGCATGATTCAGTAAGCTAATAGAAATTAAATTCTTTACTAAAGTAGGAACATATTTAACATTACACAAAATTAAATTTTTACCTAATGAAAGACTGAGATTTGCAGTTCCAACCTGGAACACCTTGACTAATTCTCCATTCGCCATAGAGACGAACTCGTTTGCATCTTTGAGATCAGTTAGCAGGTTCTTATTATTGCAAGCATGGCATATAGCCCCCGAGTCCAACAACCAACTAGCAGAGGCATTGACGTTATCGTAACCAACAAGACATAGAAAATTTGTGGGTTCAGTGTTGCCCTCTAACAAGTTCACCTTTTCATTGTTAGGTTGTTCTCTTTGGGTAGCTTACATTCGGTAGCATGGTGACCCCACTTTCTACAGTTGTAGCACTTTCCTTTCTTTTTAACAATCTTTTTAGTGACTTCTAACTTAGACGGTTCACCCTTGTTATTAAGCTTTTTTTTCTTAAACTTAGGAACATATTTGGTATTGGTTAGCACATTAGCATGAGAAAGTTGTTTCTTAGCCAACTCCAAATTGATCATAGTTCTAGTCTCATCTTCAACTTTAATACATCGTTTGAGTTGTGCAAGCTTAATTTGTTCCGGTAGTCTATACATTTCAGTCTTAAATGTAAGCCATGATGCAGGTAATTTAAAAATTATTGCTCCAGTAAGAAAGACATCACACACAATGATATCTTCACTTTTCAATTTAGCTACTAAGTTTTCAAGATCAGTTACGCGAGGAAGAATGACTTTCTCATCTCTGAATTCAAAACTCATGAACTTATCAACCAAGTGAGTCTTGGAGACATTTTCCTCCTTTGGAATTCATCCAACAAATTATCCCATATTTCTTTAGTTGTTTCGTATTTCATGTATACATCTGCTAACCGATCTCATATACTGTTCAACAAGAACTCCCTACACAAGTCCTCGTCTCTAATCCAAGTGGCATCATCCACATCTTCAGTACACTCATCATAGGTCGTTTGACAGGTATAGAAAATCTTCATAAAGTTCATTCCATACTGTGTTTTCCTCTTCCAGCTATTGAATTCAGAACTACTAAACGCCTCTAGTTTAGGAACCTCATACGGTCGGTCATGTTTTTCCATCTTAAGGAATAAACGATGAGTTCCTAAAGTTTGAGAGTATGTTCTGAATTATTACTACACAAGTAATTTAGAGAAAGAAGATGATTTATCTGTAAATCTGCCAACTAATAACAGAATAAATAAATTAGATAATTGCACGAATCTTAAAGTTTAGAAATACCAGATCCGATGATGAGATGGAAGCAAGAAAACCCCACTGTCTTCTTCACAATCCGAAAGCAAGAAAACACCAATGTGTGGCCAATAAGGGGGTTTCTTAACGGATCGGGTTGCTGTGATTGGGTCTGACACACAAAACTCAATCAACTAGGATGAAGAAGGAGGACGACCGGGCACGGCGACTGAAAGCGAGCATCCCTGTCGACGTGTTCTCCGACTGGTCGATGGGGCGAGGGCGGCGCAGGCGAAGTCGGATCCTGATGGATTTTCGAATCGACTGCCTCGACCACAAGTCAACTGCCTCGACTGAAGGACGACGACGGCAGACGGACGGCTGCGGGAGGAGGCAACGAACGTCGACGGCTCCGACCAGATCCAGTGAGCTCCATTTCTCTCTTTATTAATCTCACAGATTAATTTAATAATATCTCAAGATTGTTAAGTTTCTATGAGAAATAATCAAAGAGGAATTATTGTCACGCCCCGCTTCCCACTATACGAAAATACAGGCACGCAACTGAGGCCCAGCGAATGATATACATCATCCATAAGCTGTACAATTATAAGCTCAATAAGATCTTTATAACACATTCACGCAGGCAAATATAATAATCACATGAGCTGAAAAATAGAATAACCATCATTTGGATAATACATCAATATCGGGTCAAGATGCCCGGGAGTACAAGGTGCCAAAATTAGAATAATATGATAAGCAGTTCGCTATAATAACTAGATAAAATAGCGACTGAAAGAAAAACAACATGAAGTAGTAAGGAAGTAGCAACGATCGTCTAGAGAGTCTGCTCGTCGGGTCCATCAGTACCTGTATAATTATTAACTCAAAGAAAAATAGAAAAGTTCCCGTTAGAGCAAGTTTCGGGCAGCAAGTAGCAACAAGCAGAAAAAAAAAGGGTAATATAACAAGATATAACATGGAAGAAACAAGAAGTAGAAGTACAAATACAATATGGAAGTAAGCAAGGAACTGGGACAATATGATCATGTAAGTAATAACGGTAACTAGTGTATTCTAGACTTCAAGATATAAGCAATTGATAACCTAGACTCAGTTAATCGATAATCATGTAATCAAGGATCGAGAGTCATGTAATCAGAATCATGTAATCAAGAGTCATGTAATCAAGAATCAAGAGTCATGTAATGAAGAGTCATGTAATCAAGAATCATGCTTAGTGAAGATCTCAAGTTTATCTGTTTTATTAACTTACCTAATGCACGTAATCCTGTGTCCCATACCACAAGTTCGGTGCATATCAATCATATGACGTTTAGACTTAAGTAGTGAATTCTATAGGATTATGTACTCGGGTCTTCCAGTGATAGTATCAAGACATGTAATCATGAATCATGTAATCGAAAATTATGTAATCAAGAATTGTGTAACCAAGAATCAAGAATCAAGAATCATTATTTCGAGAAACACGGGCCCCCTTCCGAGTATACTCCCCTATATTGTCCACTGTTAAGCCGTACCCTTATAACCCCGGCTTGTTATTCTTTTATAATTAATTATAAACATGCAGTTGGTACGACTAGTGGAACGGTGTAATCAAATAGTTTAGTCAAGGAAAATATCAAGGGCAGTAATCATGGACATGAGACGTAAAACGAGTATATGTATCGAGAGTAGTTATTATAGAATTATCAAGTGGTATAAAATACATTCTATCAACCTATTATATCTATGCAAGTTATTATTACAAGAACAATAATACATTCAGTTCATTAAATATGAAAAGTAATGGGTTTATATGCAAAAACGTAGAGATGAATTTTTAGACAACTTGACATATCTGCATTCAAATTCACTTTCCCGATGTTACAGAAAAGCAAATCCAATTCCGTCAGAGATTCTAGAAAGTAGACTCTCTTCCGGTTCCAACGCATATTCACACGATACATTCTAGAGACAGTAGCTATGCGTACAAATTCATTCTTCGCTGGTTTCGATGTTTCGCGCGCATTCTGAAAATTCGGAGTTACAATACTAAAACTGCGATATCTCACAATCTATACATCGGATTGAGAAACTGTAGGATGTTTCGGATATCTAGACTCGAAGGGCTACGATTTTCATGTAGAAAGTTTTTCGATCCAGTGTCGGGAACATGGTCGAATTCTCAGTACGAGATGCCGGTTAGTAATCCCGTGCAGGTTCAGAAATTCACAATATGACAGTATTAAAATCGCGATATCTCACAATCTATACATCCGATTGAGAAACCGTAAGATGTTCTGGATTCGGGACTCAATAGGCTACGATTTCCATGTAGAAAATCTTCAATCCAGTATCGGGAACATGGTCGAGTTCTTAGTGCAAGGTCAAGAAATTTTAGAGATAGTAAGGTTGAATATTCGATATTCGATAACACGATTCGAAATGTGTTAACGGTTCACTCTTGAGTTGATATAACATGGAACCAGTGACTAGAATGGAGTTTGACAATAAAACATGATGATAACTAGACTACTTGCCACGAGTCAAAGGAAAATGCTTGTACGAGAATAAAAATAGTGTACAAGGTACTTGCCTTATAACGTGACGATTTCGGTGGTGGTATTAACCACGAAAAGAAGAAGCAACGTCGGCAACGGACGGCGGCACAACGTCGGTAAGAATGGTGGCAAGACGGCAGCGAGGTAGCAACGGTGAGCGACGACAACAACAAGGTGGCGCGGCGTCGGGATGTTTTTCGGGGTTCATGGGATCGCAGAAGCGGAGTCGTTGGCTCGAAGGCGGAGAGTAAAGGAGAGCTCGGGTGTTGCTTGAGCTCTCGGGTGTGAAGAAGGCAGAGGGTGTGAAGAAGGCAGATGAAGAGAAGAAGGGAAAATGAAGTGGGAGGTTCTGCATGTGTGTGTGTGTGTATATATAGAAAGGAAGGGATAGGAGGGGTGTAGAAAAATCAAAGGATAGGAGTGCTGCATGTGGGGGTGTAGAAAAATCAACGCAGAAGGAGAAAATGAGGGGGAGAAAAATGAGAACATGGAGGAGAAGTCATGGGGTTAGGCTAGAATTAGGCAGTAGGAGAAAAATGGGAGTAAGTGATTAGCGGGAGTGGGTTAGGATTAGAATTAGGATTAGGATTAAGATTCATCAGGGTTTAAAATTTGTATGTAAACTCCGATCGAAAAATCACAAAATTATAGAATTGATCAGAAAAATATTCTGGCTTTAGATAAAGAGTCCAAAGAGAAAAATAAAACTGATCTGAAAATTGAAGTACAAAAATTCACGTAATAAAATACGTACAACTGGAATAGGGAGTTACAATCATGGTTAATATCTAGATCTAAGTTGCTTGAGATATTCACCCTAGGTATCAAGATTGGAATACCTAGACTGCTATCACAAGCCAGTATTTATGGAATAAATACTGGTTTGGGTATCGGGTTGTAAGCCCATAACCCAGCGTTCCAATATCCAATCAATTGTATGTTCAATACACGTGTTACTCATATGCACATATAATATTAATATATAGAGAATATACCCATATATCCAACAGATTCAAAAGGTTAAAAACAAACAAAGGCACAAAGAAAAACAGAAGCATTACGACGATGTGAAAGGGAATCTGATAAGCAGCACAAACCCAGCCTCGCTTCAAATACTAAGTTTAAGCTTCTCCAAATAAGATATAAACAGACAACCATAATGAACTCACATTTCCAAAGAGAATCTCACAAATTAACTATCTCTAATCTCTAATCTCTAATATTATAGTGGAAAAAGTTCATAGTGTCATTTGTCAATCTACCAACACGTAAATTGCACATGCATAAGTAATATGAAGGAGATCTCAAGTTCGAGTTCTCACTATGTCAGATTTTTGACTTAATTTTATATATATATGTTGAACATGCATCACATTTATAAATTACTATCCATCTATCTATCTATAATATAATATATTTACTTACTATTTAATGAAAGAGTTTATCACTAATAAACAATTTTTAATATTTTTTTGTCATAAGAGAAACACTACTTTTTTCACCAAACACATGTGCATTGCATGTACAACTCCAAATCTATTTTTCAACACATACATCGCACGTACACATCAAAATTTTTCCGTCTTAATTTTTAAAAATTACGTGTATCGCCCGTTTAGCTCCATTTTTTAAAAATCAAAGCATTCATCGCACGTGCTAATTATTGTTGACTTACGTGTATCACACGTTTAACTCCAACTCTTTATCAAAACGTGCATCGCACGTGAAAAATACTAGTCTAGATAAAGAAAGATCGACAACTTTCACAGATACGTTATATCACACAAACATTTCAATCAGAAAGAAAAATATCAAATTTAATTATACCAAAACAACACAACCATATTCTTTTAGTATCTCAACTCCATTACATAAACAACAAAAACAGAAAGAACCAACACAAGTATTTTCATGTTATAACCCACTAGATTCCCATTTACTCACCAAAGTTCATTACAAATGCTGGTAAGACGACTTCCTTCTATTTCCTTGTCACTTTTCACTATGTTTTCAAAATTACTGTATTGAAATTGTCTAAATTCCAGTTATCCCGTCGGATCAAGGAACCATATGCACGTTGGTACCATTAGCATTTGACATAAGAGGCTGTCCAGTAGTAGAGGCGGCACCAGCTGTGGGACGCACTTGTGCAGAAGGATGAGCTAGATAATGGTTTAAAGCAGTAGAGTAAGCATTACCTGTTAGGCTTCCCCTCATCCTACCTGTTGGCTGCCAGTTGTGCTCTACCGGCAGCACTGGTAGTCCTTCAGCTCCTGGCACTGCTGCTGATCTGCTAGCAAAAGATTGGGACTGCTCAACACCACCCATATATTGTTGATTACCAGAAAATGTCGAGAGAAGAGATCCTGATGTGAATGTTGGTCTAACTGATCTCGAACTAGCAATGCGTGCTGCATTTTGAGCATCCATAAGTTGGCTGTACTGCGAGTCCCTGCCTGCAGTGCCGTAAGAATTTTCAGGAGGGGAATAAGAAGATAGGGCAGTATTTGTACAGTGGCTCAGGATTTGATATCCTCCAACATTAAGAAGCCGACTGGGGGAAGTTTGAAGGTATGATAGAGGCTGTGATGGGATTCCATAACCACTTACTTGCTGTCAAAACAAAGAGAACAGGACAGAATTGAGAGTAAAAAAACAAACAATTTGCTATAAAAATTGACCAAAGATACTGAAAATAAGTTACACAAATACTAGTCATTATTGAGTGAGTGTATAAAAAGCATACACGATCAAGATGGGATCACGATAATAATATATACAAGTCAGAGTAAAAGTTATTCAGGGGAATATATTTGACGCTAGAAGCTAGAAGGTAGATCAAAGAGAACAGCAAACCGATTATAACAGTAAGGATCCTAGCTCATCAGGCCCAGCCATACGCACATGTTGAGGTTGTCGCTCGAATAATAGTTCCACATTGGTAAATCAATTAGACTGATAGATGGTTAAATTGGATTAGACCCTACACTCCAATAGGGATTATCCCTTTTGGGTCATATAGGACAATGAATAATTTATCATCCATACATCTAGATTGTGCGGACCAAAGTTAAAGGGTCTTTAGCGATAATAAGTGGTATCAGAGCACCACCAGGTTTGTTTGCAGAGATGGGACACAAAGGAAAAATCGAGAGACTTGATGGAGCAGAGTTCACAATGTGGAAAATCCTGATGAAAGATCTAGATAATCCGTTGTTTAGCATGATGTAGTTGCGTCGGCGGCTTGAAACCGTTTAGATCAGAAAGCGCTTGGGCAAATTCAGATATCGATGAGTAGGAAAATGCTATTCCAAATTGAGAAGGCAACAATCGGGAAAGAAGGCAACGGATATCTTGACAGATATGTTTGAGAAACCGTCCGCATCGAACCAGTTCCTTCACTTGAAGAAGTTGGTGAACATGAAGTGTTCAGAGAGGAGTTTAGTGGCGGAGCATGTGAACAATTTTACAATCAGTTAGAATCAGTAGGGTTGAAGTTTGTGAAACGGCATATGCATTGTTATTGCTATCTAGTCTTCCCGACAGTTATGGACAGCTAGAATAGACTATCACCAGTACTATGATTAATGCGACTACTCTGAAGAATGTTGTGAGCAGCATCATGAATGAGGTGGTGAGAAGGAAAATAAATGGAGAATCTTCGTCATCTTTTAGCAACTCCGCATTAGCAACTAAGAACCGTGGGAGAAGCACTTACAGAGGGAGGTCGTGGTCGAAAAGCAGGAATTACAGGTCCAAGTCAAGAGTACAAAATTACAAAGGGGAGTGTTAGCACTGTCATAAGCCAGGATGCAGAAGAGACCAATGCGAAGAGTACAAGAGATAGCAAGCTTGGTCACAGGAAGCCAATATGGTAAGCAACGAAACTTATATAGATAATTTGTGTTTATATGTTGGAGTTAATGTTATGCAAGATAATTGGTTTATACACTTAGGTGCTTTTGATCATTGTACACCCATGAGGGATGCTTTTAAAAATTACAGGACATGTGATTTCGGTTTAGTCACAGTTGGAAATTGGCAAAGCTGTCCAGTTATTGGAAAAAAAAGAACTATCACAATGAAAGCTCGCAATGGTGGGCAACTAGTCATGCATGAACCGAGACACATTCCCGGCTTGAGGAAGAACTTGATCTCAATTAGCAAATTGGAAAAGAAAAACTTGTGACAACATTTGGATTTTGATAGTGGAAGATTATACAGGTGCTAGGTTGGTGCAAAAGAAAAATATGTTGGAATGTTGTATCAACTCCCAAGAGGTGCTTCAGTTTATATCCTTTTTTTTTTTTGATAAAAAGGTGAACGCGTCACCGCTTCATTAATAAATTATTAACGAAACAAGAATTACAAATATATAACATCTATCTATTCCTAGAACAGAACCACAGAAAACAATTACACAGTTAAGCGTACAGCATTAACTAGTCCTTCTCCTAGCTAAACTTATAGACGTTGCCACCTGTAATCTGCTCTCCCCCATATCTGATGTGACGCATGCAGTTACCTATTGAACAATCAGATACCGACTCATCGAGTATCAACCATAGTTACGACTTGCCCATGCACCTTCAAGCGACGTCTAACTTAAACACCTCTCCAGCAACGACTTCTCTACCCCATTAAGTTTATATCGTTGCCACAACATCAACAGGTAAGTCACCCTCAAACTAATGTCATGTCAGGTTGGGGCACCTCCGTAAAAAATGTGTCAAACAGCTTTGTTCTAGAGATCTTCTGCCAGAGCTGAAGAAAGTTGAAATGGATTTCAATGAGAATTATGTCATGGGCAAACAAAAGACGGTTAAATTTCAGTTGTGTAACACCCCGCATAATTGAGTTATGATAATTTTGCACCCACATGTGTTATACACATGTATTTTGTACATTATCAATATAAATATTTTACATTTTTGTATTTCGATCTCTTATAAATTCTTTTCGTTCTTTCAATTTATTTTTGATCTCTTATTTGAACCCAACCCAAATATTTTCTGATCCATTCTAAATTTCCTGATTTTTTTAATTAGAGTTTAAATTTAAATTTTAACTCTAATTAATCATAATCCTAATTTAATCCCCTAATCCTAACAACAAACCCAATCCCCCAACCATATTTTATGGCTTTGATTTCCACCTCCATCGATACCTCCTGCCTAATGCCTACTCTCTGTATAAATAGGCATGCATACATTATCTTACCACCTCACTCTACCTATATCCCTATATATATATATATATATATATATATATATATATATATATATATATATATATATATATATATATATATTCCTACACTCATGTATACAACTCACTGCCTATCCTATCGCTCACTCTCTCTCTCTCTCTCTCTCATATATATATATATATATATATATATATATATATATATGTAATAATAATATAATTATGTAATACCCCATATGAGAAGGGCATTTTTGGTGGACTTAGTAATTAATTCATGGTTAGATGGACCTATAGATTTGGTAGTGTATGTATAGAGCTTATAGAAAGAATGAATTAATTACTATAGGGCATAGTGTTCTTGGTAGGTGGTGGTGACTTAGTCCCACATGGAAGGTGAGTTATGATTAGCATTGGTATCGGGTCGGGTCGGGTCCTTCACTACCCGGACCCGGACCCGGGCCCCTACGGGTCCAGAAATTGGACCCGGACATTGGACCCGTGAGGATCGGGTCCAATTCCGGGTCCGGGTCCTATTAAAATATTCTTACCCGTTCGGGTAGGAGCGGGAGTGTGAGCGGCGAGTGGAGGCGGCGAGCGGAGGATTTAGAATAGAGGAGAGAAGAAAAATGCATGAGTTTTGAGTTTGGAAGAGGAAGATTTAGAATTGAGGAGGAAGGAAGGGAGGATGAGGATAAAATATTTATTTTTATGTTAATTTTTTAGTTTTTTTTTTAACGGGTCCGGGTGACCCGAAAGTACAACGGATTCCATTTTAGGACCCGAACCCCGATAGGCCGGGTCGGTTCCGGTCCAATGCCGGGTCCGGATCGGGTCAGGGTCGGGTCCGGGTCGGATCCGGGTTTCGGGTATTTATACCAATGCTAGTTATGATTATGTGTGTATATGTATTGACTATGATCAAGAGACACCAACTAGTCATGACACCTTTAGAGAGACAGTCTGTGGTGGGTAGTTATTAGAATTTGTTTGAGCAGGGCCCGGGGCGTTACAAATGGTATCAAAGCCGACTTTCGATACCGATTGTGGGTAAGAGTGGGTAAGATGTATGCCTGAGAGGGAACTGAGGTCAGTACGCTGGTAGTATGACCAAGGACAGTACGCTAGCAGAATCAGGACTCCACATCGGCTAAAAAGAGATCCTGTGCTAGATTGCAAGCTCCGGACTCAGCGAGGACGCTGAGTTCTCAAGGTGGGGTGTATGTAATATCCCATATGAGATGGGCCTTCATGATGGGCTTAGTAATTAATTCATGGTTAGATGGGCCTATAGATTTGGTAGTGTATGTATAGAGTCTATAAAAAGAATGAATTAATTACTATGGGGCCATGTTGTTCATGGTAGGTGGTGATGACTTAGTCCCACATGGAAGGTGAGTTAGGATTGTGTGTGTATATATAGGATTGCCCATGATCAATAGGCATCAACTAGTCATGATATCTTTTGAGAGGCAACCTATGGTGGACAGTTGTTAGAATTTGTTTGAGCAGGGCCCAGGGCGTTACAAGTTGAATGGACATGAGAAGAAGCTTGGTAAGCTAGAGTTGGTGCATACAAATGTGTGGGGTCCGGCTAAAAAATTCTCTTATGGCGGTAAGAGATACTTCGTTACATTCATTGATGATGCTACAAGGGGTTAAGGCAATTCGTTAGAAATCCGGGGTATTTGAGACGTTTATGACTTGGAAGGTTAAAACATTGAAATCTAACAACGGCGCTGAGTACACAAGCAAAGAATTTATTGACTATCTAGCACAGGATGGAATCCATAAGAGAATGGAGTTGCTGAAAGAATGAACCACACGATACTCGAAATGACGAGATGCATGCGTCTCCTTGTCCATCTTCAGACAACTACAATGGATACAACAGTGTACCTAATCAACCGTTGCCTGTCTAATGGCCTTGATGAGAGCATACCTAAAAAATTATGGTCAGGTAAACATGTTAATTATTCACAGTTGAGAGTTTATTGTTGTATTGCACATTCACTAATTGGCAGGAAGTAAAGAAAAAAATTGAATTCAAAATTCAGTAAGTGACTTCATTGGCTACGACGATGATGAGTATGGTTACAGGCTTTGAAATTTTATGAATAACAAGGTTATTCGCAGCAGGAATAAAGTTTTCAATGAAGAGCTGTTGTACAAAGACAGACACATAGTTTAGGGAAATACAACAGATTAAAATTTAGATTCAAATTCAGGTTCTGAAGACGGTCCCAGTAGAGGGGCCCCTACAGTGCAGCATTAGCTAGCATAGGAGGCTCAGGAGGAGCCTAATGAGCATGAGCATGCTATCCAAGACAAACACGTATAGCCAGAGCCATTCGGGGATCCTGAACCGGTTGGTGAACTGGAATCTGCTTTGAAAAGGTCAATACGAGAGAGAATGTCGATAGTGAAATATGATCCATCAACCAACACAGTTCACGAGCATGTTATGTACAGATTCAAGCGAGCTAGACTCATGAAGTCAAATTCAGTAGGAGTCTGGCATGAAAGATGAGATGAACTCCTGATTCAGAACCAAATTTGTGAGTTGACCAAGTTACCTGCAGGAAAGCATGCTTTTATGAACAAGTGGATTTTCATAATCAGGGAAGAGGCAGGTGATAGCAAGAGGTACAAGGCGAGACATTTTGTTAAAGGTTTTTCTCAAAGAGAAGGTGTTGACTACAGTGAAATATTCGCTCCAGTTGTGAAGATGGCTTTAATCAGGGTTTTGCTAAGTATAGTGGCAGTGAAAAATTTGCACTTAGAGCAATTGAATGTCAAAACAGCATTCCTTCATGGAAATGTAGAAAAAGAGTTGTATATGATGTGACCCATAGATTTTGTAGTCAAAGGAAAAGAATACATGGTTTGTCGACTGATATATGGGCTCAAACAGGTACCACAACAACAGAACTTGAAGTTTGATTGTTTCATGTGAGGAAAGATATTCGAAAGGTGCGAATCAAATCATTGTGTCTGTGTGCAGGTATGACAACGACGACATGATAATTTTAGCTTTATATGAGGATGACATGTTAGCAGGTTCATGTATGATGAAATTTAATAATGTAAAACAGCTGCTACCTTCTCAGTTTTCTATGAAGGATTTAGGTGAAACAAAGCAAATTCTTGACAAAAAAATCAGTAGACAGGTAGAGTAAGAAGCTTTGGTTGTCACAAGCAGACTATATGAAGAAAGTGTTGAAGCAATTCAATATGGATGGCACGAGGCAAGTTACTTGTCCCTTGGGTGCACACTTCAAGTTATCTGTGGACTTTTGTCCTACATTAGAGGCAGATTGGAGGAGATGACTGCAGTCCCTTATGCCCCAGCTGTTGGTAGTCTCATGTATGCAATGATGTCTACAAGGATAGATATTGTACATGTAGTGGGAGTTGTTAGTCGATACATGAATAATCCAGGTACAGAGCATTGATATGTAGTGAAGTGGATTCTTAGATATCTTGCAGGTACTTCAGATCATTCTCTGTGTTTTGGGGGTGATTCTTCGCATATACATGCTTATGTCGATGCAGACTTTTGTGGTGATCGTGATGGTTGTACACTACAGGATGTGTTCACAGTTGGAGGTAAGTTGTGAGTTGGGTTTCTTAGTTACAAAAGGTTGTAGCATAGTCAACTACAGAGTCAGAGTATACGGCACTTACAGTCTTCGAAGAACATGTTATGGCTTTTGGAACTCATGGGTCAGTTGCGTGGAACGCAACCCATAGGAGATCTATGGTGTGTTAGTCAGAGTGCATTATTCTAGGTAAAGAAGTCGGCGTAACCCGTACCATGCTAGGACTCAACACATTCAGATGAAGTATCACTTTATCAGGATGACAGTTAAAAAGAAATGGTTGAAGCTATAGAAGATTCTTCACACTAAGAATTTGGTGGATATACTCACAAAGGTAGTGGATGGCAAGAAGCTACAGTTTTGTTGTACCGCCATCAGATCGTCTCCAGGTTAATTTTTAAGGAGACTCGCAGAGGCATAGGCCTTGAATATGAAAAAAATAAATGAAGAACATGTTAGACACTTCGCGTATATATCTCCAAGTTGGAGATTGTTGGGATTGGTGCGAGACAAGGGGTTTGAAGAAGACGAAAGAAGCGCAGCAGCAACAAGAAGCATGCAACAACAACAATAGCAAGTAGAACAAGACATTTGACAATCGCCCGCTGATACTGTGCGGTCGACCGTCAAATAGATGGAGGGCAGTCGACTGCTCAAACTCTCTGTTTACTCGGGGACTTATTCTGATCGACCGTCCTCCTTTGGAGTCGACCGTGAAGGCACTGATCAGGATATTTCATCTACGACTGAGATATAATCTTTTGTGACCCAATATATATGTATTTTGTATGATTATTAGGATTATTCCAAACATATTCCAAGTGAGAAAGAAAGCTATCAGCCGTTCTTGAGAGAAGGAGAAGAAGATAGGCCTTCCACCTTTGAAGTGAGATCTTAAGTGATTGAAACATGTTTTTCTTCATTATCTCTAGTGAAAATCGCAGGAGTGCCTCTGTGCGGAAAAGTAGTCATTGCATTAGGTGAACCTCAAAAAAATCTTGTGTTCTTGTGTGCTTGGTTGGTTTATTTGTTCTCGTTTCTTTGATTAGTTTCTTTTGTTTGCATCACAGATTGAGTTATTCCGCTTTAGACTCAACAAGTGGTATCAGCGCCCATAGTAAAGATATTAGGCTGATGTAGGGATATTATTGGGTCGTCATGTGCACGATAAAGTCTCAGGAAGAGATTAGGAACATGAAGTCGTGTGTGCGATATCGTCTCAGGTGGAGACTAGGCACATGACAGAGACTATGAATCTCTTAAAGTTCTCCCAAGTTCTAGCTTGATGGTTGCTCTCTCCCGCATTCGAGCCAAGGTGGAGATTATTGAGGTTGTGTCTCGAATAATAGTCCCACATTAGAAAATCAATTAGATTGATGGATGGTTAAATTAAATTAGACCCTAGACTCCAATAGGGATTATCCCTTTTGGGTCATATAGGGCAATGAATAATTTACCACCCATCAAGGGCCTTTAGTGATAACAGCACATGCAACTCAAATCAAGCAAACTTGGAAAGGAACTAAATATCCTATCATATGAATAGCAACCACGATTTGGAATGAAGTTAGAAATAACTGAAGGCCCTCGATAGTAGCATAAACAAACGTAACATGCCTGGGAAAAAAAGGATCATTCATTTATGATGACTGGAGAAAATTCTGTTGAAAGAATCAATGAGAACTTAATTGAACAAAATGGTTAATGGCAAACAAGAAGCTTCTCGGACATAAATTTTATATAGAAACTAGCTAGAGTGCACGTGCACACACACAAAAAGTAATTTGAAGTCTGAACTAGCATTCGGAGCATACTGCCTCTTTAATTAGGTTGCTATTAGAAATTTCTCCAAGAAACACCCTTAACAGAAATATTTTGTTTCTCTACAAGTCTGGGTACAGATAAACAATTTAGAACCGTGGTAATCACAGGGAATACCAAGATCAACAGCGCCACCAGCATATCTTGGAGAAGTCACTGTATTACAAAGTAATGTAGATAATGGTCTTTATAAAAAAAATTTTATCAAGAGGAAATATCTTCGGATATAATCATTTCATTATTTCTTTGAAGAATGGAACATGGTAAGGATTTATCTTAAATTTGAAAAAAATATTGATAGCAAGTTCTGCTCTAATATATGAAATTTTCTAAAAGAGAAAAAGAAGGACCTGCATTGACGGGTGTAGCTGAGTCAATTCAGACGAAAATGATGGCTGTGGTTGTGCAGAAGGGATTGTTTGATAAGAAACAGAAGGTAAATTGAAGGAAAGACTGGAAGGTAGTTGCACGGGTGACCATTGAGATGAACCGGCAGCTTCACTTATTGCTGAAAATGCCTGATTTGCTACAGGAACTCTGCTGACTTGTCCTGGCTGTGGTTGTGCAGAAGTGATTGTTTGATGAGAAACAAAAGGTAAATTGCCGGAAAGACTGGAAGGTAGTTGCACAGGTGACCATTGAGATGAACTGGCAGCTTCACTCATTGCTGGAAATGCCAGATTTGCTACAGGAACTCTGCTGACTTGTCTTGGTTGTGGTTGTGCAGTACGGATTGTTTGATAAGAAACAGATGGTAAATTTCCAGAAAGACTGGAAGGTAGTTGCAAGGGTGACCATTGAGATGAACTGGCAGCTTCACTCATTGCTGGAAATGCCTGATTTGCAACAGGAACTCCGCAGACTTGTCCTGGTAGAATTTCCCTGGTATTGAAAATTCCGGACCATGGCAGTTGAATGTGCATCCCTTCAGCTATTTGTAAAGCAGGATCATGTTGATTGACTGAGGGATTGGCTGTAAACTCTTCACTGGGAGCAGAATAAATTCTATCCACAATCAGTGGACTTATGACACTTGTAGGTACCAGAGATTCCAAAGTTCCACATCTGTTAGTATTAGGCACTGTATTGGGAACTGATGTCTCAATTGGGACAGATGGAGATGACCAAGACCTGGGACACCTATCACTACCGAGAAGAGTTGTACCTCCTTGAGTAATAACAGGTTTTATATCCTCAATTTCAGAGATACTATTGTAATTACCATCTTCATCCATAGTTAGATCCACAACATCGTCTACAACATTTGGAATACTAAATTCATCCCCTACTTCACAATCTAGTTTCTTTATATTCTCACCACCATCTTCCCCAAATACCTTCCAAGATCCATCAGCAGAAATAGTAACATCAGTTTTGTCCGCTTCGATATCAAGCAGTATCTGAATTTAAAGACAAGAGTAAACAGGGTAAGCTTCACTTTGATATGAATATCTTCTGATATTCAATGAATGACTAAAAACCTTGCCTTGACCATATCTTGATCAATTCGTAGGTCAAGGAAACTAGCAGACTGATCGCACAAGGGACAACGCCAGGTTGGCTTTCTTGAGTTCATTTCCATGAAGTTGTCATAATCAAAACACTGAAGCAAAACAAGATCATTACAACAAAGAATATTGAGAGAATGTGTTCTAATGATTTCCTTCGTGGGAGTTAAATGAGATTCTGACCTGATGATGTCTGCAAAGATGACCTTTAACTGGTGTTTTTATACGCATAAAGCTGTATAAGAGAAACAATGGTAATCAGTTTAAACCATGTTTGCTAGCAGAATTTCTTCCAGTCAGTACTATAGAGAGGGAGCTCAACAGGCAATGACAAAAAATGGAGGCCCAATGTGCAAAAACAATGCAACGCATTCAGCATATATACAGAACTATACATATATACTACTCTAAGCAACACGGGTTTAGAGAACATTCCCTAGATTCCTTCTGTCCAGAGAAATCCTGAACCGATGATTTTCATAATTAAACATTAAATTATGTCCAACAATTCTGATAATCCACTGTATAATGGGAATATTTCTCACTTTTGTTTTAGTTCCAAATTTGCTAATGAACCATCCATATGAAAACCCACACCGGTAGTACGAAGTACATCATCCAAACTATATACTGTTGTACACATAAAATTAAATGATTACAATAAGTTTCAACTGTGCATCATAAAACCACTAAATTGAGTATTTTTACTCTTTTAAAATCAATTTTGAGGTTACAAAAAGAACAGTTAAAATTTGTCAAAATAGTTTAAGAGGTCTGTTCATAGATCGTATTTATGGTGTAGATCACGTCCACATATAGATCTTCACTTTTGGATTGTTTATTCTTAAATTTGGAATCAAAATAACGGTGACACCATGGCAGTACTACTTCTGAAAGTAACTCATCTCCTTCTCTATGTCACTCTGAGAGAGAGAGAGAGAGAGAGAGAGAGAGAGAGAGTAGGGGAAAAATTGGAAAGGTGAGGATTCGGTAACTGAGACAGAGGGTTATTTGAAGCAAGGTATCAATATCTCAACCAAGATGCAAGGTGAAGATCATAAAGTTGGACTACGCTACTTTTACCATATAGCTGCTTCTACTGTAGTTTCCTTCGTTATGGAGTTTGTGGGTGTTCAGAGTTCATGACTAGTTTGCGCGCCTTTCTATTTTCTGTTCTTGGTTTTTTGGGTGTACTGTATTCTTCGGAACTCTTGTTTCATTTTCTCATTAATGAAACATGATGGTGGTTTTGTCACCTTTTGTGCCAAAAACTTTCTACATAGTAAAGTAGCACTATTTTATACTTCCGCCAAAACTTTTGAGGGGAAATTGGCCCCTTGTTGTAAAGTGGATGCCCTCCTGAATCCATCATGGCCTTTAGGGAAAGTCTGGATTTTTGGGTTGATTACAATATAACTAGACTGTCAGCTTCATAAATTACAATGGCAGAACTCAAAAAATTGAAACTATCACAAGTTTTATTTGAGGATCATACCTTATGGCAACATATTTGAAACGAAGTCGTTAAAAAATAACAAGAAAATGAAAGGAGAAGAGAGAAGAAACCAGCCTCCTCACCACCGTGGGTCGTCAGCTCCGAAGTCACACCAAGAAGCCTTCCACTCTTCACGCCCTTTGATGAAGAGGGGTAGAGACGATGAAACAGAGCGATGGGTCCAAGTTAGAGGCAGGGGTCCTACGAGAGGAGAAGATGCTAGAGGTTCTTCACGCCACCGGTCGAGAGAGGGACGCCGTGACCATAGAGGTCCGGCGAAGAGGTGCGCTGAAGAAGAGGGACATAGAGTCCCTCCGAAGGGGCCCTCATTGAGAACATCACCGATAGAGGAGGGAACCAAACTTGGAGTGCAACAGACTCAAAGGGAATCTTACCTTCAGGCCACTAAGAGGGCAATGAGAGGGACACGACGCGATGATGCTCACAGACTGGGTGGTTCGACGGAGACGGAGGTTATGAAGAAGAAAGAGGATGAGGAAGGTGAATGAATTTTGTATAAACCCAAAAGAGTAAAGAAGGCGGAAGCTTTGAGCTCATCGTCGTCGTCCTCTCTTGCGCGTTCGCCGAAGCAGACGTCATGCCACAAGTGTGCGGGGAAGGGCCACACGATCCACGACTGTCCCAATGACTGGTTTTGTTATGCGTGCAAGAGGTTCGGACACATATCTAAGAATTGCTCCAAGTTTAAGCCTCTCGAAAGAGCGACCAAGGCGACTGGTATAGCTTACTTTGGCTCCCAAAATCAGAGCAAGGGTGAGGGCACCAAAACAAACCATGTCAAATCGGAAGAAAGTAACGACTGTTGTAGATTGATTGCAAGGGCGATTATCACCCCGACACCCATCATGGCAGAGTTCGAGGGGTGGCTGAGCCATTCCGTTTTGTTGAAGAATTGCACTGGTCACCCTTCAATTGAAGCTATCAAGGTTCTTCTCTCTGAAGCAGTCCGTCCATGCTCTAGAAGGGATTGGATCATCAAGAAAATGAAACAGGATTCGATGATGGTGTACTGCGGAACTGATGAAGTCACAAGGGAGCTTCTCACCAGCGGGAGTCTCGAAGGGGATGATTTCTACATCACCATGAGCAGGTGGTCGAGGAAAACGGGAGCGATGTGTATCGACTCGCATTCGGCGATATGGATTCGGTTGTTTAATGTCCCTTTACAGTGTTGGGTGAAATCAGGGTTTCAAAATATAGTTCACGAGTTTGGAGACCTCATTAGTATCGATAGAGCTACATCCACATTGGAGAGGAGAGAGTTTGCGAGGATCCAAATTGGGGTAGATGATACGAGTTTGATTCCATCGGGGATCATCGCGCAGTTCGATAAGGAACGACATGAGATTAAGATACTCGTCAAACGAAAGAAAACGGTGTCCTTCAGAGAATCGCCGGAGTGAGATGGATCGAACTCGGATATCGAAGTTAGGTCGGCACTCAAGGTAGACGATGACGGAGAGGCGTTGGATCTGGCTAGCGCGAATCAGGACCGTAGGATGGGTTTTCAGAGAGCCAATGTTTCTAAGCCATTAGATCAGGGTAAGGAAAATCCAAGCCGTCCAAAGCAGATGACAGCTGTTTATGGGGGTACACGAGATTTGGGGGGCACAGGGTTCATTAATGCAGTAGAGGTCCAGGCAAAGCGACACTATACTTTGGAAGGGACTAGGATGGGATGTGGAGCGGCGGTACGAGGTACTGTTGCCACATCGGCGCGTCAGACAGTAGTCAATCAGTCAGCATCAGGGGGGCCCACGAAAAAGCAACTCAAAGTTATCAACATGTCTAATGCCGATTTCCACGCCGCTATCGAAAACGCGGTTAGAGAAATTACAGAGAGCTTCGTTAGCAGAGGCCCAGGCCCACTGAGAGTTGATGATGGGCCTAACCTGGTTGGGCTCTCAATTCCGAAGCCAGTCTTCGAAAGGGGTCAATATTCAGGGGAGAAGGAGGCGAGTATGCATGAGGATGAACAAGGCTTAGAACAGGGAGAATTGCAACATGATCTTGACGAAGAAGATTGCGCAGTAGGAGTGCTCGCACCAGTAGGGGAGATGGCCCACAGGGAGGGGAAAGAAATTTGAGATATCGCTGATAAAGAAACTGAGAACTTAGGGGATGCGGTCTTGGAGGATGAAAGAATCGGCGCGTTAGATGGAGTTGGATATCAATATTCGGACTCAGAGGGAGAGTTTGAGAGTAGAGTAAAGGCGCTCACTCCGGGAGCAAACGACAGTGCAGAAGCAGATAATGGAGATAGTCTTGAATGAGGTCAAAAGGAAGAGCAAGAGACAAATGGACCGTTGGGGGGCGAAAGGCCCGAGCGAGGGGGATCTTATTAGATCGGCAGCTAAGGCGAGGGAGCCAACATCCGCTTGCGGAGGTATGTTCACTATTTTGAATTTCATTTCAGATGATAATCTTGTTTTTTATGCGTGTATTCTGGGATTGGATATGGGGCCGTCCTACGCAGATCAACTTAAGAGAGTCCATATTATTAGAGAAGAGGTGTTCAGACTCGCTATTTAGTGCGGGCCTTAGCGGTAGTTAGGTGAGTAGGGGTAGATTAATCCAGTATTTTTATCCATGAGTTACATTTTTTGGAATGTTTGAGGGATGAGATCGAAGGTCAAGTCTAAATTAGTTAACGACACCATAAATAGGATCAAACCAAAAATGTGCGCGCTTATTGAAACTAAGATTGTCGACCCGAAGGACATTGACTTTCAAGGTCTGTCTTCAGTCAGAGATTTCGAATGGTGATTTAAGACATCTGTTGGTATGTCGGGAGGGATTGCGATGGGGATAGATTCCAAGTACTTTGAATTTATAGATGAATTCGTGGGGAGCTTCTCGGTGACCATTAGGATTAGGTGCAAAAGGGATGGGTGGGAGCATATGGTTTCGTCGGTTTACGGTCCATGCAATTCTAACCGCAGAGAGGAATTTGGGGACGAAATTAAGTATATAAGAAACTCATGGGTGGGGCCATGGGTTATTGGGGGGGGATTTTAATATTACTAGATTTAGAGGCGAACATAGAGGGAGGGGTCCGGAAGAAAGAGACAAACAACGCTTTAATATAACCATTAATGACCTCAATCTTATTGACATCCGGGGAAGCGATAGAAGATATACTTGGTCTAATATGCAGGCTAATCCGACTTTGGCTAGATTAGATCGCATTATGGTGTCAACAGACTGGGAGGACCTCTTCCCATTGGCATCGGTAAGGTCTATTCCTAGGTCTACGTCCGATCATATTCCGCTCTTCTTAGAAGGGAAAAGAGAGCCTACAAGACCTTCTCGTCAATTCAGGTTTGAGAAAGTGTGGTCATTCAATGCGGACCTCAGGACGATTGTTCAAACGTCTTGGGATGAACCCACCATTGCAGGAGATGCGATATCAAATTGGATTCTCAAACTCAGAAGGTTACGAAAATGCCTTCGAATTTGGGGAAGGAGAGAGAATGAAAAGAACAGGAAAAGAAAAGAGTGGTTGGTAACAAGGACTCAGGAATTGGAAACCACGGAAGAAGACAGAGTATTGCAACAGGTGGAATTTCAGGAGCTGGCCTCCTGTAGAGCAGAACTTCATATAATTGGGGAAAGGGAGGAATGCTACTGGAAACAGAGGTCCAGGATTCAGTGGTTAAGGGAGGGGGACGCGAACACGGCATTCTTCCACAAGGTGGCCAACAGGAGAAGACGACAGAACCATATAAGGGGTCTTATGGTAGGCGAAGTATGGACGGAGGACACTTTGATCATAAGAAGTCATATTGATTCCTCTTACAAAGAGTTATTAGGAAAGAAAAGGAGTAGTAGATGCGAACTTGATCGCGAAATGTGGAGCGAGTCAAGAATCGATGGGAGTGATAGTCTAGAGGTTCCCTTCAGCGAAGAGGAAATCGTTATGGCGATCAAGAACCTGAGGCAGGACAAGGCTCCGGGGCCCAATGGATTCCCCATCTGTTTCTACAAAAGTTACTGGCCTATCATCAGGAAGGACTTCCTAACAATCTTCCAAGAGATCCACGACCATGAGACTAAGATAGAGCGGTTAAACTATGCAAATGTGGTACTCATTCCGAAAAAGGCAGAGGTTCTTAGGGTATCGGATCTTCGACCAATTAGTCTTCTTAATGGCTCGTTCAAAATCATCTCCAAAGTGTTGGCCAACAGGCTATCACCACACCTAGCAGATATCGTAGATGCTTCTCAAAGCGGATTTGTAAAGGGAAGGGATATTATGGACAGTATTGCGTCAGCCCATGAATTGGTCTTCCGAGGCAACAAAGATAAAATTGATGGATTCCTGCTTAAACTGGATTTCGAAAAGGCATATGACATAGTAGAATGGGACTGTGTGGATGAAGCATTCCACCTGAAAGGGTTTGGAGACAAATGGAAGAGATGGATGAAGATGTGTGTGAGGAACAGAAAGTCTTTTATCCAGCTTAATGAAGAGAGCGGTAAGGAAATTAGATGCAAGAGGGGCCTAAGACAAGGTGACCCGTTGTCGCCTCTAATTTTTGCGATCATAACAGATGGATTGAAGGAGATGAATAAAACAAGTATTGAAAGGGGTATAATCAAGGGGGTCAAAGTCAAAGGGATAGCACAATCGCTATCAATCCTGCAGTACGCAGACGACACCCTAATGTTCAGGGTGTCCAAAGTTGAGGAAATAGTGGCTATTAGAACTCTACTCAGATGTTTTGAGTACTGGTCGGGATTGGCGGTCAATTTATAAAAGAGTTGTGTGGTCAGTCTTAGCGATAACCAAGCAAACTCGATGGAGGTCATCTCATCTCTAATAGGGTGTGGCCAGGGTGAATATCCCATGCAGTATCTAGGGATGCCAATAAGACCAGGAAAAATGAAAAAAGAGGATTGGAAGCCTCTAATTGAAAAAATTGAGAAGAAGCTGGCCGGATGGAAAGGAAAGTTTCTCTCATTGGGAGGAAGGATCACGCTTATCAGTTCGGTTCTCAGTAGCCTGCCTTCTTATCTCA
This sequence comes from Hemerocallis citrina, assembly GCA_017893485.1. Classification (NCBI taxonomy): domain Eukaryota; kingdom Viridiplantae; phylum Streptophyta; class Magnoliopsida; order Asparagales; family Asphodelaceae; genus Hemerocallis; species Hemerocallis citrina. Next base: position 13,409,552 of record CM030364.1, on the reverse strand, counting down.
TGTCCATTTATGAGATCCCCAACTGGGTGATTAAAAGAATTGATAGGTGTAGGCGGCGATTCCCATGGCAAGGTAACGGGGGTGGGAAGGGGATCCACCTGATGAAATGGGAACGAGTGTGCAAGAAGGAGTTTGGAGGTATGGAGATTGTAAACCTAAGAGATATGAATAAGGCTATTCTGGCCAAATGGCGGTGGAAGATGCACAAACAAAGGAAAGCTTGGTGGAGTAATTCATTCATGAGATATAGACGGCGGAAAATCTACAGATTTGGAGGAAGGAGTAAACAGGGCAAGACTTCATTTTTATGGAAAGGGATTGAAAAACTGGGGAAAGCTTTTCATGCTAATACGATATGCAAAATAGGAAATGGGAAGAACACTAGATTCTGGAATGATAAATGGTGTGGGGAAAACACGTTACTATCGCTATTTCTAGAACTTGCTAATGGCGTAGACACGAACAACGAACTTGTCAACGAAAGATGGAGGAATGGAAGATGGAGACTTCTAGACAAAGAAACCCTCACAACTAAGGAAAAAAATCAACTAGGAGAGCTGAAAGGTCTGTTAGCAGGGGCAGATCGGCCAACTAGAGGGGCAAAGGGAAAGAGAGGATGTTCTCTGTGTCGTCCATGTATGAGATGCTGAACGACGGGGGAATCAGAAATAACCATGCAAAGATCATATGGAAGTCGCAAGTCCCGAGCAAGGTCAAAGCATTTGCATGGCTGACTCTCCACAATGCGATTTTGACAAAAACAAACTTTAAAAAACGCAATATACCGATAAACCTTATGTGCCAACAGTGTAATGTGGAGGAGGGGGATACTAACCACTTATTCATTCTATAACCTAGAGCCGTCTTAGTTTGGGAAGTTTTGGGTTGGGTTTCAATACGGTAGAGACGCCGAAGAGTGTACAAGACATTTGGGGAGCCTGGAGAAATAAGAATATTAGAAAAGAACATAAGGCACTATGGGATATCACTGCGGGGGCGATTCTGTGGTCTTTATGGAGGGATAGAAATGACTTATGTTTTCGTAACATTAGATGTCAATTTCATATTTTGCTGCGCAAAATTGTTATCCTCATACATGATTGGGCAGGTCATACAGGTCCGAGGAAGAGAAGCAGAGTCGACGGGGCAGAGTGAACGAGGGGGGGCGGGCAGCATGTATCCAAGGAGTAGCACCTTTCTGAGATCTATCATGGAGGAGATAGCTGCGAGCCGCCAGTACAACAACCTTTTGTGATGTCAGAGGACCTCTTTGTTGCATAGATGCTATGTTGTTTTTATATTTGCTTTATGTTGTGCTGATGAGCACTGTATGAGACTTGATGTATATAGTGCCGACGAGTACTATATGATGTTGTAGGACTTTTGTTGTAATCCCGTTAATCATCATTAATGAGATTGGTGACTTTGGTCACTTTTGTTTTCAAAAAAAAAAAAACAGATATTGATAAACACTAGTAAATTTATGTTAAGAATATAAGTATGCAAATGTTTTAAATTTGAACCTCAAATGTCGTGAGGTCCATGTCTATATGATCATTTTTGGGCCAAGATACACCTTTAGGTCCTTAGCTTTAGGCCAAGCTAGGTAACCAAGTTAATGTAAAAAAAAAAAAAAAAATGTTTAAAAACTTTCAAACCCAACTACTTAAAAACCTGGTACAGGAAGATGCCTTGCAAAAATATTGATGAACATAGCATCAAGCCATTTTATGTGACTTGCATTTTTAGCTCTTACATAAAATTAGATATTCGGCAACATATGTCAGAATGCTGAGGACCTAATATGAAGGATATGTAAACATAAAATTTTGCAAAACTAGTGCTACCTTACCTTATTGGGCAATTCAGTGATATTCTTGATGGCCCCACAATTATCTCAGAATCTGGCATAAAATAAAGACCATATCATGAGCACAGTATTTCAATCACTTTTAGATTACAACAAAAAATAAGTAGATAAATAGGATAAACAAGGCCGGAATTTCACTTTTTTTTTGTGGATAAAACTGCAAGGCTCACTCTGTTACAATTTAATTGGCAAAACCAAAATCCAGTTAATGAAACTCCAAAGGTACAATTTTATTTGTGTTAGGTCTGGTGAGTATCTCCACCAAGATTAAAGAGCTCAAACACATCATTAAACAAGGACTTAAAGATGTTTCTTTGAATCTTTCAAAATGTACATGTCGTGGTTACAAGAGGTTTTGTGTAGCTACAACACACCCTTATGGAAACACCTTGATTAAGAAGAATTTTCAAACTTCATACGAACTGATGTTTGTGGCAACTTTTTTGGTGATACTTATGGATAGGGAATCTCTTTGTTTCCACAATATTCCTACAGATGCAAAGAGTATATCATGAGACATAATTCTTAATTGATTGGTATTTGGAGACAGGAGAGGCTTGTCAAAGAAGAGGCACCAAGAACAAGTTGGATCTATTGCTAAGGATGACAGGACATGAACTATATTAACTGATAAGGAGACGACATAGTATCCACAGTTCAAACATTTTGCCAGGTCTGCAAAGTTTTGGATATCTCCATATATTTTTATGAGGACATGGTAATATCTATTATACTAAAACCCCTTTTATACATGACTTTCTTTAGATGTACTGAACTCTTAATGGTAGTCTTGTCTCTTATCATCGTCAACATAATCAGAAAAAGAGGGAATGGTAAATTTATTGTATGTAATAAAAACCTTTCTGCATGACTACTTTTAGATGTACTCTGTCTTTATAATCAAATAGCAGGCCACGTTGGCGCAGACTGACTTGAAAAAAATAAAAACCTAGTCTAGTTAGTCCACTCTGCTGTACATTCAGACAGCCATATCCAAAAGGTTGGCCCTTCTAATGCCCTCTACCAGAAACAAATACACTGCAATCAAGAGGGAATTTAATTATTCAAATATAAATATTTCATTAAATGACGAAATAAGCAAGCATTTCTTGTCAGAAAGCCAGGTAAAATGAAACCAGTTTTTATTAAAATAGATAAAAATAAACTACAATAACTGAACATTTATCAATAACATAAGGAGCAGAAAATATTTGTAAGACCTTGAGTTAGCCGAGGAGAAAATGATAAATGACAATCTCATTCCTACCTTGATTCAGTGCTTGAGTAGTCGGCTGGACATAATCATTGAGACTGTGGTTGGTCGCAGAAACCTTGCTCATAAAGACTACCGCTATAATATAATTTCCTACAATTGGAACGAAACATGAGCAAATTACTCAGAAATTTATTCATATACATACCCACTGGAATACCAAGCATTTAACCAAAACACATATACCATTAAAAGATCCAGCAGCCTGAATAATATTTGTTCCACGTTTCAGCATTCTAGTAATATCAGTTGGAAATTGAGGTCCACTATCCTGATTAACCAAAAACTCAATCAGTGGTGTCATTTTCATCACCCATAGTACATAGCAAAGAAATATCAAGTGACGCAAAAGAAATTAGCCAAGATTCAAAATACAAACCATGTAAATGTTAGCCCTTCCTGGGACCGCTTTTCCATTTACCAAGAAGCTGAAAAAGAGAAAGGATATAATGCTAATTCCTGGAAAGAATGTTAATTGTTCTAAGACTACAACAGTTGAATAAATTGATTTTTACCTTACTCCTGAAGGGCTTATCAGACATGAAGATGTCTCCAAGTCATCAGTTTGAGCTACAAACAACCGCTGCAGGAAATTGAAAAAAAAGCAATTATGCATCCTATTTCAAGTGCATGCTAATTATCACAGTAACAAACAGAACCGATTTCTTTTTAAGTATTGAACATTTGAAGCATAACAAATGCAATTAAGATTGACGAATACAATGGAATTCTGTGATCTGCTAATGCGACAGAGGAGATGCCTTTAAAGAGCTTAGTGGAGAAAAAAGGATATATGAGATAAAAATTGAGATAAAGTCCTTTGTTGTTATTGTTGTACTTTCTATGTTCCAACAACCACTACGGACTATCTAAACTCTAGACTCTAGACTAACTGACCCACCAGAAGCATGAAGCCTTGGAGTTACTACTAGTACTATCAAATATGGGGGACTCTGTGATTGACTACGAACATGCAACAGTATAGAAGAAAACGACTTAGCTTGTAAGACCATCATGTAACAAGCTTTCCATACAACTTGATAGCTGCAAGGAACATTTCTAATTGAGGATAGCTTGGTACAGAAGTTCAAAAAGTGCTGGAACTTACAAATTACATAAAAAAGCAAGAACAAGAGAGATAGGAGAGAAAATGAGACAGAAGAGAAAATGAGACAGACAGACAGGAGAGAAAATGAGAGTGAGAATGTGAGAGAGGTCTCAAGCTGGTTGAAAATGCATCCATTAATACTTTTCAATCCACTCATGCTTTTCAGTCCACTCATGGAAGATGTCACTAAAGAAACTTTTTCATATTTGTCAGAGATACTTTTGAGATAAGAGTAAATATAAACAGCAATCTCTTTCTTCGTATGCAACCAACAGCGGCTGCTACAACAAGAGCCATCACTATCCAGTAGAGCATCTTGCTATAATTTGTAAATGTAGAAACAATTTCAAATCTCATTATTCTCTATTCAAATTAAATGACTGAGCAATTATTTGAGAAAAATAACTTCTCTAGCACAAAGAAAATGGATGTCAAGATGCTTACTATTGATTCTCCAGGAGCTTTGGCCTTGTTAATATTAAAGTCGGATACTAAAACATCATATCCAGGCTGCAGAACAATAACTAAGATGGTAAAAACTTTAACCCCAAGATAATTTTAAGCCCTATCAGAACACATGGGTCATAAGAAAGCAACAATAATGAAACAACTGAAACTTTTATTTCAATAATTCAGCTAAAGAAATTCCCTGTGTTAGCTGAAATGGAAACAAGTTAAAGGTGTTGAGTATATTTTATGGACATATTAAGCTTTCAAGAAACATTATATTTTTCAAAACAAATATATTCAACTAAAAAGTAATTGGACCTCTGACACGCAGTCATGATATTGAGTTAGGACCTGAGAACAAAATTCAATAGTGAAGATGATAGCGACTCTCAATGCCAATATGCATCCTAAACTCGATGAAGTTCATCTCCTTTGAATTGGAGAAATTCAATTTTTGTCAACCATCAACACATGAAAAATAATAACCTTTACTTCCAACAAAAGTTGGAAATAACAGACGGTTTGTGATGCAGTTATTGCCATAGACATTTTCAAACAATTTTCTCATCCTTAAGGAAGTACTTTATGCCCCTTTTCTATTGGCATTCTATGACTATGCTAGTCATAGAAGATTATCATCTTTGCTCATTCTGCTCAATTGCTACTTGGTCTATTAAAGTCCTTGGCTGAATAACTTAAATTGCAACAAGAACAAGGTAAAGCTTTCCTACCAACCAACAAGCTTATTCAGATTATCTGTATTTTCTTTTATGAGAAAAGGTCTGGCCAAATTTTAAAGGCTGAGATCAGGATGGTTGATCGTGGAGCAGTATGCTCCATGACCAAGATGACATAATCTGATGAAGAGCTATTGTCCACATCAACCATCTCTTACTCAGTGTTCGTTGCGAGCTCACTAAAAGTATTATCTACGTTTGGAGTGATAAGGGGATTATTCACACACACACACACACACACACACACACACACACATAGGAAAATGCTAAAATGAGATGGTGAGATGGGTGAGATGAAGATTTATTTTGTGAGATGAGCAATCTGAATAATCCAAATCTCGATCACACAATTCACATCATTGTACATATCATCTAGTTGGTGTGTACAAAATTTCAAGCAATTTGGAGACCTCTAGCATTTGCATCAAAGCGTTCAAATAAATGCATATATATGTATTTCACATCATCTTCATGATGTGTTGAACACTTTGATGGAAAGGCTAGAAGGTCTCCAAATCGCTTAAAATTTTGTACACACCATCTAGATGACATGTAGAATGATGTGAACGGTGTGATCGAGATTTGGATGATTCAAATCGCCCATCTCACAAAAAAACACTCCATCTCACCATCTCATAATAGCATGACTCTCTCTCTCTCTCTCTCTATATATATAGTGAGGTTCACGAGATGAGCTTCAAGATTGATTAGAATGACTAAATTAGTATAGAAATGTAAAATCACGTCATTTGAAATTCATCCGTCCATCCATCATGTCGTATACCAAAATATTATACTTTAATGCATGAACGAACAAATCTTAAATGACTTGATCTCCCATCCTTAGACTAATTTAGACATTGATCAAAATGAATGTTCGGATTTTTCAATTAATGTCCCAAAAGAAAGTTCTCACGTGGTTGTGACGAAAGGAGTTCTCACCGGATCATAGCCATATACACACACAAAATGAATGGAGAGACTAGTTATGGATAAGATCAAGAAGAGTATTCTTATTTTACAATTTATGGATTTTTATGGGGAAATGAGGTAGTGATTTATCTAGCTTGGACAAAAAAATGTCGTAACTATTATGTGTATACATAAAAAATGAATGGAGAGACTAGTTATGGATGAGAACAAGTAGAATATTCTTATTTTACAATTTAGGGAAATTTTCAGGGGAATTGAGGTGGTGACTTTATCTAGCTTAGACAAAAAAATGTCAAAACTTGCATCAAAACCCCCACTTAAAACTATTCAGTAAGTCGTCCAAAAATTTCAATACATCCGGAGCATAAACCTGAAAATGTTAAAAGTTGGTTCAGTAATGCAAATATTGATTAAATTTACAACAAATAGCAATGATATGCATCAAAAGAGTGCAAGCATTATCCTGCAACTGCAAGTACAATCCAGGCATCATTACATTTGGAAAGTGATGATTAACTAGGTTCTAATGCTCCCAGGAAACCTTAACTACACCTTTCCTGCACACACAACAATTGTGGCAACCATCATACTACCCTTTTCAACAACATAAGCAAAACATTCGATTTAAAGGCTGTGTAAGTTACAAATGTTCAGCAGAAGCAGAACAGGAGATGGATATCCACAGGTCAGATTAAAAACTACTGACATATTTTGGTGGAGTGAGAACTGAAAATACATCCATCTCTCATGTAGAAAGAGAGTACTTTTTATTTGTTTGTGTGTGTGTAATGTAAATCTTGGGGGAGTGAGAACTAAAAACAGATCCATCTCTCAAGCAGAGAGAGATCACTTTTAATCTGTGTGTATGTGAAAGGCATTACCATCTCTCATATGAAAATAAGGAGATTAACATTTCTCATGTAGAAAAAAGGACTACTGATGAGGACATCAAATCTGTTTTATTTTATTTTGCGATTTAGCAATATGTAGTTTATTTGAGAGATTTGAGAGATTTATTTGAGAGATTTGTTTGAGATTTGTTTTGGATTTGTTTTGAGCCTATATATAGGCCTTGAGAATAATGAGAAAATATGCTATTCTTGATTAACAAAATTATTGTGTTGAGTTATTGCTCTTCATCCCTCTTTTTTTGTGAAACAACTGACAGAGTTATTAGGGTTTGTGAAAAATCCTATTAAAATTTTAGGGTTTGTGATAAACTCTAAAAGTACATCCAAAACTCCAAATTAAAAGGAAAAAAAATCCCAAAAACCTAATCCCCAAATCCAACTCAAAGTCAACCCTAACCCCTTCTCCTACTTCTTCCTCTTGCATCCCGAAACCCTAGCTCCTCGGCACTGTCGTCTTCCCCGTTCGCCCCTCCACCGACCCTCCTTCACCACCCTCAATGCCCTTATTGCCCTCGCTTCCACCTTCAACTACCCAACCCAGACAGCCCTCGTCGACCCCGCACCCTCACTGTTTCCCCGTCGTCTTCCCTCGCTCGTCGCCACCTCCTCGCCCCCTACCGCGACCCAACTCCTCATCTGAACCCCAACCTCATCTCCTTCCCTCCTTGACGTCTCTACCCAACCGCGACCACTCCTTCACCTCCTCCGCTGCCTTCCACTGCCGATGACCAGCGCCGTCAACCGCCGAAGCCCTGCAGCCGCATCTTGCTATCCCGCTGCTCATCTTCCGCAATTACACACAATCTGCAACCCTGGTAAACTCTTTCCTCTTCTCAAATATTTGTGTTACTGCTTTATCATCTTTATAATATTATTTAATTAATCTGTCACCCACAAATATTGAGAGAGTGTGTTCTACTAGCCTATTAGTGTACAAATTTTTATTGAATATCTTACATACTAAGAACGGTTAAGTATTATTGTTGATTGATAGCACTGAACTTTTAATTGGGCTTGTTAAACTATTTCACATCTTAAAAATCCATCAAACCAATTAATAGTTATAATTTCTAACTTAATCTGCATTACGTGTTGGTAAATTTAATCCTTTAAAATTCTTGAAAATTCTCTATTTAAGGTTAAGTTTTTATATCATTTTGGTATCAGTGCGAAGGTTGTTAAAACCCTAGTTCTTGCATCATTTAATCATAATTTTTTGCATTCATTTAGGATTGTTGTAGAGTCTTTTATTTTATTTTCTTTCTTTTAGATCATTTCAGATTTATTAAAAAAAAAACTTAGGTGCATTTAGGACATGTTTTCCCAAACTTCAGCAAACACATGACCCCTAGTTTTCCACCGTTGGTGAATGCGTCTTCGCAGCACCATCACAGATTCTGAAGAGCTTTTTTGTCCCTCCCAAACCACCCAATTAGGAACCCTAGACTTTCGCAAGTTCCTCTTCGAACTGAGATGGACAACTCTGATATTTCCACCACCCTAGCTGTCATTCAAGTAACTCTTGCCAAGATCAATCAGAGACTTGAGAAAGTGAAATTAAATCAAAATGTTGCCCCTGAGCTTCATTGTCAGATCTCCCAAGAAAATGTTCGTGACGATCGATGACAAGAATGTGACCCTAACGAACAATACAAAAAGAACGTCAAGGCTGACGTTCCCTACTTTGAAGGCCATATGGAATCCCAAGCTTATCTCGATTGGATCCGTGTCATGGACCACTACTTCGTGTGGTTTGACATAAGCAAAGCCCTGAAGGTTAAATTTGTCACTATGAAATTGACTGGTAAAGCTCAACAACACTAGACCAATCTTCAACACACCCGTAGAGGCCGAGGCCTGGCGCCCATAGCCACTTGGGAAGCCATAAAAGAGAAACTCACTGAGAGATATGTGTCGTTATAGTTCCACACCCGATTGCTAGATTCGTGGAACCAACTCTATCAAGGAAGCAAATCCACCTAAGAGTATGTTGATAACTTTGACGACTTTGTTATTCGGTGCAATGTCTTAGGTAAAGAGAACGAAGAACAAACTCTCTCTCAGTTTAGAGCTGGATTACAAGCCGATCTTAGGAATGAGCTAATTCATAGAAACGTAGACTCCTTGGCCGCAGCTTATGCCCTTATCATAGATATGGATTCCCTTAAAGCAAGTTCTCATTACAAGTCCATTGATTCGATGAATCATTCCTCTAGAATGACCCCTCCTGATCCCTCTAGACCTGAGCACTCTTCTCCTCAGTACCCTAACAAGTCTTAACCCAAGCAAGTCTACTTCAAATTCCTATCCACTTAGAAACGACAACACGGGTAAGAACACTGAAAGAGACTACTATAAGATTGAACCTCTCACTAAGTGCTATAAATGCAAAGGATACGGCCATGTTGCTGGCAACTGTCCTAGCCCAAGTAGGATCAATATAGTAGAGGGTACCGTTGTCCTCGCTGATGAGCCCGACAATGAGTTTACCTATGAATCTCATGTAAGTGATGACTTTGATGAAGAAGAGGATGACCAACCTCAATTGAATCCGATCGATCCAATCACCTCCATTGAATATACCTGAGTCACCTATTCCTTCCCAAGTCACTTGGCAGCCTATAGATTTTATCGGTGTGTTAGAACATCCTAGAGTTACAGAGTCTGCATCCACATTTGCATCCTGCATTCACGATTTATATAGAGAAATTTCCAACGAAATTAATCAGAATAATTTTAACTACAAGTTAATAACAGATACTAGAAGAAAATGTAAAAAATTTTATGCTGGTGACGAAGTGATGGTTCGGATTCGTACGAAACGGTTTCTAGCTGGATTCGTTAAGAACTTGAACATACGTACTGCAGGCCCATTTAAAATTCTGCATAAAATCAATGATAATGCCTATGTCGTCGACCTTCATGAAGATTTTGGCATAAGGCTTTCAATATTGAGGTTCTAGTACTCTATGAAGGTCCAAAATTTAACCCTATAAATTCTTTTATAGATGAACCTATCCTGCAGCCTAATGGTGAGATTTCCACATTTTTCCCTTTACCTGATACACTTACCCACCGACAAACAAATTGAATCATATTTTAGATGATCAAATAATCTCTACCAGAAATGGTGGTATTCATAGGTATTTGGTGAGGTGGAAGAACAAGCCGAAGCCGGATGACACTTGGAGTGATCGTGAGGAGCTCCCACGCGTGGATCTAGATCTTTTGGAGCACCATAACAGGATCCCTGGTTTTGACTCGACTGGGTAGAGCCCTCTCCCACCCGGAGAGAAAGATGAGGACATCAAATCTGTTTCATTTTATTTTGAGATTTAACAAATGTAGTTTATTTGAGAGATTTAATTGAGAGATTTGTTTTAGATTTGTTAGAAATTTGTTTTGGATTTGTTTTGAGCCTATATATAGGCCTTGAGAATAATGAAAAAATGTGCTATTCTTGATTAACAAAATTATTGTGTTGAGTTATTGCTCATCATCTCTCTTTTTGTGTGAGACAACTGAGAGAGTTATTAGGGTTTGTGAGAAGTCCTATTAAAATTTTAGAGTTTGTGATGTAAAACCAACCCTAAAATAGAGAATTTTCCAAGAATTTTAATGGGTTAATTTTACCAACATGAAAGTGCGGATTTAGATTGGATATTTTAACAGTTAACAGGTCCGATGGGTTTTCAAGAATTGAATCAAATGCTAACAATCCCAATTAATAATTCAATCTTAATCAATCAGCAAATCCCTATGTGTTTCAGCAAGTAAAAAGAGCAATACCAATTCGTACTCTAATCTAGCATGTGGATCACTCAATCTCAGTATTTTGTGGTCGACAGTCAAATCAGATAATATACTAGATGATAAGGCAGTAAAACACAAATATCTAAGAGTGGAAAGAGTATACCAACTGAGCGGAAAATCAGCGTAGATCTCGGAGTTGAGCAGCAACAAAGAACACAGCAACGCTAGAAGGACGGCAGCAACAACAGCAAGGGCTGCTAGATCCGGCCGGCAGGGAGGTGTAACGGCACTGGCGTGGACGGCTCCGGCGGGGACAGGAGGTGAGGGTTTTTGCGGGGCTTCGGGAAACGAAGGTGGGAGGAGAAGATGGGAGCGGGAGTTGAGGAGTAAGGTGATGAGGGTGTGGAGGCTGCTGCTGGCGGTTGACTGGCGACGAGGCAAAGAGAACCGGGGGTTTGGATGTCGGCGAGGTGGAGGACGGAGAAGGGAAAGTAGCGGTCGACGATGGGGCTGTCGGGGCGTGGTCGAAGCTGAGGGATTTGGGGCTTTGGAGTGGGTTCGTATGTGGAGATCGGAGTGAGGCCTGGTGGGTTTGGGATTTTTGTGAAGTGGGGGGTGAAACGGGATCTGAGATGACGAAGGAAGGAGAAGAAAGAAGGGAAGCGGCTGTAGACGGGGGGAAATTATAATTAGGGTTTGGTTATTTGGGATTAGGGGAGATTGTATTTGGGAATTTAGGGAAATTTGTGGGGATTTTTAATTGGGGATAAGTTTTAGAACTAATCACTAATTCTAAAACTAGATTAGGATTTATCACAAACCCTAATTTGTATCTCGATTGTATCACACAAGGGAGAGAAAATGAAGAGCAAAACTCAACACAGGTTTTTTTTTATCAATAATGGCATGCCTTTCTCATTAATCTCAAGGCCTTTAAATAGGCTCAAATACATCTTGAAACACATCTCCAAAATATTCTCAAAATTTAAAAAAAATTACAAAAAGATTACATATGGCTATAATTGCCAGAAATAAAAAAATGGTAATGAAATAAACTAAACAGGAAAGATGTCCTCATCAGTTTGTGATCAACTCTAAAACTACATCCAAATCCCCAAATTAAAAGGAAAAAAATCCCAAAAACCTAATCCCCAAATTCAACTCAAAGTCAACCCTAACCCCTTCTCCTTCTTCTTCTACTTCCTCTTGCATCCCGAAACCCTAGCTCCTTGACGTCGTCGTCTTCCCCGTTCGCCCCTCCACCGACCCTCCTTCGCCACCCTCGTCGCCATCATCGCCCTCGCTTCCACCTTCAACTACCCAACCCCGACAGCCCTCGTCGACCAACCCGCACCCTCATTGTTTTCCCATCGTCTTCCCCCGCTCGTCGCCACCTCCTCGCCCCCTACCGCGACCCAACTCCTCATCCAAATCCCGACCTCATCTCCTTCCCTTCTTTCCCTCGTCGATGTCTCTACCCGACCGTGACCACTCCTTCACCTCCTCCGCTGCCTTCCACTGCCGAGGACCACCGCCGTCAACAACCGAAGCCCTGCAACCGCATCTTGCTATCCCGCTGCTCCTCTTCGGCAATTACACACAATCTGCAACCCCGGCAAACTCTTTCCTCTTTTCAAATATTTGTGTTACTGCTTTATCATCTCTATAATATTATTTGATTTATCTGTCGTTCACAAATATTGAGAGTGTGTGTTCTACTAGCCTATTAGTGTACAAATCTTTATTGAATATCTTACATGCTAAGAACGATTAAGTATTATTGTTGATTGATAGAATTGAACTTTTAATTGGGCTTGTTAAACTATTTCACATCTTGAAAATCCATCAAACCAATTAATAGTTATAATTTTTAACTTAATCTGCATTATGTGTTGGTAAATTTAATCCTTTAAAATTCTTGGAAATTCTCTATTTAGGGTTAAGTATTACATCAACTACCTTTTATTTAGTATTCATTGTCTCTGCATATGGTCTTGTTCTCTGAGATTTGTGACTTTTCTGCACTCTTCGTTGTTCTTTGCATCAGAGAGAGTATTATTCTAGAGTACAAGTAATGTACAAGGTGCAAACGCCATATGGGGTAAGGTTGCTGGATAACTATCATCATGATCATCATACTGTGCATGTATTGTATAACATAATGCATCCATAATAATCTCTTCTTAAATTTATCAGAACCCTTCTTTTTTTTGTGACAGAATTGCTCTAATTGGGAAAGAACCAGCCTTAGGTCGAATTGATTCTTGGTCATCCCAATAAGAGTGCAAAGAACCTTCCATTGTGCTACATGTGCTTGGAACATGACTAATTTACGAAGGCCATAAAGCAACAGAGAAAAATGAAAAAGACTAGTATGGCATGATTTGCAATTTGAATCTCAGAAAACTGAATGAACTTATAGAGAAAGAAACATGCTATTACCACAATAACATTCGAGGGAAAGATGGTACAAATTCCAAATCGGAGTGATTTTTTTTAGCAACTGTATATACCACTTGGAATATAATAAATTTAATCTTTGTTTAGAAACAACAACAACCAAAATAACATCAACCAAGAAACAACTGAAAGCAATAAAACCAACCTTCACTTGAAAAGACACTAGTAGATCACCTAAGCTCAACAGGGGATAAAACCTACAAATAAAATAACATAAGGTACTACTTACTCAATAAATAAATAACACAAATATTAACATTATTTAGTGCTAAAACAACAATTTTCCAATAGAGAAAATGTAAAACATTTAAACCAGAAAATCCTCTACAGGCTTAATATATATATAGGTTCGGAAAGAAAAAAATAGACAGTGATCACCAATTAGTACAAGTAGCAAAACTGGGAAATTAAAATTATTGGGAAGCTCTCCATACCACCACTAAGGGAAGAAAAAAAGAAAAGAAAAAAACAGAAGATCAGGCGAGCCAGAGGTCAACTCTAGGAACTGAACCAACTAAGATTAACTGTTTCTGCAAGTTAATGTGAAATAGATTAGGGATTGTTTGGCTCCATGCAAAAGCTAATATAAAATAACATCTCATCATTGCATCCAGTCATTGCCTCCATTTTTTTTTTATTCAAATACCACTTCGCTCCAAAATTAACATCTTAAGTATGGAGGAAAGTTGTATTTGAATAAAAAAGTTTGGAAGCAATGACAGAATGCAATATATTTGCAATTGCGCTTGCACTTGCAAGGAAACAAACACACCCTAGGTTCGTGCTTGAAGTAGGATCCATTAACTGATTTTATTTTTTTTTATTAAAAGATGACCCATTAACTGATTGACCTAATATAATGTGATCAGGGATTAATTAATTGTAATAGTGTACTGCAAGGTTAAAGAAATGACTAATTTACCAAATACTCATATGGAGCGATGGACTTTTAGTCACAACAAATTGGTATCAGAGTTCGGTCAAGATGTTCGGCTGTTGATGGGATATTATTCAAGTTGTTGTGTCAAGCCAGTACACCCCCAAGGTGAGAAAGCTTATGGATGAATGACTGCCTTCTTGATTGGGCTTTGGCTACTGAGCTACTCATGGTTGATTCAGTCTCATAACCGAGAACATACATAGGACTTTTGTCAAGTCAGAGGCCAACAATATGGGTGCCGAGTAAACAGATGACCTGGACGCATTGTCTTGCCAAGTCAACAAGGTGATTGGTGGGACCGAAAGCATGGGTGAAAGTCAAATGTGGAAGATGCAAGGTCACATGCGGAGCACAAGGAATACAGTCTCACAGGTGGAGACTAATATTAACCTCTAGGATTCTCAAAGGATCAGGCTCTCTCAATGTGAGCCAAGGTGGAGATTGTTGGGTTGTAGCTCGAAGATTAGTCCCACAAGGAAAATCAAAGAGATGGATAGATGGCTAGTTAGTTTGGAGTTTGGACCCAAGACTGCAATAGGGGTTTCCACTTTTGCAGAATTACGAAATATTCATCTGCAGTAATAGGCTAAAAAATAATTGGCCTTTAGTCGCTAGGTAAACTTCATAGAAATTCTCTAGTATGGATATGTAACCAGGATTTAGAACCATTTCAATATAATGAAATGTATGAAGAAGTATTACCACTGCTTAAACAATCCAGCTTGGAGGAAGCAATAACAACTAACACAGAGTCACACAAGCTTGAACAAAAATGTTGAGATCTAGAGGTCGAAATTAGAAAGTTAATCAAGTACTCGTATTAAACTCTATTTACTAATGAATATGATAATCAAAACTTCAAAGTCAACAAGTTCAGCATAAAATAAATACATTTTTTAGTTGTTACCCCCCTTAATTCACGTATATTTGTTATTGCTTATTAGGCCCCCTAAATCATGTTATTCTCTGTTGGGCACCCAAATTTGGATTGGTTACACCAATAACCCCTAGTAGTTAGCTTATAGGCTTGGGTTAATATTTCCAGTATGACTTAACAGAACAAATATAAATTCACATCACGGCCTTACCAAAATCATCCTCAATGATTTCCAATAGTTAGAATTTCTTTTTGTTGAGAAATCGTGGGATCTGAAATACCCTATGACACGAGAGTCAAGATCCACAAACACACAAAGAACTCGAACAGCACAGGCTCGACTCAGTACCCATAGGGTTGGTCGACCTACCTGCTTTTAGAGCCATTAATCAGTAGACTGAGCCATAAGGTTGGCACGCGCACACACACACACACAACTTCAAGTGTGGACTCCTAAATACCATCAGAAAATAGCCCAAACCATTCAGGCTCAATCCAGTCGACTGACCCACAGGTTGGTCGACCCACCTTCTTTTAGAGTCATTGGTCAGTCAACTGAAAGGAACCCTAGTCAACTGACCTCTGATTCCCTTGAACAGTCGACTGACCGATAAGGTTGGTCGACCAATCTACTTCCAGAGCCATCGGACAGCTGACTAAAACCCCAGTCGACTGACCTCAAAATTGTGTTAACCTGTATCTTGGCATCTCAATTTGATCCCAGTGGACCGAATTTGCTACTGTGGTTGTTCTTTCCACTTCTTTGATTTGAATGCAGGCCACAACTCAAAAATTTTATCCCAAAACACTGTTAAGTAGACGTCCCCCTTTTCCATTCAATATTATCTCCTCCAACTTATATAAAGTAGAGGAACAAGTATTAGAGCAACAAAAGATGATGAAGGTTAGTTTATCAGATTCCTCCACTTAGGATATTATAGTCGCTTACGCTCCCCAGCAGTGCTATGAGAGATATGGAAGAAATAATTAGACCTATCAGAAGAAACGATTTTAAATGGGGGGCCTGATAGCAAATAATCATGAAGTAAGGGGGAAATAGCAAAATGCCCTAAAAAACATACAAAACGTAAGGAGATCCAATAAAGAAAGAAATATGATTTTACCTCGAAATTATCTTTGAAATAGTAGACAGTACATTGCTTGCCTCAGCGATAGAACTCATACTGCCAGTACAAAAGCTGTCTAGTAGCTGAGAGAAATTTCTGTAATTAGATAGGTGGCCCTTAAAACACCAGGGCAGAAAGCAAGGTATTAATAGCATTGATTTAGGTTGAAAACCTCATTTGTCATCCTAAGAAGTTCATGACTATCTCCATTGTGGAACCATCCATTCGTACATGCATTCTGTAAAAGGGAAATATCAGAATGAGAATAGAATAGAGCATATAGAAACATACAAGGTAATTCAAAAGGTATGAAGAAAAAATAGAATAATTATTCAATAATTTATCAATCAGAACCCTAAAATACTAAATGAAAGATATCGGCCAAAACAAAAGTGTCGAAGAAATAACTGAACCCTTATATAACTTGTCTGTATAAGAGAGCATGTGTTCTACATTCTACTTGTAGGCCACAAATACAAAAGAAGATTACATGATGCAAACTAGAAATGATATAGGGAATACCTCTGTAGTTAGTTGTCAGTGTCAACTACTTTTTCTTGCTTCCGAAGAATCTATTCCCAATGATTTCAAGTTATGACCATCTCTAAAGTTGGTTTTGATAATTCATCTTTCTTCCACATAGGTGCATATGAATGTATATTTAAAGCCATTTATCTGATTAAAGGATTGCCCATTGCCAAAGCAGGGTAATTTACAATGCTAAAGCCAACTTTCATGCTTCAGAGTTATAATATTGATTCAATATATAGTCATCAGGAATTTCCAACCTGGGTATGTCTCCAGTTTGTTATCAGATAACCCAAATATGAAAAAGGATAAACAATCCTTGCAAGCATATACTTAATCCTATATCAACATTCAGCAACCACTTGGAAAATACCTTGTAGAGGATGTTAGAATTATAATTATCTTTAGGTACCTAAGTGGAGGAATCTGTTAATTAATCAATAAGCATTTTCCTCTTCTCTTAGTACCTATTCACATGGTATCAAATCAGGAACCTCCTCAAAATTTCCTAAACCTAGCCTTTCTTCTTTCATTTTCTTTTCTTTTCTTTTCTTGAAAAAGAAAAGGAAAAAAGAAGAAGAAAAAGAAACCTAACCCTACTGCTACTGCATAACCTCAGTTGTCACCTTCTCTCTCCCCGCTATTTCGCTCCCTACTGAGCTGATCGTCCTCTCCGAACCAGTGATACTAGGTTCGTAGTATGTTTCAATTCGTGGTATGGTATGACATCGTAGTACGGTCCCTTAAGCTGTACATAGTACGGTGGGGTTAGGATGAGTTAGTGCACTCAATAGTCTCAATTGAGTAATATACATGAATGCATGTATGGGTACAGATAGAGACAGAAAATCAGACCATAAATACATTAGTCACTTGCATTGCAAAATATAAGAGCAATAATTAAACTAAACCCAATGACGAATTATGGAGACCTTGAAGAGAAGTTAATGTTATAATAAGTTAAGGGTTTATTTTTTTATTTTTTTATTTTTTTTTATAAGTAGATGACCTCTGTCATCGTTTCATTAATGAGGATTAAAGAAACATAGTAGAACAAAATACATAAAGCCCTGCAGGGCATCCAGCCAAACTAGTCTCATACGGTCAAACTAACTAGCAACTAACTAGTCGCAGACCGGCAAAATGAAAGTACATAAAAATCAAAATACGACAAAGTACATAACGATAATCCACTACTCCCGCACTGTCTGTGCGATCTGCACTCTAGTTGCTTGCTTTCTACTCCTCATCGGACCTCCTAATCTTCTTAGCATTCTCCACGCTACCTGCCCAGTCATGAATTAGAAGGAAAATGTTATTCATTGAAGAATTAAATCTGTGATTAATGTTTCTAAAACATGAGTCGTTTCGGTCTAGCCATAGTCTCCACATAGTAGCCGCTACAGCTAAATCCCAAGCCCTTTTGTCCTGTGCCCTAATGAACTCGTCTCTCCAATTGCCCCATATCTCCGAAGTGGATTTAGGGAACCATGTGCACCCGAAACCTCTACAGACAATCTCCCACGTATTAGCCACTTTAGGGCACGTAAAAAATAAATGTGTCGAGTCCTCATCCGCTTGAAGGCATTGCACGCATCTAACGTCAACCTGAATGTTTCTTCTCCTAAGATTAATTTTTGTTAGAATTGCGTCGTTATGAACTAGCCAACTGAATACTTTAACTTTAAGCGGCGCTTGAGTTGCCCAAATCCTACTCCCCACAATGCACCTTATCCCCCCGTCATTGATCCAAGAGTACATTGACGC
Source organism: Hemerocallis citrina (assembly GCA_017893485.1). Taxonomy (NCBI): domain Eukaryota; kingdom Viridiplantae; phylum Streptophyta; class Magnoliopsida; order Asparagales; family Asphodelaceae; genus Hemerocallis; species Hemerocallis citrina. The sequence goes on along the minus strand of CM030364.1, from coordinate 13,390,818 downwards.
GACTGAGAAAGATGGTGCCCCTTGGAGGTTCCAGCACCTCTCGTCTGGTTCGTTAGTCGTATGACCCCCCTCCGCCTGAACTAGCCTATTAAGATCTTTGAATTGATCGATGCACTCCTGTGTCAGTCCTTCCGACACCGTGAACCCGAGTTTACTGTTTCTCCATACATCTGCCACTAGTGTGTCTGGATTGACTACAACCGCCGCGGCTTGAGGGAATAAGTTTGTAAGAATTCTGTTCCCGCACCATTTGTCTTTCCAGAATCTCGTCCCCTTACCGTCCCCTACTCTGCATCTCGTGTTCGTGTTGAAGATCTCTCCTTGCTTGGCAATCCCTTTCCATAGAAAGGAAACCCTCCCTCCCTTGCTTCGTCCCCCGAAACGAAATTTTTTCCTTTTTCGATAAAGATTAAAGGAGTAGGACCACCACCCTCGTTTGTTGTTGTTGATCTTCCACCACCACTTACTATGCAAGGCTCGATTCATATCATGGAGATTTAGGATACCCAACCCTCCGAACTCTCTTTTCTTACACACTCTACCCCACTTAATGAGATGATACCCTTTGCTGCCCTCACCGGTTCCCTTCCATAAGAAACGTCTTCTCATTTTATCTATCTTATGAATAACCCACTTGGGAAGTTCATAAATAGACATAAGATATAACGGGGATGGCGTTCAGAACCGAATTTAGTAGCGTGATCCTTCCGCCTAACGATAGGAACCTACTTTTCCAACCGCCCAATTTCTTTGCAATCTTTTCGATCAAAGGCGTCCAATCCTCTCTTAATAGCGGGCCCGGTCTAATTGGGGTCCCCAAATATTTGATAGGGAATTCCGCAGTCTCACATCCAGTGTTCTAAATGGCATCCGCCTCGGACGCCTAGGCGGCGCCTAGGCGCTCAAAAAGAGGAGAACGAACCGCATATGCAATAGGCGGTACTCTAGGCGTTGAGATGGCAGTTAGGCGTACAAGGCGTCGATATGGCGGCGCCTAGGCGGCCGAGGCGGCTGAGGCGGATCAGGCGGCTGACAGATTTTTTTGTAATTTTTTTTTTTCAAATTCTTTAAAATAGTCTCTTCATCTTCAACAGAAAAAAGCCTCTTCATCTTCAACAGAAAAAAGCCTCTTCATCTTTACATTAAGGTGTTACTAGTTCACGTTATATTTGAATTTTTATATGACTGATTATTGTTTATGTCATTATGAATCTTAAGTTTACACCATAATCGTTATTAAACTTCTAAAATCATTCTGGCCTAGCATCACTTGTGAATTGTGATGCATTTAATCCCATGGCCTGGCCATTTTCTTCAAGAAGATTAGTTGTCCTTGATCGCAATAACTCCAATAAATTGTTTGTTTCATCCCTGCAACCTCCATTGTCAAGATTAAGAATCATTCAATCATATTAGGATAAAGATTAAAGAATTCACAAAATAATTTAAATTACAAGCACCAAAGTTCCAACTTCACAAAAAGATTTAGACTACAAGCAAAAATAGAGAAATGTAACTTTTAAAAGGTTAATATATTAATATTTAAAAAATAAAAACAAAACGCCTAGGCACTGCTTCGGCGCCGCCCAGGCGTCCTAGGCGGTAGGCAGTCCTTGGCCGAGCCGCCACCGCCTGACGCTGTTTACAACCTTGCTCGCATCCTAGAATGTGAGAAATCGTTGCAGTCGATATTGATAGGTGTTCACTAATTGGGATCACACAGCTTTTCTGGAGGTTAATCTTCAACCCCGACCAACCTTGGAAGCATGCTAGCGCCACTTTCATCGCAACAGCCTCCTCCTCCTTAGCCCTCCCGAATAACAGAGTATCATCCGCGTATTGCAGTATGGTCATGGCTTGATCTATTCCTTTTATCTCAATTCCTTTGATTTGATTGTTGATTTGTGCTCTCTTGATCATTTCAGCCAAACCGTCTGCCACAATAGCAAACAATAGTGATGATAAGGGATCCCCCTGTCTTAGGCCTTTTTTGCATCTGATTTTCTTTCCCTGCCACCCGTTTACTTGTATGAAAGATTTTCCTCCATGAACGCATTTTCTAATCCACATTCTCCATTTTTCTCCAAACCCTTTCAGTCGAAGCGCCTCCTCCAAACAGTCCCAGTGCACCGAGTCATAGGCTTTTTGGAAGTCTAATTTCAATAGGAAGCCGTCCACATTACCTTTTTTCCCTCTAAATACGATTCGTGTGCTGCCGCTATACTGTCCATGATGTCCCTGCCTCGAATGAAACCACTTTGCGATTGTGAGACGACATCTTGAATATTCGGTGCTAATCTTTGTGCTAATACTTTTGAGATGATTTTGAAGGATCCGTTAATTAAGCTGATCGGTCTAAGGTCTTCAGCTGTTCGAACTTCTTGTTTCTTCGGGATTAGAATAATTGTGGCATAGTTGAGTCTCTCCAGGTTAGTGGATCCGTTATGAAGATGTATATGCGGATAGTTAGTTTAAGAGATACGGCTCACAAACCCACTATGTACCAGATTGCAAAATCCGGATTGTGGTTCGGAGTGGAGACCCAAATCACACTGACGACCTCGCCACAGCATCTGACACCCTCCTATGAACTCGTCGTTGTCTCCAACCCACTTTGTCAATCTTGCTACTGCGGCCATCCACTTTAATCGACCTCTCCCTGTAACTTTGCCTCCTCTTCCATGATAGGATCAAGTCCCTATGACTGTTACCAGGTTCACAATACGTTTCAAGTCATGGTATGCAGGATCTTGGTATGCTACCCTAAGAAATACCTAGTTCGGAGAGGGTAAGATGAGTTGGAAGACTCAAGATGCTCATTAGAGTTTTATGTATGTGTAGATAGAGAGAGAAATAGAGAAAATTAATAAATAAAACTACTAGCTACCTGCATTTCTCAATGTACAATTGATAACTCAATTAAACCCCCTTTCGAATTGAAGATAATTTGAAGAGTTAATAAATAAAGGTGTTCAATTTGAAGAACTAGGCAAAACCCTATACAGATAGCTTAAGAGGTCCGGATTGCGAACCCACCATAAATTGGATCGCAAGAGTCAAATCGTGGTCCGGCGGAGGGTGGAAGAACCTGGTCACTAGTCCCTATAAATAAAGAATATAGAAGAAAGAAAAGGTTGATCACTTCAAAGGCATCAAACCTTCAAAATGCTTCAAGGAATTAACTTTCTTATTCCTTAAAAATAATATTAGGAATTTCGTAATCTGGCACCGCTAAAATAAACTAGAACGACAACCGATAAAGTTGAAACAGTCAAGAAGAAAATAGATCATACCAAACACATGATTTCACCAATTTGGCGAGCCTAATCCAGGGGAGAAATATCCGAGATTTTATTTAATAAGAGACGATACAAGATGTTACAATAACTCTCTTACCAAGAATCTATCCATCTCTTGAGCCTAAGTTTACAATGGAAAAACTCTCATATGAAGTGCATACCTCTCATGAAGGCTATAATATTTCTTTATAGAAATCTAAAAACTTCTAGGGTATTATTCTCAATATTTATTTCCAAATTTAAAAACTAATCTTGGACCCCAAGACTAACCAAATATAAAAGTAAAACTTGGGCCCTAAGAAAATTTCCCACTCCAAAATCTGGAATTAATTTTTTTTCCTAATTTGGTAAATAATATGAATTATTATTCCTGAATTCCAAAGATCCCAAATTTTCAATTATGTTTGGTGTCTTCGATCGAAAAATTCGACTTAGCCCCCCCCCCCCCCACCCCACCCCACGACTATAATTCATGTTTAGGCCTTTGAGATGTTCTATACTTTTATTACCTTTAATATTTAGAACATGAACCCATCAAATAATAACAATCCAACCTTACAATTTAGGAATTGAGCCTCGGCCAATACTGACTAAACTTGGTCGGAAATACTTACCAATTTGATATTTAAAGAAAAAAAAGGGGGATCAACGACTCTTCCATGGGATCATCCGATACCACTTGGACATCTCTTAGATCACCAACTATTAAACATAAGAAAATATGAGTAACAACTATTAAATGGAGCAAAATAAAACCTTATAAAACGTATGAAAATGATAGATTTAGCGCCTCCTAATCTTTTTCGCTCGATTTGGAAGATCGAACTGCTTTGAGATATTGAGAGATGAGAGAAGTGGGTGGTCAGGATTATGGAGGTTAATGTTTAAGAAATGGGCAGCTAAGGTTCGAGAATTTATGGAGAACGAAGTTTTGAGAAGCTTGAATCTAGACCGTTCACCCAAAAAGAAACTAATCCTGACCACAATTCGTGTCTGACTTCTGATAAGGTCGAAGATTGGGTTCCCACTTTGGTAAGAATGAAAAAAAAAAGATGCTGGGAAACAATTAAAATCGTATAGGGAGATTTTATGAAAATGTTGAGTCTATAGCACAATAAATTGGAGTGTGACTTTGACTCCCTTTTGTCTTAATTAACTTATTTATTTTAAAAAGGAAACTATGAATCAAGTTGGGTCGGCTATGTTTAATTTAGTTTAGAGGTTTTTTGTGAATGTGTTATAATTACTCTAATTCGCATTGATGTGAATGAAAATTTTGTTTTGTATTTCCATGTTACATATTGAGTCAAAATAAAGGTGATGCAAGCGAGACTAAAGAATCGAAGGAGAGAAAAAGGCAAAAACAACAGCAAAATCGACCTGTCTAAGGGTGGGTCAACCACCCTGAAATGGGTCAGCGGACTCTAGCTAAAGGTGCACTCTGACAGTGACTAGCACTGGGTTGACCATATTGGTGTATATGCCCTAGAGGCCAGTTGTATATTGACCTTACTAGTTTACATTGTATCATTACATTTATTTAATATATGAGGCATTTCAATTATTGTGATTAAATGAACAAAATAAAGTTCTTAGAATAGTAAGTTCAATGCCATTATCAAGTGCATGACTTGATTGTGAGATCATATTGGATGAAATCAGAACACTATTGTTAAATATCCATAGTCAAGTATTAGTGTGAATTAGGACAACAATAATACATAGAAGAATAGTATGTGGGTAGACTGATGACCATATCTGATGGGTCATGGATATGAGATATCAAGTCTTCACATGGGTACATATTAGAGTAATAATGTACTGGACTGGCCCACCATGAGAACGTTGCATGGATCATTACGTGAGTATCATAAGCGGTTCTTACAGTGACCATGGTGTACGTGGTCCTTTGCCTTAAAGTCACTACGATTTTCTACATGAGAAGTTATATGTTTTAATATCGTCAAACATCGTCTGTAATAAGGTGATTATAAAGTCGGCTATTGGACATACTATGAATCATTCGAAGGAATGTAAGGGGCTTGAATAGGATTTGTCCCTCTTACATAATAGGACCGATATCTTCGAGCCCCTTGATTGAGACTGCAGAATACATGGTCGTGCTCAAATGAATCAATATGAGATATTGATGTCATTTGTCTTAGTAAGTCTACTCGGACATCAAGAAACCAAATATTGAACTATATAAGGGTGACACGCTCCATGTCTTACGATCAATTAAGATATCTGGAGAAAATGACTAGACTACATGGTAACATTGGTTACGAATAGGTTATGTCAAATCATTGGCATTTCCGTTACTTGAGTAGCAACGATGTATTGCTACCGCTCACTGTTTGTAGTTTTAAAATAGGATTTTAGTATTACTGTCAATGTAATGGAAACCTACAGAGTCACACTTGGAATGGATTGAAATTGGAATTTAAATTCATAAGATGAATTTAATTGAGAATCCAAGTAAGACTTGGATTCCCAACGTTGGTTGGACAATTAGTTAGACTAAATGGGCAACCAAAATTAGAAGGCCCGCACAAGTCTGGCCTAGGTTAGATTATGAGCCGACAGCTTCACTAGTCACTTAGGGCGGCCTTGCTGCAAATATATATATATATATATATATATATATATATATATATATATATATATTGTGTGTGTGTGTACGCGCAGGAGATAGATTGAAAACCCTAGCCATCACAGAGAGTGAGTGAGAGCATGAGGAACATCCCCTTCCCCGCAGCTAGCACCGCAACTTATGGGAGAGCCCGATTTTGCTTCGTTCGTGTGGATACCGTAGAGGTATCGCGACGTTGCAGTCTCGTGATTGGCAGACTGTGCAGACTGTAGAGATAGTTGTTCCATTGTTGAGGTAACACTCCTAACACAGCTTATGGTTTTTGCATGGATACATGGCTGGGTTTCAGATTTTTTGTATTTTTCTGCTGCCTATTTAGTCAGTTGAAACTTCGAAACCCAATAGACCCACCCTCTTAACTGATAAGTGGTGAACCCGGATTCAGGTTTAAGGTTATTGAGATGTTTCGGACTAGGTTTTTTCCAAACTTCTTAAGGTTTGTTTGGGTCATCTTTTTTCAATATAACATACGATTCTAATTGTTTGGCTTTGATTTCGGATTCATCGGACGGTCCAACCGAGGATTTTCTTGATCTCCATAAATATTTATTGTAGCCTTCTTAAGAGCCTGCACTTTATGTTAAAGATTTGCATCACTAACAAAATTCATTTTTTTAAAAATTGGGCTACAACAAAAAAGATATATAGATGGATAAAGTCTGCTAAAGCCCCCTCATTTTTGAATTTGAGCAATTCACACCCCTAAGTTTTGTTTTCCATTGCAACTGCCGAAAGACATTAATTTTTATGTAAAAAGTCAAATTTACCTTTCAAACCTTAGGAGAGTTTGTAGCTAATTTGTTCTCACATATGCTTTTTACTCGTATTTTACATAAATCCCGAATAATTATAAATAATGCATAAGGATTTTCACGGTCTCTTCTCTGCTTTCTTTTGCCTCCTTCTCCTTTATTTTTGTAGATAAGTCCCAAATAATCCAAAATACAAAGGAAACTTATTTGCAAAAGCAATCATCTCCTTCCTCCCACCTCGGTCCTCTCTCTCTCTCTCTCTCTCTCTCTCTCTCTCTCTCTCTCTCTCTCTCTCTCTCTCTCTCTAATCCATAAAACATTAATTTCTGAATTAAGACCCATACAACATTTACTATTTATTTCCACATAAATCACCGCTTTTTCTCTGTTCCTTTCCCCAAAATGCCTCACTCCCCTCAAACCTGATCCTAAACCCAACCAAACACAAACCCACATCCTCACCAACTCTGTCCCCTCCAACTGAATCAAAGTTTGGTCCGAACCCGAACCCGAACCCGCACCCGCGCCCGCGCCCCTACTATTCCTCCTCTCCAACATTGCTTTGTCCACTTCTACTGCAAGTGGGTAGGTGAGGGAGATAGAGAGCACGAAAAGTTGGCACCCTCATTGAAACGATAACCCTCTCCCTCTCCTCCTCCTGTCAAACCAAATCACAGTCCTTACCCAAATCCAAACCCAATATGAAATTCAACTCAAAACCAAACCCAAACTTAAACACACAAAAAACACATTTACTTTTAAATTATTCTTGAGTTAATCATATGTTAACCCAGGGATAAGGGCATTTCAGGTATTAAATACTTTTAAACACCACATGTGTGCATCATGTGACTCCAAAATGAATGGAGTTAAGCTTTTGCAACTAGAAAAACAAAACTTAGGGGGGGAGAGCTGCTCAAGTTCAGAACTATGGGGATCTCCTGGCATAGCATTAAAGCTCAAGGGGCTTTAGCATAATTTATCCTATATAGATTCTTGGTGACACATTTTTATAGTCTCTTGCATCATCTCTCGTTCAATAAGATCTCTAATATTTCTCCCCCTGATTAAGTTTGCTGAACTGAAAAAATAATCTATTTTGGTGTTATTGTTTCTTTCTTCTTGATCACACAACTGGATAGGTTGTTGCCTCGTTTGTTCTGCTATGCCGACTTTCAAATTCATTACAACTCCTAGAAAATTATTGGTCCTTCCTGCAAATTAAACTCTCATCATGTCTCCTAGTTTTGCTAAACTTGCTATATGTATACTCGGTTTTAGTCTTACTAATACCAAATCCCCTAGATTCGAATGTTTCACTTCATCTTTCAAATTTTGAAACTATGCCTTTTCCACTCATCAAAGTATATCACCTACAAACAATATGCACCTTGTGTTGAATATGCCTAGTAAACTAATGCAGAAATAATACAGATAGATAATCGTGATCCATAATAATAAATGATAATAAAAATATTTTTAATAATATAACAACAAAGTGCAAAGCATAATATGTTATAGTCCTCCATAATATTTACTCCTCTTAGATGCACTGGGACAAAGCTTTCCAACAAAGAGGTACATCATATCATCACAAAGACATTACATACCTTGATTGTTCAACTTACATCAAGGGGTTCAAGCATTTAATTATTCAACACAACCATCAGAAAATTCCAACTTGACTTTATGCGCCATTACCAAACATGATTAACAAAATGGCATGTGTAACAGGACTTACCTTGACAGAAATCATGAGCATAAAAGTAGCTGATTGAAGGGAAGTCTCATCCCTGTAATAGTACATCTTAAGAAAAATAACAGAACTGTTACCATCAAGTTAATCAGTTTGAGCAGAAATAGAGAACATATATAAGCATATAACAGAGCACGAATTAACATGTAACAAAGAATTCTTAAAAAAAAATCAATACAACTTATTTTTTATTCATTTCAATTAGCATAATATATATCAATTAATAAAAGCATGCAATTTTATATGTATGAGCAATTAGCCAACTGAAAGAAAAATTGTCTGAAAATTGGGTATTCTTCATAGACTCTTGGATACTGTTAGTAACATAATACTAGAGACATTCGGGCACTCGGTTTTGGTTTCCTTATTTTGGTATCAATTTCAACATTCTCTGAATTCCTGAGTGTGTCATCTCAGCGCAACAGATTTTTGGATGCCAGCATAACACTGTTTAAGAATTAATTAAAAATGTACAAAAATATCTAAAATAGATTACATTATTTTGATAAAAATAGATATTTTTTTATATCTAATTTTACTAAAATTAGATAAATAAACTAATGCAGTTTGTAATACCCCTAAAATAAGTAACAATTATGTTGATATGGTTATTTTATTTTTATCATACACTATTCTTACTATGTTTGTTTTCATCTATATATTTTCTTTGAAGCCCAACTTGTTTACAAAAAAAAAGAAAAGAAAGAAAAAGCCTAACCCAACAACAAAGAGCACAATCACAATTAATTAAAGCTTGAGGGGTTAAGTGTAAAAAGATGGGGACACCTAAGCATTTCTACACCTTTCTACACACCCACACCTCTCTCCTTCTTTCTTCAGCTGGCCGGCAGCAAATAGCAGCCCTCTTTCCCCCCTTTCTCTATATATATGCTCCTACAACTGCTACTACTGTTGTTACTACTACTACTACTGCTGATTACTTCTATTACAGTTGTTTACTTCTACTACTACTGCTGATTACTTCTACTACTGTTGTTTACTACTACTACTCCTAATACTACTTCTACTTCTATTTCTACTACTACTACTGCCTACTTCTACTTCTACTACTTCTACTACTACTACTGCCTATTACTACTACTATACTACTTTACTACTACTACTATTGGAGCAAGAAGTCAAGGAAGAATCAAGGGAAGCAAGGAGGAGAAGGCAATTGAAGACTTTTTCACTAAGTAAAAGTGAGTATTCTTCATACCTCATGTATTTTCTTATTATTTTTCTTTATATATGGAATGAATAATTGATGCTTGCTATTTCCTATCCTAAAAAGCTACAACTTACTTGCATGAATGATTGTTGATGTGTAAATTGACAATATCATGAAAAGAAATTAAATAAGAGTATTGTTAGTGTTGTTTTACTTGCTTATAACTCATATTCTATCCTTAATTATTCGTTTAGTAATTCACACGTAGCAAATTATATAGACTAGAAGTGTTAGTGATGAATGCCTAGTTAGTATTATTTAGAAATTGGTAATGTCGTCTAGTAATTAAAGAAATTAGTTGTATGGTAATCTATATACGGTAAATGGTAAGTTATATAAAAAATAGAGTTGTTGGTATGATATACTTAGTAAATGTTGTTTGTAGTAATTCATAGAAAGTCATGTAATCACTTGTAGTAGTTTACTTATTGTTGTAGTCACTTGTAGTAGAATAGTTTAATCACTTGTAGTAGTCACTTGTAGTAATAGAAGAATGTTGTAGAGTTTGTGTATATTCAAAAGTTAATGTAATTGTAATAGGAGGGTGATTAGAATAACTATGTATAATAAACTTCATGTTAAATCCGTAATCCTAAATGATGCACAACGATGGTATAAAATAACTACCTATGTTAGGTTATGGTGTAGAATTTTGTATAAAAGAATTGAAATTGTAAGTATGCATGGGTAACTAGAAGCTAGTAGAGAGATATGCCATTAAAAGGTTAGTAAAGTGGATTGTAGTAAAGTAAAGAACTATTGGTAGTATAGAAGAGATTGTAGGCATGAATACAGTGATTGATGGAATACCGTATGCATGTGTATGCGGGTATGCATACTTGAATATTTACATATGGTAGTGTTGTGCACATTGAGTGCACTAGTGTGGTGCATGTTGGGCCGACCTCTAGCATGATTTGAAAGCTAAGTTGAACCCAAATTAAATCTAGACGAGACTTGTATTCAACTAGGATGGATTCACTTAGAACCTAGTTAGTGAATTAAGCTAAATTAGTTATGTAAACTTGCTGAAGGATGAAAGTGGAAACTAGGAGCAAAGTTCAATTAACTTAGAAAATAGAAGTTATGATAATAAAGCAATTAGAATCGGGTAAGTTGAGGAATTAAAAAATTAATTTAGAATGATTGGTAAGGACAGACACTAGTTAGGCGTGTACTCACCTGTCAAGGAGACACGTGCGGCGTTGTCTCATCTGGGACACGTGCGGCGTTATCTCGACTGTTAATTTCTGAAATTTAGTGATAAGAGCGGGATGCGGACGTAAGTCACAAGTCCTGTCGGAACTTAGGAGATGGACTCTTAAGTTTCCGTCTATGTTCTGGGTTATCAATACGAACAAGGAGCAAGAGTGTAGCTCTAAGTCTTTTGGCGGAGTAGGGGTGACCCTATTGATTCACCTTATGTTCATGATAACTTTGGTAAGGGCAGGAGTGGAGAAGGACCATAATTCCGGTAGAGCTGATGATCACAGGCCTGACCGGGAATGGAGAGGAACCACGATTCTGTCGGAGTGGAGAAGGACCATGATCTGAACGAACAGAGTGATCACTGCCATTCGGAGTGGAGAAAGACCACGATCCGACTGCAGGAGCAGGAATGGACCACATGTACTGCAGACTCTACCAGTCACTAGATAAATGTCAGAAACAGGAAAGAGTACAAGAGTAGGATCCATGGCGAGGAATTGAACCCTATCATCTGGAGAATACGAACTCGATTTGGGAAGTATGTAGTATGAGATGCATGCGTTTCCAAATCAAGTTTGCATTAGGGTAGGAGCAACGTGTGCATTTTGAGTTGTGCATTAGAATCTAGATCATGGCATACACCGACACTTGTGGTTTGACTTTCACATTTTTCTTCTACATCAAATATTGATTGTTGAGAATTTTGGAGATTGCGGGTTTCATCCGCATTGCGTCAGTTGTATTCAACTGACGTGCCCACAGTTTGCTAATTGCAGGATTGCTGATCGTGGAGCAGGGGACTCGAGCTGCGGAAAGCATCTAAGTAGAGGATATAGTTTCCTTGTGTAATGCAAGTTTTTAATTTCCTGTGATTTCTGTGTTGTGTACTCATTGAAGTAAAGATTCTGGGTAAGTGTCACGAGCTTCCAGTGTGGGGAACTCGGAGCGCTACAAAGTTTTTAAAAAAAAACTATGTGTTCATGAATTTATCAAATTTAAAGATTAAGTTCCCATTTTAATTGAAGGAAATAGAATATAATGCATCCGGAGTTTGGAAACACCCTTATTTTATTTATTTTTCCCAAAATAATCCCAATTTTCAAAGTATATCCCACTTTAGGTCTTTCTCTAAAATATTTCCAAATGAGGTTTTTGTGTAGATGAACCTGCTATTGGGATTTGCGGCTCAGGTATATACAAAGCCGCAAATCGCAAATGCGGCTTCCGAAATTTAATTTTTTAAAAATAAAATTGCCGCAATTCTGAAATGCGACGACTGCATTGTGAAACTGCAGCTTCATTATTGTTGAGTCCACAGTTCCGAACTATGGCTTATGCTGATGTGTATTCCCCAAAAACCCAACTTGGAATTATTTTGGTGAGGGACTTGCAATGTGATATACTTTGAAAAGAGGGTTTCTTTCGGGAAATAATTCCATTTTGTTATTATGGATCACATGATGCCGAAGGACTATAACTTAGTTATTTGTTAGCATTCGAATATGCACCTTAATTTTTAGAGAAATGGATGAGATAGATGGTTCGTGTATACCTATATCAGTTGGTATCAATTGATATTTGAATTTTTTTATCATTTCTCGACCAATATCCCAGAGTTTTAGTGAAATCCAAGTTTGGGCCCTTTTGACCCTATGCCTTAATTCTCAGCACAGGTAGGGAAATCCCTAATTTGATACGGCTATGGTCTCAATATCAGCCAATATTTAAAACCATATTAAAGACACTAAGAACAAAGATAACACTATTAAAAAGTCTAAAAACAATATTCAATTGATTAAAATTTGAGACATTAGTTGATGGGATATCCAGTCTTTGAATAAAAATTCAGTTAAGATTTAGAATCCAAGATATATAATTAGCAGATCAAATGCGTTAATTTGATGAAACAGTGTAGTGCATTAATTTGCCGTGTCTCCAGATTTACTGCTCCCTACACTATGTATGACCTTTTCCCTCCACAAGTTGAACCCATCATATGCAGCACTGTATGTCTTTTCATCTGTAGAAAGCTCTTCATTAGACACTTCCAAACAAATCCTCCTTAATTTAAGAACATGTTTATTAAAAATAATCTCACGACAAACACTCTTCTTGAATTTCCAAACTTTCCCTTCATTGGCTGTATTTATTCTAACAAGTGAGTTTTTTTGCTGTTCTTACTGTTGAATCAAAACCTCCTGATTGCACACCAGTTACTATTATCTAAGAAGACAAACAAATACTACTAGCAAATTGAATTTTTTGCCGTCATAGGCCACTTTTTGAAAATACTTGTGTTTTTGGGCCAGTTCCCCAACTATTAGCACTTTTGGGCTACTTTGTGCCACGTCAGCAGCGGCCGCTATTCCCAATAGCGGCCTCTTCATTTCGAGTTCGCTAATGGGAATAGCGACCTATGTTTTAATTTTATTTTAATTTTTTATTTGCCGTCGCTATTCCCACTAGCGACCTTAGTATAATGAAGTTAGTGAGCTTAAATGAATGTATTGAGACACTTAGCGATTCCTAAAAAGCTTTCCCTAAAAATTTAAAATTGAGGTCGCTATTGGGAATAGCGACGCTATTCCCAATAGCGACCTCAGTAGGAAACACAATTTCCTTGTTCTTTGTAAAATTTGCAAAATAGTCATACAACTAAGGCCTTTATTCGGAATAGCGACCTTAGTTAATAAAGGCCTCTATTCCGAATAGCGACCTTAGTTTTAAAAATAAATTGATTGTCATTTTTCAGAGAGCAAAAGCTCTCTGGATTTTGCTAAGTATTAGAATACAGCTCATTAAAGGTCGCTAATCCCATTAGCGACCTCATTATACTAAGGTCGCTAGTGGGAATAGCGACGACAAACAAAAAATTCAAAAAAAATTAAAACATAGGTCGCTATTCCCATTAGCGACCATGAAATGAAGAGGCCGCTATTGGGAATAGCAGCCGCTGCTGATGTGGCACAAGTAGCCCAAAAGTGCTAATAGTTGGGCAACTGGCCCAAAAACGTAAATATTTTCAAAAAGTGGCCTATGTAGGCAAAAAACTCTAGCAAGTTAAGGGTACTGCAAAAAAAAGTAGTGAGATAAAAAGCAAGTTAATGAATTAGAAGTGTAAATAATATATAATTCCCCGGATAGTCTCCATTCTCCAAGCTTGCGTATGACACATTTTAGGTTCTTATAGTCTTACTTTCCAGTTTCCACTTTGTAAACAGAAAACTAAAAAGACTACTTGGACTACTAATATAAATTTATAAATTTATTGTGGAACATCAAAGAGTACCTGTTTCACAAGTGATGGAAGATAAGGAGCTATAGGTGGAACATCATCATTTGAAATTGCATAATCAATGGATCTGCAATTGTAAAAGTAAACCATACAGATCATATCAATGGAAAATATGGCATGACTGACCAAATTTTGATTTAGAAAGAAAAACATGTGACACAGCCACTCCCAGTTTCCTTGCAGTAGGAATAACAAAGCTAAGAACCTAGGACAGTGACCTCCAATTTGTAGGTTAAAAACCCAATAATTGAAAGAACATGAATAGTATACTTAAGAAAGGTCTAGGAAAAGAAACTGTCAGCACTAAAATGAACAATTATCTTGTTATAAAGAGCACATTATACTTACAAACACATAAGCAAGAGCTTTTGCATTATATGATTAACAAAAAAAAACCTCATACCACCAATACTATTTGTAAAAAGTACAAACTGATGTAACTGTTCAAATGGCTTGCACCATTGAAAACATACAAAAAGGTATACAAGTAGTATTGTGTGACGGAGTGGATTTGACAAAAAGGTATTCCTTTAAAAACCTGCTTGACACCAAGTGCATGGAATTTCAGAAAAATAAGAGAAAACAAAACAAAACAAAAGAATCTAAAAATTAAAATTAAAATTAAAAATTATTAATAAAAATCAAAGCCAAACCCAGAAAAACCTGGCCCTTAATCAAACCCATACCAAACAAGTTAACCTATCTGTATATCACTGTCTACAAGTAACAAGGTAACCTATTTTGTATATCAAACAACCAGTATTGTACACTTTAATGAATGACTAATTTATGAGTAAAGTATAGTTCGATATGCATATATCTAAGGTTTGACTTTTAATTCAAAAAAAAATTCTCTTCTTACTTTGTAATTAAATGAAAACTTTTTAAATGAATTAGAGACTGTAAAATCCCAAAAGCGAAATAGAAAAGATAATAATGAAACCTGATACAAACCAACATGTAAGACCATTGTGGATCCACAATGATCCCACACACCGAAGCTCACATGAAACCCATATGGTCCAGGACTACCAGATTACAAAAACAAAATCAAGTCGACAGGTTTGGATAGAAATTGTGTTTTCAGACATAAACTACTTGAGACTTCGACCAGCCTAAATTCTACTTAGCTCTCTAGACACAAGAACCCATTCTCACCCCCAAAATAGATAGATAATTGAAGTAACTGAAACAAAGTTTTCCATCTTATTTGGTCAAAAAAAGTTTTTCATCGTACAAATTCAGAATTGCATGCATATTGATTTTTTAACCACCCACACAGCAGACTCACTAAAAAGCTCAGTAGCAATTGGAATATAATAAATTCCACTGTTTCATTAATACACCCAACGTATTAGGTTCCTCCTCTCCAACAGATATCAAAAGCACATCTAAGCAAATATCTATTAACTTAAATTAGTACCACCCATTTTACCAATACTAACCATAGTAGCATGACAAGAAGGATGAATCACCCAAACTTTCATTCCATATTCGTTCAAATTCCAATCACTAACTCATTTTTATCCAAGTCCTAAGACGACCTTGTGAGTACCATACATACAGAAAGAAAGGGGGGATTGAACAAATCAACCCCCCCCCCCCCCTGTTGGTAAATTCAAAACCCTTTATAGCTTCTTCATATTATGGATGGCATAGCAAGGGCTAATAACAAGTAATAAAAAACAAATTAAAGCAAAAAATAAGAAAGCACATTTTCTGAAACAAACAAAAAAACAATTTTTGCCCTAAAACTGGAAGGTCTCAATGTTGAAACCATTAAATGTAGATTTAACAATGTTAAAATATAGTATAGAGACTAAAAAGAATACTTTATTGGATAATTATAACTGAATATACTACCTCCTATATATAGGAGACCGAGTTTATTTCAGATGTGGGACTAAACTTAAAACTACTTTAACACTCCCCTTCAAGCTGGTGTGTAGATATTGTCGAAGCCAAGCTTACTCAAAGAAAGTTTGAAAGAACTTAGGAGGTAGTGCTTTAGTTAGAATATCGGTAAGTTGTTCACCGGACCGGACATATGAAAATGAGATCACTTTATTCTCCAACTCATCACGAACGAAGTGACAATCAACCTAGATGTGTTTTGTGCGCTCATGAAACATTGAATTTTCAGAAATATGCATAACAGCTTGGTTATTGCAATGCATTGGAACTGGAGATGATAGTGGAATAGCCAAGTCTCGAAGGAGAGATTTGAGCCATAAAACTTTAGAAACCAAATGCCCAATGGCTCGGTTTCAGATTCTGCACTCAATTTTGCTACAACAGGCTGCTTCTTGCTTTTCCAAGATACCAGATTTCCTCCAAAGAACACAAAATATCCACTAGTAAATTGTCTATCATTAGCTGACCATGCCCAGTCAGCGTCCGAATATCCTCGTAAAAAAAAAGAATCACCAGGCCTGAAGAGAAGTCCATGCCCTGGGGCTTTCTTAAGATAGCGAAGAATATTAACCACTGCTTCCCAATGAGTGATGGTCGGTGCATGCATAAATTGACTGACTTGACTAACTGCACAGGCAATATCTGGTCTAGTCACTGAGAGATACATGAGTTTGCCAACCAACTTGCGATATCGTTCTGGATGAGAGAACAATGCATCATTGGAGAATGAGGACAGCTTAATATTGAGATTCATAGGAGTGTCGCTGGGGCAACATTCCAACATTTTTGTCTCGGTAAGAATATCAAGGACATACTTTCTTTGAGAAAGAAAGATATTATCTTTTGTGCGGCAACATCAATGCCAAGGAAATATCGGAGTGGACCAAGATCCTTTGTTTGAAATGTTTAAGTTAACTGCTACTTGATGTCTGCAATACCTTGGGAATCACTGCCTGTGATAATGTTATCATCAACATAGACGAAAAGAATAACAATGTCGTTGCTTCCTTTCTTTGTAAAGAGAGAATGATTTGTCTTACTTCTTGAGAACCCATAAGAGCACACAGTTTTTCCGAACTTCTCAAACCACGCTCGTGGAGACTGTTTGAGGCCATAAAAAGACTTTTTGAGCCATCATACAAGATTCTCCCCCTATCACTCAAAACCAGGAGGTTGCTGCATATACACCACCTCTTTTAAGTCGCCAGGGCCGGTCCCCCACCTTGAGGCCGGTGAGGCGGCCGCCTCAAGCCCCCAATTTTTTTGCACTTTTAGGGGCCCCCACATTTGTATTCCCCTTATAAATATAGGCACGTATTTTACGCTTAAAAAAATATATATTGTAATTAGGGGTCCCAAAAATAATTATTTGGGCCTTTCGCCTTGGGCCCCGGGAACTCAGGACCGGCCCTGCAAGTCGCCATTGAGAAATGCATTCTCAACATCAAGCTGATGAAGAGGCCAAGAGAGATAAGGTCACGAATAGAAGTGAGTTTCGCAACTAGGGAAAAAGTCTCTGCATAGGCGACCCCAAATTCCTGTGAATAACCTTTAGCATCAAGGCGAGCTTTGAGTCAATCAACTGTGCCATCAAGGATTAGGTTTGACAGTGAATACCCATTTACAACCAACTGACTTATCACCCGCCGGGAGACAAACCAACTGCCAGATACCAATATGCTGAAGAGCATGCATTTCCTCATTCATGGCTACTGTCCAATCAGGGTGCTTGAGTGCTTCCAGAATATTTTTAGGAATAAAGATGGAATCCAAGAAAGAGGTAAAGGCTTGAAAAGATATGTTCAGTTTAAAAAAAGAAACAAACTGGGCAATAGGATAGTGAGCACAAGAACATTTAGCCTACGGTGAGCAATAGGTAAATCATCTGTATTAGGAATATTACCGATAGAAGTGGTTGGCACTGATTGAACAACAGAGGGCACATCTTGGATGGCCGAGTCTGAACGAGTCCTACGTCTTCTGACATAAACCTAAAGTGGCGGAGGCGACGGTGGTGGCAGTGGTGGGGATGGTGTTATCGTTGGTGGTGGTGGTGGTGGTGGCAATTCAAGACTCTACAATAGCCCTCGGTAAATCAGGATTATGTGAAGAAATATGTTTAAAAAAAGGTTTATGTTCAAAAAAGGAAACATCAGCTGAGGCAAACATTTTTTTCAGTGAAGAGCAAAAGCAAAGATAACATTTCAAAAAATGCGAATACCCAAGAAATACACATTTAGTAGAACGCGGGTCACGTTTATCAATACCTGAATGGAGATTTTGAACAAAACAAGTGCAACAAAAAACATGAGGTGGTATGGGAAATGGATTTTTGGATGGAAATACCAGGTTGAATAGGGATTTATTTTGAAAATAGGAGTAGGCATTCGATTAATAAGAAAATATGCAGTAAGAACTGCAAAACTCCAATAAAACTTGGGGACTTTCATTTCAAACATCAAAGAACAAGCAGTGCTAAGTAAATGTTGATTTTTGCGTTCTGCCACTCCATTTTATTGAGTGTACGCGCAAGAAGTTTGGTGAATGATTCCATTTTGAGAAAAAATTTGCTGAAAATGAGAACTCATGTATTCCTTAGCATTATCCGACGAAAATATTTAATAGTTGTGTCAAATTGTGTTTGTATCTTGAAGAAAAATTCTTGAAAAACTTTAAATACTTCATAACAATCTTTCAAAAGAAACAACCACATCATTCGAGAGAAATCATCAATAAACATAACAAAATAACGAAGTTATTAAACGTAGGAAAACCAATAGAACCCCAAACATCAGAATGCACTAAATCAAACAACTGTTCACTACGTTTATTCATACGTCCTGGGTAGGAAACCCTATGATGTTTACCTAACTCACATGACTCACATGATACCGTAAATGAAGGCTCACAGCCTGAAACCAAGTGCTTGAGGGTCATAGAAGAAGGATGTCCCAGACGTCGGTGCCACAATTCAGGTTCAGCAGGAGAATTAAAAGCCAAGACTGGAGAATCTAAGATATATAACCCATGTTGTTCACGACCGGTGTCAATCACCTTACTCGTCGTGGTATACTGAAACACACAATGAGAAGAAAATAATGTCACTGAACAGTTTAAATCTTTACAAACTTTAGAAACTGATAATAAGCTATTTGAAAAGTTAGGAATTCGTAAAATTAATTTAAGATGAAGGTCCAGAGTACGAGAGATATCTCACATCCCTTCAACAGGGACAAGTGGAAGCAAAGAATATGGAAAAAGCACTAAAGGGGTCATATGTTCAGAAGCACCTGAATCGATTATCCATTGATGTGAGGAAACATGACAAGCATTACCCGAGTGAATAGAGTAACCAGAAGGAGTGGACAGTTATTGCGGAAGTCCTGATACTCTTCAGCATAAATGATAGACTGGGAGGAGGTTGACTTATTCATAGGAGAAGCAGTGGAAGGATAAGGGTCCACCGTTGAAGGAGAGAAGGTCACCATTGGAAAAGGATGAGAGGTCATCGTAGGAGTAGTATTGAAGGTCACCATAGGAACAGATGTAGTTTAGATCTGAAGGAGAAATGGGTAAGAGGAATAGATGATGAGGGAGGAGAGCATCAACCATGGGCATACATTCCCGAACAATGCGGATCACAAGGCTGCATCAATTTTTTTTTTTACTACAGGAGAGGGTTGCAAGAACCGGGTTTCAAGTGTAGAGAGTGCAGGTCTGGATAGTGGAGGAGGATTAGGGTGGGGAGAGGAGGTTTCAGGTTGCAGGTTGGGAGAGGAGGGGACGACGACAGCCGGCAGGGAGGAGGGCGACAGCGGGATGAGGAGAGGACGTCGTGAGGTGGAGGTGGGATGAGGGGGCTGCGCGAGGTGTAGACGGCAGCGTGGAGAGTATAGAGGGACGTCGAAGGCCAACGGGCCAAGGGGTGGCAGCGAGCGGAAGGCACAGGGAAGAAGGGGGGTGACCGTCGGGGTGCGAAGGCGGCGGCATGGAGGGGAAAGAGAACACTTTTTTTGTGTAAAACTGTTGGTATACGTTTCCAGTTCTGATACCATGTTAAAATATAGTATAGAGACTGAAAAGAATACTTTATTGGATAATTATAACTGAATACAGTGCCTCATATATATAGGAGGGTACAAGGCTAATCTGAGTTTATTTCAGATGTGGGACTAAACATAAAACAACTTTAACAAACAAAAAGGAAAGGGGAGATTTGAAGTTTGAACCTAGCTGGGAGATGTGAGGTTGAAGGATGTCTTATGAGATAGAAGAAGCAGAAGTCGTGCTTCATAGGGTTCAAGCTATAAATTATTAAACTCAACAGGTTTGGACAAATTTTGTATTTTGAGTTGAGTTCGAACATAACTACTTGAAACCCTAACCATCCCAACTTCTGTGCAGCCGTTGACTAGGGGTGGCATCTGGGCTGGTTTAGCCCGGCCCAGCCCGCCACCAACCCGGCCCTTAACCCTTCCCCCACCTGGTCTAGGCCAGGCCCCACATTCCCCTTCAAAAAATCGCGGCGGCGCAGCCCGGCCAGCCTTGAACTGGCCCGATCCGGTCCGGGCCGAACCAGAGGGGGTCGACCGTTGATTTTTTTTAATTTCTTTTTTCTAATTTTTTTATGGATTTATATAATTACCAAACTACCCCCGTTCAGATATTTACTAGCTAGTTTTGGGGGTATTTGGAAATCCGAAAATATACATAATCTATATATACAATCCCATTTCATTCATTTCTCTTCACAAATTCACTCAACTCTCTAAACTCTCTCTCAACTCTGTCAACAAATTGTGGAATCAACATCAACAACAATCAACAACTCTCTCAACTCTCTCAACTCTCTCAAGACTCAAGTGCTCTCCATCTTGCAAGAACAAGTTATCAACTCTCTGTACTCTCATTCTTCAGTCTACACTCAGACGGTATTTTTGTATTTGCTTAATTTTTAGAATTAGCATTGTTCTATTCTCTCTTTTTTAGATTTTAGTAGATTGAAAATAGTCTTAGTTTAGTCCCACATCTGAAGTAGATTTATATTACTTTTTGTACTCTCCTATATATAGGAACCAGTGTATTCAATTAAATGCATCCAATAAAGTATTCTTTTCTGTCTTTATATTTTAACATGGTATCAGAGCCAAAAAAAATATACACACAAAAATTTCACAAAAAATTATGGTTCTCTTTCTCTCCCTTCGCCCCCCCCCCCCCCAAAAAAAAACCCTAAAAATGACTTCATCTTCATCTCCAAAACCTAACCCATCTTCTTCCTTCTTTTTCCTCTCTAACCCAAAAAAACATTCACCCTAACTCTTCCTCCACCTCCTGCCACCGCAGGCACCAGCCCACGCCCGACGTCGTCCTCCCTGCTGCCCCTCACACCGCGCTGCCGCCCACCTTCTCTCCCGACTTCGCCCCTTTCCCCCCAGAGCGTCGTCCTCCCCTCCCGGTGACCAAGCCTCCCCGTCCAATCCAACACTCATCACCATCATCCCCATCATCTCTCTGCCTCCGCTGAAACCCATAATCATCACCAGCCCCTAACCTCCTCACCTCCGCTGAAACCCATAATCATAACCAGCCCATAATCTACTCCTATTCTTCAAAGTCAATCCCCATTCAACTGGTATTTCCATCAAAAAACTCATTTTCAATACCACCTCGTATTTTTGGTTGCACTTGTTTTGTTCAGGATCTTTACCCAGACACTGATAAACATGATCTGTGTGCTCCTAAATCTGTATTTTTTAGTATTCGTGTTTTTTGAAATGTTATCTTTACTATTGCCTTTCACAAAAAAAAATATTCACCTCAGCGGATGTTTCATTTTTTTGAACATAAACCCCTTTTTTGAACATTCTTTCACACAATCCTGATTTACCACAGGCTGTTGTAGAGTCTTGATTTTCTACCACATCCACCACCACCAACAATAACATCATCCCCACCACCACCATCACCACCACTTCAGGTTTATGTCAGAAGATGAAAGATTCGTTCAGACTCGACCATCAAAGCGGTACCTTCTGTTGTTCAACCAATGCCAACCACTTCTGTCAGTAATATCCCTAACACAAATGATTTACCTATTGCTCAACGTAAGGCTAAAGCGTTCATGTGCTCACTATCTTATTGCAAAGTTTGTTTCTTCTTCTAAACTGACTAGATTCTTTCAAGCTTTTACCTCTTCTTTGGATCTATTTCTATTCCAAAAAATGTTCAGGAAGCACTCAAGCACCCTAGTTGGACAGCAGGCATAAAAGAGAAAATGCAGGCACTGTAGCAGAATGATATTTAGCAGTTGATTCGCCTCCTTGTGGGTGGTAAGACCGTTGTAAATGGGTATTCACTGTCAAACATAATCCTGATGGCACAGTTGACCGATTCAAAGCTCGCCTTGTCGCTAAAAGTTATACACAGGAATTTGGGGTCGACTATGCTGAGACTTTCTCTGGTTGCAAAACTCACATATGTTCGTGTTCTTATCTCTCTTGCATCAAATTGTTCTTAGCTCCTTCATCAGCTTGATGTCAAGAATGCATTTCTTAATAGAGACTTGAAATAGGTGGTGTATATGCAGTAGTCTCCTGATTTTGAGCAATAGGAGGAGAATTTTGTATGTTCGCTCGAAAAGTCTCTTTATGGCCTCAAACAATCTCCACGAACTTGGTTTGAAAAGTTAGGCAAAGCTGTGTACTCTTATAGGTTCTCAAGATGAAAGACAAATCATTCTCTCTTCACAAAGAAAGGAAGCAAAGGCATTGTTATTTTGTTAGTCTATGTTGATGATAGCATTATCACATGCAATGATTCGCAAGGTATTGCAGACATCAAACAGCAATTAGCTCAAACATTTCAAACAAAGGGTCTTGGTCCGCTTCGTTATTTTCCTGGCATTAAGGTTTCACACACAAATGATGATATTTTTCTTTTTCAAAGAAAGTATGTCCTTAATATTCTTACCGAGACAGGAATGTTGGGATGTCATCCTAGTGACACACCTATGGATCCCAATATTTAGCTATCCTCGTTCTCCAATGATGCATTGTTCTCTGATCCAGGACGATATCACTAGCTAGTTAGCAAACTTATATATCTCTCAGTGACTATGCCAAATATTGCCTTTGTAATTAGTCGAGTCAGCCAGTTTATGCATGCACCAACCATCACTCATTGGGAAGCAGTGGTTCATATTCTTTGCTACCTTAAAAAAGTCCCAAGGCAATGACTTCTCTTTCGGCCTGGTGATGCTCTTTCTTTACGAGGATATTCTGATACTGGCTGGGCAGGATCGATTGATGATAGACGCTCAAGTAGTAGGTATTTTGTATTCCTTGGAAGAAATCTTGTATCCTGGAAAAGAAATAAACAACCCGGGGTGGCCAAATCAAGTGCAAAATCTGAATACCGAGCCATTGGGCATTTGATTTCTGAAGTTTTGTGGCTCAAATCTCTTCTTCGAGACTTGGCAATCCCAGTATCTGCAATTCCTCTCTACTGTGACAACAAGGCTGCTATGCATATTTTTAAAAATCCGAAGTTTCATGAGCGCACAAACATACCGAAGTTGAATGTTACTTGGTTCAAGATGAGTGGGAGAAGAAGGTTATTTCATTTTCATATGCCCGATCTGGTGAACAACTTGCTGATATTCTAACTAAAGCACTACCTCCTAAGCTTTTTCAAACTTTCTTGAAAAAGCTTGGCTTCGACAATATCTACGCACTAGCTTGAGGGAAATGTTAAAGTAGTCTTAGTTTAATCCCACATATGAAGTAGATTTATATAACTTTTTGTACTCTCCATATATAGGAACCTGTGTATTTAGTTATATGCATCCATTAAAGTATTCTTTTCTACATCTATACTTTAACAAGTAGTTAATATTACTAGATCATAATTTATTGTTTGTGTTTTGTTGAACTCTTTCTTTTTAGATTTTTTATTGGTTAACATACACTAGTTCATCTCTAAATTGTTGTTTTACTAGATTTGCCCGTTGACATGTGCCTAAGGCACGTATTCGGTACGGTGCACCTTGTTTAATCATATAAAATAGTTTTGGAGGTCCAGCAAATTAATAGAAGTAGTAAACATAGAACAAAAAACATATTATATGATTTTTTTGAATTATTTTTAATGTTTTTAATTTTTTAATTTTTAATTTTAAAAAAAATTAAAATTTTATTTTCTTAATTTTTGAATAGAATAGGGAAGGAGGGAGAGAGAGGGAAAAAATAATTAAATAAATATAGGAGTTATTTGGGTGGGGGATTTGAATTCGAGTTTTGAGGAAAAACTTTTGGGGGAGGGGGAAATATGTTTTGTGAGATAGATATAGAACTTTGATTTTTTTTAATAGAGAGAAATAATTAAATAAATATAGGAGTTGTTTTGGGTGGGAGATTTAAATTTGAGTTTTGGGGGGAAAAATATGTTTTGTGAGGTTTAGATCTGGGCCTTTGATTTTTTGGGGATTGAAGGAGAGCCACTTGATAGCTTTCTTTGTGTTTTATTATATAGATTGAAGAAAAAAAAATCTTCTTTTTTAGATTTTGTTTATTAACATACACTAGTTCACAACTTGTCCTTTGTGTTATTTTGAGCTTTCTCTACTTGTTTTGTATGATTTTTTTCTAATAACATACACGAATTCATAATTTGTAGTTTGTGTTTTTTTTTACTCTCTTCTTATTTCTAGATTCTTTTTTCTAAACATGCATAGACTAGTTCTTAATTTGATGGCATCTAACCGATCACGCGATAGACATAGTAGCCAAGAGAACACTTCATCTCGTCGCATTCCTTCCATTCCTTAAATAGACAGTGAAAAAACATTTAGAAATTTTGATAGTATTCCCGATTTTCATGATATTCCTCGTACACACATGAAAGATGTAATAGTAGAAGACATAAATTCACAAGACACGGAACAAACTCCTTCTCAATCCTGTAAAACAAGATGACCCACTTTCAAAGTACACAAATATTTTTGTTGTCCTTTCTCAAAACGATCCAAGTGTAGGATTAAATATTTGTAATAAGTATAAAACGTCATATAAGTTTAAATTAAGTGCGGAAATGGGTACACTTAAGCGTTACTTAGATAAATGTCAATCCGAATTATCACATGACATGCTTACACAACGAAAGATAAACTGTTATATCTCTAGGGGAAGGATTGGCTACTTAACTCTGTGATTAGTAGTATCCCGTTATATCTTATGTCGGTCTATGAACTTTCGAGATGGGTTATCAATAAGACAGACAAATGTAGAAGAAAATTCCTGTGGAAAGAAGCGGACGAGGCTAATAAAGGGTTTCACCTGGTTAAATGGGGGAGAGTTTGTAAGAGGAAAGAGTAGGGGGGGTGGGAATTTTGGATCAAAGAGATATGAATAAAGCATTGTTGAGTAAGTGGTAGTGAAAAATGAAAAGGAACAGTAAAAATTGGTCGTGTAAATCATTTGCAGCCTACCGGATAAGGAAGAAATTTAGAATTGGGGAAGAAGTGCACACAGTAAAGTATCATATCTATGGAAAGGAGTGGCAAAAGTGGGTGTGATTTTCCACACTAATACAAGATGTAGGATTGGAAGCAGAAAAGAGACCAGATTCTTGAAGGACAAATGGTGTGGAGACAATACTCATCTCTCACTGTTTCCGGAGACTGCCACAGCTACGATAAACACTGATACGTTAGTTGCCGACGTTTGGCATAACGTGAGACCGAGGATTGAGGTTTTTGACCAACTTTCACAAGAGAGTATTATTCAACTGTAAAACCTCAACAATTTCATTCGTACGGAAGGTCAGTTCACTAATGAAATGGAGGATGAAAGGAGCTGGAATTTAGAGCCTAATCTCATATTCTCTATGAAGTCAATGTACAGGTGGCTCAACGATGAAGGGGCGAGATGTAAGGAGGCTGGCTTTATTTGGAGCATTAACGTGTCGTTGAAAGTAAAAGTGTTCATTTGGCTGGTGGTGAACGATGCGATCTTATCTAAGACCAACCTGCAAAAACGAAATATGCTAATTGATGTTAGATGCTCCAGATGCAACAACAACGACGAAGATACAAACCACTTATTATTTATCTGCCTTAAAAGTCAGGTTAGCTTGTGAGGTTATCTGCTTAGGTTTGGGATCTTAGATTGTCCTAAGACAAGCTCTTAGGTTTGGGATCTTAGATTGTCCTAAGACAAGTTCTTAGGTTTGGGGCCACTAGAGGATAGGTATAGTCAGAAAATAGGATAAAATTGCCTGGGATATTTCAGTGGCGGCTACGATGTGGGGCCTGTGGCTAGACCATAACAAACTCTGCTTCTGTAATATCAATAACAGATTGCCTGTGATGATGTACAAAATTTTTGCCAATATACATGCTTGGGCTAGTCAGGCGGCCGAGAAAAGAGGCGTTGCACGGAGGAAGAAGATTAGACCAGAGCAGAAGTGTAGGATGTAGTGGATTACGGTGTTTACTGTCTTCTCAATATTTGTATCTTCATTAATGCATTAGGGATTATGGTTGTAGTCTCATCTTGATTTATGTTTGGAGTAGGATGATTAGATTTGTAATATGTTCTACTATGTTTCGCTAATTTTTCATTAATGAAGCGATGACGTTGTCATCTTTATTATAAGAAAGACAAATACAAAACAAATGATAAACCCTTGGACCGGTCATGTAGATAGCCATAGTTACGATCACGATACCATTCGTAGGGAAATGACTAGATTAGTAATTAAGGATGAATTACCTTCTTCCTATGCCGAAAGTAGGAATTTAGAAAGTTTTAATCAAACCGCATTAAACCTCCATTATAAAAGAAATGCTAGGAATGTGGTTAAGGGAGATTGTAAATTAGTCCATGAAGAGGCTAAGGATATGTTAGTTGCAACATTGACATCACTTAATTGAGGTTTCTTTGACATTGAATGGTTGGGTAGGAATTAACGATGTCTCCAATGATGTGTATAACATGTCATTGGATAGATTCCGATTA
The DNA here is from genome assembly GCA_017893485.1 of Hemerocallis citrina. Taxonomy (NCBI): domain Eukaryota; kingdom Viridiplantae; phylum Streptophyta; class Magnoliopsida; order Asparagales; family Asphodelaceae; genus Hemerocallis; species Hemerocallis citrina. The sequence goes on along the minus strand of CM030364.1, from coordinate 13,363,691 downwards.
GTTAATCCAAAAGATGATTATTTATTTTGGATTTGTTAGAAACCCACCTAAGGGTGAAATAACTGCGTTTCACATCATGGATGCATGTAATAAATTTGGTATTTATAATAAAGTTTTTGCTATTGGTTTTGTTAATGCCTCTAATAATACTAAGGTAATTTCTAGTTTGAAAATTACTTAAATCCTATAGAACCCGATATTTTTCATATTAGATGTGTTTGTCATATTTTAAATTTGTGTACAAGACGCTTTAAAATATGGACACGATAAGATTAATGCAATGAGAGATTGTGTTAATTTTATTACTTTGGGTGGTCCTACATATCAACCTTTTCATGATTGGTGTCAACTTAGGGACATTGCATTTAAACGTTTTCCTAAACATGTTAGACATCATTGGAATTTGACATATGATCTCTTAGGTGTAGTTATTCATTATCGACAAGGTTTAAAAAATTGTGTTGCAATGGGTATGGAAGATTGTAGAATAGATAATGATTTTTTGATTTTTTGCCGATACTTTATTAAAACTGATGCCACTTTACAATTTTCAAAAACATATTCATCTACTTCTAGTGGTATTTTACTAACAATTATTACTATGATGACCACTATTGAAGATGTGATAAGCGACCCTTATATTAGAACAATGTTTATGCTGCTTATCTAAAATTTATGAAATATTTTCATCTTCCTACGTTATATTGTGTTGCTAGTTTAATGAATCCCATAATAAAGTTAAAGTGCACAAAGAATTTAATTGAGATTTTTTATTCATATGCTCCACACGAAGAACTACAAGACTATGATCATGTTTTTTTTTACCACACAATTTGAGAATGTTTTAAATAATTTGTATGATAGTTATGATAGGTTTTACGCATCTAATACTACACAATCACAAAATGTGAGTTCTTCTTCCATAGCAAAGGGAAAGAGTCTTGCATTTTCAACTAGTGGTGTTTTAAATCTTAATTAAATAAAAAAAAAACAAGAACAAATGCACCTAATGAGTTAAATTGGTATAATGCACAACATCCCGTTGATGATATAGTTGATGTGTTAATTTTTTGGAACAATAATGAAACTATTTTTCAAACTCTTTCTCGTATAGCTAAAGATTTGCTAACTCCCCGGTGTCAACTGTTGCATCAAAAAATGTTTTTTTCTCTTGGTGGCAAAATTATGAACCCGAACAGGAATCGCTTGCTTTCGAAGAATTTGGAGATGTTAGTATGCGCGGAAGATTGGATGAAAGCGGAAGAAATGAACCAAGATTTACTACAAGCGACACAAAGCGGATCAAGTAGCGACGAATGAAAATTGAGTACAAGTGCACTATGGATCAAGTATTGTAAATAATTGGGAATTTTAGGGCAATAAGATTCTATATTTAGGATAAGTAGAAGTGCAAGACAGTAGTCAAATGCCTTCTCTTCAATCTAAATAGAGATCATCTCGAACTCTACAGTCTAATATTTCCCTCAACTTGTAATTTGAAATTCAATCACTTTGAATGAAATGTTACTTATCTATTTGATTATATTTGAAAATTTGTAATTCATTGAAACAATTTAATATATGAATTTTTCCCTTTAATCTATGTGTTATTACAATTGTTGTCTAAATTCAATCACCCAAAATATTTTCATTTATTCTACTCTATTTAAAAAAATAAAAATAAAATAAAAAAATGCAAACTGCTTTGGCCTAGCCCGGTCCCCAAGTTAGGGGCATAGGGTCAGGTCCAGGCCTCCCCTCCCCCCTCCACAGCCCGGCCCGGCCCACCTAAGGTGGTTGTCCGGGACCGAATCTGGCCCAGTGGTTTTCGGCCTGGATGCCACCCCTACCCTAGACACAGGACCTCATTCCTCACTCCCAAAATAAAAATAAATTTAAAAATTGAAAAATATAAAATTATTCATATAACGAATTTTGCTTAAATTTAGAATTTCGAGCAAACTGATTACTTCATCCCCCACCCAAAACACACAATAAATAACTCACCTACTAAGTGGAAGATTATAAATGTTCTTTCCATAAAACACCCAGCCTCTTAGCTTCCTCCTCTCCAAATATCGTTTAACTCACATCTTAATAAACATGTATTAACAGAGGCAGCTCCACACCCATGGTTCGGTGTTCAACCGAACACTGATTTTTTTTACTAAGTATATATGTAAAATTTATAGAATAATATTAGTTCGAACACCCAATCTAAAAGTCAACGAACACCCAATCCTTAAAAAATGAACACCCATCCAAAAATCTCGCCCATATGTTAATCCGTTTTGAAATTGCAAGCCCATATTTGAACCCACTAACCAAATTTTTTTTTAAAAAACTATGGGTCGGTGGTGAGAGTTAAAAAAGCTTTTCTGCGATGAAGTACATAAAGAGCAATCTACGCAATAGAATGGGAGATGAATGGATGAATGATTGCTTAGTTACTTATATAGAGCGTAATGTATTTGATGTTGTTGATAATGAGGCTATCATGCAACGGTTCAAAATATGAAAACTCGTTAAGGGCAGTTGTAATATCTTATGAACTTCAATTATTTTAGGCATTGTGATAAAATATTTTACTTTTGGCTATATATATAGTTGTGGTTTTTCATATGAACTCGTCAAGGAAAATTTTACGAACTTGTCTAGGAAATTTTTTTGAACACCTTTGAAAGAATTTCTGGGGCTATCACCCAAAACTCCATTTCGTATCTGGGTAAAAGTCAGAGCTCATTTATCTTCCCACATTTTGACTCCATGCTATCCCTCTTCCATTTTTGTATCTCACTAGTCACTATTACCTACCTAAACTACTTTCCACAGTCCCTCTTTGGAGACAAACTTAGATATTTATACCTAATTTTCAAATAGAGTTGCAGCTATGTAACCTGTAGATGGCAACCTCTACCTCCGTATAGGTAGAAAATAACTTACATTTTTCGTTCCCCTTTTCGACGTTTGGTAAAAAATAACTTACATTTTTCTTTCCCTTTTTTGACATTTAGATACCTCCAGTAACTTACCCTTTCAAGACCAAAAGGCTAAAAGATAATTGTAGGTTTCTTACCCCTTTAACAATGTTCGACAAATCATAGGTAGGATAACAATAGGTAACATATCTACAAACTTCATATATCTCCCCCTACCCCCATCTCCAAATAGAGCCTTACTTTTGACTAGTTAATTTCTCGCTTTACGTACCCAAAAACCTGGGGCGGCCCTGAGGGTGGGCAAGTGGTGCAAGCGCACACACGGTGTAGCACCCTGATTTCCGTACCTAGAAAACTGGTGGCACATATCCAAAAATCTTTACTTCAAATGAGTACGCAACACAGGAAAATCTCAGAAAATTAAATACTTTTTATTACATTATCATAATGTACAATGTAGTCTTAAGATTTACATTACGAATTACACCAATAAATTGCATTGTACAAGGACTCCACTTGAATGCTCCACCACTCGAATCTCCTGCTCCCACGATCAGTCCTGCAACTAACCAACTGTGGGCACGTCTTCAACTGACGCAATACGGATGAAACCCGTGAATCTCCAAAATCTTCAACACCAATATTGATGCAATAGGAAACCGTGGAAGTCATACGTTTAAGTGTCGGTGTACGTCATGATCTAAAATCTAATGCATAACTCAAATACACACGATGATTTTATTCTAATGAACACTTGATTGGAACATATGCATCTCATACTACATACTCCCCAGTCAAGCTTGAACGTTCTTCTGATGACAGGGTTCGATCCCTTGCCATGCAAACCTATCCTTATAATTTTACCCTATTTCTAACATTTATCTAGTGACTGGTAAAGCCTGCAGTTTGTGCGGTCCACCCCCCGCTACTGCAATCAGTCTGGTGGTCTCACCTACTCCGAATGAAAGTGACCACTTTGTTCGCTCAGATCTGTGGTCCTTCTCTAATCCACCAGGATCTGTGGTCTCTCTCCACTCCCAGTCAGGTCGGTGGTCATTCGGCTCTGCCGCAACTCTGCCGAAATTTGTGGTCCCTCTCTACTCCTGACCATACCAAAAGTTATCACGAAGATATAGAGAATCTCAGGGTCTTCCCCTACTTCGCCAAAGGACTCGGAGTTAATTCTTGTTTCCCGTTCGTAATGATAACCCAGAATATAGACATACTCTTTAGGGGTCCATCCCCTAGATTTTGACATGACCGTGCCCCATTCTCATCACTAGATCCCAGACATTAACAGTCGAGACAACACCGCACATGTCCTAGACGAGACAACGCCACACGTGTCCTCTTGACATGTGAGTACAAGTCCAACTAGTGCCAGTCGTTATGACAACAATTACACGACCTAAAACTACTACAACTACGCACTATATTGACCTATTAAATTACTAGCTTTACCCGATTCTAATAGCTCTATTGTTATCACTTTTAGTTTCTTATCTAAGACATTCATATTATTGATTAATTAACCGGGCTCCTAATTCCCGCTTTTATCTTTCTACAAGTTTAGTCAATAGATTGACTTAGTTTACTAACTAGGTTAATCCCATAGTGGAACACTAGTGAATCCAACTTAGTTTACTTAAATCAATTTATCAAGTCTCTAACTTGACCTAATTATGGTTCAACGTAGCCTCTAATCATGCTAAGAGTTGACCCATTGCGTGCTCCAACTAGTGCACTTAATGTGCATTAAACATTACCATATGCATACATTCTAGTATGCACATATCGTATTTCATCTATTACTGTATTTCATGCTTATTAAAATTTTCTCCCATACTAGGTTAATTCCTACATGTATTTGGGATATGCATATGTGCTAACATTCATTCTCATAGTCCTTTCAATTCTACTAAATCTTTCTACTCATTTATGCATAAACTCCCCACACCAAAAACCCTAACTTACATATGTATCTTCATATAATTGTCTTATATTGACAAGGTGTATTCACAACATAATTACATGTTCCTTCTTAACAATTCATTTACTAAAATTCCCATTCAACATGAATCCACATCAAACAATCAATCTAAAACAACTAATAAAACAATCTAAAACAACTAATAAAAATTAGCCTACAACATACAATAATTAAAACAACTTATCAAAAAGGTTAGGAGATCATATATCTTTTCTATTTTACTTCTTATTTCTTTCACCACTACAAATATGAATTCTTCTACTATTAGAATCATAAAATCTTATACTACTACAAACATTAATTCTAAAACTACTACAACATGAAATCTACTTGATGTATCAAACTATTTCACATACACATACCCTTCACATACACATACTACTACAATTTCTTAGCAAAACATCAACCATATAATTCATGAAATTAACATATGGGGGATGAAGAATACCCACCTTAACTATGGAGAGCTTAACACAACACAAGCCTTAGCTTCTTCTTCTCCTAGCTTCTTTCCTTCCTCCTAGCTTGCTTGCTACTTTTCTTGCTTCAACTAGTACTTGAAATATTTAGGAAAGTATTGGAATGAAGAGTGATATGGAAAGTGCACTAGGGAGAGTGTATGGAACTAGGGTAATGAACTAGGAAATAGGAAAAATGAGTTAACTTTCTTCATGCCCACTCTCTAATATATATCATATATATAGAAGGTGAGAGGAGGAGAGAGGGGGGGTATGGCCGGCCAACTTGGAGAGGGCTAGGGGTGTGTGGATGAGTGTTGAAGTATGTGGGTCTCTCTAGAGATACTTTTAGGTGTCCCATGTATTTTACACATAACCCCCTAGGTTAAAATTAATTACACATAACCCCTTAGGGTTAACACATAACTCTTCTAAGTCAACATTTGTAGGCTCCTTGTTCATGAAAAATTGTGTGTATGAACAAGGTTATTCATGAACAAAAATGTTTGGGTTAATTTGGGCTTAATCCATATGAATTAAATTTGGGTTGGGCCAATAAATTGGCAAATAGAATTTATATAAAAACATACACTATTTATAAGACAAAAATTCATTAGTAAAAATATGGTTGTACAAAATAATTGTTAATTATTTTGGGATATAACACACTGGGCCCCCAATTTTCAAGGGTCCCCGAAATTTAGTATACCAAATGAATATTAATTAACATGAAAATTATTGTTTTATATTTGGCGTTGTAGCTCAGTTGGTTAAGGCTTATCAAGAATATTAAAGGAACCTGGATTTGAATCATGCAAGGTTCTTTTATTCTTCCTTTTTTCCCAGCAATTGCATGTATTCCAAAGAGGCCAAGACCCAACTCTCCTAACCGTTGAAAGGGACCTGGGTTCGAATCACGCCAGGTCGGTTTCGGTTGCATCAGCAAAAAAAGCTTTTCAAAACTAAAACTATTGAAATCTTACTTGTGAACCATGTCGCAAGAAAGATTAAATGGATTGGCTTTGATTTCAATTGAAAATTAGTTTTTAGAAAAACTTGATTATGAAAGCTTTAATTGATAATTTTGCTTCTAGGAATGCTAGAAGATCAATTTTTAGAAATTAGTAATGCACTAGGTACTAGCTGTCATTTTTTCTCTTGGTAAAGTCTAGTAATAGTTTAATTGTTAAAGATCCAAAATGCTCAGTAATTTTCAGGTAAGTTTTTATTGTTACTTTTAGTTTTAATCACTATGTGAAAACTACTCATTTGGGCACTAATTCTTTTATTATTTGTTCTCATGTACAAATTGATTGTAAAAAGTTTTGAGGCAAGACTTTGATGGTCTGTCTTCTGTCTAAAGCATGTTCATTATAAGTTTATAACTATAATGTTTGAACATTACATTTTGAGATTCGGTGATTTTGTTTAGTGACTACATGCACTGTTTTAAATTTCCTCTGATACGGTCGAAATTTCGGCTGAAATTTCGTTTCGGTTAGCTTGCCGATACGAAATCACATATTTTATACTTTATATCGTTTTGGACCGAAATGTGTAAATTTCGGCCGAAATTGCCAAAATATCGGCCAAAATATTGTCGAAATTAGCAAAATATTAGCCAAAATAGACACAAATGTTATTGTGAATATATATAAAAAATATGTTTTACTTTTTGAATATATGTCTTTCTAAATATGACCTAAAGCTAAGATAATGTGAGGATTTTCGTCTTGCTGTTGTTTGTATATATGCAAAGTCAAGTAAGTTTATTAATTAAAACAATTTTTCTAATCAATGCAAATTCAATTTAGTTATATACTTATATTACATTCTCTTTTATTTTGTTGTTAAATTCTGTAAATATCTACCGTAATTGATTCATATCATTAGTTACATTATACAGTATTTTATTAGATAAATGACATGTAGGACATATAATATCTTATTTAGTAACAAAAAAATATTTATTGAGTATAGGAAATGAACATCCAATATGATCACATTTCCCCGAGATCTCCTTCGATATCTTTGATTCGAGACAAAACACCTCTTGCCGAGACGAGTCCGAAATCCGAGATTTAAAACCATGACTACATGTGGATTCAGTATAATAAGAAATCTAGAATTGCCTTATAAAATATATTTTTGTTTGCACATCTTAGTTATATTTTGCTTTATGAGAAAAGCATGCCATAAAACAATAAATGATAATAAATTTTCTTATATTAAGGCCCAATCTTAAGTTTCGCACAGGGCCTCTAGTTACTCAGACCGACCCTGCCAAAAACATCATAATACTATAATTGCTACTTCAATCTATCAAATCCAACCATATGAGCACCAACCACTCTTTATGCCAATATATTTCAACTACTGTAACTCCCCACTATCACTTTCTGCATTTTCGGATGCAGACTGGGTTGGAAACAAGGATGACTTTACCTCCACAATTGCATATCTCAACTACATTGGTCACAATCCAATCTCATGGAGTTCAAAGAAGCAAAGGACAGTGGCCCGCTCTTCTACCGAGGCGGAGTATCGAGCTGTTGTCACCACAGCTGCTGACATTCGCTGGATTTCTTCTCTACTCACCGAGCTTCATGTTTTTCCACCTCAACAATCGGTTATCTACTGTGACAACGTTGTTCCAATTCTTGATTTTCCATTCTCACATGAAACATGTAACGCCCATGCCCCTGCTCAAAACATTTTTATACAATTTATCAGACAAATTATTTATAGTATAGTACAACTGCCCACCACGGGGTGCCTCTCAAAAGGTGGTTAACCGAATTGGTTACTCTTGATCATAGGCTATTATATTTATTATTATTTTAATCTATTGCTGATCCCAATACGGGACTATATTAAACAACTCTTCTCCCGTTCTCTCTTGAGAATGCACAGTAGCAAGGGCCAGGCGGGCCCCAGTGCCACGTGGCACCACACAGACAGAGACAGCAGCGCTGTCCTTTTCCTTAAGCCTCGGGTGGGCCCCTAGTCTGCTGACGTCATCGACGTCAGCCCAACAACACAGCATGTTGTTGTTCTTCAACTCGTGGGCCCCCATCTTTAATTACAACTTTCCAATTAATTACCAATATGCCACTATCCATATATATCCAATATGCCACTATCCATATATATATATATATATATATATATATATATATATATATATATATATATATATATATAGGGTAAAAGGGATATGAGCAACTTGCTCATTTAGTAAATGAGCAATTGATTATGTGGCATGCATGTAATACATTGGACAACTAACCCTTTTAAAGCTTTTCCAATCACATGTATGCCACATCATCAATTGCTTATTTACTAAATGAGCAAGTTGCTCATACCCCCTTTTCCCATATATATATATATATATATATATATATATATATATATATATATATATATATATATATATATATATATAGCTCTTTGAAATTACAGGATGTTACATACACCCCCCGTCAGAAATCAGCGTCCTCGCTGAACACAGGGCATGCACAATCTAGTGCAGGATCTACTTTCTAGCCGTTGTGGAACATCTACTCTTCTATCCGCCCATTTATTCATGATCCCAGAATCCACCGCCCTATCAATAATAATCCCGAATTTAATTGAACTACCTTCCTATCCGCCCGACTAATCATGATCCCATAATCCACCGCCCGATCAATCACAGACCCGAATTTAATTGAGGGCTCACCACAGTTCCGGAATCCACCGCCCGACTGGATCTATAGTCCCGAAATCCACCGCCAGGCTATATAGACACACCTCACACTCGGTGTCGAAAGTTGGCTCTGATATCATTTGTAATGCCCCTGCCCCTGCTCGAACCATTTTTATATAATTTATCAGACATTATTTATAGTATAATACAACTGTCCACCACAGGGTGCCTCTCAAAAGGTGGTTAACCGGATTGGTTACTCTTGATCATAGGCTATTATATTTGTTATTATTTTAATCTATTGCTAATCCCGATATGGGACTATATTAAACAACTCTTCTCCCGTTCTCTCTTGAGAACGCACAGTAGCAAGGGCCAGGCTGGCCCCAGTGCCACGTGGCACCACACAGACAGAGATAGTAGCATTGTCCTTTTCCTCAAGCCTCGGGTGGGCCCCCTAGTCTGCTGACGTCATCGGCGTCAGCCCAACAACACAGCATGTTGCTGTTCTTCAGCTCATGGGCCCCCATCTTTAATTACAATTTTCCAATCAATTACCAATATGCCACTATCCACTATATATATATATATATAATAAAACACAAAGAAAGCTATCAAGTGGCTCTCCTTCAAAACCCCGAAAATCAAAGGCCCAGATCTAACCTCACAAAACATATTTTCCCGCCAAAACTCAAATTCAAATTCCCCACCTAAAACAACTGCTTTATTTATTTAATTATTTCTCTCTCTTCTATTCAAAGAAATTATGAAAATAAAAAAAAATTTTAAAAAAATAATAAAAAACTAAAAAATTTAAAAACTTTAAAACTTTAAAAATAATCAAAAAAATCAAGAAATTATAAAAAATTATTTAAAAAATTAAAAAATATTTTTTTAATTATTTTAAAATTTTAAATTTTAAAACAAAATTAAATTTTTTTAAATTTTTTGAAATTTTAGAAATTCCAAAGATTTTGAAAATTAAAAAGAATTAAAAATAAAAAATTAAATTTTGAAATTTTGAAAATCTCAAAGCAAATCCAAATACAATGTCGAACCCCAATCAAGAGGTCGTCGCCGATATCTGATCCGCTCATTTATTTATTTAATTATTTCTCTCTCTCTTCTATTAAAAAAATTAAGAAAATAGATTTTTTTTAAATAAATAAAAAAATAAAAAACTAAAAAATTTAAAAACTTTACAACTTCAAAAATAATTAGAAAAAATCAAAAAAATCAAAACTTTAAAAAATTATAAAAAAATAAAAATAATTAAAATATATATATTTTTTAATTATTTAAAAATTTAAATTTTTAAAAAATGAAATTTTTAAATTTTTTTAAATTTTTAAAATTTTTGAAATTTTGGAAATTTTAAAGATTTTGAAAATTAAAAAAATTAAAATTTTTAAAAATTTAAAATAAAAAATTCAAAATTTTGAAAATTTGAAAATCTTAAAGCAAATCCAAATCCAAATCCAATGTCGAACCCCAATCAAGAGGTCGTCGCCGATATCTGATCCGCTGCTGATTCCGTATCGGTGACTCCCCTCCACCAAATCGAGCGCGAATATCAAACGACTCCGTATCGGCGACTTCCCTCCACCAAATCCTGAGCCTCTATATGCGATGCGACGATTCTAATTTCATCTCATTAACCGAATTATCATTCTAATTTTAAATTTTTTATGTACAGGAAATTACTCAGTTTTTTGCTAACTCGAATTTTGTGTGCATGGAATTTAAGTTCAGCGAGGTATGATTATTTTATTTTTGGGTTTAAAATTTTTTTAATTTGGTGATTTATTTGATGAGTTTTTTATTGGTTTTGGTTTAAGGTATACGCAAGTGAGAAATGGATTATTTGGTGGCTTCAATTTGGGCTTCCAAACAATAGCAGGACAAGTAAGCTGACTAGCAACCTAAAATAACTTGACAAATATGCAACATTAATTTCGTTACTATAAGATAAAATACTATCGTGAAGTATTCCCTTCGCTGGTTATTAGAAACCATGGATAACATATAAAAACTTTTAATGTATGTTTGGATATATAGGATTGGGATGACTGGAGTTTACCAGTGAAGGGTGCAAACTCTCCACTCAAGAAAGACAGCTAAAGTAAATTTGTTATTTATCTATTTTGATTTTTTTTATAAAGGTGCAATGGGAAGACAAAGTGGAGATAAAAGAAATGATTAGCTTGGATTAAAGTTTTGAGAACTTCATGTATTTCATTTTGGTTGAAATAATAATAAGAGGTATTTCAATTGCAAACTAAGTTTCAAACAAACAAATATTTAGATTATTGGTATTGTAGATACCTTCACACATGCACTTGCATTACCATTGTATTTAGACATGCTCATAGTGGTTATGGGATTAGAGTAAGTTCAATGAAACCTATATGATAATGTTCTTGCATAACTGTTACAAGCATCTAAAAGTGATGCTGAAGTTAAAAAAAACTTTATGCAGTGTTTCTAACAAACTACAAGCATTTCAGGTAAGTTCAAGCTAATGATCAAGAAGACGATGGTTGAGCTTAAAGGTAGATATACTGGTTTCTCATATAATATGTTTGCTAGTTCAATTAATTTGCTTAACCTCCAAAACTATTTTATATAATCAAACCAGGTACACCGTTCCGAAGACGTGCCGTAGGCACGTGTCAGCGGGCAAACCTAGTATGTATATATATATATATATATATATATATATATATATATATATATATATATATAATAAAACACAAAGAAAGCTATCAAGTGGCTCTCATTCAATCTCCCCTAAAATTAATGGCCTAGATTGATTCTCCCAAAACATATTTTTCCGCTCAAAATTTCAAACACCAAAATTAAATTTTTCCCCCCAAAACTAAAAAACTCATTACTTTATTACTATCTCTCTCTCTTCTCTCTTCACTTTTTCATATTTTTCTCTTTCTCTCTTTCCTTCTCTCTCCCCCATTTTTTCTTTATTTACTTAAAAATTTAGATTTTAAGAATTCAGGTTTGTAAAATTTTCAGAATTTTTATGTTTTTTTTATTGCACATGTTATATTGAAAATAGCCAATATCTCTTCAACAGTTAAATTTCATCATTTTCCATCCTCAAAGTTCTAAGAAGTTGGATTTTACACCCTTATTTATAATTATTTTTCAACATATACTAATAGAAACATGGACTTTTATTTACAACTAATTATTGTCATACTATTCAAACTTGAACTACATAATTGTTGTTTTACTATTTACAAGGCTTTTCGTGTTTTGTATCGTTTCGAAGACGTGCCGTAGGCACGTGCCCACGGGCAAATCTAGTATATATATATCATACTATAGCTCTTTGAAATTACGGGATGTTACAAAACATATTGCTCTTGACTATCACTTCATTCGGGAACAAGTTCAAGGGGGTTCTCTTCGCGTTGCTCATGTTTCCTCTGCTGATCAACTAGCTGATGCGCTCACCAAACCTCTTTCCAGCTCTCGCTTCCAACACTTGGCAAACAAGAATGGAATCACCTTCCAATGCTCCATCTTGTGGGGGGCATGATAAAGAAGATATGTCTACAAATATGCAATTCTATATTCCCAACCTTTCCAATACCCAACACTCAACACTCTTCCAATTCTAAACTCAACATTTCCTATTCTATATTCCCAACCTTTCCAATATCCAACACCCAACAGACACTTCATATTCTAAACTCAATCATAGGTGGATTAGAGGAGGCTCTTGATTTTCTCCCGTATGCCTATATATTTCAACTTGTAATTGATGTAATGTATACCATAATTCTATAATTCTTTCAATCTCTTTATTTGCTACAATACAAACCCATTTCAGCCTAAAATCAAAACAAACCGAAAGCAAAAAACCACACATTCCAAAAAGGAAACACCTTTCTGCCCTAGAATTCAAAGGGCTCGATGATAAGCCACATTAAATGCAAATTAAATGCAGAAACGAGAAGATGGGTTTTGAAGTTTGCACCTAGCAAGCGAAATGCAGGGTTGATTGAAGTCCTGCTCTGAGTCAGAAGAAGCGGAGGCGAGCAGTAGGGTTTGGAGGCGCTGAACGATGTAGAAAAGGCGGAGTCTGTTCATCTCCACAGCCGACATTTGAGAGAGGAAATATGGTAACTCCGTTGAAGGAGGAGGAAGAAGGGAAGACGAAGAAGAAGATGGAGAAATCGAAGCCGCCATTTTTTTTTTTTTGGTTCTCTCTCTTTTTTCTCTGTTTCTTTTCTTCTTCTCTGTTCTGGTTCTGAGGATTGCTGCAGTACTGAGCGACCAAAACGTGGGTTTTTGTTGCCAATTATAGGCAATCTAAACCGCCAAAGAGAGAATTAGTGTTGCCCGTGCTTTGGGCGTGTTTAGCTCGAACCCCCACAACTTGACTTTTTCTCTGAAATAGGAAATGTTTTACCTAAAATGACCCACTTTTTGAAAGTTTTACCAAACTGACCCACTTTGGAAAGTATTTACCAAAACGACCCACTCGCTAATTCAGTTAGCGACCCTAGTGAAAACAGCGTCGCTAACTAAGATAGCGAGTGTATATTTGACTTTTTTCTCCATGTTTCACCACTTGGAAAAAAACCTGCAGAAAAAAGTAAAGTATGCACTCGCTATCTCAGTTAGCGACCTTGTTTTTTTTAGAGTCGCTAACTGAGATAGTGAGTGTCGATTGGAAATTCACTAAATACCACACTCGCTATCTCAGTTTCTTCTTCCCCTATCTCTCTCCACACTCCTTCTCCCACTCTGAAATCCTAGTGGCCCAAATCTCATCCTCGTTCTACCCAGTATTCGTATGGTATTTGTTCATAACTTTTGCTAATTGATTTTTGGTTAATTTTGATGTAGGGTTAGATTTAGGATTGTGAGTTAATTTGTGATGTGTTCAACAATAAATTGAGTGTGCGAGTTATGCCTACATTGTATTAAGTGTTGATGGTTTGTACTAAATTTATTTGTATAATTAACCTAAAATAACATATATTGTACTAAGTTAGTGTTATTCGTGAAATATTAGTGTCAAAAAAAAGATTAAGTATAGACTCTCTATCTCAGACAGCGATTGTGTTTGTACCACACTCGCTATCTCAGATAGAGAGTGTATGGTTGTATAGAAAAAATGAATAAAAATACCAAGTATGGACTCGCTATCTCAGTTAGCGAGTGTGTTTGTACCACACTCGCTAACTGAGATAGCGAGTGTATTGGCTTGAAGAAAAAAAATATTTTGGTTTCGACTTGCTATCTCAGTTAGCGAGTGTGCTTGTATCACACTTGCTGACTGAGATAACGACAAACACACTCGCTAACTGAGATAGCGAGTCTAAATCAAAATATAGTTTTCTTCAAGTCAATACACTCGCTATCTCAGTTAGCACACTAGCTAACTGAGATAGCAAGTCTAAGCCAAAATATATTTTTCTTCAAGCCAATACACTCGCTATCCCAGTTAGCGAGTATGGTACAAACACACTCGCTAACTGAGATAGCGAGTCTATACTTGATCTTTTTCTTGATACTAATATTTCATGAATAACACTAACTAACTTAGTACAATATAGGTTATTTTAAGTTAATTACACAAATAAATTTAGTACAAATTATCCACACTTAGTACAATGTACGCATAATTCGTATAACCAAAACACTCAATTTATTGTTGAACACGTCTCAAATTAACTCATAATTCTAAATCTAACCCTACATCTAGGGCTGTAAATCGGACCGAACGGGAACGGACAGCCATATGTTCAAACTCAGACCGAAATTCTACTCGGACGGGTTTATGTCCGGCTCGGTCTAGGTCGAACAAATTTTTTATAGTTTGGACTCGGTTCGGTAAAGCATCGGACCGCAATAATACTCGGACGGACCTATGTCCAGCTCGAGCTCGGTAAAGAATCGAACCTAATAATTTGTTCAGGTTCGATTCGTATAACAGTTCGAACGGTCCACGGTCGGGCCATTTCTTGAGTCAGACTCAGACGGACGACAGACCGTCCTGTTCATGTTACACACCTACCTACATCAAAATTAACCAAAAATCAAATAGCAAGAGTTATGAACAAATACCGCACAAATACTGAGTAGAACGATGATGAGATTTGGGCCACTAGGGTTTCGGAGTGGGAGAAGGAGTGTGGAGAAAGATTGGGGAAAAAGAAATTGAGAAAGCGAGTGTGGTATTAAGTGAATTCTCAATTAACACTCACTATCTCGGTTAGCGACCCTAATGAAAACTTGGTCGCTAACTGAGATAGCGAGTGTATACTTAGCTTTTTTCTGCAGATTTTTTCCCAAATGGTGAAACCTGAAGAAAAAAGTCAAGTATACACTCGGTATCTCAGTTAGCAATCCTGTTTTCACTAGGGTCACTAACTGAGTTAGCAAGTGAATTGTTTTAGTAAATACTTTCGAAAGTGGGTCAGTTT
Organism: Hemerocallis citrina; assembly: GCA_017893485.1. Lineage (NCBI taxonomy): Eukaryota > Viridiplantae > Streptophyta > Magnoliopsida > Asparagales > Asphodelaceae > Hemerocallis > Hemerocallis citrina. The sequence continues at coordinate 13,348,158 of CM030364.1, read as the reverse complement.
GGTAAATGCTTTCAAAAGGTGGGTCATTTTGGTAAAATATTTCGGAATAGGCCATTTTTTAAACTAATTCCCAAAATAGGTCACTTTTGAAACTAATTTTTAAAATAGACCAATGTAATACCCAACTGCGGTCTCTTTGATTTTGAGGCTGCAGTTCAATCTATGATTTCGAGTCGCAGTTGCGAATTGTGGCCTAAGTATATATCATACATATTTGGCTAACAAGTTCGAAGACTTGAAAAAAATTGCCCATGTGAAAAGTAGGAGGTTGCAGTTGGGTATTGCGGCCTCGAGACTACAAAGGCCACAGTCCACAACTGCAGCCTCAATTATATAGTCGAATGGATATTAGAAGTTTTAAGGACTCGACCCCATTGACAATATAACTGTGGTCGCAGTTCAGTTATATGGTCGAATGTGAACTGCGGCCTCTGTACTATCGAGGTCGCAGTACCCAGCTGCGGCAACCTATTTTTCTGATTTTACACTGGGGCAATTATTTCATATGCCTCTGAATCTATTAACCAAATATGTATAATATATCTTGGACCGCAGTTGTGAATTGCGACCTATGTAGTATCGAGACCGCATTACCCTACTGCGGCATCGTATTTTTCACATTTTACACTCGGACAATTTTTTCAAGTCTTCGAGTCTATTAGTGTAATACTTGTCTTTTAAAAATCTTTAAATATTTGATTTTTATTATTTTCTTTATTTTATCTATGACTTTGAGTATATTTTCCTATATTAATTGGGTTTTTTTATATTTTCTAATGATTAATTTGAATTTTCAGGGTTAAACGGGAAAATCTGAGATATAAGAGTTTTGGGGTGAGTTTTCTCGGAAGAGACGATTCCGATTTAACCCGATATTTTTCCTGGGCATACGTATGTAATAGAGGGTTGGATAATTGATAATTTAAAAGAGTTGGTTGGTCATAACAAGAAGTTGGAATTTTTGGAGTTCGGGGTTGAAAATAACCCTTGAATTGTAAATTTTTATTTGATTTTGGGCTTAAGCCCATAACCATAACCCCTTATTATTTTGAACCCCTCTTATTTACAAAAATACCACTCTTCGTTTCTTTTCTCTTTCTCTTCTTTCGTTCTTGGCCGAAATTCACCCCAAACCCCAAACCCCAAACCCCAAACCTAGGGTTTGGCCATTCCACCTTCCATTCCGCTTCAAGCTTTGATTTCTTTGGGGATTCTAGGAGAGTTTTGGGTGCTCTTTTGCGTGCTGGTATTGATTTGTGGAGAGAACTCCATTAATGTATACTTAGTTGTATAATTGTATATTGGATTGTATGCTTTTCATTTCTTTTCATAAAAACTTTGATAGGATGATGTTTAGAGTATGTATAACTTACTTAGGGTGAATACCTGCAATTTTAATGGTGATAATATAGAAATTTTATAAAAATTAGGGTTTGAGTTTAAGGAAAGTGTTACCGCAGATTTCGGTGTGGGGGTAAACAGATAGAATTTGTGAGTCCGGGAAACACCTGAACGATTGACTCGGCCTTCTTGCTCCTGGCACAACCTGCAAGGAAGTGCGAAACACCGGGGTTGATTCCGGCGACGCACCCTCCGACGCTCTTGTCAGTAATCAGGAAAAGATCAAGAAAGAGCTTAAGTGGTGAAAAAGTGATTAACCTGGTCTCGGTGGTAGAGGGGTTGTATTTATAGTCGCCAAGAGAGAGATTAGGGGATTGATTCCTTGTATAACTGTTCGGAGCAAAATCCTCACAGTTTGTTAAGGAAAGTAGATCCCCTAATTCCCGGTGAGAGCAAATCAGGCGTGCCGATTGGGTCAAATCAGGGATCCTGATTTGTCTCCTGCTGATATGGGTTTGTTTCGGGTTGGAACCCGAACCCAATAAGAGTGGGTCCGTTTGCGGGTGGTTGGTCCTGTGAGAAGGGGACCCAATACCCATTTTGGATCCATTTGTATGTGAAATTACCCTTTTACCCCCGTGCTTCAAGATTCGTGCTCGATCTGGACGGTCTCGATTTAACCCCATTTTTAGCCATATCACGAGCCCCCCACTCCTAAAGACTGAGCGTGATCAGACTTTGAGGAGTAGTTTAACTGTTTTAGTGGCTGGTAGGGTCGTATCGAAGTCCAGATGTAGGATCTTGAATCTAGAAAGGGGGTAGTGAGGAAGTTTCTGATGCTGCTTGCTGTTCTCAGGTCATATCGAGTATTTGGTAGCTTTCGTCTACTTTCTTCGGACTATTTACTTAATTTTGCGATGCGTTTGCTAATCGTTCGGGGGTCTTAACGATATATTCTAGGCAATAATTGTTCGTTCAGGAGCTTGAAAATGTACTCCCGAATTTTTAATTATTTTCCAGAATTTTTAGTTAATTTTCCCGAATTTTTAGCAATTTTTCGCAATTTAAATAAATAAAACGATTAAAATAGAAGAAAAAAAGGTTTTAAATACCGGTTTATGACGTGGCTGGATCTGGGACGTCGATCATGGACGAGCTCGGATTTCTGAGAGATCCGACGGTTGTCGGAGTTCGGAAGCTGTTTTCTCCGTTTGCGAGCTCGGGAGGGTACTTGCTCGGCTGCCGACCGGGGACCAGGGGAGCTCGGCATACCGAGCGACGTGGCTCAATCTGAACCATCGGATGGTGGCGCGCATCTCGAAACAGGCACGGTTCTCCAAAAAACACTATCTTGTCCTTTAGCGCACGTGGTGCGATCCGATCCGTTCATCATAAGGTGCACGAATTTCTGAGAGATCCGGCGGTTCAAGTGGCTCGGCGTCTTTTTTTCTCCATTTACCAGCTCGGGAAGGCGCTTGCTCGGATGCCGACCGAAGGCACTGATGTTCGGCAGTCCGAGGGACGTGGCTTCATCTGAGCTGTTGGATGCGGGCGCGCATCTCGAGACGGGCGCAGTTCCCAAGAAAACACTATCTTGTCTTTTAGTGCTCTCGGCGGGATCTGGGCCGTCTGATTGAGATCAGACGCGAAAGTTGAGGGGAAAGTGGGTTTTCCCCGTTTACCAGCTCGGGAAGGCTCTTGCTCGGATGCCGACCGAAGGCATTGGTGTTCGGCGATTTGAGATGGCTCTGTTCTCAATTGTGTTAATGGCGCTTCGTGACTTGTGCGGCGTTTTGCCTTCCCGACGTCATTAAGGATAATTCCTTTAATTAATGCGCGGCGCTTCAACTTCCGAGGATCATAATGGCTGGTTATAGGAGGCAGGCTATAAGTACCCCACTCCTTTTGTCATTTTCGTCACAACCAAATTGGGTTCCAGACCTCGGAGGCATCTGCCTTGGGTAGCTTCTCTCTCGAAGTTCGGAGTGGTGGTCGCTCTTCTGCCTGGTTTTCCCTTTGTTCCTGACGGCCCCGAAGTGGATGTCAGGAGCGAGGGGGAACGAGGTAGTAGTGGTGACGACCGTAGTCCGTACTCGGGGGATGAGTTATCTCCGAAGGACGGGTGGTCGCTCTCTTACCTTTTTCTTCTCCCGTTCCGGACGGTCCTTAAGTGGATGTCGGGAGCGGAGGAGAATAAGGCAAGAGTGGTGACGACCGTAGTCCTGATCCGAGGGACGGGCCTTCTCGGAAGGACGGGCGGTCGCCCTGCTGTCTTGTTGTTTCCCCATCCCTCACTGCTCCGAAGGGGTGTGAGGGGTGGGGGGCAACAAGACAGTAGCGTCGACGGCCATGGTCCGGACCCGAGGTGTGGACCTCTTTCGAAGGACGGGTCGCCGTTCTCTCACCAAGATCTTCTGCCTTCTTCGGTTGCTCCGAAGTGAGTGTCGAAGTAGGCGGAGATCTTGGTGGGAGAGTGACGACCCCTGTCCGATGTCGATCTTCGGGCCGTCCAAGTCCGTTTGTTGCAACTGTGAAGGCGCCGCTGTTAGAGTCTTTCGACAAGCCGAGCCTTCCAGTTGCAACCAACTAGCTCGGGATGGTGCGCCTCTTTCGACCTCTGAGTGTTGATGGGTTCCCTCCCATCTCTGTCTTCCTTCTCGGGCTGATGGCTTTTGACGGATGTCAGCCCGGGGGAGTTAGAGATGGGGGGGTGCCGATCTGTTTCCGACCGGGGCCTGTTGTCGGCATAATACCGACCGAGGCTTGGGACCCGGGGGGCGCCTGCCGAGGGAGGCGCCTTAAAACATAATCAAAAATTTTCCAGGTTCTTTTATGCATAGGCGAGGCGTCCGAGGGTTAAATCGTCTGGGCGACGTGGCGCATCTTGAGCCGCCGGATGATGGCGCGCATCTCGAGACGGGCGCGGCTCCCAAGAAAACACTATCTTGTCGCCTAGTGCCCTTGGCGAGATCTGAGCCGTCGAACGTAGGCGTGAATCTCGAGGCGGCTCAGTTTCCCAGAAAACGTTATCTTGTCGTTTTGCGCAGGTGGCTTGATCTGAGCCGTCTGATCGAGATCACGTACGAAAGTTGAGGGGGAGGTGTGTTTTCCCCATTTACCAGTTCGGGAAGGCGCTTGCTCGGATTCCGACCGGTCCCTGCTGTCGGCGTGTTTGGATCGCTCGGAGGTCGGACTCGGTGTGAGGAGTAGCGGTGATGGGCTTTGGTGACGTTCCGGAGGCAGCCCAAAAGTCGCGAACTTTGGTTTGGAAGTCCAAGGGGCGTCCCAGTTTTACTATAAATCTCCACCCCCCTTGAGACTGAGTCTCACTTTTCATTTTTACTCTCTCTCTTCAGCTTTTACTCCGCTTCGAAGTTTTTACCTCCCTGGTGGTGTTGCTAGCTGTCGCGGTAGCGTTCCGATTCCCGGCGAGTTTTCCGACCGTACTTGTCACTTCAAGGTCGATCTCTTTCCCTACTCTTTATAAAATGGTTAAGATTACACTCTCGGATGAGACCCCCACCTCGGAGCAAGCCGTTGGCCGAGGGGACAAAGGGAAGGGACTAATGGAGCCGAGCGAACAAGACGTCGTTCGTCCGGATAAGGAGGGTGAGGTGGCCGAGGTGCCTGAGGAGGTCGTGGCGGAGTCCCGGAAGGGTAAAGCCGTAATCACGATAGTGGAGACGCCGAAGAGAGCGGGGGCGTTCGGTCGGCAACTCATCGCAGTATCGACCGTGGGAGGTGTTCGGGATTATACCGAGGATGACTTGGAGAGGGTCACTCAAGGTACGGCAAAACTGGTGGAGGAGAATGAGCCTAGGGAGCTGTCCGAGGTCGACCACAGGATATCGACTCTCACCGAGGCCGATCTCCGCACGATCCGGGAGGGTTTCCGAATCCCGCTCGAGTATGCGCTGCTTCTTCCTGGGCCGGGGTTCCGAGCTAACACCAAGTCCTCGCCGGATATATGCGTCTTCCCGGTCGATTCCCTCATTGCCGGGCTCCGGTTCCCCCTACACCCGTTCGTGGTCGAAGTTCTGGTCTGGTACGGTCTGAGTCCTGCCCAACTGATGCCGAACACTTGGAGGCATGTCGTGGCGTTTCTCCTCCGATGTCAAGAGGTCGACGCCAAGCCGACTATGTTTCTCTTTCGGAGTCTTTACAAACCTTGTCAGCCGAGGCGTCATGAACAGAGGTTTTTCCTTTCTCCTCGGACGGGAGTTAAGTTGATCGAGAACCCGGACTCGATCAAGCATTGGAAGGACAAATACTTCCTCGTTCGAAGTCTGACGCCGTGGGTGATACCGACAGTTTGGGCGACGGACGGCCTGCCTAAGCGTACAAAGAAGGACGCCCCGTTGAATGCCGAGGAGGCTGAGGTCCAGAGGAAGCTTCTAGCCCTGCCAGCGCTAAGCTGGAAGGATATTACCGAGGAGCATCTGTTCCGTGGGGGTCTCAGTCCGATCGACCCTCGTATGCATCTGGTATTTATACTCCTCGTTTAAAGTTCATGAAAAATTTCCTAAGTTTTTTCATCCGGCTTTTGCAGAGACAATGAAGCTTGATTACAAGGCTCTGGTGGCGAAGGGCCGGGCAGAGCAGGAGAAGAAGAAGAGGTCGGCGGCGGAGACTCAGGAGAGCCGGCCAGCGAAGAAGCCTTCGGTCGCGAAGACTGCCGAGCAGCCGAAGGTCGCGGTCCTCAAGGAGGGGGAGATCGAGGTCCTCGTTTCTCCGACGAAGGTCGTGATCCCCGACCGGGGCGAGGTCAATGTCTCCGATCCCCCTGCCTCGGATGCGCCCGTGCCGCCCTCGGGGACGGACGCTCCGGGTCCGTCGAGCAGCGTCTTCCGGGTGAAGGATGCGCTGTCCATGCCGGTTCCGCCCCTTACTGCCGAGGCGGAGAAGATCTTATCCGAGCATCACAAGCAGATCTTCGTCCCCGACTGGCAGGTGATGAATGCCGATGGTTTCCTGGGCGACGGGAATATCTGTATGGAGGCGATAAGGCATCTGCCGACCCCGAAGGATCGGGCGACCTTGAAGGCCGGGATGGCAGGGGACTCCGTGATGCAGGTCGCCCGGGATTCCATGTCGGTAAGTGGGTTGATATCTTCTTCATCTGAACTTTTTCCTTAGAAAATTTTCTAAGTATTTCGGTTCGGATCGTAACTCCGTTGCTCTCTTTCAGATCATCTGCCACTTCAACTTCCTGCTTGAGGAGATGGCGAGGAAGGATCAGGAGAAGGAGAAGGAGAGGACGGAGCGCGTCAAGGTCGCGAAGCAACTCGATTCCGAATTGCTTCTTTCGGCGAAGAGGGCCGCCGAAGTCTCGGGGCTGGAGAAGCAGCTGGCCGATGCTATTCAGCTGTCAAAGGATGCGGCGACCAGGCTCGAGGCCTCGAAGAAGGAGGTCTCCGAGCTGAAGGACTCAGCGGCCAAGCTCGAGGCGTCGGTGAAGGAGGCTGCCGACCTGAGGGAGGAGTTGGCCAAGGCTCGGTCGGAGGCGGAGGAGGCTCGGAAGAGGGCCGAGAAGCTCAAGGCCAAGCACCTCAGGAAGGTGAAGAGGGTGAAGAAAGCCGTGCAGGAGGAGGCCGCGATGCACATGACCCAGAACATGCTAGACGCCTACGGCCGGGCCTTGCAACATGTGGTCGCCAAGAACCCGGGCTTCGACACGTCCACCTATAACTTCTATGACCTCGTGGAGGGGGAGGAGGTTGTTCCCGAGGAGTTGATCGGCCCCGAGGGGGAGACAGAGCCCGTTGACGACCCGTGGAAGGCCGCGACCGAGGAGGAGAAGGAAGACGACTCCGAGGAGGAGGAGAGCTGGAGCGAGGGAGGTGGCGGAGGCGACGGCAAGGGCAAGGCCGAGGGGTCGACGGACCCAAACGACAAAAAGGTCGACCCCTGACTCGGTTGTCTTCTTTTATCTTTTTCTTTTTTGTTTCTGTAAGCCTAACTGCGGACTGGCCACCGCTGCTGTAGAACTTCTCAAATTTTGAATGAAAAAATATTTTGTTTGGCCAAAATTTGCCCAAGTGTCGAATCTCGGACTTAGTGTTTGTTTTGGCGTGTTGGCCCTCGGATTTATCTCTGCATTTCAGGTGAGATTCGGTCCGATCACGGAGGCTGAATACCTTCGGCAGGAGCTGGTGAAAACGAAGGACGAGCTCTCTCAGAGCCGATATAGACGGTATCTCCTGCTCGGCAGGCTCGAGGATACGAAGGCGGCTCTGCGGAGGTACGGTCGCGAGCTGTACCAGTACCGGAAGCGCTCTTCGGCCCCCTATCCCGAAGGCGAAGTTGAGAACCTCCGTAAAGAGCTCACCGCCGCCGAGCGGAAGAATGACGACCTTTTGGCCGGGGTTCAATGCTGGGAGCTAGCGGAAAAAGAGCGTTCGGCGGAGCGGGAGAAGCTGGCTTCCGAACTGGAGAAAGCGTCAACCGAGCGCAAGAGGTTATCGGCGGAAGTCGATAGGCTCAGAAGGATCACGGTAGATAGGGGGATTGAAGTGACCTACTACCGACGGCTTGCAACTGATAATGCCGATGCCTCGGGCTCGTTGACAGCGCCTCGACCGAAGAAGTTGGCGAAGGACGATGTCCTGAGGGGTAGGATCATCGAACTGGAGGAAGAGATCGCGTCGCTCAAGCCGGCACCGGTCAGGGCTAACGTTCGCAGTACTTCGTGCACTCGCGAAGAGAGCGAGAGGGGGGTTACGTTTTACGAGCTTGCGACGCACTCGCCGTTGACCAGGGGAAGTCCAGCCGATGCTCAGAGTAGCGCGGCAGCCTCGTCGAGCGGGGCTTCGGCCGGCGTCGCCGTTAGGGCTAGCAGCGAAGGGGGGTCGCGCTTCGTTGGTTTAGGGTCGGGTTCGGAGGGCAGACCTCGACGTCCTCGCGTTTCCCTAAACCGAAGCATTCCCCTTCCGAAGAGGCTCTGATTCGGCCGTTTTTCTACTTTTGTTGATTGTTGTAATAACTTAGCCGTAGGGTTGACCGACCGTCTGTAACACTATCATGTCTGAATGCAAATAATTCTGAAAAACTCTCAAGTGTTAGACTCCGGCAGAGTATTGAAACTGTGTTATTCGTTTTCTCTTCTTTTCAGCTCGTCGTGACGATCCATAGCTCGGACTCCGGGCGTTCGAATGATGGCTCTGAATCCGAGGCTACTTCTGGAACAGTGGTTCTGAGCCCTAGGAGCACCGATATGAAGTTGCGCCGAGCCGAGAGTGAGTGGGACCACCTTTCGTTGGTCCTCAGTCTCCGGGAAGCCGAGATTCAACGCTTGGAGAGCAAGGTCGCCGAGCTGAACTCCGCAGGGGAGGATGAAGACTCGCAGACCGCATTCAGCAGTGCTCTTCGGGCCAAAAGCATTCGGCACATTCAGTCGAAGATCATTGCCGAGCGAGATGACCTGCTCTCCGAGATGTGGCATCTGCGTGGCGTGATGGCGAGGCTCCGGGGGGAGAAGGAGGAGTCGTCTGTCGAGGAGGACGGACAGTTTAGTGAGGATGTTTTGGTATGAGAGACAAGTGTAGTGGGTCGGGCATTGTGTGTTTTGTTTGCCAACACTTTGTAATGGAATGTTTTGTATTGCGTGCCGACAATTAATAAAAAATTCCTTTTCGTTGCTTTGTATGTTCGCCCTTCGCTTGTAACCGTATCGGTCGTGCCGGGATCTTTGAACCGAGCGCGTCTGTTTAGCCGAATGGACCAGGTGTCCGGCTCTTTGTCGTTGAGTGGATCTGGCACGGTACGACAAGGCTCTGTACCCATAAAAGCGTCATTTTGTCGCTTAGAGCAGGTGGCTAGATCTGAGCCGTCGAGTGTAGGCGCGAATCTCGAGGCGGCTCAGTTTTCCAGAAAACGTTATCTTGTCGTTTTGCGCAGGTGGCTTGATCTGAGCCGTCTGACCGGGATCACGTACGAAAGTTGAGGGGAAAGTGTGTTTTCCCCATTTACACACTCGGGAAGCCGCTTGCTCGGAAGCCGACCGAGTGTAGGTCTTCGGTCCCCGGCTAGTAGCTAGGAGTATTCGGTTTTTTTCGTGTCCGGACGAACGTCTGACATCGACCTACCGGAGTAGTTTAGATGACTAGGAACCAAGTGTTGTACCCCGGGACCATCGCTGGAGCTCGACGGCTGTGGGAGCAATTCCGAACGGCGATCTACCCCTAGTTCGTCCGGAGACGAGCCGAGGAGGTAAAGTCGAGCCGAGTGTTGGACTCCGAACCATCGGTAAAGTTCAACGGCTGTGGGAGTAATTCCGAACGGCGATCTACCCGTGGTTCGTCCGGAGACGAGCCGAAGAGGTAAAGTCAAGCCGAGTGTTGGACTCCGAACCATCAGTAAAGTTCAACGGCTGTGGGAGCAATTCCGAACGGCGATCTACCCTTGGTTCGTCCGGAGACGAGCCGAAGAGGTAAAGTCGAGCCGAGTGTTGGACTCCGAACCATCGGTAAAGTTCAACGGCTGTGGGAGCAATTCCGAACGGCGATCTACCCTTGGTTCGTCCGGAGACGAGCCGAAGAGGTAAAGTCGAGCCGAGTGTTGGACTCCGAACCATCGGTATAGTAAAGAGGGGAGGAAAAAACAGGCAAACTCAAAAACAAAATGGAACTTTCTTTATTTGATATTTGACGGAGAACCGTTTTACATAGTAGGATTCATAGAACAGGTTACAAGTTAAAGGAGAGGAATGGTGCGACACCTCGGATTACTTAGAGAGGCGCCGGGGCGCTCTCTTGGTATTTCAGGAGGTGATCGGCATTCCAGGTCCTCGGGAGCTCTCTACCATCCATGTCCTCAAGTCGACCCGGTACGGCCCTTCCCAGTTCGGAGCTAGCTTGCCCTTCTGACTGGGGAGGGATATGGCTAGCTTTCTCAACACCAGGTCTCCTTGTTCAAGGTTGGCGGGTCGGACTTTCTTGTTGTAGGCTAGCTCGACTCTCCTTCTGTAATTCTGCTGCCGAATCGATGCCCTTTCCCTCAGTTCATCTATCAGGTCCAAGTTTCCTCTGAGTTCCCTGGCGTTCTGTGCTTCGTCATAGGCGATGAGCCGAGGGGAAGGAATTCCGACCTCGAGGGGTATTACGGCTTCGGCCCCATAAGTAAGGCTGAAAGGGGACTCTCCAGTGGGCGTCCGCTTGCTTGTGCGGTAGTTCCACAACACATTTGGGAGTTGATCGACCCACTGTCCTTTGGAGCACTTGTCCAACCTCTTCTTGATCCCCGTAAGGATCTGCTTATTAGCGTTCTCGGCTTGTCCGTTCGACTGGGGGTGCGAGACGGACGAGAAACGCTGTTGAATGACGAGGTCGTCGCACAGGGTTCGGAATGCTGAGCCAGTGAACTGGGTCCCATTATCTGTCACGAGGACGCGCGGGACGCCGAATCTGCATATAATGTTCTTCCAGAAGAACTGCACCACTTTGTTCTCGGTTATCGTGGCGAGGGGCTCGGCCTCGACCCACTTCGAGAAGTAGTCGATAGCTACGACTAAAAACTTGAGCTGACCCGGAGCTGGAGGGAAAGGCCCTACCAAGTCCATTCCCCACATCGCGAAGGGGATAGGGCTCGATAGGGAGGCGAGGTTGGCTTGAGGGAGGCGTCGGATGCTGGAGTGTCTCTGGCAGGGGCCGCACTGCCGAACGTGTCGCTCGGCGTCTTGGAGAAGTGTCGGCCAGAAGTACCCATAATTCAGAGCTTTTCGGGCCAGGGACCTAAATCCCGAGTGTGCCCTGCCGATCCCTTCATGAAGCTCCTGTAGGGCATATTCGGCCTGTTCCGGAGAGAGGCATCGTAGATATGGTCGGCCGTCCACTTGGGAGAAAGAGCGCTTGTATAGGATGCCCTCGATTAAGACATAGCGCTCGGCTCGGGTTCTAACTCGGCGAGCTTCTTTGGGATCTGAGGGCAGAACTCCATCCCTTAGAAATTCTACCAGTGGCTTCATCCAGTTGTCTTGCAGCATGACTGGCAATGACTCCGCCGAGCCTAGTGCCTCGTCTTCGATGCTCGGCTTAGCGAGGACTTCAATTAGTACGGTCTGCTCGAGCCCTTGTAAAGAGGACGAGGCCAACTTGGAAAGTGCATCGGCCTGTGCGTTTTCCTCCCGAGGGACCCGCTGGATGATGGCTTCTTCGAACCGACCCATGAGATCCCGGACCTTGGCGAGGTACTTCGCCATCCGCTCGTCCCGGGCTTCATATTCGCCCAAGACCTGGTTCACGACCAGCTGGGAATCACTGTGAATCCGGAGACGATGCGCCCCAGCGCTTCGCGCGAGTCCGAGACCGGCTATGAATGCCTCGTACTCCGCCTCGTTGTTCGAGGCCTTGAAGCTCATGCGGATCGCGTACTGTAGGACGAAGCTATCAGGGCCGTTCAAGATGATGCCGGCGCCGCTTCCTTCACTGCAAGAGGATCCGTCCACAAAGACTGTCCAAATGGGGGGTCCGTTCGGGACGTGGCCGACCTCGGGGACGGTGGATTCTACAATGAAGTCGGCGAGGGCCTGCGCCTTAATCGCCGTCCGAGGTTGATAGGAGATGTCGTGCTGACTCAGCTCTATCGACCACTTCATCAGCCGGCCCGAGGTTTCGGGTTTATGGAGGACTTGCTTGAGCGGTTGATCGGTGAGGACGATGACTGAATGAGATTGGAAGTAGGGCCGAAGCTTTCTCGCTGCCATGACGAGGGCGTAGGCTATCTTTTCTATCCCTGGATAACGGAGCTCGGCATCCCGAAGTACCTTGCTCACGTAGTAAATAGGCCTCTGGGTCCGGTCCTCTTCTCTGACCAGGACAGCGCTCAGGGACTGCTCGGAGGCTGCCAAGTAGAGAAAGAGAGGCTCGCCTGGGACCGGCTTACTGAGCAGAGGGGGGTTCACCAGATAGGCTTTCAGCTGGTCGAACGACGCTTGCTGTGCCTCGCCCCATTCAAATCCCTTAGCGCCTCGGAGTGCCTTGAAGAAGGGAAGGCACTTTTCCCCTGACTTGGAGAGGAACCGACCGATGGCTGCGAGCCGACCGGTGAGCTTCTGCACTTCTCTGACGTTCCGAGGCGGGGCCATGTCTAATATGGCTTTGATCTTTTCGGGGTTAGCTTCAATCCCCCGCTGGCTAACCATGAAACCGAGGAACTTGCCAGAGGAGACTCCGAACGCACACTTGTTCGGGTTTAGCCGCATGTTGTACTTCCTCAACACGCCGAACGCCTCTTGGAGGTCGGCTACATGGTCGGTGCCGTGGATGCTCTTGACGAGCATGTCATCGACGTACACCTCCATATTTCGGCCGATCTGATGCTGAAAGACCTTGTTAACGAGGCGCTGGTAGGTGGCTCCCGCGTTCTTCAGACCGAACGGCATTACTCGGTAGCAGTAGAGGCCTTGGTCGGTTACGAAGGAGGTCTTCGGGATGTCCGGAGGGAACATCCGGATTTGGTTGTAGCCCGAGAAGGCATCCATGAAGCTGAGGAGCTCATGGCCCGAGGTGGCGTCGATTAGGGTGTCGATGTTCGGGAGAGGGAAGGGATCCTTCGGACATGCTTTGTTGAGGTCGGTGAAGTCGATGCATATCCTCCACGAGCCGTTGGACTTCTTGACCATCACAACATTCGACAACCACTCGGGATAATTCACCTCCTGGATGAACTTGGCCTTCAACAGCTTATTCACTTCCTCCTTGATTGCCTGCTGTCGCTCGGGAGCGAACTTTCGCCTCTTCTGCTGAACCGGTTTGCACCCCGGTTCGACACTTAGGCGGTGGACGAGCAAGTCTTCGGAGATGCCGGGCATATCCGCGGCCGACCAAGCAAATAGGTCGCGGTTACCCCGGATGCATCTCACAAGGTCGGAGAATAGCACGGTCGGTAAGGACTTGCTGACGAGGAATTTTCGGCTCGGATCCTCGTCGGAGAAGAGTACTTCTTCTAACTCGTCCGCTGGTTCGGACGTTGGGCGAGCCTTTGGCTCGGGGATCTCGAGGGTCTCGAGCGAAAGCACTGGTCCCCCGGTGGAAGTCATGTAGCACTTCCGAGCTGTTTCCTGGCTCCCCCTGACTTCCCCTACTCCCGACCGAGTGGGGAACTTCATCTTCAAATGGTACGCTGATGGGACGGCCTCAAGGGCGGCCAGGCCGGGGCGGCCGAGGATGACATTGTATGCTGCCGGGACGTCAACGACCATGAAGTCCATGGGCTCGGTCCGGGTAGTAGGGGTGCTCCCCGCAGTAACGTCGAGGGTTATTACCCCTTCGATGGTTACCGGGACCCCCGTGAACCCGTGTAGAGTGTATCCGGCCGGTTTGAGGCGGTCTCGGGACAGCTGGAGGCCTTGGAAGGCCGAGAGGAATAGAATGTTGACCGAACTCCCGTTGTCAACCAAAATCCTCTGCACCTTGAAGTTGGCCATGCGGAGGTCGATGACGAGGGCATCACAGTGAGGGGTTCGGACTCCTTCGAGATCAGCGTCGGAGAAGGACACGGGCACACCGAAGCCCTTGGGAGGAGGAGCACTGTGGACCGAGTTCACCTCTCGGACGAAGGCCTTCCGGGACGTATTAGAGGAGCCGCCCATGGGGCCCCCGTGGATCATATGGAGAACCCTTTCTTCTTCGAACTCAGGGGTCACTTCGCGCCGTTCAGAGCGCTTGTTAGCCCCCCGAGGGGGAGGAGAGTTCCGATCTGTCCGATCGTTAGCCTTCACGAACTTCGCCAACTGTCCCCTTCGGATGAGGGCTTCGATCTCATCTCTCAAAGCCCGACAGTCATTCGTCTCGTGCCCGTGGTCCCGGTGATACCGACACCACTTATCTTTGTCCCTCCTCTTCGCCGGTTTGTGCATTCTCGGGGCTGGAGGGAGGACCCCCTCCTTCTCTACCTCCATGAGGATAGTGGAGACATTAGTTGTGAGGGGCGTGAATTTCTCAAACCTGGGGGGAGGACGACGCTGGCCGCCTCCGTCCTTCATTGTCTTCTTGGCCCCCTCTTCCTCCGTTGCCTTCCTCTTCGAGCCGGAGGAGGGTCCTCCGAAGTTCGGCAGGGACTCGGCCTCCTCGGCTCGGATGTATTTCTCGCACCTCAGTAGGAGGTCGACGAAGTTGGTAGGCGGCTTCTTTGCTAGGGACGAGCGGAGGTTGGAGTTGAGGACGTTCGACTGGAACGCCACTGTTGCCACGGATTGGTCTAAGGAGGCGATCGACCTGACTTCTGCAGTGAACCTCTTCACATAGTCATGCAGCTTCTCTCCCCTTTCCTGTCGGAGGTTCAGAAGGGAGAGACTCGTCTTCTCGGCCAGTCGGCTGCTCACAAAGTGAGTTATGAACAGCGTCTCAAACTGCTCAAATGAAAAGATGGAGGCGGGGGCAAGCCTGGAATACCATTCCCGAGCCGAACCCCGAAGGGTGGCCGGGAAGGTCCTGCAGAGTATGGCGTCGGAGACTTGGTGGATCAGCATCAGAGTCTTAAAACTCTCGACGTGATCTACTGGGTCGGACTCGCCTGAGTACGTTTCAAACTGCGGAGGTTTGAAACCCCTCGGTATGCGAGCTTCCATGATTGTCCGAGAGAAGGGCGGTCGGTTTGGGCGAACAGTCCCTGCTCTGGACTCCTCTTCTCGGTCCATACGGACAATGCGCCTCTCCACCTCATGGAGGCGGCGGTCGAAGGCATCGTCCCCTCGCCGGTAACCGTATGACCCTTCGGACTCTTCATCATAAGAGGGAGAGCGTGGACTTCGGCGCCGGTATCCCTCGGATCGGCGGGGACTGTAATGTTGCTGACGACTGGGAGCCTGGAGAGGACTTCGTGACCGGCGGTGAGGACTGGGAATCCGAGGGGGTGTTGGGACCCTCGGGGGGTTTTGGTTGTTGGCACGGGCGTTCAGGGCCTGCAGTACAGTCTCCTGAAACTGGAGGAACTCGGCACGGCTGATAGGTACCTCACGGTCCCTCGTACGATGCCGATCCTCGGGGGAACGCGGCCTCCTCCTTCGGTGTTCGGGAGATGCCGCTCGGCCTCTCCGGTACGGAGATCTCTGTCTATCTCGGCGACGAGGTGACCGCTCGGCCTGACGCTGTCGGGAGGCCCCCGCCCGGGCCCGCCTCTCGTCAAGGTGCGTGCGGAGGTCATTCTCCTTCTGGCGGTTCTGGTCGGGGTTATGGGAGGCCATCGAGTCCGAGGACCCGTTACGGACCGAGACATGGTCCTGGATGGGCTGCTTCATCTTCTGGCCGTTGAGACCGGCGGGACCATTGTTGGGTTGCTGCTGAGGATGAGGAGGCTGGACCGGTTGGGTCGGCGGAGGAAGCCCAGATTGGGGAATTTGGTTGACGGGGGTATCCTCCGTAGGGTCGGCGGGGTTGGCCACCCGGTTGGATCCTTTGGATCTGTTCTTCTTCGGAGGCATGGCGGTGGGAGGCGAGGAAGGAGAAGCTGAGGTCGTTCGTGTGGTGGTTTCCCACAGACGGCGCCAATCTGTTACCGCAGATTTCGGTGTGGGGGTAAACAGATAGAATTTGTGAGTCCGGAAAACACCTGAACGATTGACTCGGCCTTCTTGCTCCTGGCACAACCTGCAAGGAAGTGCGAAACACCGGGGTTGATTCCGGCGACGCACCCTCCGACGCTCTTGTCAGTAATCAGGAAAAGATCAAGAAAGAGCTTAAGTGGTGAAAAAGTGATTAACCTGGTCTCGGTGGTAGAGGGGTTGTATTTATAGTCGCCAAGAGAGAGATTAGGGGATTGATTCCTTGTATAACTGTTCGGAGCAAAATCCTCACAGTTTGTTAAGGAAAGTAGATCCCCTAATTCCCGGTGAGAGCAAATCAGGCGTGCCGATTGGGTCAAATCAGGGATCCTGATTTGTCTCCTGCTGATATGGGTTTGTTTCGGGTTGGAACCCGAACCCAATAAGAGTGGGTCCGTTTGCGGGTGGTTGGTCCTGTGAGAAGGGGACCCAATATCCATTTTGGATCCATTTGTATGTGAAATTACCCTTTTACCCCCGTGCTTCAAGATTCGTGCTCGATCTGGACGGTCTCGATTTAACCCCATTTTTAGCCATATCAGAAAGAAAAGAGAATTGTACTTCTATTATGCTAGTAAGTGTTTTGAACTGTGTGGGATATTATGGGACTGTTTGTAGCATTTTTGACAAACTTTAACAATTAAATGACATTGTACGGAATTTTCCCAGTATCGGAAAGTTATATTAATGGATTTTATTAATTTAATAATACGATATATTCGGGAAATATTTACAAATAAAAGATATCATTTCCGAGGTGTATATTTAAGTTAATTTAGGATGTAGAAATTTATTTAGGGTATTGAGATTTGATCGAAAGAGGGGTGTCGGGAGGTGGAGTGATTCCGATGAAGGCGAGAACTACTCCACCTTGACGACGAGAACAAAATTAGTATAGGTCTTATAGGTCTACAGGCTCTGATACCATGTTAGAATTAGGGATAGGAAGAGAAATACTTTATTGATTATTGAATTATTAAATTGAGTACAATATGTCTCCTATATATAGGAGAGAAGGGAAGACTAAACCAACACATTATTCAATACGGGACTAAACTAATCTCTCATATAATATAATATATAATATCTTGACAGACCTATTTATGCTGGATTTGGTGGGTGCCTAGGGTTTCTCTCATGCTAGTGGGCTTGAAGGTGGTGTTCGTGTTACCGTTGGGGCGATGGCAAGTGACAGTTGCGATTATGGGTGATAGTACATGGTGGACAAGCTAAACGATGTGAGAAAGGGCTCAATATTGATCTTTTAAGTCATATTGGAAGGATGTTTGTGGTTTCTCTCATATCTATGGGCTTGGCGTTTGTGTTACCGTTGGGGGCGACGGCAGCTGTGGTTGCGGATGGTGTTGACCGTGGACCATGGTCGAGCTAAGGGATGACAGCAAGAGTCTATTCAGGTCAGATTTGTGGGTGTCTGGATTATTTCTCATGTCAATGAGCATGGATATGGCGTTTGTGTGACTGTTGAGGGCGACAGCAGTTGTGGTTGCAAGTAGTGGCGACGATTGACAGTGTACAAGCGATGGGATGAAAGAGAGCTCAATTTTGGCATATTCATGTCAGATTGGGTTGACATGTTGTACTTACTTTGACTGGATCAGTGGACAAGTAGGATTATGTTTTACTGTATTATATGATTGTTGGTTATTATATTTTTGGTAGGGAAGTCACTATTAGGGGTGTATTCACTTTTTTGAGGAGTACGAGTTTCTTATCCCAACGTGTTGAGTTTCATGAACTTTATAATCCATACTTTAATTGTATATATTTCATTAAACTCTTAAATGGAACACGGAGAAAATCTTGACCCACCGTTAATGATAAAAAAAATCGCAAAAGATAAAACCAATTCATAGAAGATTACCACAGATCTTGATGGGAGCTTCGAGCTCCAAGAGGCTAGGCTGTCATAGCAAGACCTTCTTGACATCAATGCACAACTGCCGGATCTCTGCATTCGTCAAGTAAACCATATTCACTGTCCTCCCCGCCCTCGCCTTCAGAAGCCGAGCAATTATGTTGTCTAGAAAACTCTTATCCATCGTCATCTCAAACCCTAAAAACCCTAATCTCTATATATTTTATTAATAAATTAATAGAAAGAGATTGAGATCAAACTCAACAGGAGAAAAAGAGTCGAGAGAACCACAGAGAAGAGGAAGTTTTTCCTTTTCCCGCCTCTTTGACGGCACCTGTCCAATTTGAGATATTTTTTAGGTTTAAAATTTCCCTCCTCCAGGATGGCGCCAGCATATATGGGATACTGAACCATGTTGATTCGCGGCCCATAAGGTGATAATGGGCCGAAGTAGAGTTTGGCCCATCAATGGCCCAGAATCTGTCTAAAATTTGAGGGTTTCAATTCTCAGTGGTGGACTTAATTTTAAGGTGTGTTTTCATTTCTTTTCTTTTCTTTCTCCAAGTCTAAGAGCATCTGAAGTCGTTTGAGGAAAAATTATGCATATATGTATAAACAAAAATAGCAATCGAAGTTTTGCTGCAGTCGTTAAAAGTTATTTTTTAGCCTTTTAGATTAAAATAATAAGCGACGACACTTCATGTGCTGTCGGAGCGAAAAAAAAATTTAATTTAATTGGAGCGACGGCACTCGAAGTGCCGTCAGAGAAATAAAAACAAAAAAATTTAAAGCGGAAGGGAGGGACGGCACTCGAAGTGCCGTCCGACATAGATGGAAAAAATTTGCCCACGAAGTGCAAATAAAATTTTTTTTAAAATATAAAAAATTACAAAAACATTTCAGTAATTACGAAAAAAATTACAAAAATTACAAAAACATTTCAGAAATTACGAAAAAAATTACAAAAATTACAAAAACATTTCAGAATTTACAAAAAAATACAAAAAATTACAAAAATATTTCAGAAATTGCAAAAACAAATACAAAATTGTAAAAAACGCCGGGCGGCACATGAAGTGTCGTTCGACATAGATGGAAAAATTTGCCGTGCAAATAAAAAATTACAAAAAATTATAAAAAATTACAAAAACATTTCAGAAATTACGAAAAAATTACAAAATTTTACAAAAACATTTCAGAATTTACAAAAAAAATTACAAAATTGCAAAAAAAATATAAATTTGTAAAAAAATCCGGACGGCACATGAAGTGTTGTCCGACAAAAGGGGGGCCAAGGGACGGCACTTGAAGTGCCGTCCGAGGGTTTTTGCTATTTTTGGGGGTTTTTTAATTGAAAAAATTATTTTTTTTCCAAGCGAAGTGTCGTCGGACGATAAAAAAATTAATTTTTTTTTGTTGGACGACACTTCGAGTGTCGTCTCTCATATATGAATAAATCTCAAATCTACTCTCATTTATGGCAATCGACTGTAGCGAAATATGCATAATATGCATATTTGGCCAACGACTGCAGCGTCGCTTTGAGCCAAATATGCATATTGGCAAACGACTACAGATGCTCTAATAAAAAGTTGAGAATTGATCGTTGCTATGAAGCACAAAATATTTTGACGAATTTCCAACCCATCTGTCATCCTAAGTTCTTAATGGATGATTTTTTTTAAGTATTATTATTATTATTATTATTATTATAACCTTATATTATGCATAATTAATATAAAGAATGTCTCGGGTTCGAGACAAGATCACGTCAGAGTTTTCTTTTATCTTTTAAAGATATATATCTATTAAGACGTGCATTACACTCGTAAATCATGCATTGACCGTGCATAATTAAAAGTTGTCTCAGGTACGAGGCAGATTACTTCAGAGCTCCTACTTTTTTAAAAAATTATTTATTAGAATGTGTATTGCACGTGTAAATTACTAGTTCATATTAACGAAAAAAATAATAATAAAAATAAAAGGATAAAAGTTATAAAGTTATAGATATAGAAGAATAAAGTTTCTCTTTAGTGTTGACTTATTCGTTTTTTATTTTAGATTAACGTTGACCTTATGTATATGCCATCGCCATCAAAGGCCCGAATTTTTTTCTAAAATGAGCCTCTTTTTGAAAGTTTTTCTAGAACTGACCTGTTGTTTTTTTTAATTTCATAAACGACCCACTCGCTTTTTGAAAAAGCGAATTTGGTTAAAAATAACTCGCTTTTTCAGAATGCGAGTGTTAAACTTTTAATTTTCGAAAGGTTAGACTCGCTTTTTGAAAAAGCGAGTTATTCTTAACTAAACTTGCTTTTCAAAAAGCGCACATGGTTATTTTGGTAAATATTTT
The DNA here is from genome assembly GCA_017893485.1 of Hemerocallis citrina. NCBI lineage: Eukaryota > Viridiplantae > Streptophyta > Magnoliopsida > Asparagales > Asphodelaceae > Hemerocallis > Hemerocallis citrina. The sequence goes on along the minus strand of CM030364.1, from coordinate 13,328,049 downwards.
CGAAAGTGGGTCAGCATTGTAAATACTTTTAGAAAGTGAGTTAGTTTGGTAAATAATTTCAGCAAGTGAGTCAGTTTGATAATAAGTTCTTTCTATATCACATTGTCACTTCATCTTCTTTAGACTACTATATATGAAATCGTTTCTTTAGACTACTATATATGAAATCGTTTGTTAGGACTTTCTATATCACATTGTCACTTCATCTTCTTTGGTAATGATTTTATAAAGTTAGTAACTATTTAGCAGTAGTCGAGAATATACATAACTTGACATTATTTCAGCATACACATAATTGATGTGTTTTAAGTTGTCGAGAATGAGCCCATAGATTCTCGACTACTGCTAAACAGTTACTAACTTTATAAAATCATTACCAAAGAAGATGAAGTGACAATGTGATATAGAAAGTCCTGACAAACGATTTCATAAATAGCAGTCTAAAGAAACGATTTCATATATAGTAGTCTAAAGAAGATGAAGTGACAATGTGATATAGAAAGAACTTATTATCAAACTGACCCACTTGCTGAAATTATTTACCAAATTAACTCACTTTCTAATCGAAAATATTTACCAAAATAATCATACGCGCTTTTTGAAAAAGCGGGTTTAGTTAAAAATAACTCGCTTTTTCAAAAAGCGAGTCTAACCTTTCGAAAATTAAAAGTTTAACACTCGCTTTCTGAAAAAGCGAGTTATTTTTAACCAAACTCGTTTTTTCAAAAAGCGAGTGGGTCGTTTATGGAATTTAAAAAAAAACAGGTCAGTTCTGGAAAAACTTTCAAAAAGATGGTCATTTTGGGAAAAAATTCCAAAGGCCCTCTTACTGTGTTCATTACCTAGCTAAGGCCCTCTTACTGTGTTCATTACCTAGCTAGTTTTTATAATGAAAGCTAGTCGGGCAACGCAATGTCAGGATTTGTTATTTGGTATTTTTCGGTGTATTGTAATACTAACTTCAAGTCAATTTCTCAGAAAAATACAAGAATCTATTTGTAGTTTGATATTAAAAAAAACACCAAATAAGTCATACTCCAGGAGAATGAAAAGGACCCCTGCACTGCCTTCTCCTAACTTTCGATGGCTCCAAAGGAAATGCAGCTATAACAAAGGAGGTAGTCGGAAATTGTGGTCAAATCCTTTCTTCGCTTTCCTCGTTGTAAATGCCGGCCATGCACGTGCCAACAAAACCTAACATATCCATCCCAGCCTTTTTACCATCTGAGTTAAACCTCAAAAAAAAAAAAAAATCTTTTAGAAAAAACTAAACCTCAGTTGTTGTACATCTATACTATTATTAAGCAAAGCTCCATTTTGGCGGCTTTTTACTATCATGCCCTCATAAACATAAAAGGCTAAAAAAATACAGAGTTAATATCGGAGGTCAGAAATGTAATTTGCATGTATTGAAAAAATAATTAATATGCATAGATTTGCATGCATGTCTGCATAGATTTAGGAAAATAATTAATAGTATAGATTTGCATGTACTTGCATGTACAATTTATTCATAAGAAAGTTTCTTCCTATCAAAGCCAGTAGGTCTAACACATGCATGCAAATATCAAAATGAATAAATTGTACATGCCTGTCTGCATGCATGCATGCAACCTCTTCGGTGACCTGCCCCTTCCTCAAAATCCTACACATCTTTATAGACGTGCATCGCACGTGCATTATACTAGTATTAATTACTCTTAACTTCTTCTTTTTTTATTTGGTTTTTTTTTATCGATAATGGTGGGTTGAATGCCCCTCACATTTTATTAAAAAGAATTTATCAAAATAAAAAATAAAAAATAAGGCTTATGAAGTTCAGATCCCAACAGGCTGGGTTCTTGAACTCATACACCCCAACCAATAAACAAAAAATACAGCAAGATCTAGCCCTACTAATTGGCCGACCTCATCAGAACCAATTTCTTGTACTAATTTGAGCTTATTTTCTCTCATTTCCTTGCTTATACTCAGTTTGTCCTCTCTTTCTCTCGCAACACACCTCCGTCGCCCCAGCAAATACCCCTATGAAAGCATCAGCACCATATGAGAGACACTGCCGACCGACAACTTCCTGTACAAATTGAGTCATCATTCTCATTCCCTCGCTTGACCCTTATTGAGTGTCACCGCCACCCCGCAACGATGGCTGTCGTCGCCTCTGACCACTCTACAAACGCCGCATCCCCCTCCAAACCCCCTGATATGAGAAAGATCATAGGCACCCCTCATTTTGCCCTGAATATAATAAAGTCAAGCCCAAACTATAAAATTGCCGGACTATCGTTGCCCCACAAACTAGGGTACATTTCACTGCTAATTGTAAATTGGTTGTGATTTGGATATTAGAGGAAAATTTTGGATATTAGGAATCCCTCAACATCAATTTGAATTTCAAAACTCAATTTGAAATTCAAACATCTCCTTACGACACACTCCCAAATCAAAATTTAAATTCAAAAAAACAATTTCGAGATTCAAAAATCACTTTTCCCCTCCCGAATATCTCATTACCTTCCCCCACATGCCTCCACGGCATCACCTACCACCCCACCATGCCTGCCGAGCACCTACGACTCATCCAGCAGGTGTAATAGCTTATTCACGTAACTCGTGGCAACACAATCCGCTTCCTCGACAGCTGGCGATGCAGCGCCCAACCTCGACTCCCTGCACGGCACCTTCGACCACGCCGAAGGTGCGGCGCACGCCAACCACCGCCACAACTGCCAACACTGCCCCCAAAGCCAAGTCAACCTTTGTTCGCCCCCACTTCGAGCCCGAAGTGGACCCCAATCGACGACGACGACCCATCCAACCTGACTTGTGGGTCACGGTCACGCCCATCACCACGACGAATGGAAAACACCCCAAGCCGACCTCCGTTCGCCCCACACCAAGCCTGAAGTGGACCCCAATCGACGACGGCAACCCCTCCAACCCACCTCGCGGGTCACGAGTCACGGCCATCACCACAATGAATGGAAAACACTCCAATGATGGGTTTAGGTAGTGAAAAGTAAAGATGAAGGAGAGAAACAAGTAGGGAAAGAGACGGTTGAGATCTGGGAGATAGAAGAAGAGGGGAGCGGTGGGAGCATAGGCGGGAGGGGGCGATGAAACTGTAGCCCCCCCCCCCCCCCTCCTCTTTCAGATCTTGGGTTTCTTTTTTCTTTTTCGGGTTTTTTATTTTTTATTTTTTATTTTTTTTTGTTGGGGGGAGGGGGGGGGGGGGTGGTTTCTCTCTCTAGAATTTCTAGAGAGAGAAGCCAAAAGGGGGTTTCTTTAGAGTATATGTTGTCGTCTGCCATTTACCTAAATTGTAGAAAATTTGGAAAGAAAAATCGCTCTAGTCGTTGGCCATTTACCCAAATTTAGTGGTCGGCCAAATTTGGGAGACGAAATGGCTTTTGTCAAAATATAGCTAACGGGAGATAATCTTTCATCCGTTTGCTATGACGAAAGATTATCTTTCATCGGAGACCAAATAGTTTTTTTAAAAAGAAAAATTGGTTGGGACGAAAGATTAAGTCTCGTCCAGTACAAAAAAAAATTAAAACAAAACATAAACTTTCGACGGACGGAAAATGATCTCCCGTCCGCCTGTACATATCGCTTGACCGATAGATAATCTTTCATCTGACCCAAATTTTAGATTTCAACGACTACAGTGCCAAGTCATTTTTTCTATTTCCATTTGCCAAATACCCAAAATTTGGCTCACCACCACGACATATGCTCTTAGGATTTTTTTTTGCATATTTGTAGAGCATAAAGCTGAAAGGCAAGACGGTCAAATACACCCTGTTTGTATTTTACAGTAGCAATGTTGTGCAATTGATGAAATTTAATTTCCTACGTAGTTTATCCTGCACGGTTTTGAACGACCCAACTGGTGTACTCGATCATAATTCTAATATTTATATCGGACATTAATTAATAAAATGTTAGCTATCTCTTAACCTAATTCTCTATTCCTAATCCTAACTGAATCGTAGTTTCTCTCCAATCCTTTTCCTCTCAATTTTTGTACTCCAAAACCATTTGCATTTTGTCAATTGTTACATTCATATCTCAGTTTGTCCAATTCAAGAAACTCCAACCGCGTCTTTGCTCTTTACTCACGACAACAACGACGACCTTACTACCAAGCATAAAGCTACAAGAAATTCTGACTTTGAAGAAACTGGTGCAGAGCAAGTAGCAAATGAAGATACTCTTAGACAGCGCCAGATCTTCTCCTCAGAATTCGTCCTCTTACGATGAAGAGGAGTTCATGGAAGTCATTCTGGATTTCCAAGATGACGACACAGTAATCCTCCGCAGCGTTGAGGCGTCTGGCATCGACAATCCTTCTTCCCCTGTATCATGGTCGTCATCATTTGGAAGGAGCTCGTCTCGTCTCCGTCAGTTCTCTCAGGAGCTTAAGGCAGAGGCTGTGGCCAAGGCGAGACAGTTAACGACAGATTTGAAGAGTTTGTCTTGGAGTTCGAGGATTGAAACTACTGCTGCGACAACTTTGTCTACGTCAGGAATTGAGTCGGCGCTGGCTGCACGTGCACTGCGCAGGCTGGGAGCTCAGCTGGACAGAACTCAGTCTGGCACGAAGAAGGCGATCCGAGGCTTGAGATTTATTAGTGGCAAACGAAGCAACAGTGTGGATGCTTGGAATGAGGTTGAGGCAAATTTCGACAATCTTGCCTGTGATGGTCTTCTGTCCCGATCCGATTTCGCTCAATGCATAGGTTCTCACAAGTTTCTTTATTAATTTTTTTAATCTATACTGTAAACAGGATTTGCAAGTGCTGCTGTGGTACAGCAATAAAATCTTTTAACAGTAGGTACAAGGTATGCAGAAGGTTTGGAGTTCAAATCCTGCTTGCATCATGCTAGGCTACGGTCTTTCTATAAAAAAAATTGTAAATATGATTTGGAAAGAATGTATTTGTCGATTTTTTTGATTATTTGTGAAGGGATGAAAGAGTCGAAGGAGTTTGGGATGGAGGTGTTTGACGCATTGAGTAGGAGGCGGCGAATAAAGGTGGAAAAAATAAGCAAGGAAGAGCTGTACGAGTTTTGGTTACAGATCACAGATGAGAGATTTGATTCACGACTTCAGATATTTTTCGACATGTAATTAATTGTTTATTATTACAATCAATTTATGATATTAGTGACAGTAATGTCATTACTGGAATTTTGGTATTGGCTTAATTTACAACGATGATGCATTGTTTCAGGGTTGACAAGAATGAAGATGGAAGGATTACAGAAGCTGAAGTTAAAGAGGTAATTTAGGGGAAATATATTATTATCAATTGGAATATAAGTTTAATTCATTTCAGATGGAAACGCTCGCGAGACCCTTTCTTTGATTGTGATTCTCAATTAGCTCAATTGCTTTCTTTATAACTTTGCAAAATGTAGATAATAATGTTGAGCGCATCAGCAAATAAGTTGTCGCGATTGAAGGAACAGGCTGAGGAGTATGCTGCACTAATCATGGAGGAGTTGGATGCTGAAAAACTTGGTTACATTGAGGTATTTAACTGTGTTTTGATTATAGTATTTATAATACCATACTTAAATTAAATGGTTGACAATGTCATTCAATAACATAGGAAAAAAATTGTATACCCAACAGTTTAATCATGATATCATATAACATAGAACATCATACTATAATTTAAGTTGTAAAAGGGTGTTATTCTTTAATTTTCTCAGAATCTAATACACAATTGACCTTCGACTTTTGTATAACTTGATTTTGATTTCCTTCAAGTATATATTCCCTTAATTGTCTTCATTCTCAACCACTGTTAGTAACCTCGATCAGACTTCTCCTCCAAATGTCTTTTTCATGAAGCAGGTAGGACACTCACACGTTAAAGGCCTCGCTCATCCTCTCTCAAGTAGGGCTACAATCGAGCCGAGCCGAGCCGAGCCGAGCCGAATACCTTCAGGCTCGAGCTCGGCTCGTTTACGAAACGAGCTCAATTTTAAGCTCGAGCTCGGTTTGAACCGAATTTTGAGCGAGCTTTGACCATATTCGAGCCGAATAGCTCGCAAGCTTGGCCTAAAAAAAAAAAAATCAAGCTCGAGCTCGGCTCGTTTATGAAACAAGCTCGGTTCGAGCCGAGCTTTGACCAAGCTCGAGCCGAATAGCTCGCGAATACCTCGATTCGTTTGCAGCCCTACTCTCAAGCATGCACATCGTATGATGTAACTCTCTCACCTAAATCCCCTTCTTCATTTTCTCAGCTAGTGATACGATGTAACTCTCTCACCTAAATCCCCTTCTTCATTTTCTCAGCTAGTGTTCGCAGAGCTGTCAGCCCTCTCCTATGATCAATCCCCACCTGCTGAACAAAGTGTAAATAAAATATTTATCTGACTTTTTGTTTAGACGTTTAAATTGGTGGACTAAAGATATTATGCAATGGAAAAAAAGTTTAAAGATGGAACTCCTAAAGAAATTTTTTAAAGACGAATTGCACTCAATGCTTACAGGTACATAAAATAATATAAAACAAGTCAATAAAACTATTTCACTAGGAATTTCCATGTTTGATGACAGATATGGCAGCTCGAGACATTGTTGTTGCAAAAGGACACATACTTGAACTACAGTCAAGCACTGAGCTTCACGAGCCAAGCATTGCATCAGAATCTATCCGGGTTGCAAAATAGAGGGCGTATAAAGCAACTGAAGAGCCACACGATCTACTTCTTTGAAGAGAACTGGAAGAGGTTGTGGGTAACCGCAGTTTGGTTTGGTGTGATGGCAGGACTGTTCACCTGGAAGTTCATTCAGTACAGGAACAGATACGCTTTCAATGTGATGGGATACTGTCTAACTACTGCAAAAGGAGCTGCAGAGACACTGAAATTGAATATGGCGCTTATCCTTTTGCCTGTCTGTCGAAATACCATCACTTGGCTTCGTTCTACTCCACTAGCACAAGTGCTCCCTTTCGATGACAATATCAACTTTCACCAGGTAATTATTCGATCATGAACTACTTAACCTGCTCATTTGAGAACAAATTATCCTCTGAAACTTTAGTAACCTTCAAGTACCCTCATGCTATAATTATTTATTTAAGAACATTTTTGCTCAAATTTGATGCAAAATTGCAGACCATAGCCGCAGCAATTGTAGTTGGAATAATCCTCCATGCTGGCAGCCACCTTACCTGCGACTTCCCTCGCCTGTTGTCATCCTCAGACAAGATGTACGGTCGCCTAAAGGATGACTTTGGTGATCCCAAGCCCTCATACATTAAGCTTGTTCTCGGCCCAGAAGGTATTACAGGAGTTCTTATGGTGATCCTCATGGCAATAGCCTTCACACTTGCCACTCGCTGGTTTAGGCGGAATCTGATAAAGCTCCCAAAGCCTTTTAACAGACTTACAGGTTTCAATGCCTTCTGGTACTCTCACCACCTCTTAGCTATTGTTTACGTGCTGCTCATCATTCACGGGGAGTTCCTCTACCTTGTCCACCATTGGTACTGTAAAACGGTAATGATCAATCTATACTACTATATAATGTGTACAAAATTTTGATAGTGTCGGTCAATTTTTTTGCCCTCATAAACATTTTTTTGAGGCGAGGGAATAGACAGCTATCCAAGGTGGCCAATCATCCAGGAAAAGCATGCATCTGTTTCTTTACTCAAAATAAAATAAAACAAAACAAAGTAAACTGAAGAAAATTAAATAAAATAGAAGTATCATACAATATGAATGTGTTAGTTACTAGTTTCACAGGATTGAACAGATATTTCATTCTTTCATGTTTGAATGTTGCAGACATGGATGTACCTATGTGTGCCAGTGTTTCTGTATGCAGGGGAAAGGATCCTGAGAGCACTCAGGTCCGGATTGTATTCAGTAAGACTGCTGAAGGTATTGAAAATGAGTTAAACAGCAATGTCAAGTAGTATACTTTCGATATGTTCCGGATTTAACCGTATCAACAATTTACATCAATGTTAAGTAGTATACTTTCGATATGTTCCGGATTTAACCGTATCAACAATTTACATCAATCTTGTTGATAAATTTCAGGTAGCTGTTTATCCTGGTAACGTTCTTACACTGAAAATGTCAAAGCCTGCTGCATTTCGATACAAGAGTGGGCAGTACATATTCGTGCAGTGTCCAGCAGTCTCACCATTAGAGTGGTAAATTTCATATAAGATTGGCGTAACTACTAAATATGTTCTTGAGACTTGAGTTAATAATTATGTATGGACATTTTAGGCATCCTTTCTCTCTGACATCAGCTCCTGGGGATGACTATCTTAGTATCCACATACGGCAGCTTGGAGATTGGACTCATGAGCTCAAACGGGTCTTCACTTTGGCCTGTGAACCACCTTCAGCTGGAAAGAGTGGTCTTCTCAGAGCAGATGAGTCCACTAAAAAGTGGGAATATTATTCATAACTATATATCCATTTTTGTTTAAGTTCTCACATGAATTGCTTGTACCAAGTACACCAACTATCTAGTTCTTAAACTGCAGCTTGCCCAAACTCTTAATAGACGGACCCTATGGTGCACCGGCTCAAGATTACAGGAAGTACGACGTGTTGTTACTTGTTGGGCTTGGAATTGGGGCAACACCCTTTATCAGCATACTAAAAGATTTGCTCAATAGTATCATTAAAATGGAAGAACAAGTAGTAAGTGATTTCTAGTTGAATTTTTTTTATTAAGCTCTTGTGTTTTCTAGTGAATTAACAACTAATCGACATTCAGGATGCCATGGTTGATATCTCCTTATCACTAGAGGAACACATGGACCGGGCCACGATCATGGAAGCAACATCGCGAAACATTAGAAAAATGCTGAAAACAACAAATGCATATTTCTATTGGGTGACCCGCGAGCAGGGTTCCTTTGATTGGTTCAGAGGAATCATGAACGAGGTTGCTGAGCTCGATTATAGGGTAATAAGAAGTCCAATAAAAAAATTGATCTATCAATATATTACATTAATTTTAATTACTTTCCTTTTATTATTCACAGGGTATAATTGAGATGCACAACTATCTCACCAGTGTTTATGAAGAGGGAGACGCTCGCTCAGCGCTCATCACAATCATGCAAGCTCTAAATCATGCCAAAAATGGCGTTGACATAGTCTCGGGAACCAGGGTAACTTCTCAAATTGAGTAAGAATTGGATACATAGGGGTGGGGGTCGAATTGAAAAAGAATTTGACAATACATGGTGTTGATGATTCCAGGTCCGAACCCATTTTGCAAAGCCAAATTGGAATAAGGTTCTCTCAAAATTAAGCTCAAAGCATCCTTGTGCGAAAATAGGTCAGTCTACTTTCCAACTTTCATTTAGTACTGTTAACGTAGCCTCCACAATTCAGAAAATTAACGTAGTTCTATCGTTCTCTCAATGATGTTCAGGGGTGTTCTACTGCGGAGCTCCAGTGCTGGCTCAAGAGCTCAGCAAGCTGTGCTTCGAGTTCAATCAGAGAGGCAACACAAAATTTGAATTTCAGAAGGAACATTTTTAAGTACTGAATACTGGTAGATTTTTTTTTTTTTTTTTTTTGGATCATATGGATGACTGATAGCTTAGAATAAACCACTCTATCAGAACTTTTTTGTTACACATCACTTCTTGCTTCCATATGCCAAATTCTAGATTCAATCTCATGAGCATGGCGGGCTTTATATTATCCACGGCGTCAACCATAAGTTTGATTACATCGCGTTCAGTTCGAGTGCAACAATTAATAATGCATACCACCACACTTAAAACTACCCTACAGTACTGAACTTACCTTTCAATTCCTTAACAATCTCCATCAACGCCACATGCGACGCTCCGCCACTCTCCAACGCCGCAGCCGCAGTCTCTTTCGCCTTCATCGTCTGATCTCTCAACTCTTTCCCGTCCTCCGACTCCATCAGCCACCTCACCTTCTTCTCCACCTCCTCGGCCTCCACAAATCCCTCGTGATATCCCTTCATCTCCACGGCTAATTTAAACTCCTCCACCAGAAACACCAGGTTCATCTTCTGCTCTGCATATAGCGGCCATGCAATCATTGGCACTCCTGCGCAAATCGCTTCCAATACTGAGTTCCAACCGCAGTGCGTGACAAACCCACCAACCGCTTCGTGCTTCAGCACCTCTGCCTGGGGGGCCCATGATTTCACCACCATTCCACGATCCTGGGTCCTCGTCAAGAATTCGTGCGGCAAAAGCGCGTCCAGGTCAGGTTCGGGCAGGGGCTTGAACCGTGGGTCTGCACTAGGCGGGCTGCGAACAACCCACAAAAACCTCTGCCCGCTTCGCTCCAACCCAACAGCGATCTCTTTCAGCTGTTCCGCCGAGAACAGGCCCAAACTCCCGAAACATAGAAACACGACACTTCCTTTGGGTTGTGCGTCGAGCCAACGCAAGCACTCCGCTTCGCTGTTCTTCTCTTCGGACTTTACAAGTGGGCCGATGCAGTACAGAGGAGGGAACTTACCGGCAGATGTGATTGCATCGATAGCCCTAGTCTCGATTGCGCTGATCGTGTTGATGATGATCCCTTTAGCTTCAACAAACCTTTTCGCCATGTCGAGGAATCCTACATAAGCGTTGTCGTCTCTGTCGAGCATGGGAAGAGACATGTGGTCAGCAGGGATCGAAGGGACGCCAGGGATGTCAAGCTTTGTAGGACCCAGCTCGCGGAAGCTAGCCAAAGTTTTGGAGTGGATTTCAGGGAAGTGGAGATACACAGCAAGGCTGCTGGCCCCGGAAGTGTAGAAAAGGTAGGTGGGGATTTCGAGATGGGAAGTAACGTCAAAAGCAATGGTGCAGAATAAATCAATGATAAACGCAGAAGGAGGAGGAGTGGAGGAGGAGAGGAAATCGAGGAGGTTAGTGTTGGAGAGGCGGTGGAGGTCGAAGGCGTTGGCTTCGTGGTGAGGGGAAGGGTTGGGAGGAGGAGTGACGGAAGGTAGGCGATGGAAGGAGATGGAAGGGTTTGAGGCGGAGGCACGGGCGATGAACGGGGCGGTGGAGCCGGTGTTGTAGTGGGGTTCGATGATGAGGATGGTGACGGCGAGGTGGTGGTGGTTGGTGAGGAGCTTAGCGAGCTCGAACATGGAGACTAGGTGGCCCATGCCAGGTGATGGGTAGAGGACTATGGTGGTTGGAGGTGTCATCGTTAATTTAATTTGATGGGGGTTTGCAACTTGGAAGAGAAAGAGAGGGATGTGAGATGGAGAAGACTGGAGTGAGAGATGAGGGTCCCTTAATATGGAAATTAGTTGGTTTGAACGAACTCATCGCCTCCAAAGTTGAATTTCACCCGCAGTGACTCACAATCCTACCCACCCACCGCCTCATGATTCAGCATGGCCACCTGCGGCACCCATCACTCCACAACCATCCCTTTCTCCTTATTCCTCTCTACAAACCCCTTCCGCTAAAAATCTTTAATCGGCTTTCATCGTATCCTCACCCTTAGGTTGCCCAACCACCCATACCAGGGTTGGCATTCGGGTCGAACGGGCCGGGCCAGGCCGGGCTGGACCGGACCCGCCCGGGTTGGACGTTGACTTGGGCGGGTTCGGGCCGGGTTGGTGACTTAACTGGGCCGGACCGCGTTGAAAGGTGGCTAAGGCGACCCGCCCAACCCGGGTCGAGTCGGCTCGGTTCGCGGGTTGGCCTGTTTAGATAGGTTTTTTTTTAAAAAAAAAACTTAAAATAATAATAATAATAATAATAATAATAATAATAATAATAATATTAATAATATTAAATATTAAAAATCGTAATAAGAATAATAAGATTGAAAGAGTGAAATTGGCAAAAAATATTGAAATATTGTTCATATGATTTTAAGTTATACAAGTTTCAATTTTCTAATGAAATAAAGAATTCAATTCACAAATATGTTTTATACACTAACATATTTCTTATATACAATTTCAATTTACATAAATTTTTCTAAAATGAAATAACAAGTACAGATATAATACAATTTTTTTTTTCTATTTACAATTGTCTTCAAGTTGCTGACCTTGAATTTGTTGTTGTTGGTCTTGAATTCTTCATTTTGGTTGCTATTGTTGTTGTTCTTCCGGCGAGTTGCTCCCACTTGTGGACATAGATATAATGCTTTTCCTTGTGTCCTATCTTCAGCCTTCAGCCAGTCTTCTGTGCTAACAAACATCTCTAACGTGTCGGGTTTCAAGCGATTCCTGTAATCAGTTAGAACTCTGCCACTTGAAGAAAATGCACTTTCAGAAGCAACTGTAGAGACAGAAGGAGTTAGTAAATCTTTAGTCATAATTGACAGAATACTATAAGTTTGTTCATGGTCTTTCCACCATTGTAAAATATCTAGTGGAGAAGAAGAAGACTCGGAATCTTGTTGGTTATACCAATTTAATTCACTTGGTTGATTAGTCCTAGGTTTTTTGGATTGAATTTGTGCAAGTAAATTAAATGTTCTATCATTAAATTTACTCTTACCCTTACCTTTAGAAGTAGCAGAAGAAGAACTAACTACAGAAGTTATACTACTAGAAGCAAAACATATATCATAATAATCATACAAGTTATTTAATGTAGATTCAAATTGAACTAAAAAAGTAGCGCAATCAATTACTACTTCTACATTTTTCCCAAGTAATGCAAAAAATATTTCAATCAAACTCTTCGTACCTTCTAATTTGATACGAGGATCAATAACGGTAGCAACACAAATCAACATAGGAGGAGGAAAATAATACTTCAAAAAAAATTTGTATGCAGGTTTTACAATTTCATCAACATAAGTATCATTTATCATTTCGTTAAATGTTTGCATCATACTAACTAATGAAATAAAAATGCTACTAGAAGTAGATTCATATGTTTTTGAAAATTTTAAAGATGCGGTTTTAAAAGGTTCTAAAAATTTCAACAAAAATTCGGCATAATACCAATCGGTGGGAGTCATTATAAAATTATGCATATTTTTTGCGATACAAAAATCATTTACAACTGCTTTATATTCAGTAACAACATGTAGTAAATCAAAAGTAGAGTTCCATCGGTGTTTAACATCCTTTAGAAATCTTCTAAAATGTACATTTGAAATCCTACACCAATTTTTCCATTCTTGAAATACGCTGGAACTTAATGCAATGAAATGTACACAATTTCTAATTTTAACTATATATGAATCAACTATTTTTAATGCATCTTGAACACATAAATTTAAAATATGACATGCACATCTAATATGAAAAATATTGTCAGATGGGGGGTTTAATGCGGATTTTAAAGTAGTAATTGCTGCATTGTTGTTAGATGCATTATCAAAACTAATACACATAATTTTATCGCGAATATGGAAAACATTACAAATTTCTAAAATACGGTTTGCTATTTCAGTGTCACTATGGGGATACGGCAACGCGACAAGTGATATGATTCTTTTTTGAAGAATCCAACCATTGTCGATCCAATGACAGGTTATTTCCATCGTTGGGATATTGTTGACACTCGTCCAACAATCCGAAATTAAACTAACTCTATAAGTTAAACTCCATAAAATTGCAATCAAAGCGTCCTTCATTTCATTGTACACTTTATAATAATATGATTTGCAAGTATTTCTCAGGATTCTTCTAAAATGAGGGTTTAAGGCCGTTTGATTAAAATTTTCCAAGTCCCTACTCTCGGGATAGGAAAATGGTAACTCTTCCTTTATTACTAATCGTGCCATTTCCCGACGAATAAGATCGGAATCATAAGGGTGGCTATTAACTAGATCGGTCATAGGGTTGATTTTTTGTTGGCCGGGTAGGTCAACAAGAAGGTCTTTATGGTTATGTTGGATGTGTCTACTAATTGTATCGGTGCCAACACCCCTCTTGAATTTGTATGCCTTAGAACATGTTTTACAAACTTTCAAACCTATACCCGGAGTTTCTTCGTCCGGGATATAATCGTAAAACTTATGCCAATCACTACTTTTTTCTTTACTTTTCTTACTACTACGGGGTTGTGTAGTTTCGGTTGGTTGTTATTGTTGTTATTCTTCTTCTAATTGTATCACCTACAACCTTGTCGTGTGTACCCCATTGTTGGGTAGGAGGATCATGGTACTCTTCGGCGGGCTCACTAATTAGGACAATTGGTGGCCTACGGGAAGTGCCGGTGGAATCTTGCCCACTTTGGCTACGACTGCTACCGCGTGATCTAGACATAATGTAGTAATGTATGTAAAAAAAAAACTATACAGTGTAGGAGTGATGAGTTATAAAAAAAAATCTAGAAAACAAGAGGGTTGAGATAGAGAAGATAAAAAAACCAACAATAATTATAACTACAACAAAAATAAAATAAGAAGAGAGGTATGAAATTTTGATACCGTTCACCGTGGATACACGTATATAAAAAATCCGTGAAAATAAAAATAGAAGTAGAAGTTGAATTCCTCAAATCCGGAATTGAAGAGTTGGGGAGAGCTTGTAGGAGAGTTGAAGACTTGATCACTTGGAGTTGGACGAGAGTTGAAGAGTTGAAGACATTGTTGAATTTTGATTTCGATATGATCGGAATTTGATCGTGTATATGCCTTGAAGACTTGCTTGTTGAATACTTCAATTGTTCACAAATTGCTTAGAAATGAGTTATAATAGTAGAGCGAGTAAGAGAGTTTTTTGTGAATTTTTTGATAGGGTTTTGGGAGGTATTTATAGGGTTAAAATAACAACAACAAAAAAAACAAAAAAAAACAAAAAAAAACCACAAAAAATGGCTATAAGAGCCGTTGAGGCTCTCTGTGCTACAGTACCAGGACAACGGCCATTTTGCGACCCGTTGGACCCGTTCGGGTCAACGGTCGACCCAGAGCGGGTCAAACGGTTCGCAACCCGCGGGTTGGCGAATTTTAACCGGGTTAGGCGGGTTGGATCCGATAATTCGGCGACCCGGGACGACCCGTTACTGTTCGCGGGTTCGACCCGAACCCGAACCGCCGTTTCGCAGGCCGGGTTATATGGGCGGGTCGGCGGTTGACCTGGCCCACTTGCCATCCCTAACCCATACAAACCTCTGTCTGCTTTCCTCTAACCCGACAACAATCTCCCTAAATTGCTCCACCGAAAAGGTCCCCATACTTCCGAAACATAAAAACACCATGCTCCCTTGCGGCTGTCCATCCAATCATGTAAGACACTCGTGTTTCTCATCCTTGGGAGGACCCAACACCGGCCCGATACAGTAGCAAGGTGGAATATTAGGAATTTTTTGCAGTCATAGGCCACTTTTTGAAAATATTTGTGATTATTGACAAGTTTCGAAACTATTAGCGCTCATGGGCTAACTAGTGCCATGTCAGCAGCGGCCGCTATTCTCATTAGCGACCTATTCATTTTGAATGTCGCTAATGGTAATAATGGCCTATGTTCAAATATTTTTGAATTTTTTGTTTGCTGTCGCTATTCCCACTAGCGACCTTAGTATATATGAGGTCGCTGATGGGATTAGCGACATTGAATGAATGTATTGAGATACTTAGCGATTCCTAAAGAGATTTTCCCAAAAATTTAAAACTGATGTCGCTATTGGGAATAGCGACCTTAGTATACTGAGAACGCTATTCCCAATAACGACCTCAGTGGGAAACACAATCTCCTTATTCTTTGTAAAATTTGTAAAACAGTCATACAACTGAAGCATTTATTCGGAATAGCGACCTTAGTACAATAAATACCTCTATTCCGAATATTGACCTAAATTTAAAAATAAATTGATTGCCATTTTTTAGAGAGCAAAAGCTCTCTACATTTTGCTAAGTGTTAGAATATAGCTCATAAAGGTCGCTAATTCCATTAGCGACCTCATATATACTAAGGTCACTAGTGGGAATAGCGATGGCAAACAAAAAATTCAAAAAAAAATTAAAACATAGGTCGCTATTCCCATTAGCGACATCGAAAATGAAGAGGCCGCTATTGGGAATAGCCGCTATTGGGAATAGCGGCCGCTGCTGACGTGGCACAAAGTAGCCCAAAAACACTAATAGTTGGGAAACTGGCCCAAAAACACAAATATTTTCAAAAGGTGGCCTATGTAGGCAAAAAAACTCGAATATTAGGGTCTTCCGCAAGAGCTTTCACTACCCTACTTTGCATTGCCTCAAACATAGTAACTAGGATTCCATTTTTAGGGTTTATGGCTTGCATACTAAGTTCGATGTGAAGAGAGAAGGTCGAAGCGAGAAGATTTTCGAAGCGAACATGGAGGTGAAAGAAGCTATTATTTCTGGGCTGCCGAGAGGGTGACATTCGAGGGTTATTTATAGCAGTGGCCCGCAACCATCAGGGTCTCCCTGTTTGGTCTTGACTAGTGTAGCAGTTGACTGCTCTTTTGAATAGTCAACCGCAAGTGGGCGACGACAATTATTTGGGTTGAATCCTTGGGGATGTGTTTAAGCCCAGTATGTTCTTCAAGTTATATCATACGATTCATATTGCATGACTTTCTCCTCAGGGTATATCCGACGGTGATGGGCCAAGACTACAACCTATGGTTTTCTAGATCTCTATAAATAATTGTAATGACCTATAAGAGAAATAATACTTCCTCTGTGAGTTTTCCATTGTAAAAAGCATAATATATTCCATTAAGGCTTGATAGATAATTTCTTGGTGAGAGTGTTGTAATTATTATGCGATCTCTAGTTGACGTGTGGCTTTAGGAAACGAGTTTCTTGTCTTCAGGCCGGCTGATGGAAATGGACTGACTACCGAAGATATTCGTGTTACTTCGTCTGCACTTGTTTGTACACGAACTCATTTTCCAACAAATTTTTATTTGAAAATCTTTTTTAGCAGAATTAGAGCCTTAGGGCTCTATCCATTTATTCATTAGACCCAACTTTAATCGGATACTGGGAGCAGTTATTTGCTACAATCAATACTTTCTTCAGCAACAAGATGCAGCTAAACATCTTGGATTAACTCCACATAAAAAAAATTAACAGTGGTTCTACGTTGTTTAGCTTATGGAGGTGCAGTGGATGCTGTTGACGAATACATACGAATCAGCAAAACTACTATTTTGAAAACTATACGTCAACTTTATTTTGCAATCGTCACTCTATTTGGCATGCAATATATGCGGAAACCAACTCCCGCCAATGTACAAAGACTCTTCGAAGAAAATGAAGCTAGGGGTTTTCCCGGGATGTAGGGTAATGTAGATTGCATGCACTGGACGTGGAAAACTTGTCCAGCAACGTGGCACGACCAATATATAAGCTATGTTCGAGAGCCGACAATTATTCTCGAAGCAATCGCATTTTATGAACTTTGTTTTTGGCCTTCATTCTTCAGAATGCTAGGATGCAATAATGATCTTAACGTACTTAACCGTTCTACTTTATTTAAAGATATTCTAGATAGTTGTGCACCTCCGGCAAATTTTGTCATTAACATCCACAATTACAACATAGGGTATTATTTAGCGGATGGTATATACCCCCCGTTGGCAACTATAATGAAAACTTACAATGCCTCGGATACCCAAAAGAAAAAGAAGTTTGCCGAAATGCAGGAAGGTTGCAGAAATGATGTAGAACGCGCATTTGGAGTATTACATGCACGATTTCTTATATCATGAAAACATATATCATTTTACATAATTTAATTGTTGAGGAAAAATGAGAAGAAGGAATTGGTGATTATAATTACGATCAAATACCTAACTCGACATTGATCGTACTAATCAGAGGTGGACCAATTGAGCAAGCAGCAGGATCGAGTCGCAATGTTATTCTACATGATAGACAAAAATATCATGCACTTCGATAAAATTTGGTGGAGCATATTTGGTCTGCATTTGTTGTTGTGGATTAGCAATGGCATAATATTTAGTTTACTACTTTGTAATAGTTAAATGTAATACTTTGTCTTGAGAAGGCTTTCAATATATCGATTATTAGCTACTCTGATTTGCCTTTCAATATATATATATATATATATATATAGGGTAAAAGGGATATGAGCAACTTGCTCATTTAGTAAATGAGCAATTGATTATGTGGCATGCATGTGATACATTGGACAACTAACCCTTTTAAAGATTGTCCAATCACATGTATGCCACATAATCAATTGCTCATTTACTAAATGAGCAAGTTGCTCATATCCCTTTTACCCATATATATATATATATATATATATATATATATATATATATATATATATATATATATATATATATATATATATATATATATATATATATATATAGGGAAAGCTTCGGTTGAGCACTACTCTAGTGCTCACCGCATGAACACTAGGCCTTCGGGCGTTCATATCGACGATCCAAACCGTTCACATTGATCTACACATCTAAATTAGTCTAAATATGTAAAATCAAATCATTTGAAATTCATTTGCCCATTCATTGAAGTGTTACAAAATTGTATGGCTGAAAATCATTGTTTTTATAGTCACATGATGGATGGGCAAATGAATTTCAACTGATTTGATTTTACATATTTAGACTAATTTAGATGCGTAGATCAATATAAACGGTTCGGATTTTCGATATGAACGCCCGAAGGCCTAGTGTTCACGCGATGAGCACTAGAGTAGTGCTCAACCGAAGCTTTCCCTATATATATATATATATATATATATATATATATATATATATATATATATATATATATATATATATATATATATATATATATATATATTATTTAGATGATTTACTGAGATTTGCCTTCAAATATTGTGTCTGCAATATTTCATTAATAAAAACGAGATATAGGTACATTGTTAAAATAAAGCAAGATACATGGTTAAACTAAAGTAGGAAGCATTGTTAAATAAAGCAGGTTACATTGGATGATTTATAATTTAGTGGTAAATATTGGTTACCCCCTATTGTTGTCTCGTTTTTGCATAATTTTATTTTGTCTACACATGAAATAATAAAGTTGATTATCTGGTAAGATAGTGAGGTCCATACTCATTATGCGATCTTCCTCCATTCGTTCTTTAAGTTTGTGGTCTTTTTGTTTAATATCAAGCTTCATTTCTGATGTTGTATTCCTTTTGTCTTGCGTTTCTTTATAAAAAGTGGAAAAAAATTTGGTTTCTTCGACGATTTGAGCAAAGTCTGATGATTTGGCCATCCTTTTTCCTGTTCTCTTCTCTGCTTTTCGGCTTACTAGTTGAGTTACGGGTGTAGGTGATTCCATGTCAATTGGTACATCTGAATTCCAGTTGTTCATTGTTGGAGAATATTCGGTACTACCACCTTCCCCAGCTTGAGAACATGGGATAGATTCGAAGACATGCATTGTACGTAAATAAAATTTCGGCTGATCTTTAAGTAAATCATAACATTCTTCAAATCTAAACGTTTTTCGAGTGGTTTGCATGTATTCAACTTTCGCATCGCGAAGCTATGAAAAAAATTGAATAAAATAACTTTATTATTTAACCAAATTTGTCAATTTGCAAAAAGTTTCAAAATTTTAACATACCTTATCTGTATCAGTTGTTCCTCTAACGGCTCTATCTGTCACCACGCCCAACTTCGCAATAAACAGGGCAACCTCTTTTGAAATTGCATGGAATCGACTTGAAAGAGAGCTAACTGTTCTGTCGGTCGGAGTCCCTAATAATATCTCTTGAAGGCTTGGACGAAATATCAAGTTTCGTCCAAGCTTTTCTTTCAATTTCGGGTTTTTTTATTTAAATAAATTCTCTAATTTCGTCGGAGGAAACATGTATGATGCTTTTAAAATTTAATAAAATATTATTGACGAAACATCATGTTTTGTCTCCTATATTATGTAATTTATCAAATCGTTTACCAAATATAGCAAGCTAATGTAGCGAAAAAGGGATAAAACTATAAAATAGCAAACCATTGCAAAATGTCAATTGCTAAAAAATGAGAACAATGGGAAATTAGCAAACCACCGTGGATATTTACTAAGAGGACCCTATAGTGTACTATATTCAATCTAAAACTTCATGAACTTCTCTTCATTTAATCCCATCTGTTGGATAACATCTAACGAACATTTATACTATTATTAAGCAAAGCCCCATATTGGCGGTTTTTTACTATAATGCCCCCATATACATAACACACCTAAAAAATAACGTAGGGTTAAATTTGTCAAAGCTAAAAAAATTGAATCAATGCTGCCGATGCGGGACGTACCCTGTGGACCCCACCATACCTCTCCGACCCCAAGAAGTGAAGGAACTACTCTTCAAACAAAAATCCAGATACAACGGACCGTCCCCTCGCTCCACTCCACGTGTCATACTCCCATTCGCCGTCCCCTCCTACCATTTCAAACTTTCTGAAATCGAACCACTACCAAAATTAATTGTAAAAAATTTAACCACAAACCCCCTCGCCCTTTCTTATTGAGTTATTCCCATCTCTCTTAGCCGGCCAAACCCTACTTCGATCAGACCGACGCAAATCTCAAAGCAAAACACGATGAACGGAGCAGCAGTCGGCGGTCGCCAACAATCCGGTAACCATCAGTGTCAGTTCTCCTTGGACCAGTTCGCCCTCGACCCCCCTAACAAGTGGGCACAGTCCTCACAATAGGTCACTCATTTCTTGATCCCGATCTACATAACCCCAGATTTCGTGTTTTTTTAATATATTTTTTTATAAAAATTTTCTTGATTTGATTTAGGTGGAGTATTCGAGAATGCTGAGGAACATGCAGCGGGGGATGGCTTCATCTGGCAAGACGCCGTTCACACCGCCAGTTCAGCTGAGTTCGAGGAGGAGCAACAGCGATGACGTCATGTTGTCGCCGAGTGAGCTCAGCCCTGGGCTTCTGGATCTGCATTCTTTCGACGCCGAACTGCTCTCAGATGTACTAACTGACTAAGCCCTCATCAGTTTCTTGATTTTTTTTAAATTAATTAATGAAAGGTAATTACGTAGCTGATTTGGGGTTTTGTTTCGTAGGTGTTGGTGCCGGGAATTTATGATAATGCTGCGAGTTTCTGTTACGATTTGGAGAGTAATTTGAATGGGAATGGTAAGCAGATAGGGGAAAAGGGGAGATTTGCGACGGAGAGTAATGTGTTGAAGAGTTTTGCAGGAGAGAAAGAAAAGGCCGGTGTGGTTGCAGAGATTAAAGTTGTGGTATGGGTTGATTTCTCGCAGTTAGGGTTTGGTTGTGGATATGTGTGATTGCATTGTTGATTTTTGAGTGGATGTAGGTGAGGAAGAGGCCGCTGAATAAGAAAGAAGTTTCGAAAAAGGAGGAGGATATTATTACGATTGAGCCGCATTCGAATGCGCTCACAGTTCATGAGACCAAACTTAAGGTTAGTGTTAGATTTTTGATTGTTTGTAAGGATGGTAGTTTTGATTGGTTTCCAAAATGCAAGCATTGTTCCAAGGTGAGTAACATGTGTGCCAGTTAAGATGCGGGATTGAAATTAGTTTGCTTATTGACTCGATTTAAAGCTATTACAATGGATTACTCAATTAATTGCTATGAATTACTCAATTTAAAGCTATTATAATGTGTAGTTTGTGTAAAACATAATAAAATGGTTTATTTATTTACTTTGTTTTGTAATCTATGTATTGGTTCAGGTAATTTGGGACGAGTGATCGACCATAAACTGATCAATTTTCATCCAGAGATAGGGAAGATAAGAAATGCTGCGTTAGTTGGAACGAGCAAGATGAAGTGCATCAGAAATGAAACTTTTTGTAGGTTAAGAGGAGTTTCGATGGTCCAGAGACCGGCAGCATATATACGGCCATGGAGAGTGGCAAATTTGTTAGCTCTCAGCTGCTTATCCTCTGAAAGTATGTTGGTTTCTTGATAATGAATACCTTATTTTCTTGATATATATATATATATATATATGTCTTGATCAGTACTTTTTGGGTGAATGAGTTAAGTTATAAAATCATGTAATAACTTATAGATAATAGTATTCATACTACATTATTTTGCAATAAACTTTTGAGAGTTAAGATGAATGTTGTTACATGATTTTTTAACTTAACTCAGGTTTGAGGTCAGATAGGTCACATTACATCTTATTAATTACTTTATGAAATAAATAAATAAAAATGATTAGAGCGTGCATTGCACGTGCAGGTTACTAGTGATTAAAAGTATGACAAGGATCCGGATCTTGGGGAAACCACCCTAGAGGCTAGGATAGATGTAAAGTAGAAGTTAAAAGAAAGCGAAATATTTTTTAAGAGCATTTGTAGTCATTTGCTAAATATGCATAATATGCATATTTGGCCAAAAAGAGCGCTGCAGTCGTTGGCCAAATATGCATATTATGCATAATTCGTTACAGTAGATTGCTATAAATGAGAAACGAAATGAGAAATATCCATATATAAAATACGGAGCTTCGAGTAACGTTGCACTCAAAAAATTATTTTTTTAATGGTCGGACAGCACTTGAAGTGCCGTCGCAAAAAAAAAATATTTTTTTAATGGTCGGACGGCACTTGAAGTGCCGTCCCTCCAAAAAAAAATTAATTTCGGAATAAAAAGCTAAAGAAAACCCCCACTTCTCTCGAACCGCACTTGAAGTGTCGTCCCACCCTCTCGCCCTCTCGGGTTTTTTTTTTGTAATTTTTGTATTTTTTTTGTAATTTTTTTGTAATGTTTTTTTAATTTTTGTAATCTTTTTTGTAATTTTATATAATTGTTTTGTTATTTTTTTTGCACTTCGACTAATTTTTTCCCTCGGATGAAGTGCCGTCCCACCATTCTCATTTATTTTTTTTTCTCTCTCCGACGGAACTTCACATGCCGTTCCACCGTTTTTTAATATTTTTTTAATTTTTTTCGTCTTCGACAGCACTTCAAGTGCCGTCTGTTATTATTTTAAATTAAAAAGCTAAAAAATAGCATTCAATGACTGTAGCAAAACGACAAATTGCTATATCCATTTATCTATATATGTATATTTTGACCATCAACGACTGTGGATGCTCTAAGCTTTGTAAAAATGGAGGAAGATAGTCAAGCTCTCCGATCGGAAGATGCGATAGAAAACACAATCCTAAGAGCCACGGTGAGGAGCATGGACACAACAAAAGTATTTTATGGCTGAAAGAAAAGTTGAGGTTTTTTTTAATTACACCTCAATCAAACATAAATGACCTAATATATATATATATATATATATATATATATATATATATATATATATATATATATTTTAGGGGAAAGGTGGAATATGGCCACCCTGTTTCATTAAAAAGAGTTTAACGAAACAAACCCAGAGTACTGGGCTCAAGTACAACCTACTAACAGAAAATAAAACATACATGAAGCAACATGACGCGTACAAACAATAACTCTCTCCAACAACTCTGGAGGATGGGCCGACAAACCATCTCGACCAGCTAAATATAAGTACGTCAGTTAGCTTCGTACACTGCCTCCACGGCACATGCACACTCACCTGAAATACGTCTGGCAGGATTTTTCACCCGTTGATCCCTGCCTTCACCTTGCTGGGGGGACCCCATCTTTGGGTCCAAGCCTCGCAGGTCGAAAACTGACCCCACGACACCTGCACTGCGATCGCACCCAGCCACCATCTCCACCACTCATCCTACAAACATGTCAGTCGTTCCCACAGCCACTACTAGAGAGAAAGCCGTGAAGATGATACCTTTACCACTCACACGATTGCGCTTTCTCAGGCGATTTTTCACCAAACAACTATCTCGCTCACCCCACCAAACACCATGCTTCAGGAAAGAGCCGTGGAGAGGATACATTCACATCTCTCACGTACAAGCTCTCTCCGGCGATTTCTCATCACACAGACTTATCTCGACTCAGACTCTCAAACGGAGGGAAGAAGCGACGCTGTCTCGAGCCAGTGACCTAAGCTGGAGGAAGCTCAATAGTCTGACAGTAGGCGTTGTGAAGATTGCACCGACGACATCGTAGTACACTCCAGACCAACCATACTCCAACCCCACACCCCCTCACCCCAACACCAACCCACTACCGGCCTGGTCCCACGAGCCCCAAACCAAAACACCGATCTCACACACTTGAATCCCAATTCCATGGTGTTCGCTGCAACAGACGCGGGAGGATGCTCTGGCGCGATATATCCGCTCCGTGACAGTTGAGACAAGCACCCCGGAAGTTGAGACAAGTGAGTACACATCACGAAGGGACCCCGTCTTTGGGCCCAAGCTCCATAAACGTGCAGGACAGCCTAATTCCCGATATCTTCACACGCACTACCAACCCTCGCAGATTGCCATGATTGACTCCAAGAGTGTGGACATGGTGACAAGCGCGCAGAATATCCGGGCAAACATCTAACAAGTCATGGAGGGACCACATCGAGTCCAACCCCACAATCGCACAATCGCACAATACTACATGCTTCACACCCCCAACCACAGCAAAAACAAGCACATCCCCATGCCGAATCACCGGCCTCTAGGCAAAACAGATCTGGGTCGCGGGGGGGGGGGGGGGGGGGTGGTGGTGGTAGGCGCACAGTGGGTGGCACAGCCCTATGCCGAAACACCGGCAACTGGGCAA
Organism: Hemerocallis citrina; assembly: GCA_017893485.1. Lineage (NCBI taxonomy): Eukaryota > Viridiplantae > Streptophyta > Magnoliopsida > Asparagales > Asphodelaceae > Hemerocallis > Hemerocallis citrina. Next base: position 13,303,455 of record CM030364.1, on the reverse strand, counting down.
TTATGCCCAACCCCTCCTCCCCTTTCACTCATGCCTTTCTTCTCCAAACTCTCAACACAAGAGCAACAGCAGCAGCTGCTCTCAACCCATTTGGTTTCAGAAGCAAAGTCCATCCTCCACTAAAAATAAGCAGGGAGTAGGTAGGATGTTGCGGTGGTGTTTGTCGGGAGCTCAAGGCGACGCTACACGATAAGCTGCAAACACTTGAACCACCGCTTGATGAATGCGCTTATCGAGAAACCAAATAAGGATGGTAGTGAAGATGATGAGAAGATCTCGGTCAAGTGCGAGGTAGTGTTGTTTGATCATTTGCTATGGATGATGAACAATGTCGATCCTCGAGAGGTGGAGGCTGATGGGGCATTGGAGGAGCTGGCTCAGCTCTATGCCGCCCAGGAATGAGGTCGCGACGGAGGGCAAAGGAGAGGGGCGTCGAAGAAGGGAGTAAGGGAGTAGGTAGGAGAGGAAGATCGTCTGTGTAAAATTATTGGGCCTGGATCACATACCTCTCTACTGGAGTATTATTGGGCTGGAGCAGGCGGTGGGTGAAGGGCGGAGGGGGGGAGGGGTGTCGAACGGCAGCTGGGGAGGGGGCGGCGAGATCCCGGCCGCCACCTAATCTATATAATTGGTTCTTCGAATAAGTGCTTTGTAGAAATCATGCAATAAGTCCTAACAGATTCGCCAAACAATTAGGGCCCACTTATAGAATATTATTCTATGAAGAGTATTAAATTACTAGTTTAGATTACAGCATCACTACATGCATATAGAAGGAAGTTTTAAATTTCGTATTACTTTTTTAATCAGTTTTAAATTTTTTAATAATTTTTTTTTATTTTTAATAACTTTTTTGGTGGGACTCATGTTTCGTCCACGGTCCGACCCATTCAGCTACTTAATTAACTAATCTCTAATCTCTAACCTTTAATACTATAATGGGAGAAGGTCTTAGTGTCATTTGTCAATCTACCAACACGTGTGATGCATGTATATAACTAATATAAAGGATGTTTCAGGTTTGAGTCCTCACTACGTCATAGTTTTTATTTTAAAAAAATATTATTAAGACATGCATTGTCCGTATATAAGAGCATCTCCAACCACGCTAGCTATTTTGGCTAGCTAGAATAGTCAAAATAGATAACAAATGGATAATTTGGCTAGCGAAAAAATCTCACACTCCAACCACGCTATCTATTTTGGCTAGCCATAAATAATTTAATTTTTATTTACCAATAAATAGTTACAATAATATTTTTTTAAAATGACAACTTTTCTATACAAAATTTACAAAAGCAAAATATACAAAAGCAAGCAAAATACTCAACAAAAGATTTAGCAAAAGATTTAGCAAAATACTCAATATCAGGTAGGCATGATTCCCAATACAGTGTGTAAACAATTTATGCATCTCAGGTAGGCCATAATGCTCTCAATATCAGGTTCTCAATATCAGTTTATGCATCTCAGGTAGGCCATACTGCTCTTGAATGTTCTCAATATCATGTAGGAATGATTCTGAATATCAGTTTATTGCATGATTCTCGATACAGTATTTAAACACTTCACTGATACTACTACTCAGGTAAACAGTTTATGCATCTCAATACAGAGTAAACATCTCAGGTAGGCATGATTCTCAATATACAGTTGTGAGTGAAACATCTCAGAGTAAAAATCCCTCCTCACTCCATTCTCAATGAGATAGTCAACTATCTCGTCCATTGCATCTAAGCTGTGCTCCAATATTGAGCTTGCTTTCACAAATACAACCACAAGTATTCTTTTCATTCCATCACGTTGAACACCAAGGTAATACAGATATTTCACAAGAGGCTTCCACCTTTCCTCAATGCTGCAGCCCATCAACTGTGGCTTGAAGGCTAATAATTTCCCAATGTCGTGAGTAGTCAAGCCAAATTCCTTCAGGTATTGGACCTGAAACAGTGATTTACATCTCCCATAAATGTCAAGATTATAGAAAACCAGAAGCATATATCATAATACATCTAAAATAAACCAACAGCTGCAATTTGACTATTGAACAACGGCAGAAGAATGCCGTTGGAAAGACCAAAAGAGTTAAATTTCCTAGGATTGCCAAGAGGAATTTATCATTATAAAATCCTATGCTTGCATTCAATGATCACTTGGGTGCCCAAGCAACTATTTATGAGAAAATGTAATAAACACCACCACATTCTGGAAAGAAAATACTGGTAAACTCGTAAGCAATAGAGTGATAGACCTTAAAACAAGGACAATAAGACAAGAGACAGATAATAACAACAGTACAACAGTTACACAAAAAAATTAGTGAAAATAGTTGAAACAATAAAAGAAATATGCATATCATCGATTTATTCTGATAAGATTTAATTATTTAAAAGGACTTCAGGAAAGAAATAAGTGTCCAGTAGTTATATTCACACGATTCAGGAATGACAGAACTGTAATAGTGTGAGAACAAATGGAGGGGAGAAAGTGCAGTTCCCTATCACTATAGGGTTATCCTGAGGATTGGTTCAGACTTTGCTTTAGCTATTAAAAACGTACTAAACATATTTAAATGAGTCCCCATGGGGCAAGTTGCTTGCTGATGATATAGTATTAGCTATAAGACTAGAGAGACATTAATACTAAATGATTTAGAATTAGCAACAAAAGCTAAAGATATTCAAAGTATGCCATGTCTATATACAAAATTAGGAACAAAACAAGACTATAGTATCTTTACTTGATGAAAAAGAAAATGCCTTGATAAATTTACCCAAATGAATATGAGATGCACCACAAAAAAAGTTGTCATATATGTAAGCACATTCTGAGTATGCGCTTGCAGAAAACAATAGCAGGTCCACAACATGCATTCTAAACAGCCCACATATAGAGCCACACACAATATTAGAAAAACTATAGGATGCAATGTGCAGAGCATCAGTAGTAGACAATACAACATTTTGTAGGACATCACCGTCCTAATTCATGTGCAACAAGCTCAAATCAAACATGTACAAGTAGTGCATAAAGCACACATTGGACACAATCAAACAAAATTTTAGCTATATAACAGTGTGTCAGTGTGATAACCATGTGATGAATGGTGAACTAGCTTATCCAGCTGATGCTCTTGTTGATTGTTGCATTGAATCTGACCTAAAAAACTGATACAATACACTTACATGACAAGACAGGATACAAAAACAGTGTATATACCAAACCTAGATATAGAGAGAGATATAGGACACTGATATGACATGGACACAGCAACATATAAACAACTCAATTTGGCTACAAGAAAATACATGGCATGGTGAAGAAGCAAAAACACAGATACACACTTTCAAGTTTACAAGCAGTCCTAAGAAAGTCCTAAGAAAGTCATCTTTTGGGTTATTATTTTGATATCAAGTTTACAAGCTTTAAAATGTATGCAGAAAGAAAGATCAAACAAATAGTATAAACCATTCAGTAAAGCCCATTTTACCTATTTAAAGTTACAGTGTGAGCAAGAATCCAGCACACATACAAAAGCATTGAGGATTAGGTCACAATGCAATTAGAAAAAATCAATTCTGAAACGAAAAGTACTGAAGCATGTATGTGCTATCATCTACCATTGTGTAATAGCTAGAACAAATTGGTGAATTGCTTCCGGAAAAAAAAAACAATCGATAAATCTCGTACTAGCGAATGAACTATGTATAGTTAAATCCAGATTCAACACAGAAATTAAGGTAAATTAATGTATACATATACATTATCAGTAAACAATCAAATATACATTGCTGATAATGTATATGTATACATATGCTTTTGACTACATTATCATTATACATATACATATCAGTATACATTATCAGTAAACAATCAAATTAATGTATACATTATCAGTAAACAATCAAATATACATTACTTGCTAGACATAGAATGACTGAAAACTCTTTTTGCCAAACACAGCCTTATTTTCATGTTGTTTCTCTCAACTCAGTACCAATAACCCATTACATGAATTGAAGCTAACAGTATCTGTTGTTGATCATAACCTTCATAAATGTTTCCAGAGACCTCTTGTATTTATCCTCCATTCATACTATTCTACACAGACTACACCTCAACATTAATTTAAGGCAATATTTGATGTATAAGCATTAACAAAAAACTAAACTGTATAAGCAATTAAGCATTAACAAAAAATTAATCTAAGGTACATCAAGATAGGAAGAAACTACCAACAAAGACGAGCATTAAATAGATTCAGAGCAGACTGAGAACTGAATCTAACCATTTAGATCCTGAAACAAACAGGAATTGTACACATGATCAAGAAACATATTCTCAACCAATGACAATATAGTGCAAAACTGGGTAAAAACAACCAAACCAGAACTAGTACAGGTAGAATAAGAAATTTTACATACAAAATGATGATTGAGACAATAGTACCTGAAGCCATTCTGCTCGAGTTCTCTACTGCAAGCCATTTCTCTCCATTGAACATAAAGGATGAAAACCAGCAGCAAGAACCTTCGATGAGGGCTTCGACGCCACAGAGCTGCTTCGATGAGGGCTTCGATGGAGGGCGTTCGACGACGACAGGGACGACAGGGCTTCGACGACGATAGGGCTTCGGCTTCGATGAGGGCTTCGACGCCACAGAGCTGCTTCTTGCCCTGGCTTCGATGAGGGCTTCGATGGAGGGGTGGGAAGTGGTAACGCGGGAGATGAAGGGGTCGGTGGAGGGCTTCGATGGCGAGCGGATCCCGCTCGCCAGATTTGGCGAGCGGATCGCGAGCGAATGGCTTTTTGCCAGAGTAGCGAACAGAGTAGCGAGTCCGTTGGAGAGGATTTTGGGGGATTTAATCGCTATTTTAGCTAATTGAAAGGAATAGCGAGTGTGGTTGGAGATGGTCTAACTAATATAAAAGACGTCTCAAGTTCGAGACTAGACTACGTCAAAATTTTTACTTTATATATATATATATATATATATATATATATATATATATATATATATATATATATATATATATATATATATATATATATATATATATTAAGACGTGTATCGCACGTATAAATTACTAGTAACCTTTAACTTGAAATCTCTACGTGCTAATATTTTTATTTTTTTTAATAAAGACAACAACTTAGTCTTAACTCGAACCTGACTTCTCTTTATCCATCTCAAACATTTATTATACTTTTTACAAATTATCCTTAGTATCATCAATTTTTATTTTATATGAGTGACATTTTTGTAAATAATTATATCGTAAATAAATTTAAACTTTAAGGGTATTATGGTAACTAACAACATTTGAGTAAATTGATAGTTAATATAACTTCCACCTAAAAACGAGTAGTTGAGATTAGATGGTTGTTTCTATACAAATTACAGGTTGTCTACAAATTACACAACTCCTACTCTCACATTATAGTATTAGCGATTATCTAACTAATTATCTTACTAATCTAATTAACTAACTAATTATCTAACTAAACACAACACATCAGTTTTAAAATAAAAAAAAAATCAACTTTTTTACTTGAACAAAACATATATTTCGTCCAAGATTAATTTTGGAATAAAAATTTACAAATTTCCTCTTCCTCCGACGAAATATCATATTTCGTCCGATAAATTAAAAAATATTAAAATAATAGAGACGAAAAATGATGTTTCGTCTCCTATAATATAAAAATTGCAAAATTCTTTTTCAAATATAGCAAACTATTGTTCCAAAAAAATTGAAAAAAATTATAAATTGACTTACGTACTGTCGCAACTTCTTTGTCAAAAAAATAGCAAACCTAGCGATTAAGCAAACGATTGAAGATGCCCGATTAAGCGAACGATTGAAGATGCTCTTATCCATTAAGGCATTTCATCAAACAAAATACAAACATTCTTATTTTGATTTCCATTTTATCTTATAATAGCAAAAGTAGCAATTAAGCAAACAATTGTAGAAGCTCTTATCTATTGAGGCATTTCATCAAACAAAATACAAACATTCTTATCTTGATTTCCATTTTATCTTATATTAAGTACAGAGGGAGAAAGAATATTCTAAGAGTTTGGCGCTCCCTGATGTCAGATTCCACATTGCAACTTCAGGAGTTGCAAATGCTCTGATAACCCGGTGGTAAATCTATTCTTTAGTAAATATTCTAAGTGATTGGTGATTCGAATTCCACTTGTACAATACTTCGGCTATGAGACGGGACTGGAGTGCGTATGAGGGAGTGTGTTACTGTATAGCCTTGTTAAATTAGAAAAAAAGCAAATAATAATAATAATAATTATGACACAGTTGAAAGACGATCTTTCCGAAATATAAAGAAATTTTATAAAAAAATGATTAAGACAAAGTTAACCTTATTTACTATAAAATGGTGAAAATCTTATCTAATTGGTCTCCAAACATCGATCATGAAGCTTCCTAAATCATCTCTACCTAGAATTATCAACCATGCATTTGTTCATATGCACACTTTCGTGTACGCAACTATATCAAGCTTAAGAGTGTCCACTACCATTTGCTAAATATGCAAAATACGTATTTTTTTAGCAAACGAACACTCCACTATGGTTTCTATATATGCATATTTAACAATAGAAAGTGAACAGTGGACTTCGAAATATAGCAATGCGAATTAGCAATTGCTAAATATAGGAGATGAAGAATCTTCTTCTATCTTATTAAATTTTTTTATTTTAATATGGAGGGACGGAATATCATCTTCCGTCCACCAACTTATTCAGATATTTTTTTTTCCAAAATTACGAAAATGCTATTCAAATTGTCAGAATTAGGAATATGATTTTTTTTTATTGATTGATTAAACTGAGTACAATATGTCTCCTATATATAGGAGAGAAAAGAATATTACACCAATACATTATTCAATGTGGGACTAAACTAATCTATCATCTAACACCCCCTCTCAAACTCAAGTTGGTTCAAACAACAAGAGTTTGGAATACTGAAGATATTGATATGGAAGAAACGGCAAACTGTAATGCAGAAACGGCGCTTCATGTCGCATGTGATGAAAACTGAGAAGTAGATTGTTGCGGAAGAAAGTAGTGGTGGCGCACTGTTGAGATCTCACCCCGAACAGTGGCGGGATCTTCATATCCCGATTTGTGATGGGTTCTCACCCCTGAACTGAAAAATAGACTAATGGGATCTCACCCCTGACTTCAGACATAGTCGATGATGGGATCTCACCCCTGACTTGAGACATAGTCGATGATGGGATATTATCCCTGAAATGAGAACTGGATGCTGATAACACCCCTCTCAAACTCACGATCGATCAACCAGAGTGAGTTGGCGATCTGGATGTGAAAGCAAAAGTTATTTATTTATTTATTTATTTATTTTAACTAGAGTAATAAGTTAGTACGAAACCCACTGTCAAAAACAAAGAATCCAAACCACAGAGAACACCAAAGCAAATAACTTTTTGGGGAAATCGAGTAAACCCCTATCTTTCCGCAGTACTAATAAAATTAATCAAGGGCTGATGTCGGTTGACTCGCATCTCAAAACCTGCCGCGCCCTAATGCGCGTGGTTCTCGTCGGCGGCGCCGCCGCCAGCTGCCGCGCTCTGATGGGCCGTTGGGCTTTCCAGATATTTCTAAGCGCCTTCATTTGGACGGTGATTATCCAGCTGGCGAGGGGGGTGCCGTCCAGGTAGAAGGGGGGAGTCGGAATCTGAGAGATTGAGATCGGAGGAGGGTTTTGATTTTGGAGAGTTGCGTCTAGGGTTTGAAAGATAGGATTTTGGAGATTTGATTGGAAGAGAAAAGGGATGACGGCTAGGGTTTTGGGAGAGATTAGGTTTTTGGTATTTGATCGGAAGCGGAAAAGAGATGTCGGGAGGTGGAGTGATTCCGATGAAGACGAGAACCACTCCACCTCGACGACGAGGATAAAATCAGTATAGGCCTTATAGGATTATTGGCTCTGATACCATGTTAGAATTAGGAATAGAAAAATATTCTTTTTATTGATTGATTAAACTGAGTACAATATGTCTCATATATATAGGAGAGAAGAGAATACTAAACCAATACATTATTCAATGTGAGACTAAACTAATCTATCATCTAACACAAATATTACGAAAATGTCATTCATATATTAAAAAAATTGAATAAAAAAAATCTCGAATGGAAGATCTTCTTTAAAAAAAATTCTTTTAAATATTACAAAAAAGTCATTAATGAATTACAAAAATGTCATTGTTTTATTTTTATTTTTTTTTTAAAGGATAGACAGGAAAATTTTTAGTCGTATTTTTTTATTCTTTTTTTTGTGTGCAAATTTGCCACGAACGATAGCAGCGCTCCACCTATATTGTTACTTGCCAAATACTAAATATACATATTTTAGCAGCAACAATAGTGGATGCTCTAAGAGCATCCACTATCGTTGCCTAGAAACTCAAAAATTAGAAATAGATTTAGGAAAATGCCTCGCAATCGTTTGCTAAAAACTCAAAATTTAGGATAGAAAAATGAACAGTAGGCTGCTAAACTTAGCAGTGCCTTTAGACAATTGCTAAATATAGGAGACGGACGATGTTCATCCGTTTGACGAAAGGGAAGGATGAAGATATACCGTCTGGTTGATTTTTTTTTTAAAAAATGAGAGACGGTTGAAGATCTTCCGTCTCTCGTCGAAAACAATTTTTTTTTAATTTTAAAAATCACTGAAAACACGCCAGACGGATGAATGTGTTCCGTCTGGGGTGTTTTTTTGAAATTTTTTTTAAACAAAAAAATCGAAAAAAACCCGGACGGATGATGTTCATCCTTTTGGTATGTTTTTTTTGATTTTTTTAATGATTTTAAACAAAAAAAAAATCAAAAAAGGGATGTGTTTTTGACTTTTTTTTTTGTTTACCGTATACAAAAAAAATTACAAAGACCGAAGATGATCTTTCGGCGCTTCTATTTTTAGACTTGGACGACTGCAGAGTGATCCTTCTATTGTTATTTCTAAATACTATATTTAGCAATGGACATAGAAAACGATAGTGGATGCGGATGCTCTAAGACAACCATGTCAAACATAAATAGCATTGTCACCCATTTCTCCACGACATAGAGAATAGACCTTTTAATAAAATATATAATTAATTTATTTTGCAACAATAATGCATACACTTCACTCTTCTTGATTCCATTTGTCAAATTCTAGATTCAATCTCATGAGCATGGTGCACCATCTCATGCGCAATTGCAACAATAATGCATACTACTCCACTTAAAACTACCCTACAGTACTGAACTTACCCTTCAATTCCTTAACAATCTCCATCAACGCCAAATGCGACGCTCCGCCACTCTCCAACGCTGCAGCTGCAGCCTCTTTCGCCTTCACTGTCCGATCTCTCAACTCCTTCCCGTCCTCCGACTCCATCAGCCACCTCACCTTCTTCTCCACCTCCTCGGCCTCCACAAATCCCTCATGATATCCCTTCATCTCCACTGCTAATTTAAACTCCTCCACCAGAAACACCAGGTTCATCTTCTGCTCTGCATATAGCGGCCATGCAATCATTGGTACTCCTGCGCAAATCGCTTCCAATACTGAGTTCCAACCGCAGTGCGTGACAAACCCACCAACCGCCTCGTGCTTCAGCACCTCTGCCTGGGGGGCCCATGATTTCACCACCATTCCACGATCCTGGGTCCTCGTCAAGAATTCGTGTGGCAAAAGCGCGTCCAGGTCAGGTTCGGGCAGGGGCTTGAACCGTGGGTCTGCACTAGGCGGGCTGCGAACAACCCACAAAAACCTCTGCCTGCTTCGCTCCAACCCAACAGCGATCTCTTTCAGCTGTTCCGCCGAGAACAGGCCCAAACTTCCGAAACATAGAAACACGACACTTCCTTTGGGTTGTGCGTCGAGCCAACGCAAGCACTCCGCTTCGCTGTTCTTCTCTTCGGACTTTACAAGTGGGCCGATGCAGTACAGAGGAGGGAACTTACCGGCAGATGTAATTGCATCGATAGCCCTAGTCTCGATTGCGCTGATCGTGTTGATGATGATCCCTTTAGCTTCCACAAACCTTTTCGCCTTTTCGAGGAATCCTACATAAGCGTTGTCGTCTCTGTCTAGCATGGGAAGAGGCATGTGGTCAGCAGGGATCGAAGGGACGCCAGGGATGTCAAGTTTTGTAGGACCCAGCTCGCGGAAGCTAGCCGAAGTTTTGGAGTGGATTTCGGGGAAGTGGAGGAAGGCAGCAAGGCAGTTGGCCCCGGAAGTGTAGAAAAGGTAGCTGGGGATTTCGAGCTGGGAAGTAACGTCAAAAGCAGTGGTGCAGAAGGAATCAACGATAAGCGCAGAAGGAGGAGGAGAGGAGGAGGAGAGGAAATCGAGGAGGTTAGGATTGGAGAGGCGGAGGAGGTCGAAGGCGTTGGCTTCGTGGTGAGGGGAAGGGTTGGGAGGGGGAGTGACGGAAGGTAGGCGATGGAAGGAGATGGAAGGGTTTGAGGCGGAGGCACGGGCGATGAACGTGGCGGTGGAGCCGGTGTTGTAGTGGGGTTCGACGATGAGGATGGTGACGGAGAGGTGGTGGTGGTTGGTAAGGAGCTTAGCGAGCTCGAACATGGAGACTAGGTGGCCCATGCCAGGTGATGGGTAGAGGACTATGGTGGTGGGAGGTGTCATTGTTAATTTAATTTGATGGTCTTTGGAACTTGGAAGAGAACGAGAGGAATGTGAGAAAAGAGATGGAAAAGACTTGAGTGGAAGATGACCTGATGAGGGTCATTTTATACTAGTGATATGCACATATTAATAAATATAATTTTTTTCAAATAAAATTCAATATAGTCTGAATTTGATCTAAAATTTCATTTATCTATACTTCTATTCTATTATTAAGCAAAGTTTCATTTTGGTGGCGTTTTACTATCATACCCCCATATACATAAAAAACTAAATATATATATATATATATATATATATATATAAGGTTAATTCTGTAATTTTCACTTTACATTTAAAGTCTCCATAAAATTCTCTTCCATCAAAAATCGAAATCGTCTCTTCCTCTCCCTCCATCGAATCCGTGCATTGCACGTGTATACCCCCAGTGCAAATTGTACGTGCTAACCTATAAAACGTGCATTGCACGTGCGGATTACTAGTAATAGTTATGCATATGCGTTGTACGAGTTGATAGATGGACAAATTACACTAAGCTATTCTCAGTACTAGAGATGGAAAAGAGTGTTGGTAATCGAAAGGAATTTTCGGAATAGCTAAGAAAAATATTTTCTCAAAATAGTTTGAAATTTACAGCATTAATATCTCCTTCAAAATTTTCTGCATTCACATCTCCTTCAAATCTCCATCATTCATCTCTCTTTAATAATTATGAGAAGTGTGTACAAAATGGTCGACTTTTAACATTCGTATCCCTTTGTAATTATCAGAAGTGTGTAGAAAATGGTCCAAAGACTCTTGTAGTAATTTAATACTCTATCTGGATAATTGTATACTGTGTACTCACAAGTGTGTAGAAAATGGTGAAAGGCTCCCGTAGTAATTAAATACTCCATCTAGATAATTGTATAATGTGTACTCATTGGAACTATAAGAGCATTGTGGCTATGTACTCAGTTTTAAGAAAAAATTAGAAAAAATGATGCTACAGTCATTCGCTATATATCTAAAATTTAGGTATTCGGTAAACAGCAGTCTACTATAACGAAATAACTTTTTGAAAAAAATAGCCGACAAAATATGATATTTTATCCGTTCAATCAGACGAAATATCATATTTCGTCCAATCGATTTAAACAAAAAAAACTCTCATCTGACGGTAGATAATTACACGTCTCACAAATTAAAACAAAAAAAAATTTCTCGGGCCGTAAATGATTACGCGTCCCACAATATAAAAACAAAAAAAAGTTTCTGGGACGGTAAATGATTATGCATCCCACAAAATAAAACAAAAAAATTTCCTCGGACGATAAATGATTACGCGTCCCACAAAATAAAAAATACCCACGGACCGGAAATCATTTCCCATATGTTCGTACTTTTTTATTTTTTATTTTTCAAAAGACGAGAAATCATACATCGTCCGTTCAATTTCTAATTTTTTTTTGGGGGGACGAGACATTATATTTCGTCTGTTAATTTAAAATTTTGAAAACTCAAAATTTGGATTAGAACGACTACATATATATATGCTCAAACCCAACCCAAAATTTTCTTTCCTATGTGTCAAATACCCAAATTTGGGTTCAAATACCCAAATTTGGGTTCGAAGGACTACATATGTATGCTCTATATACATAGTTTTTTCTGTGCAGGTGAATAAAAGAAAAAAGCAAAGAGTATAAAAAATGGTTGAACAGTAATAGTGTGAGCTATAATAGTGTGAGCTATACTAATGTAGGTGCAGAAACACCAAGGGTCTGTTTGGTTCAAAGGAGGGGAGGGGAGGGGAGGGGAGGGGAGGGATTTTAATGGAGGGGAGGGGAGGGGAGGGGAGGGAAATGGAGGGGAGAGATTTAATGAAAACTCTGTTTGGTTCAAAGGAGGGGAGGGGAGGGAAAATAATAATTTTCTTGTTTGGTTCACAAGGGGAGGGAATGGATTTTATAATAAAATTACTTTTATACCCTTTTGCATATAATAAGAAATTCATACAACCACTTCATACAATAAGAATTGAAACAACAACGAATGTAATGTCCATGACTATGTTTAGTAGTTCGTTAAGAACATGCTTCTGATATTGCTGAACAGAGACTTCCATATCAATGACAATTTTAATAGTCATAATGCCTATTAAGTTTTTCATAATGCCTATTAAGTTTTTCATTCTTATGTGTTAATAGTGTTCACTTGTATTTCTCTGATTTACTGTTTGATCGTGAATTTGAGATGGAAAAGGATGCCGTTATACAACTCAAAGCAGCATGGTGGAAATGAAATGCATATTTCTTCATTAGGCTTTTCATTTTAAAGTTTTGTACATTTGCCCTATGTCATATCCTTTGTTCATAATCATGCCCTTCACCTTCAAGAAGTGACATCATATTGGTTATATAGTAGCATTGCATCTGCAACACAGCTTGATACTCGTACATGTCTGGTAATGCAACGTAATGCATATTTTGGTTCATATAAGGTATATACAGGACATATATAGTTACTCTTATGTATAATTGCTTGTCTTCTCATGATAAATGCAATAACTGATTGAACATTGGATCCATATGTTTGCCATTCCCCTTGTCAAAATTGACTATCTAAATTTATTTTGAGTGGCAGAGTGTGGCATATGACAGGTCAAGTGCTCCTAAAGACTGCGTCGTCTCTGCATGGCATGAAGGGTCTTGCGAACCTACACATTCTCAAGTCCTGACAAGGTTTATCTATGATCTTGAGAGAAGCAATGCACAGACATTTGATGTGGAGGCAGCCAACACTATCAGGGTTGTGAATGTGGTCCGACTCGAGTTCACCTCCAACCATGGTAACCCGTCTCTAACTTGTATCTACTGCTTCAGAGTGCATGGCTACGAGGAAAATACACCCAAAGATGTTGATTCAAACTCGGAGGACGGCGGAGTCGACGGCGACCAGGATAGGGAGAAAGAGAGAGCGGGAGAGAAACAATCGGTAGGGAGAAAGAGAGAGGTTTTTTATTATATTAGGATTTAGATTTTAAAGGGCAATTTAGTCGAGCCACTTAAAAAAATTAGCCCTATTTTCTCTTCCTTCCAAATCCCCCACTTTTGGAGGGAAGTCAAAATTGGCTCAGGAGGGGTGTTGTGCCCCCCCCATTTCCCTCCCCTCCCCTCCTAAAAATTGAACCAAACAAGAAAAGTATTAAAAAATCCCTTCTCTCCTCTCCCCTTCCCTCCATTCCCCTCCAACCAAACAATCCCCAAATGGCTCTCACGTTAGTGCGAAGGAAGAGAGCAGCAGTGAGCAGTTGAGACTTAGAGTGATTAATTTGTATAGGTATAATTGCTTCTAGCCCTTCATTAAAAGTTTCTTTTTATAATAAGCTTTGTTATCTCTATTTTATACTCCAACAAAGCGTTTGTAAAAATGATAAAATTAAAAATTATTTGAATTTGATTAACTCAAAAAAGTTTAGACTTTCGGTGGGAAAAGTACTTGAAATTATTTTTTGTTTGAATTGGAAAATGTGATAGGCTTCGTTAGGTATTATATCTATATCTTGATGTTAAATGGAGAGACTGTACTCCATCTCTAATTTTTCTATTTTGAAATAAAAAAATAAAAGCAAAAGTAAAAATTTATGTGTACTAGGAACGATTTTATTAAAAATTAAATCAAAATAATAACTTCAATTCCTCAAACAGTATTTTTCCTTCCACTTTCTTAATCTCAAAAAATCTCACGTCTCTTCCCAAACCCACCCTCATCCCTTCTCCTAACTTAGAATTGCATTTTTAAGCAAACACAATTCATAAAATTATTTTTATATGATTTTCTTAGTCTATCATCTTTATCCTAACATGTGTTATAATACATCTCGACTATTATAATGGGAGAAGGGGTTAGTGTCATTTGTCATCGACGGCATTTTGTCAACACGTGCAGCGCACGTGTTGGCTTTTTTTTATCCTTTTCATTCCCCTCCACATGCATCGCACGTGCATTATAGTTTTTTTTTTGTCCTTTTCATTCCCCTCCACGTGCATCGCACGTGTTGGCATTTTTTTCCCTTTTCATTCCCCTCCACGTGCATCGCACGTGCATTATAGTTTTTTTTGTCCTTTTCATTCCTCTTCACGTGCATCGCACGTGCATGATACTAGTAGTTTATAATGTATAACATATTTATTGAATGTTCAGGGTAAAAGGGATATGAGCAACTTGCTCATTTACTAAATAAGCAAGTTGCTCATATCCCTTTTACCCGAATATTAATAATGTTATAATATACATGTTAACATAAATTAATTGAATTTGCGTTTTCATTGTATGCATTTTTAGCTTTAGTAATATTCGATTAGATAACATTATGGTTTGACAGTGATTCTCTAAACTATCTGTTTTTATATGAGGATAATAATGAAGATTTCAGTAATTATGGTATGGATGATATTCATAAGTTTCTCACAATTCTCTCACGTTTTTTTGGAGTTCTATATCATTTTATGAAACTCTCAAAACTATTTTAGATTGTGCAATTTACATAGAATAGCACTAATATGTTGTAAATTTAAAGTACTGATACAAAAAACTATTAGGAAAAAAAACAATTTAATTTTAAAAAATCCGAATAAGAAAAAACACTTTCGGAAAAGTTCAACTTGATACTTTTAGAAATATACTAAAAATAGCAGATTTAGAAAAACCACTTTTAACTAAACATATTTTTAATTAAGTTTACCAAACACTTTTTTGAACCATAAAGAGCTTTACACTCAAAAGTACTCTCCAAAACAGATATCAAAGGGAGCCTTAAATGTTGCAATTGCAATATGTGTTTTGTATTTGTATTTGCTTAACTAATTTGTGTTTGATGCTCGATTAAAATATGCATATGAATTTTGTTAAACAGGTGTATTGGATTGAGATTTCAAAATATTTTTAAAAAATTGAGAATCCCAGTATTTAAGAAATTTATGGGAAATTTACCTAAAATTTTAATTAGGATTTATAAGGATTTTAAAATAGTTTGATGGAATTCTTATTATAAATTTGATGGAATTCGATAACAATAGAACTTTCATAGACTTTATAATTAGTTTATTTCCTACACAATATTGTCATTCTCATAAGAGTAGTACGAATATTACAGGGCAAAAACCAAAGTAACCCCCAAGGGTCCCAACGTTTGGCCTAAGTACAAAACGCACATATAACGTTTGAAAAAATACATTATACTCATTCTTCCGTTAACTTAACACATTATGTTAACTCTAAATTATTAAATTACATTTCTACCGTTACCATTTATATCTCAATCTCTTTTTTCTTTCTTCCATTTCTTCGTCCTCAAACATTAAACAACGTAATATTATGAAGAAAATGGACTAGCGGGTAGCATTTTATTTGTTTTTTACTCCATGAACAAGTATCCATGGAACTAACATTGTATAAAATATACATTCCATGCAAAATTTCTTCTTTCTAGGTAAGAAGAAGAATAAACCCAACTACTACAAAGATATGCACCAATTCTTTTATCATGAAGCATACAGATCCCATATAAAACATGATAAAGTGATAATTGAGTATGTACATTTTGGTGGTTTTCAGGTTAGATGGAGGTTAGGCTTGCTATTATGCTTAGTAAATTCCGAACTTAAAATAAGTCATGAATAAGTATCCATGGAACTAACATTGTATAAAATATACATTCCATGCAAAATTTCTTCTTTATAGGTAAGAAAAAGAATAAATCCAACTGCTACAAAGATATGCACCAACTTATTTTATCATGAAGCATACAGATCCCATATAAAACATGATAAAGTGATAAGTATGTACATTTTGGTTGTTTTCAGGTTAGATGGAGGTTAGGCTTGCTATTATGCTTAGTAAATTCCGAATTTAAAATAAGTCATTAGAGGAAAATATGAGAGTATCTATCTATACTATTATTAAGCAAAGTCCCATTTTGGCGGCTTTTTACTATCATGCCCTCGTAAACATAAAAGGCCAAAAAAATATAGAGTTAATATCGGAGGTCAGAAATGTAATTTGCATGTATTGGGATAATAATTAACATGCATAGATTTGCATGCCTGTCTGCATAGATTTGGAAAAATAATTAATAGTATGTACTTGCATGCACAATTTATTGAACTATCTATACTATTATTAAGCAAAACCCCATTTTGACGGCTTTTTACTATCATGCCCTCATAAACATAAAAGGCCAAAAAAAATATAGAGTTAATATCGGAGGTCAGAAATGTAATTTGCATGTATTGGGATAATAATTAACATGCATAGATTTGCATGCCTGTCTGCATAGATTTGGAAAAATAATTAATAGTATGTACTTGCATGCACAATTTATTGAACTATCTATACTATTATTAAGCAAAACCCCATTTTGACGGCTTTTTACTATCATGCCCTCATAAACATAAAAGGCCAAAAAAAATATAGGGTTAATATCGGAGGTCAGAAATGTAATTTGCATGTATTGGAAAAATAATTAACATGCATAGATTTGCACGCCTGTCTGCATAGATTTGGAAAATAATTAATAGTATAGATTTGCATGTACTTGCATGCACAATTTATTCAACTATACTATTATTAAGCAAAGCCCCATTTTGGCGGCTTTTTACTATCATATCCTCATAAACATAAAATGCCAAAAAAAAATATAGGGTTAATATCGGAGGTCAGAAATGTAATTTGCATGTATTGGAAAAATAATTAACATGCATAGATTTGCATGCCTGTTTGCATAGATTTGAGAAAATAATTAATAGTATAGATTTGCATGTACTTGCATGCACAATTTATTCATAAGAAAGTTTCCTCATATCAAAATCAGTAGGTGTAACACATGCATGCAAATATCAAAATGTATAAATTGTGCATGCCTGTCTGCATGCATGCATGCAACCTCTTCGGTGACCTGTCCCTTCCTCAAAATCCTACACACCTTTATAGACGTGCATCGCACATGCATTATACTAGTATATATTATATAAACAAACATCAAGAACAATACTTCAATTCCTGCCAAGCTTTTATAGGCCAAAGAAAGAAGGGAAATTGGTTTCCAAATATTTACAATCTCGTAAAGTATCTATCTATAAGATGAAAAGATCTTGTACAAAAAATTCAATAGAACCAATCTTTTTTACAGATCAATGATAGCAGCAGCAGTAGCTTAGTAGGAAATAGTTGATATGTGCCAATACAATTGTTGACTTGTTTATAAACCAACACTTTCACAACCCGACTAAGTCGAGCATTTGCTGAAAAAAAAAACATGCAGGCATTTAAATCAAGCTTTTTTCCAAATAGCTCGCAGGTTCATAAGTGAAGCATTTTCTCAAACAGCTTGTAGGCAGCACTGATGCTCACATCTACTCCATCACCTCTCACAATTCTCGTGTCCTGTATGCTCCATTATCACTCACAGTTCTCATATTCTCTTTATTGATGCTGATATACATAGAAAACACAAAGATTTGGATTTCCTGCAATAATGATGAATAACATGAATCACTTACAATTATTAAGATGAAGCAAACCTAACTGAAGCTTACTTACGGAATTTTCATCAAACAATTGAAGGACATTACTAAAAATACATATGATGTTGACTAAATCACCAATTCTTTATATATAAAAAAGAAACCGATGGTGAATTGCAAGGGAAAAGTGTTGAGGTAGACAAGAGTTGGAAATGTTGAAAGGTGGAGCGAGGGAGGGAAGTCGAGGACAGTGCACACGATGGAGAAAAGATGGAGTGGGTTCTTGAACGTGCGTGATACTCACCAGTATACAAAATCAAGCTAATGAAAATATACAAATACTGACAATCAATACGGTCACAAGAGGGGTGGATGCAACTGTGGGGAAGGAAGAACATCTAAAAAGAATTACAAATGGCTTGAAAGTTTCTACTGAGAATGTGAGAATTGCAAAGGCTTTTGGTATTTAAATCTCAAACCCTAGATTCCATCTAAATCCTCCAAATTCTCAATTTTACCAAAATCAATAACTTCTTGAATATACCGAGAATTGAATAGGGTCATTTAAAATCTCAATTGAATACACTAAGAATTGAATAGAATCACTTAAAGCCTCAATTGAATACATTGTGACTTTTATAAACTCCTTTAAAATCCTAATTGAATATACTAGGATTTTCACATTCTTTTAAATTCTTTTCAAATTCCAATCCAATACACCCCTGATAAATAGAACGTGGGATGATTAAATACATTTTTAGTATAATGGTCCAAAGCATATTGATAATAAGATACAAAAATATAGAAATTATAAAGAGAATAATATAAAGATAGAAACTATGTACATTGATACCATAAAGAGGCATATTGAAGGATATAATTATGGCATGTTTATTCAACTGAATTAAGTTGGAATATATAGGCATTACAAATACAGGAAAGATCAAGAATAAGAAGAGTAAGAGTTGGAATATAAAGAGGTTGAGTATTGTGTAAGTTTTAGGTTGAGTATTATTTGTTTATATCTTTATCATGCCCTATGCAAGATGGAGCACCGTGAGGTGATTCCAATCTTGTACACTAATTATTGGAGGCGAGAGCGATGATGTAGGAACGACGCTCGATGGCGCGGAGGCGACGCTCGATGGCGCAGGAGACGATGCTCGATGGCACGAGGAACGATGCACGATGATGCAGAGACGACGCACTATGGAGCAATGAACATTACTCGATGGCGTGAGGACAACACTCGATGGCGTAAGCACTACGCTCGATGGCGCAGGGAAGATCCATCTCTTGGATCTTTGAAGTAGTGGCGCTTAGTGACAAAGCACTTAGTGACAACGCATAACACTACGCTCGATGGCATTGGGAAGATCCGGCTCTTAGATCTTGGAAGTAGTGACGGTGTCCCGGAATGGACGTCGGGATCTCCCGGAATGGACGTCGGGATCGTTGAATCTGCAAGATTTTTTTTTTCCAGTTGTGTCTAGTCATCTAGACCATTAAAGTTTGCAGAAAACAATGAGAGGGTACAGATTCATAAAAGTCACTCTTGCAATGTATACATAGAAAAACAAAATAAAACAAACAAACACTCTAAACCACACACCTAAACTATAGACAAACACTAACAAACAAATGCTCTAAAACGAATACTAACAATCAAATACTCTAAACAAATACTAACAAATCAAAACCTAACTCGCCCCCATTTTCCTTTTACAAAACAGAAACTCAACTCACCCCCTCTCCCTTTCTCTCTCTCTCTCTTTCTCCTTATTCCTTCTATTTTGTTTTAGTAGGAGTAGAGTAATTGGGTTGGGTTTTGGGTCTGATGTTGGAATACGTGAAGAGGAAGGAGGTAAAGAGGGATGATGGACGGCGGGAGGAAGGCGCTAACGTGGAGGAGACGTTGGTGAGAGGACGACGTCAAAGTGGAGATGATGGCTGGAGGGTCGTCGCGATGTGGAGGTCAGGGTGGATCGTCTTCAGGATTTTGGGATTGGGTATGTGTTTTTTTGTCTTTTTTTAACACATGGGAAGCTCTGGGTTGATCTATGATCTAAGCTCACCATACTGTTAATAAGATACAACATATAGAAATTATGTACATTGATACCATAAAGAGACAGATAGAAGGATAGGAATTATGGCATGTTTATTCAACTGAATCAAGTTGAAATATACAGGTGATATGGTACAGATGACGTGGCCCCTCCCAGACCACCGGATCCTCTCAAAAATCGCACTTCTGCGATCATCAGATCAGCCCTGGGCCATATGGGCTTCTGTCACGACAGGCCCACGGGCAAACGGGTCTGACCCGGCCAACAGGGTCCCAGATCCGTTTTTCCTGCCTATAAATACCAGACCCCCTCCACTCTTCTGCAGGTAATCAAACTCTCTCCCTGAACTCTAGCTACAATTGCTTTTCCAGTGGCTGACTAGATCGTCGGAAGGCCTGTCGCCGAGACTTCTCTCGGTGTTTCTAGGCAGTGTGCAGGTACATAGGAACAAGCCGAGCACCCGGTCTCCACCTCACTCCTGCCACTCCCGAGCCGGTACCCCAGCCGAGGGTCGGACCAGAGCCAGTATCGTAACTTCCACTATACAAACTACAAGAACTCACACCTGTTGCAGCCACACCCAAAAAACAAACCGCATCAATAAGCATTACAAATACAGGAAAGATCAAGAATAAGAAGAGTAAGAGTTGGAATATAAAAAGGCTGAGTATTGTGTAGGTTGAGTATTGTGTAAGCTTTAGGTTGAGTATTATCTATTGAGTAATGCTAGAGCCACTACCAATTTCACTACATTTCTCTTCACTACCTTAGGTGGCACACTCCAATAGGTAGGGGATGATAGAGTAGGTGGGAGAACTCTCCAATAGGAGTATGCCACCTAAGGTAGTGAAGAAAATGGTAGTAAAATTGGTAGTGGCTAAAGCATTACTCTTATCTATTTATACCTTTGTCAAAGTAATGTTCAAGTGGGGCTTGGAAGGGAAGGAGTATACTTTTAGTAAATTAAGCTGACAACGATCCTTTGTAATGTTCAAATGAGGCTGAATAAAAATTGCCTTCCTCTTTTTCCACTGGCAGGTTCATGTTTGGAGGTGCGTGAAGGGAAAATAATGCAGATGACACTGGCTAAATTATAAAAAAATATTATATTTTTTGACTTTTTTGCATAACTATTATAACTATACTTTATTATGTGTAATCTTCAAAACTTTTTTTTATTCGCAGAAACTATCCCGACGAAAATATCCCTCGGTCCGTTTCCCTCCATTTTTTTTCATTTTTTCCCACTCATTTTCCCGTCATTCTAATCCATTTCAGCTTCTTTCTCAAAATTCACTAACATTAATTTCTCCCCAAAACCCAATTTCTTTCATAAGCCCAAATTTCCTCTAGTTTGAAAAGGAAATTGAGTTTGTGAAATGAGGATTGAGGACATTAGAGTTTGTGAAAGAAATTAGGGTTTGTGAAATTTGGGGAAGAAGGTGAAATGAGTAGAATGGGAGAAAAATGAGTGAGATAAAAAATATAAAAGATATAAAAAAAGTGAAAAAAGGGGGGGAAATAGATGAGGGGTAGTTTTCTGCAAAGATAAACAATAATTATGCTAGTTTTCTAAAAAAAAAAACTGAAAGTATAGAATAGTTTTTTTTGTAATTTAGTAATATGAAAATTGATGGCTCCAATAGAGATGAAATACCATTGCATTTTATTGAGAAAATGATAATATTATATTATCAACAGACATCTGACTTTGCAAATAATTAATGCCACACTTTCCTTTGAGGAACTTGTTGGTATTTTTTTTTAAATACCTTTTTTTTTCCTCAATTCTATCAAACTATAAAATATAAAATAATAGACTATTTAATATGAAGTCATGAAAACTCAGACTTTATTAGCTTTCATAAACTATCTTATTAATCTATTTTTTCTTAATTACATAACTCATGCTAGCCTTTATATAGACCGTTATCAATTTATAATTCAACTCCAATTCAAACTCTTATAAAACTAATGGATGATTATAGAAAATTATAGTTATCCAAACTAACTATTAACATAGACTTTCAAACTAAACAACTCTTAACTAAATCAAAACTTTGTTTTAATCTTTATCTAGTTAAACTAAATTTGAATTACTATTTTCAACATCATCTCTTAATTCAAATCTTCTAGCAAACACATCTCGAGCAATCTTCGCAACTTGTTGCATGTCCTTCTTTAAGGGCTTTGTCTGTAGCTTGATCTTTTCCTTTCACGTTGAACAACTCGATCTATTTTTCTTTAACGAAATCCATAATGAAGTGATAACGAACTTTGACATGCTTGCACATATCTAGAACAATGAACTTTTTATTAAAATTGCCAAATTATTGTCCCAAAATAACTTAATGCCATCATATGCTATCAACTCCATCATCATCTCTGTTGAGGTGAAAACTTTGTATGCAACCGTCGCCATTGCCATCTCTATTGAAATAAAAACTTGTACTCACCCGTCCAAGAAATTTAGCTTCTTCATATTTGCAGATCTTTTGACAAAATCGGATTTCAGATTCAGAATCTTTCATCTTTTAGCAGCTAATGCCAACATTCCAACTGGAATAAACACCTTCTAATAATCAATCATATTCTTCCTCTTGTAGCCCTTCACCATGATTCTTTTTTATGACGATCAATCCAACTATCTTCCTTGTACTTAAATTTCTGCTTCACGCATGCAATTTTGTACCCTTTTAAAATTTGAATTAACTTCCATGTTTTTTTTCCTCTCTGAAGCTTCAATTTCTGCATTCATAACTTTCCATGTATTATTATTCTCTATGAATTTAAGATCTGCATCTATGGCTTTCTTCCACATTTCTGTTGTTATGGCTTCTTCGAATAGAAGTGGATCATAATTTGTAGTAGATGACGTTGATGAGGTAGTATTGACTGAATGTGGTGACTGATATAGGATTAGAGGACTAGCTAAAACTTGCTTTTATCTTTTCTCCCTTTCTTTTTAGAAGGGAATATCTACAACTTCTTTGTCTTTCTCATTTGAATTCAATTACTTTACTTCCTGTGCAACATCTTCCGTTTTTGATACTTTGTGTCAAATCTTCTTCTGCCTCTAGTATTTGTTGTGTCTCATCTTCTTCCATTTCTATTTCTTCTTATTTCACATCTTCTTCAGACTATAGATTTTCATTTTTTATGCACTAGTTGAAAATTGGTTGTGCAGCAAGTGCACGTGGCTTGATGAACATGTCTAATGTTGTACATTCTTTAATGTTAATAGAAATTTTAACAAGATTATATCTTGTGCAAAAGATTGCTAACAGAAGCAATCAATACAATTATGAATAACATAACTCATTTCATTATCTTCATTTTTGGGCTGATTACATTCCTGAAGGTAGAGGCAAACTTACAATTAACTGCAGTTGGTAACCTTGTGGGTTCACTAATTCAACATGGAGGAATACTGTAATGTATACTGTGATATTAATATAGGTGTTAGTTCTTTGTAAAACACTTATTTTTGTAAAACACATATTTATGCTTTTTGTAAAGAGAAATCTTCGGTTGCACACTACTTTGGTGAGCACTCCGTGAGCACTCACGAAATAGAGCACCTATGACAAATCTGAATCGCTCATATTGTTCTATATACCTTAGATAGCCTAACAATAAAAAATTAACTAATTTGAAATTCATTTGTCCATGATTTACATCATCACAAAATTGTATGGCTGAAAATTCGAACAGCATGATGGATGGGCAAATGAACTTCAAATTACATGATTTTTTATTGTTAGGCTATCTTAGGCATATAGAACAATATGAGTGGTTCGAATTTTTCATAGGGTCGTTGTTTCATGAGTGCTCACGGAGTGCTCACCAAAAGTAGTGTGCAACCGAAGGGGACTCTTTTGTAAATATTCTGATTTTGTTTTTGTCTTAACATACTTGGTTGGAGTTCCTTTGGAACTCTATCACTGTTATAAAAAAACATGAATAAAATAACTTGTGCAAATATAGAATGAGGTAATATGCAATACAAAATTTGCTTTTGAGAAAAGATTTCTAAAAACTTCATTGAAAAATTTCATACCACAATGATCACTAAATCAATTCTATTTACCAACCACTAAAATTATAAATATTAAAGATACTATATATTATAGGCAACCTTAAAAATAAAAAATAACTTTAAAATAATTTATCTCATCAAAATCAAACATATAATATCTAATTTCTAAAAAGAGTAATAAAATAATCTTTTATTTCAACAATGCCTGTACCCGAGGTCTCACTAACTCTAAAATACAACCTTTCATGTACAAGAAACCATGGTTATTCATACCCTTCAAGAATCATATCTCAACTCAATGTATTCTTATCTTCAACTTATTCACAAATTTAATCAATGTCTTATCTTAGCATTACTCATGATTCATATATTCATTCACAATTCAAAATAAAACAATATTTCTTTTCATGAACAATAGATTTATCTATCTTAAGTCTCCATAGCATTTCAACTCAAATAGTATGTCTCAATCTACATCAAGTATTCCTTAAATCAATTTAATGTATAATCTCATCAAGAGGAATCAATTCTCAGAAATAATTTACATTTCATCTAAAAATAAATGTCATATACTCAAATAAACAATTTTGAAATCCATAACTCATTTTTTAAAATCTCAATTCCTCTTTTTAATATCTCAAATATACATGAAAAATTCTAAAACCATTTTTAATAAATTCAAATTTATTTTATAAGAATTCTAGATTTTTTTTCCAGATTTTAATCACATTAGAAATCCCAAAAATATTAAAAACACAAAAAATCAAAAAGAAGTGTGGCTATCAGGTTTCGAACCCAGCCAATCCGCCCAACACAGTAGCGCTCAAAGCCCACCCTACTAGCCAAAATGTCCAAGTGGACTTGGCTGTCAAATGCTCAAACGAAAACACCCAAATGCTCCAATTCGGGTTTCAGATTTAATTAAAAGAAATAAAGTGTCCAACAAGTTTTGAACCCAAGATCTCCTACAAGCACAATAATGACTTATGGTGCACCGACTAACCAGTAAGTCCAAGTGCAAATTCTAATATGAAGTTACACTAATAGGCTTTTGTTCAACTGTACTGTTATTCAATTATTTTTACAAACTTGATTTTTCATTTGATCTAATCTTTCTAATTGATTATAATTCCCTCATTCATGCTGAGTTTTCTAGAAACAGTAGATTACACATATTTAATTGATGTTCTAGACTTTATATCACATTTCAAATATTTTTCTTTCATTAATGATCATGAATTGCATTCTTCCAATTTAATAAAAAAAACAATATGTTTCTTTTCAACCACTTTATAAGATTTTATTTGTACCCCAAAAAAAATTCACTTCAATTTATTTTAACTACAAGAGAAGTCTCAACATATAAATTATATATTTCGACATGTACAATTAACAAGCATCCTAGTATGATTCATGACATTAATTCTTTTGTTTAATATTCTCCTTTCTAATTATCATGATGGCAATTAGTTACTTAATCACAACAAAATTACTTTCATTCATGGCATACTACATTAGCATGAATTATGTCTACATACATCACATCAAATTCAATCTATACTCCTCATTTATCAATTTTAGCATGCATTTTCTACAATTAAAAAGCATAAGATCACATCAATTTGATCAACATTACTAATATCATATTCTAGCATGCTCAACCTATGAATAAGAAAGTATGAAAGACCACCCACCTCTTATGAAGAGTAAACAACCAAGATAAAGAGACAACTTCTAGCTCCTAGCTCCAACAAGTACTCCTAGTCCTTCTCCTCCTAGCAAGAGCTCTCCAATGCACAAGAACACTCTTTTTCTCTCTTTCTTTTTCCTCTTTCTATTTTTGTTTATTTTAAGTGTGAAATGAGAAGAAGAATGAGGGTGTATTTATAGTACAAAATAAAGGTTCAAATTGCAAATTTCTCCACCTAATAATTTCTCACTTAATTTTCCATCTCTTCACTACTCTAATTCCCATAACCTCCAACTCTTCACTACTCCACCTCCTAAACTCCCACCTCTTCATCTAACATGTGCACGTGTTGTGCACTAGTGCACACATACACAATAATTAATACAATTCCTATAGTTCCAAAATGTGTATTAAAAGTTGTTACATGTTATGTGTGAGTCCATGCACAACTTAAAATAGGATTTAATTAATGGGCTTGTCCCATGGGCTTTCTTTTTAATCAATTTAATTAATTATTCTAATGGGCTCTCCTTTTAATTAATCAATGGGCTAGAATCTAACTTTAGGTTCATGGATTAAATGAAAGCTAAATAAAAAGACTTATGCATGCTAAAATATAAATGAGAGAAAGAAAAATAAAGATGGAACAATTTAACACGTGCAATGCACTTGCACACACTTCCTTCAATTAAATATTTTTTTTAAAATTAAGACACATGTATCTAGTATATAAGATGCAGATAAAATTAGTTTAATTAAAAAATATAAATTTTCCATGCACAAATAAAATAAAAATATACACACTCCAAAATTTATTTTGAAAACGAACACGTCCGAAATACGTGCACCGAAAACACGTACTTCGCACGTACAAATACCGACATACGAAAATTGACTCTATCAACGGAAATATATTAAAAATATAATTGAAAACAATATAAGAATATATATTTATTAGTTTATACATTCCACGACGTAAATCACTACGTACGTAGAAAACACCTGCATTACACGTATAAAATTATTTTAATCAAAATAGGGAGAAATGAATTTTCGTTTATAAAAATAGATTTGAATACCTAAAATAAATAATTTAAACACATAGAAAATATTATACGTAGCGGTGAAAATACATAATCGATACGTGCATCGAAAATACGTAAGAAACACTTAAAAATACAGAAATTGAAATTTAATATCTTAGTTGATTTAAATAGGATAAAATATACGGAAAATGCATAAATAGTCAGAAATCACAATACGTAATGAAAACATGTTACAAATATTACAAGTAACGGTACAAAATACACGTGCGTAACACACAAGGGCAAAATTGTCATTTCCAATTTTGCGGGGTGTTACACACAGTTTCAAAAACATTCTGAATATTCTTCTTCTTCTTCCTCTGAGTCACAGTTTGAAAATACAACACATCTCTGGTTCGCTGAGATCTCTGAAGTTAGGGTGCGGCTCTTCAGGGAAAGATAATACAGTTGTATCATGGGAGGCAATTCGTCAACCACCGTCACACTACGGGACAAATTTTGCTTTAAGGACAGAGTTATTAAAATCTCGACTCTATATTATACTGTATGGTTTGTTCTTTCATTTTCTGTATTTGTAATTCTTCAGAAATATTGTTAGCATTTTCTGTGTTATGAAATTCATATTCTAACAATCTTAAAACAAAATTTTTCCTCTATTCTAATAGTTTTTGTGAAGATTCTTCACAGGTATTGTTATCACTTCAGAAAAAAAACAAACCAACTAATAGTTCTGTTTCAACTGTTTCAGAATATGGAAAACACACAGAACGATAATGTCAATGGACTTATCAGTGAACAAACACAAGTGATCCAAACTGTCACTGCACAATCGGTTGCGGCACAGACGGTCGTTCTGCCCATACATATAACTGTGGAAGAAAAACCAGAGAAGTTCAATGGAACTGGATTCAAGAAGTGGTAAGGGAAGATGCAGTTCTACCTGACCACCATGAAGCTGGACATGTTTCTCACTAAATATGCCCCTATGCTGGCACCAATGGATGCACACTCGATTGCGGCAGTTGATGCATGGACTCAGGGTGATTATCTCTGCAGAAATTACATCCTGAACGGCTTGGTAGACCCACTGTACAACGTCTACTGTGTCTTCAAAACTTCCAAACTCCTGTGGGAGTCATTGGAGAATAAGTACAAAACAGAAGACGCCGACTCCAAGAAGTTTGCAGTCGACAAATTTCTGGACTACAAGATGGTTGACTCCAAGACAATTGTGAGTCAAATCCAGGAACTGCAGGTGATAATGCATGAAATCGCTGCAGAGAACATGACGCTGTGCGAACCATTCCAGATTGCAGCGTTCATCGAGAACCTTCCACCTGGATGGAAAGATTTCAAGAACTACCTCAAGCACAAGCGAAAGGAGATATCTCTTGAAGACCTCGTAGTCAGGCTGTGGATTGAAGAGGAGAATCGCAAAGCTGACAGGTCCTATAAAAATTAGTCCATAGAAAAGGCAAACATAGTGGAGCATGAACAAAAAGGCAAAAAGACAAAGTTCTTGCCACAGGCCTCGAACAAAAAATCGACAGCAAAGAGGTTTGCTAGAATATGCCACAAGTGTGGTAAGCTGGGCCACAGAATTTCTAAATACCGCAGCAAGGACAACAACCATGCTGGAACTGGACAGGCTAAAGGATCCCATGCATACATAGCTGAGAACTTGTCTACTGGTCTCTCTAACCTGGACCTCTGTGGTGTTGTATCAGAGGTGAATCTGGTGGGGAGCAATCCTCGAGAGTAGTGGTACGATACTGGGGCCACCAAGCATATCTGCTTGGACAAGGAGATGTTCACTTCATACCAGAAGTGCAACAAGGATGAACAGCTGTGGTGTTGTATCAGAGGTGAATCTGGTGGGGAGCAATCCTCGAGAGTGGTGATACGATACTGGGGCCACCAAGCATATCTGCTTGGACAAGGAGATGTTCACTTCATACCAGAAGTGCAACAAGGATGAACAGCTGTTCATGGATAATTCTTCCACCTCCAAAAATGCAGGAACAGGGAAGATAGTGCTGAAGATGACTTCAGGAAAGGAACTAACACTCACAAATGTGTTGCATGTTCCAGATATTTGAAAGAACTTGGTATCAGGATCTTTGCTAAGCAGGAATGGATTTAAGGTTGTTCTTGCTTTGGATAATTTTGTATTGTCTAAGAATGGGGTGTACTTAGGTAAAGGATATGTAAAGGATGGACTGTTCAAATTTAATGTAATGACAGTCATCCCTAAAACTATTATTCCTGTTGTTTCCAAACTTAATGAAATTACTCCTGTTGCTTATGTTATTGAGTCTTCTTCTGTTTGGCATGAAAAACTAGGCCATGTTAATTTTAATTTTATGCATAGATTAATTAACATGAATTTGCTACCAAAATTTAAGGTAGACAACAGCGAAAAATGTAAAGTTTGCACAGAGGCCAAACTCACTAAAACTCCATCACAATTTATAGAAAGAAACACAGAAACTCTTGGTCTAATTCACACGGATCTGTGTGATTTAAAATATGTGCAGACCAAATGTGGCAAAAGTACTTTGTGATATTTATAGATGATTGCACAAAATTCTGTTATGTATACTTGTTATATAGAAAAAATGAGGCTTTAGATAAATTCAAAGAATATAAGCTTGAGGTTGAGAATCAACTTGGCAAAACGATTAAAACCGTTAGGAGTGACAGAGAAGGAGAATATGATACACCATTTAATATGCTCTGCTCTGAACATGAAATAGTTCATCAGACAACTGCGCCTTACCTAAATCAAACGGTATTGCCGAGCGCAAAAACCAAACTCTAAAGGAGATGATGAATGCCTTGTTGTTGAATTCTGGGTTACCCCAAAATATGTGGGGAGAAGCGTTGCTGATTGTTAACTACATTCTCAATAAAATACCTCACAAGAAAACTGATAAGACATCATACGAACTGTGAAAAGGTAATGTACCTTCGTATAAATACCTCAAAGTGTGGGGGTATCTAGCAAAAGTGATAGTACTCAATCCAAAATAGGTCACAATAGGACCAAAGACTATTGATTGCATATTCATAGGCTATGCACACAACAGTAGTGCATATCGGTTCTGGGTATATAAATCGGATATACCGGATATCCATGTTAATACAATAATGGAACAAAGAATGCTTCCTTTTTTGAACACGTGTTTTCGTGCAAGGATAATATGTATCCCAAACGTACACGTGAACAAGGGAATGCAAGCACTTCGGTTGATGAACCAGAACATGATAATGATGAGCCTAGACGTAGTAAACGGGCTAGAACATCAAAGTCATTTGGTTCTGACTTTGTAACGGCCTTTCTGTTAGAGAATGGGTCCAGAACATTCAACGAAGCTATGTCTACGCCTGATGCTCCCATGTGGAAGGAAGCAATCAAAAGTGAAATAGACTCCATTATGAAAATCATACATGGGAGTTGGTCGATTTACCTTCTGGATGTAAAGCTCTAGGATGCAAATGGATTTTTAAACAAAAATTGAAACCAGATGGTTCACTAGAGATACATAAGGTGAGACTTGTGGTACAAGGTTTAGGCAAAAGGAAGGCCTAGACTTCTTTGATACATATTTTCCGATCACAAGAATAACTTCCATAAGAATGTTGATAGCTATTGCAGCTCTACGTAACCTGGAAATACATCAAATGGATGTTAAAACTGCATTTCTAAATGGAAATTTAGAAGAAGAAATATACATGAAACAACCTATGGGTGACGTGCTTCTTGGACAGGAAAACAAGGTGTGCAGGCTTGTAAAATCCTTGTACGAACTGAAATAAGCTCCAAAGCAGTGACATGCAAAATTTGACAATGCTATGATGTCAAATGATTTCAAAATAAATGAATGTGATAAGTGTATCTACATCAAAGACACGCCAAATGGATACATTCTGGTGTGTGTATATAGATGACATGCTCATTATTGGGAGCAATAATGACATCATCAAACAAACTAAGAACATGCTTAGTGGCAAGTTTGATATGAAAGATTTGGGAGTTGCAGACGTCATACTAGGAATCAAAGTTTCCAGGACGTCTGAGGGAATTACTTTGTCTCAAACTCATTACGCTGAGAAAGTACTTGAAAGATTCAAGAATTACTCCAATGGGACTGCCAAAAGTCCAGTGGATTCCGGTCTTCACTTGTTCAAAAACACGGGTGACAGCATATCACAATTGGAATATATACGTGTAATGGATAGTTTGATGTACTTAACAAATTGTACAAGACCAGACCTGGCACATTCAGTAAATGTACTGAGCCGCTACACAAGTAATCCATGACAAAGTCACTGGAAATGAATAACTAGAGTATTGAACTACTTGTGACATACTCAGAGTTATGAGCTGCATTACACCAGATATCCAGCAGTACTAGAAGGCTACAGTGATGCCAACTGGATATCGGATTCCAAAAACTCGAAATCAACAAGTGGGTACGTCTTCACTCTTGGTAGTACAGCTGTGTCATGAAAATTCTCTAAACAAACGCTACTAACCAGATCCACTATGGAATCTGAGTTTATTGCTTTAGACAAAGCGGTAGAGGAAGCAGAGTGCCTTCGAAACTTTTTAGAGGATATTTCCATGTGGGAAAAACCAGTGCCTGCTATATGTGTACACTGTGACAGCCGATCAGCTATAGCAAGGGCACTGAGTTGTATGTACAATGGTAAGTTTCGTAATATCAGAAGGCGAAACAAAACCATTAGATAACTGCTCTCTAATGGAATAATCTCTATAGAGTATATAAAATCGACCGACAACCTAGCGGATCCATTTACTAAAGGTTTGTCGCGAGAGCAAGTTGTGAGATCATTAAGAGGAATAGTTTTAAAGCCTATGACGAAAGAGGATACTTGATGGAAACCCTACCTAGGAATTGGAGATCCCAAGATCTAGGTTCAAGAGGACAACTAAATCTTGTTGAATCAACGGGAGCACTGAGAGATTAAAATCTCATACCCACTCTTAGGATGATAAAACAGTGCTGCTTGCAAAGAGTTAGGATAAGCTTGGCTTTTAATGATTCCTGTAGCTTTGAAATAAAAGTGGGGTATGACAGGATACTCTTTATGGGAAATCACCTTGTGAGTGTGAAATAGGGCCGTTTCTAGGAGAATGAAGAGAGGCTACATTCTCCAAGTTCACTCACGATTAAACAGGGCTGTTCAAGGCCAAAATGAATACAACAAGAAAACCTAGTTCTGTGAGGAGATGAAACTGTGTGATAGTTATTGTCTAGGTTCACATCAAAGCCTGGGTAGTTCAAGACATCATGTTCACTACCTGGTCAAGTCAATCCGATGACTACTCACTAAGGGTGGTTCAAAGTTGAAAAATTACTGCCATTTCTGATGCAGTGATTTTCTGATTGTATTCTCAGTCTTTTTCTGTCATGTATTTTTCTGTCGTGTCTGGATTACATGGTCTGGTCATTTCCATTCATGTGGGGGATTGTTGAAAAAAGTTTTTGCATATTTTTCGGGCCGGATTCTGGTGGGCTCCGACCATCGGCGGTGCAGGAAATTGATTGGATCGTGTTCCTCTCATCGAGTATTATTCCGTAATGTACTCACTTGCCAAAAACGGTTTTCGTATGAATGAGAAATGTAGGTCCAAAGTTGGGTACTCGAAATGTACTAACTTGGACAGTTGGAATGAATAATCCCATATCGAAAGATGAGAAAGATTTTCTCATATATAAGCTAAAAAAAGGGACTAAAGGTCGTAGCCCTGGGGTTACCACTAACGTGTAGTGGAGAGAGGACCTAGCCAAAATAACAAACACACATGCGCGCGCCCGGCCCCTGCCTCGGCTCGGTTCGGTTTGGCATGGCCTATATTTTTTTGCCCCGCTCCAAATTTTTTCCCAGTTACTGTTGAGACTTTTCAAATTCTGTAACTGCTAGTACCATTATTCTGTAATAGCAAAGTAATGGCTCATCAGTTACGTTTTTGAACCATTACTCTGCTGTTACGGAGTAATGGACCCTTCAGTTACTCTCAGTCTCCTATAAAACCAGCAACTTTTGTTTGCCAGTACACACAGTTTCTAAAACATTCTGAATCTTGTTCTTCTTCTTCCTTTGAGTCACAGTCTGAGAATACAACACAGCTCCGATTCGTTGAGATCTCTGAAGTTAGGGTGTTGCTCTTCAAGAAAAGGTAATACAGTTGTATCCTGGGAGGCAATTCGCCAACCACCGTCACACTACGGAGTGAAATTTGCTTTAAGGACAGAGATATTAAAATTTTAACTCTGTATTGTACTGTATGGTTTGTTCTTTCATTTCCTGTATTTATAATTCTTTATAAATATTGTTAGCATTTTCTATTTTATAATTCACGTTCTAACAGAATATATGTAGCACGTGCCTTTCTATCATTAACTGTAATAATTATAAGCAACACTAAAATTTGAAAAGATGATAGTCATTATTTCGTTAAGGCTATAAAAATCTGAATGATTAGCACAGTGAAGAAATAGAATCATGTGTATTGCACATCAGTGCGTTGTCACGGGACGACTTCTTTTTCTCAAGTCAGGCCGTGTGCCACCTAGCTTACTCCTTAGATCGAGGGCTAAGTCAGGCGAATTGAGGGTTAAGAAGGCAGAGGATTGAAGAGAAGTGAGCAAAGTAAGATGGAAGAGAATTTATTTATAGAGAACTTTACAAGAGTGGCTTGGAATGCTTTTCCTTGGATGGTTGGAGCATATGAGGCTCCTCTCTATTTATAGTGCTAGCATGGTCTTTCTCCTCCTCAAGGGAAGGTTCTAGACTACAATAGTTCTACTATGTACAAGAGTTCACTAGAAAGTTCTACAATACTCCATAACTATGTACATTCTTCCAAAATGTTCTAGTTTGTTCTAGAACGTGCTACCTTGTCCTAGAAAATTCTAGAACGTTCTTGATCCTTCCAGGGTATTTTGAAGTGTTCCGGACTCCTCTTGAACAGTCTGGATGCTTCTAGATCTTGTCCGTGACAGCGTCCTTAAAATCGAATAAAAAAATCAAAAAGACAAGATTGTGCTTATACTATTATAACTTGAGACTGGAACTCTATCTCAAGGTCATCGGACGCCTAGTCCCACACGTGATCGGACACATTTCCATTCTGAAGTGTAGCAATTAGAGAATTAAATGACTAATAAACAGAAAACCACGTACATCACAGGTGCCAATTTGCAAGATATATGGATATATATTCAGCTGTGGGAAGTTGACTACAGATCATGTGTTAGCACTGAACATATATGAGCACAATCAAATTAAAAAAGCTTATACACACTAAATATCTGAATACATCAACATTTAATTTTATGAACGTCAAGATAAACTATGGTAATGTGTTATGCGACAAGTGAAGTTGACTACCTTGCCTATATATTATACTAGAAACTTTGACGAATTAGCGATGAGAAGGGTACCTGAATACGCAGTTGCTCCAACGTTCAAGCATGTCCCCAAGATTGACTATGAACCCTCTGAAATTTTATCAAAAATGAACATGAAATCTCAGCTAATGTCATAAATAAGTTCCAAGTTACAACTAGATCCACTCATGTTTCTCGAAGGGGACAGAGTAACGTATAATAGGCTCACGCAATACAACTATTCGAAATATATGAGCAAAGCCATTAAAATCCCATTGCAACTTCCAGATTCACTGAGGAAAAAGGACAAGCAGTTCACACCATAGTCTACTTTAAACATGCCAACATTAGTTTTCTATCGTGCACAATATACTTTACAGGAACCAATACTATATGAGAAAGATGAATGAGATCATTTTCTATATAAAAATGTCATATACAATTTACACAGTTTCCAGTTACCTGAAAAATTCTGTCCCTGTTTGACAATTGAAATTAGATGGGGAAAAGTTAACTAAATTGTGAAATGGATGATGTAACCAAGAGATACACTCTACAAAGCATTAAGGTATTTTCAGTCGGATTAGATATACTATATGCACATTACTAGTATATATGAATTGTAGAAAATCTGTGAAAGCTATGGACTACAGCGAACAATGTCAACAATTAACAAAATAAGCAGGTTGGTGTCAAAACTCACCCTTTTACTGATGCTACCCACTCCCATAACTGCAGCTGGGTATCTCTATTCTTGCATATCTGAAAGAGCAGGAAATAAAACATACTTATACTGGAAATAAGCGGAAGTGTGGAAAATTTTACTTAAGTTTACTAGATCTTTACTTGGAGACCCATTACATCATCAATTGCCAAAAGAGTGATCAAGCCATAGTCGGAATGTGCTCCTGCTCCGTATATACCTGTTTCTGGATTGGAAGCCTTACCTGATTAATCATAAGAGAACCATTACGATATAAATTTCAACTAGTGTAGATTCGAGTTACGATGAATACATGTTGAGAGATTTCATAACTGCAAGAGGAAATAACCTTCATAAATGAAGAACCTATAAAGTAACAATAAAGATTCCATCTTTTTCTCATTTACAACAAACTCAACATCGCATTTCATTCAAAACTAAAAACCCCACCAAAATCACCCAAAAAACAACCAAAAATTCAAGAAATCACAAACCTAGGCAAGGCATCATCCCATCGATTTGAATTCTATGCTCGATATAATACAACTCCTAGCTTTGCCAATATGAATGCAACTAATCCTAACCGTAATTTTTTTCTCAAACTATACAAAATTAATAAAAATCCAAACTTTAGTAATCAAATCACCAAAGATGAGAAGAGGTGTGGCGACGGCGATGGCGACGGTAAGGCGAGGAGAGGGACAAGAATCGACGGCAATGGCGACAGTAGAGGCTGGCGTCGGGGTAGTGACGGGAATCAACAGTGGTGGCTGGCGTCGGGCTATAGACGAGAATCGACGGCAACGGCAACGATGTTGGCATCGGGCAACAAACGGCAACAACGGTGATTGGCTTTGGATTTGGTGAGAGAGGAGAGAGGAAAATTATTTAATTGGTGGTGAGAGAGAGAGGGAAATGAAAAGGGGGGATATTAAAAAAAAATTAACATTGATGTCTATCCCGGCGTTCTCCCCATACGCCGGGATAGAATCGCCGGGATAGACGTTGCGGTTTGTAGTGATGTCACATCATCAATTGCTCATATACTAAACGAGCAAGTTTCTCATATCCCTTTTACTCATAATAATTACATAAATTATACAGGAGATATATAAAATGAACACATATTATTATAGATATAATATGAAGCAATCTTGATGATCCAACTAATGCCAATAAAGAGCAGGATCATAAATATGTGAAGGTTACTGTAAATAGAGGGCAATAGTGACGGAGTTCTATGAATTAACAAAGATGAGAAAACCCAGTAGATACAATTTCTGGCCGCAGATACACCAGCATCATGATTAAATATTCTACTTAAATATATTCAATCTTTTTTTACACATGTTTGAAACTGATCTATCAACTTGGACTAATTCAGTTCTTCAATTTTCAACTACAAAACTTGAAGTGGAGGGCAACACAGTCGAATTCATTAAATTTGTTGACCGAATATGTTCTACTTAAACAAATGCTGCTAGATTCTCATCAATAAGTTTCTTTGTTAGCCTCACTACAGTTTTAAAGACTTCTCTGTTAAATGATCTACTTGAATAAACAAGTTGAGCTTCATTTCTGAGTTATCAAGTTAACTAATCCAACACAATGCAGGATGTCATAAACCTCATGGATAGCTTCATCTTTTTTCAGGAAATGACATCATAGACAGCTCGGTTCCTCTTATTTTGTTCATGTCTAATCTAGATTGCAATGACAAAGAGGTTCCATTCAAACTCATACATGAATCGGGACATCTTCTGATGAATGATCCATGTGTACGCATATAGAATAATTTAAGATTTTTTATCCAACAGTTCTAAATTGAAATGACCCTTAATCTATAACTTTACATGGAATATAGAAAATAATTCACGAAATTTGATGTACAAGAAGTTCATGTAAGAGGCCTGAGTATACCTTCGTGAATAGCATAGGTTAAACTCTGCATCCATTCACCATCTGCTTTATCTCTACTGTGCCACTTATCTCACAAACCGGATCTATAGTCGTTTCTGGGAAAAAAAACAACCCTTCATATTTTTTAGAGAGACTCAAATACTATTAGGGGAACGTAATTAATCCTTAAATAGAATGGGCAAGCGGTTTCAAACTTTGTACCTTTGTTCACTAATAACTCCATGAATGTAGACCAAATTCATTTTTTGACCTAAAACAACGAGCTATGTTCATGAAAAACAAGTACGGTGGATTATAAGTGAAGGGGAAAAAAGAATCTAAGAAATAGAAAAAGAAACAAAAAACCATAAGAGCTTACCTTTCATGCTCATCGGTGCTTGCTGCTAATTCGTACATACATGAAGCCCACTATTATCTAAAGTTCTTAATTACCAAAGAAAGGATTACAGAGAGAAGAGAAACTCCTAAATTTTGGAGATCAACTCATTGAGGGATGAAGATTAACCTAGTTAAATTCACAAGAAAATACATTAGTTTAATTCATGAATCACTACATTCTCTTGATTTTCCTTCATTTTAATCTAGTAATCAAAGAATAAACCAATCTCAAATTACATATAGTGTAATAAAACAAACAACTTTCAACAAAGCAACAAAAGAAATGTCTAACCTAGGTTTACGACAACGTCAACCCCAATCTTTGCCTACTGTTGCTTCCTCTTCATTTTTGTTGTGTCCTTTTAGATCATCTCGCTCCGAACACATTGTTGTACAGCACAATAGTTGTTCAATTGTGAAGATGATCAGGATTATTATTGAGAGAATGATCTGGGAAAACAAGGCACTGTATATAAAATAAATGCAAGCATAAGAAGATTAAAGGGCATTAACAGAAAATATACATTTTGTATTGAGATCTTTATATAAACGTGCACGCTTAAAAAAAATCTCGGTATCATGTTGTATGCACTCAACAACTCCTCTCTTTTCTCTACATTAATTGCTAGTGCTCTCAAGAAAAGGAGAACCTATAAGGTGCATGCTTTTGCAGGTTCTCGATCAGTTTACACATTTGCCTAAGCATATTATTTTCCAAGAAGAATACAACAGGTTAATGTGAGTTATCTGTAAGCCTCATTATTCCTGAAATAGTCATATGGTCCAAGAAATTGATTGCATGTCATTGTCATAACCGCTATATTAATGTGTTTAGTGTATTAATTAATCCATCTCAAACCACATCATGGGGGAAAAACTTTCATTATACCTTTGACATATGTGAGCAGTTGAATGTTCTGTAGACATGTGCATGTTCATTATCACCATAAATTAGATGTGATCAAGAATACAAGAGTTAGCATTCAAACTATCTTATGTTTTTGTTGTTGTTGTTGCTACTGCTGTATTCAAATATGTATTAAATCATATGATATATGGTCATAAAAGAATTAATGTAATAGAGAATCAATATAAATCTACAATGGAAAAGCATATATAACAGAATTAAGCATGGAAACATGAGCAAGATTGATATGGTACAGATGACGTGGCCCCTCCTGGACCACCGGATCCCCTCAAAAACCACACTTCTATGATCATCAGGTCAACCCAGAGCCATATGGGTTTCTACCACGTCAGGCCCACGAGCAAACGGGTCCGACCCGGTCCAGCATGGTCTCAGACCCATTTTCCTGCCTATAAATATTGAAATTAAACTTGATTTTGAGTTAGGATTAATTATGGGTTCATAATCCAAACCCAAAATTAAGCCCAAGTTCTAGAGAGTCTCTAGAAACATCATAAAACATTATCATCTCCTCTAGATGTTCTAGAGAATTCTATAAAATAATTATCTAAAGATTGTGTAGAAAATTCTAGGAATTGTAAGACATAAAATCTAGATATTATGGTAGAGAGTTCTAGAAAGATATTTTGTAATCTTGGAGTCTATAAATAGCTCCTTCCTCTCCCATTTGTAAACAAGTTGAACAAATAAATAAAAAGCAAGTTAAAGAAAGAGTATTCTTCATAAGTTCTCTAATTCTCTCTTTTCTAAGTATTCTTCCATATCATTCTTCATACTTAGAGGATTTCTTCTCTTGGTTTCACTCGGGTTTCTCGGGTATTACGGTCTTGGGCTAGTGCTAAGCACTATCGGAGTTTCTCTACATGGTATCAGAGCCATTCTAATCTTGTGCTCATCAAGATCGGGGTTTAAGAGAGCTCGGTTTATTCTAAGTATGGAATCAATGGGTCGTGTCGTTGGATTGGGAATGGAGATCTTAAACCAATCTAACTACCGGTTATGGAAGTCATGTATGGAGTCATACTTGGTTAGTGAGGACTTATGGGATGTCGTCGGCGGTAGTAGCACAACACCACCAAGGGGAGATGCTGCAACAGCGGAAGCGACAAAGGAGTGGACACAGAAGAATGCCAAGGCGGAGTTTGCTTTGAAGAGGTCAATATCCTCGGGAGTATTTGAGCATGTCTCAAGGTGCACATCCGCAAGTTCCATATGGAAGGCGCTAGATCAATTGTTCAACAAGAAGAATGAGGCTCGGTTACAACTATTAGAGAATGAGCTGGCGAATGCGAAGCAGGGGGAGTCTTCAATCTCAGAGTTCTTTATCAAGGTAAAAAACCTTTGCTCAGAGATTAATACTCTTAATCCGGAGGAGTCGATTTCAGATGCTCGGATGAAGCGGTCTATTATTCGTGGTTTACGACCCGAATATACACCGTTTGTTACTTCAGTTCAAGGATGGGCTACACAACCTTCCATAGAGGAGTTCGAAAATCTACTAGCTTCGCAAGAATCACTAGCCATGCAAATGGCGGGAGTTAAAGTCAATGATGACTCGGGGAGCGCGTTTGTAGCTCGGAGGCAACAAAGTTTTAGAGCCAAGTTCAAGGATAGTGATACAAAAAATAATGATGAACGAGAAAGATCTTCTATGGGAGACAAGAAGCGATTCAAGTGCTACCGGTGTGGGAAACTTGGGCACTTCAAAAAGGATTGCCGAGTGAAGTTGAAAGAAACAAATATGGCGGAATCAAAGGGTCACACTGAAGACGAAGCATGGGGAAAATGTTTCACGGTGGAGGCTGCATCTTCAGGTACCACTACAACCAAAAATCTAGAAAATGATTGGATTGTAGATTCTGGTTGTAGCCATCATATTACCGGAGACGAGAAGTTATTTTCCAGTCTTCAGCGCCATGACGGAAAAGAAGCCATCATTACCGCGGATAATTCAATCCACCGCGTTGAGAAGGAAGGAACTGTTGTCATTAAAGGAGATGATGGAAGCCCAATAACTCTCAAGAATGTATATCATGTTCCTGGAGTAAGGAAGAATCTTCTCTCTGTGGTAAATGCGGTGGACTCAGGTAACTACGTTTTATTTGGCCCAAGTGATGTCAAATTTTTAAAGAATATTAAAGAGTTAAAGGCGGATGTGGTTCACACCGGAGCACGAGTTAAAGATCTATATGTTTTATCGGCCTCCAACTCATATGTTGAGAAGATGAGCACCAATGATAATGTCTTTATATGGCATGCTAGACTTGGTCATATAAATATGACTAAACTCAAAGTTATGGTAAACAAGGATTTGGTTAATGGGCTCCCAAGGTTGAAGATTCAAGATGAAGGAAGACTTTGTGAAGGTTGTCAATATGGAAAATCACATAGGCTTCCATTTGACAACTCCACTTCACGATGCAGCGCTCCGTTGGAGAGGATCCATAGCGATTTGATGGGTCCAACAAGAACACCCTCCTATTCCGGGTTTCGTTACATGTTGTTGTTCGTTGATGATTTCTCACGGTACACCTGGGTATACTTTGTGAAGGAAAAATCAGAAGCATTTTCAAGATTTCAAGAATTCAAGGTTACCGTGGAAGGCGAGTTATGTCGGAAGATCAAGACCCTAAGGACGGACAATGGAGGAGAGTTTATGTCAAAGGAGTTCCTCTCTTTTTGTCAAGAGCATGGTATCAAGAGGGAATTTACATGCCCATATACACCTCAACAAAATGGAGTAGCAGAAAGGAAGATCCGACATCTAAGCGAAACGTGTAGAAGCTGGCTACATGACAAGAATTTGCCTAAAGCCTTAAGGGCGGAAGGCATGAGATGTGCAGCATATGTCATCAATCGAATGCCACTAAGTCCGAACAACATGAAGTCTCCTTATGAGATGGTTCATGGGAAGAAGCCAACGGTGAAACATCTCAGGATATTTGGATCAATCTGCTACGTCCATGTGTTCGACTCTCAGAGAACAAAGTTGGAGGCAAAGGCGAAGAAATGCATATTTGTCGGTTATGATGAACAAAGAAAAGGGTGGAGGTGCATGGATCCTGAGACACATAGGTACGTCGTGTCTCGTGATGTTGTCTTTGACGAAGTTTCCTCATATTATGGACAACCTCAAGTCTTGGTCGAACAAGAAGGTGGAGATTCCTTCAAGGTTGATGAACCAGTTCCTCAAATGCCAAGTGAGAGCGGAAGTCTTGAAAAAGAGACGCAAGGTGAAAGGGGGAGCACTAATCAAGAGGAAGATGATGATGAAGATCATGGTTCCATGGCTAATCAAAGGCCTAAAAGGAACATTGTTAAGCCTGCCCGGTTCAGAGATGAAAGGTTTGTCACTACTTACTCATGTTATTTTGCCGCTCCATTAGATGAAGAAGAGCCATCATCTTATGATGAAGCTAAAGGTGTTCAAGAGTGGGAGACCGCAATGGAAGAGGAGATGAATGCCCTTATAAAGAATGAAACTTGGGATTTGGTTCCGAAAACCAAGGATGTTCAACCCGTTTCATGTAAATGGGTGTATCGAATTAAGCGGAAAGCGGATGGAAGCATTGATAGATTTAAAGCAAGGTTGGTTGCTCGGGGGTTCTCTCAGAAGTATGGAGAAGATTATGATGAGACTTTCAGTCCTGTGGCTAAGATGACTACGGTACGTTTACTTCTATCTTTAGCCGCAAGCTTTGGTTGGAAGTTATGGCAACTAGATGTGAAAAATGCGTTTCTATACGGTGAGCTTGATAAGAGTATCTTCATGGAGCAACCACTTGGTTTCAAATTACGAGAGCATCCTGATTATGTGTGTAAGCTTAAAAAGGCCTTGTACGGGTTAAAACAAGCTCCTCGAGCATGGTATGGAAAACTTGCTCAATTCCTTCAGTTTTGCGGTTATGTACCATCAAATTCGGATCCAAGTCTATTCTTCAAGAAGAATGGAGGAGTCCACGTGGTAGTTCTTCTTTACGTGGATGATATGATAATCACCGGGAACGATGATGCTGAAATTGCTCGTCTACAAGAGGATATGTCGGTGAGGTTTGAGATGAAGAAGTTAGGTGAGTTGAATAACTTTCTTGGTTTGGAGGTTGAAAGGGTAAAGGATGGAATCTTCATCGGTCAACAAAGCTATGCAAGAAGGATTGTTGAGAAGTTCAGGGTACACGAAGGAAAGACACGTACTACTCCGATGGATGTGAACATAAGGCTTAAGCGCGATGAAGGGTCCTTGCTACCTGATCCTCGACCTTATCGCTCTCTTGTGGGAAGTCTTCTATATTTAACCATTACAAGACCTGACATTGCCTTCGCGGTAGGTCTCATAAGCCGTTTTATGCAAGAACCAAGGAAACCACATTTAGAAGCGGCAAAGAAGATCTTGAAGTATGTGAAGACAATTCTTGGCATGGGTTTGGTGTATAAGTACAATGCCAAGACCTCTCTTCATGGCTTCACAGATGCTGACTTTGGTGGAGATCTTGATGATCGAAGATCAACTTCAGGCTATGTGTTCTTATGTGGAGACACAAGTGTTTCATGGTGCAGCAAGAAGCAAGCAACGGTGTCATTGTCTACCACTGAAGCAGAGTATAAAGCGTCAACACTCGCAGCTTAAGAGTGTATATGGCTTCGAAGACTCCTTGAAGATTTGTTCGAGCCAATCAATAAGCCGGTTGAAATTTATGGAGATAATCAAAGTGCTATCAAGTTGGCTAATAATCCGGTGTTTCATGCAAGGACGAAACATATCGAGTTAGAGCATCACTTCATAAGGGAGAAGGTGCTTGATGGAACAATTGAAGCTTTGGAAGTTCGAAGCGATGACAACGTTGCAGATATCTTCACCAAGTCATTACCAAAAAGTAAATTCGAGTTACTTCGCTCGAAGCTCGGTATGGTTGACAAAATCAAGTTTAAGGGGGAGTATTGAAATTAAACTTGATTTTGAGTTAGGATTAATTATGGGTTCATAATCCAAACCCAAAATTAAGCCCAAGTTCTAGAGAGTCTCTAGAAACATCATAAAACATTATCACCTCCTCTAGATGTTCTAGAGAATTCTATAAAATAATTATCTAAAGATTGTGTAGAAAATTCTAGGAATTGTAAGACATAAAATCTAGATATTATGGTAGAGAGTTCTAGAAAGATATTTTGTAATCTTGGAGCCTATAAATAGCTCCTTCCTCTCCCATTTGTAAACAAGTTGAACAAATAAATAAAAAGCAAGTTAAAGAAAGAGTGTTCTTCATAAGTTCTCTAATTCTCTCTTTTCTAAGTATTCTTCCATATCATTCTTCATACTTAGAGGATTTCTTCTCTTGGTTTCACTCGGGTTTCTCGGGTATTACGGTCTTGGGCTAGTGCTAAGCACTATCGGAGTTTCTCTACAATAAATACAAGACTCCCTCCTCACTGTAAAGGTAATCAAACTTTCTACCCCTGAACCTTAGCTACTGTTGTTTTTCCAGTGATTGACTAGATCGTTGAAGGCCTGTCGTCGGAACTTCTCCCGGTATTTTTAGACAGTATGCAGGTACCCAGGACCGAGCCGAGCTACTGGATCCGAGTCGAGCACCCGGTCCCTACCTCACTCCTGCTACTCCCGAGCCGGTCCCTCAGCCGAGGGTCGGACCAGAGCCGGTAACGCAACTTCTACTATACAAACTACAAGAACTCACACCTGTTACAACCACTTCGCAAAAACAAACCGCATCAACGATGATGAAGAAAATTTCTAACTTTATGTAGAAGCAGATTGAGGGGGAAAAAATCATATTTAAAAACAAAAATAAAAACCTATCTTGATTTTGCATGGTGAGGAATCTGCCCTTCTTATAGAGGGTTAGTTCTTGTGAGTTGCGACGGATATATTTTCCTTCTTTTTTTCCTCTTTCCTATTTTTTTCCGAGATCAACCGAGAAAGAGAAAGAGAAAGAGCCGTACAGCGTACCTCTTGGGAAGAAGAGGAAGAGAAAGGGGATGTGAGCGTGTATTCCCTGTGAGGGCGATGGGATCCGATGGTTTGGATGGGTGATGAAGAGAATTCTAAAGGATTTAACGGCC
Source organism: Hemerocallis citrina (assembly GCA_017893485.1). Taxonomy (NCBI): domain Eukaryota; kingdom Viridiplantae; phylum Streptophyta; class Magnoliopsida; order Asparagales; family Asphodelaceae; genus Hemerocallis; species Hemerocallis citrina. The sequence goes on along the minus strand of CM030364.1, from coordinate 13,258,984 downwards.
ATGATCCAATCAATCCAATTGACGTGTCAATTTAAAGATACTAGTAATTTACACGTGCGATGCACGTTTTAATAATTTCAAAAAAAAAAAAATTCTGACATATGGAGGATTTGAACCAGAAACCTCCTTTATATTAGTTATGTACGTGCTTTGCACATGTTGGTAGAATGACAAAATGACAAATGACACTAAGGTACTGTTCTTTTTTTTTCCTCTTATAAGAGGTTACCTCTTATAAGAGATTTACAGTAAGAGCCTCTTGTAAGAGCCTCTTTTTAAGGTGCTCTTTTTATATAAAAATAATCTCTTATAAGAACCTCTTATAAGATATTTCTGTTCTTTTTTCACCTCTTACAAGAGCCTATATTATCCCAAAGTCTATATTACCCCAAAGTATAAAAATAGTGAGATGAAGAACAAGAAAAGATAAGTTCAAATTACTAATATATAAACAAGTTTAATGGCAAGTTAAATTCACAAATCAGTGTAAATCATCAATTATAATTCCGGGCTACTATAGACTTTTAATTAGTATGAAAATTAGTATGTATAAATATAAATAATAATAATTTGTTTCCAAGAAGTTGGATTAAAAAAATTTAAGGTCAATGGGCTAATATAAACTCTCCCCTAGCAGTAAATAAATAAATAAATAAATATATAAATAAATAAATAAATAAATAAATAAATAAATAACTAAATAAATAAATAAATAAAAACATCCCTAACATAATTGTTCGAGATTGTGAATAATGAATTCACACACTTTTTCTAGGATAGCATATTACAGTCAACTACGTATATGATTACACTTTTTCTAGGATAGCATATTCCGAGCTACTATAGACTAATATATAAACTAGTTTAATTAGTAACAATTATAATATAGACTTTGGGGTAATATAGACTTTTTAAGTGATAGAAGTCTTATAAGAATTTGAAAGAGGCTACTAGAAGTCTTTTAGGTTTATAAGATATTTTGAGAAAAATATCTTGTAAGAGGTAAAAAAAGAACACTAAAAAAACTCTTGTAAGAGTGGGACAACCTCTTACAAGAGGTAAATCTCTTATAAGAGGAGAAAAAGAACACTACCTAAGGCCTTCTCCCATTATAATATTATATAGTATCATGCACGTGCGATGCACGTGGAGAGAGAAGGAAAAAGACCCCAAAAAAAAACCGAATGAAAAGGATTTTTAAAAAAAAATGCACGTGCGATGCACGTGGAGGAAGAAGGAAAAAGACCCAAAAAAAAACGAAACAAAAGGGAAAAAAAAAAGGGATAATGAAAAGAATAAAAAGAAAATAATGTCCAAACTGATCCACTTTCGAAAATATTTACCAAACTGGTCTACTCCCGAAAATATTTACCAAAGTGAGTCATTTTGTCAACACGTGCGCTGCACGTGTTGACAAAATGACATCCGGTGACAGATGACACTAAGCCCTTCTCCCATTATAATAGTAGAGATTATTATTACTAGTATTGCACGTGGAAAAAATGGGGAGAGGAAATGAAAAGAACAAAGAAAAAAAAAATCTACCAACACGTGCATTGCACGGGTTGGTAGAATGACAAATATTTACAAATGATACTAAGGCCTTCTCCCATTATAATATTAGAGATTAATCAAATCAAGGGCTAGGATCCTCTATGGACAGATTCACAAATGCTATTCTTGTTTTTATAATAGAAAGATGGATAATAGAAAGAAATAGATTCATTATCATTTTCTTCATCTACCTTTTCATTTTCATCTTTCCTTTCAAAGTTTTCATCTCTTTATATTGCATTATTTTCTTCTACTCTTTCGACTGTCTTACATTCAGTCTCTGTACCAATTATATCTTTTTAAAGACTACCTTCTTCGCTCACAATGATAATTTTCTTCCTCCTCATCATATTCATATTCAAAATTAATATCTTAGATATCATTAAAATAATATTCACTGTGCCGAAAAATCATACATTTATTGTTTCAAAATTAATATCGTAGATATCATTAAGTTAATATTCACTATGAGGAATAATCACACTTTATTGTTTCTTGCATGTTGCTCAAGTTTCGTCCAAACTTTTGTTGGAGACTTCAACCATTCAACTAACTTCAAAACTTCAAAGTGTAATTATATTTTGAATGTTGAGTTTCTCTCTCTCTAGATTTTCTAGAGAGAGAAGCTCTCTAGAAACCCAAAAACAAAAAAAACCCTAAATCTATGGAGAGCTTGGAGGGGGTGGCGGCCGGGATTGCGTCGCCCCCTCCCTCGATCACCGTTCGTCGCCTCGCCCAGCCGGTCGACGGGATCGCGCATCCCCATCCTCGAGTTCGACGCCCCGTCCCTCCTCCCAAATCCATCTCCAGCCGAAGTCGACTTCCCCTTCCCTGATCTCCCTACCCTTTCGACGCCTTCCCCACTCCCCCCTCCCGTCTCCCCTGCCGTCGCGCCGTCGACGGTCTCCAGCCAACATCGAGCGAGGTGCCTCTCCGACCACCAATGCGCTCAGCCATGGCGCCCTGCGAGCGAGGTGCCTCTCCGGCCACCTCCGCGCTCAGCCAGTGCTCTTCGAATAGCTACAACCAGAATACTCTCAAGTGTTATCAGGAAGAAGGACGTTTGGAAATTTGTGATGATCGTATAATGAGCCAAATCTGGCATAGCATGGATCAAGATACGTTCCACCTCTTCCTGATAATTTAATGAGATTGTAGTTCATGGGTCAGAATGCTCTCAACTTTCTTGGATATTACATACGTTTAATGGGTTCGGCAGCTTGGACCTTGTCCACTCGGGCCCGGTTTGTGGCGTCGGGGGTGAGTTGGTTGGGGTTTGGGTTTGTGAGTTGTTTAGGGTTGGGGTTTGGGTTAGGTTGAAATTGGGTGGCTTTGCTAGATGTTTGCCCGGATGTTCTGCGCACTTGCCACCATGTCCACACTCTCGGGGCCAATCACGAAGTTCTACGGTTGTGATTTGGTTTTTGTGAGGGTTGGTAGTGCGTGTGAAGATGTCGGGAGTTAGGTTGCCTTGAACGATTGTGAAGCTTGGGCCCAAAGATGGGGTCCCTCCATGTTGTGCGTTCACTTGTCTCAACTTCCATGGTGCTTGTCTCAACTGTCACGGAGCGACTATGTCGCGCCAGAGCATCCTCTCGCGGCTGTTGTCACGAACACCATGGATCTGGGGTTCAAGTGTGTGAGGTCGGTGGTTCGGTTTGGGGCCCGTGGGACTAGGCCGGTAGTTTGTTGGTGTTGGGGGTGATGGGGTGTGGGGTTTGGGTATGGTTGGTCTGGAGTGTCCTACGATGTCGTTGGTGCAGTCTTCACAGCGCCTACTATCAGGCTATTGAGATTCTTCCAGCTTAGGCCACTAGCTCGTGACAACGTCGTCTCTTCTCTCGGATTGGGAGTATGAGTCGAGATAAGTCTATGTGGTGAGAAATCGCCAGAGAGAGCTTGAGTGTAAGAGAGGTGAAGGTATCCTCTCCACGGCTCTCTCCTGGAGCGTGGTGTTTGGTGGGATGAGCGAGATAGTTGTTTGGTGAGAAAGCGCTATCGTGTGAGAGGTGAATGTATCATTTTCACGACTATCTCTTTGGTAGCGGCTGTGAGAATTACTGGCACGTTTGTAGGATGAGTGGTGGAGAGGGTGGGAGGGTGCGATCGCTGTGCATGTGCCGTGGGGTTAGTTTTCGATCTGCGGGGCTTGGGCCCAAAGATGGGGTCCCCCCAGCGAAGTGAAGGCATGGATCGGCGGGCGATAAAATACTGCCAGACTTATTTCAGGTGGGTGTGCATGTGCCGTGGAGGCACTGTACGAAGCTAAACTGACGTACTTACAATTTTGCCGAACCGAGCTTGTTTGTCGGTCCACCCTCCAGGGTTGTTGGAGGGATTTGTTATTTCTACGAGTCATGTTGCTTCATGTATATTTTATTTTCTATCTATAGTTTGTACTTGGGCCCAGTACTCTGGATTTGTTTCGTTAAACTCTTATTAATGAAACAGGGTGGCCAGATTCCACCTTTTCCCTCAAAAAAAAAAAACTTCAAAGTGTACCCTTCGAAACTTTCAAACTTCCAAACTTCATTAATTGGCAGGGGCTCGTGCGCTTGCACATAACCCCCTCATCAAAAAATTAGACGTTCAAACTTCCACATGGAAAGTTGATAAGCCAATGCACCCACCAAGTGCAATGGAGGCCACTAGCCTAGGCCTGGGCCTTTTTGATCATCCAAAGGCCCCGTCCACGTACGTTAAGATCAAAAGTTAACACAACATCGTGTTTATGCACATCACAGGGTTCTCAGGTTTCTCATTTAGCCGATGTGGGACTAATTTAATCACTAAAACAATAATGAATCGTTGAAACGAACACAATGAGTGCCTCCACCGCGACAAAAATGCAAACTGAGGATATCTAGTTATTTCTATCGTGAATGTTGACTATAGTACGCAACTACACATTAATTTGAAACAATTATTCTCTCATTATTATCGTTTGTTCCCCATTTTAATTTTGCACCATAATTTCACGTAATTTCCAATTGTGTGTATAGAAATGAGAAAATGAGAATTGCACACATAAGATATTTGGCGCACAATTATTTATTAGAAAAATATTTTGACACATTCAAATGGTACTTTTAGAATGCAGATTACAGATTGACAAAAGTTGCAGCAAGTTTGCGAAATCATTGAATATTCAAAAAAGTTAAGGTAGTTTTTTTTTTGATAATAGATGACTGTAGTCATCGTCTCATTAATAATCATTAAGAAAACAAAATAGTACAACCAAGGAAAATACAGATACACATGCTAATCCGAAGCACGATCATAACAACAACAAACAAAAGAAAGGACAACATTTAATTACACATAATCCTAATAAACGATACAACTGCGATGTAACAACGCTATTGCACTCCACTGAACTCCTCTATCCTTCTTAAGAAGGTCGGCCGTCTCTGTACCCCTTCTTCGCTAGGCGCCTTCGATGTTTCTGATTCTCTTCGCCGACTCTTGAATACCTGCCCAATCGTGGATTAGAACAAAAATTTTATGCATCGAGTGCGGAAATCTGAAAAAACTGTTGCGGAAAATGAAATCATTTTTTTCTAGCTAAAGGTTCCAAATTACTGCTGCTATCGCTATATCCCATGTCTTTTTATCCTCTGGTCTAATATGTACTTCTCTAAGGGACCCCCAAATGTCGCTAGTCGAGTTGGGAACTTGGTTACACCCAAAACCCTACATATTATCTTCCAGGTTAGCCGAGTTTTAGGACATTGAAAAAGGATATGATTTACATCTTCTTCCGCTGCTAAGCACATCCCACAAATGACATCGATATTCATGTTTCTCTTCTTAAGGTTGGCTTTCGAGAGGATCGCATTATTGTGTGCTAGCCAACATAAAACTTTAACTCTGAATGGTACATACGCCCCCTAAATAATGGATTGAACTTTGCATCTTATTCCGTCGTTAAGTGCAAAAGTATTGGGGAAATTGTTGTACCTTAGCCTTTACCATCTATGTGATATTTTATTCAATTTATACAGTATATTATACTAAGGAAGACCACTTTGGTCCAAGCATTTTTGCTTTAAAAAAACAGAAAAATGAGAGCAAATATAGGAGACAATCACCCACTTTTTCTCCTTACATCCATTTTTTGGTGAAATTATGATGAATTTTTCAAAAATAGTTTACTTATTTTTTCTATTTTGAAAAATTATGTGCAATATTGCACAAGATTATATTAATTGCTATCATTATAGAATTAATAAGAGAAAACTAATTGTTGAGAATAATAAGATTGAAGGGATAGGAGTTTAACCATTAAAATAGTCTAAGAGCGTTACAAAATAAAAATATTCACGTGATCGAAAGTATCCAAGAAGGACTGTATCTAAAATTAGCCTCGCTTAGATACTGAAATATATGCAAATAGTAATTTATAAGTGATTAATCTGCAATTTCAAAAGTTGTGAGTGACTAAGCAAATGTTCCTTTTGAGACATCCAATAGTTCTTCACGCCTAAGGCTATCTCCAACCCACAACACTATTTTTGTGTAACTTTTACAATAAAATAGTGTAAAAGTCACATCAAACAGTAATTTCATCTCTAACCATAACACTGTTTATAACACCAAAAAGAATATTCTCTACATATTCTTCTCTATTTACTTTTTAAATAACTTTTTACTAAAATCTCCATTTCTTAAATATTTCACCATTTTTCCACACAAATTTTTATTACGTATTGATCATATGATATGTTCCATAATTTTAACAAATTCGTCGAAAATATCATATGAATAAATTATATTTTATTATCTAAAATGAAAAAATTAATATATTATTAGAAAATAAAGTCTAAAATGAAAAATCTATATTATCGAAGAACAATTGTGAACCAAAATGTTATATTCCATAATTAAATATGAACACAAATTGTTACAAATATATATTGATGATTTAATTGTACATAATATGAAATTAACTATCAGTACAATGTAAAATATAGAACACTAAATAAATAACTTCTAAAATTGTAATTAAAATAAAATTAAATTAGTTTTAAATTAACAAACTTTAGGGGTTTATTTTAAATGTACAATTAAAAAAATAGCGTTGGTGAACAGTAGCACGCCAGAAATGGCGAGCCACTGTTCACCAACGCCAAAATCATCATAAATGGCGCTCGATTGGAGTGCCTCCAGCGCTAATTTTGACGCCAAAATGCCACTCGGTTGGAGAGGCTCTAAGAAAAACACGCCAAAGAAAAACTCAAGGCACATGCAACTTCTACCACAAATTCACAATGCTAGCCTCGCCCAAAAGAGTTAGCTTATTAGGTACTCTTGAATTTTTATATTGTCTTTTTATTTATACTACTTTCATTCACTTCTCATTTCCAATATAGGAATTAAGTTCTTAGAGCATCCACAGTCGTTTCTCATAATTCTCATATTCTCATTTTTTGAGAATAATATGAGAAATGAGCTCTGCAGTCGTTTGCTATTTTCTCAAAAAATAGCAAACAATCTACAGTGCATTCTCATATTTGAGAAGTCGCGCAGCGAATATAGAAATATAGAGGACGATACATGATGTCTCGTCGTTTTTTTTTTTTTAATGGCTCGGACGATACAAGATGTATCGTCCTTGCCGAAGTTTGCAAAAAAAAAATTGGGAAACACCTCCAACGGGACATCATGTCCCGTTTGATCATTGATCGGCCGGGACATGATGTCCCGTCCGAGGGCTTCCCAGGTTTTTTTTTTTTTTTGGTTTGTTTTTGGATGCCACAACTAAGGAACGATACATGATGTATCGTTCAAACAAAAAATAAGAAAATTTTGGCAATTATGACTGCAGACAGTGCATCCAATTCCATTCTTATTCTTTTCATTTTGCCTAAAAGTAAGAAACCCCACTGTGGATGCTCTTACACTTTCATCCAAGTTATTCATGTTGGGATTTTATATACACTTAAGAACATGCATAAAACATTGATAACAATCTAAACATGTTTCCATAAATCTAGATCTTAATCATGTTACAAAAGTGCTTTAATATAAAATCCTAAATCATGAAACTACAGATCTTTGCTAAATTAAAAGAAGAAGAATATTAAAAGCGGAAGCACTAACCTGAAGTCATTGATGGAGATTGCGCAGAGGTTTGGATCTTCCTATATAATACGCACTTCTATGAGAGGCCGTCTCTCTATTCTTCTGTTGATGGGATATCAGATGGAATAAGAAGATGCGTATATATGAGGGACCATAACCCTAATTGATAATTATTGATTTCCTATTTTGCCCATCACAAAATAAGAAATCTACTTTACGGTCTCTACACGTGTTATATCACACTTAACATTATATGCTTTTAACCCATTACTTAATCTTGATTAGATCACTTTAATTTGGGTTAGACTTTAGGATAGCAATCATACATTTAGTCACATATGTGAGCCCACATAGATTATTTTTCAACAATCTCCCACTTGGGCCACATATGTTAATCCTTATAAATGTACATACTTTATGAGCTCAAAATTTTGCTATCATAACCAAAAGCATATCCAAACAATCTCGTCCATTAATCATGCAAATATAGGATCAAAGCAATTTTTGTTACATTTATCGTAACTAAATTCATCAATGGTCACATATATCAACATAATCAAATGACATAGATCAAGTGTGAATGTGTAGCATGAAAATTTCATGTAATGTGATCTATACACATGCCTATTTCCAACTGGTCCTCTTTAAAACTTAAGTGAGGTCAGAACCAAAACATGACAAATAAGTGAGAAAACTGAATTCTTTATTTCTGATCAGAAAATAACCAAATGTATAAATGTCTCACACAAACATAATGCAAATAAAATACAAACTCCCACTAAATCATGATATCCTCAAAAATACAACACCCATATGAGCAGTATACTCATAAAAGACCTTGGGTGGTAATCCCTTTGTGAGCGGATCCGCTATCATGGAGTTTGTCCCAATGTGCTCTATGGACATCTGTCCACTTTGCACTCTCTCTTTCACAACTAGGAACTTTATGTCAATATGTTTCGACTTTGTCGAACTCTTGTTGTTATTGGAATACATCACTGCTGACTTATTGTCACAAAATAACTTGAGTGGTCTTTCTATATTCTCCAAAATGCGCAGCCCAGTGACAAAATTCTGCAGCCATATTCCATGATTTGATGCCTCATAGCATGCTACATACTCTGCTGCCATAGTGGATGAAGCTATAAGTGTTTGTTTGACACTTTTCCTGGATATAGCTCCTCCAGCTAACAGGTAAATATAGCCTGATGTAGACTTTTGCTATCTTGGCACCCTAGTGAAATCAGAATCAGAATACCTTATGACCTCCAAATGATCTGATTTCCTATATGTGAGTATGTAGTATTTTGTTCTCTGAAGATACCTCATGACCCTCTTGGCTGCTATCCAATGGTCCATACCAGATTTTCTTAAATACCTGCCTAACATCGCAACAATGTATGCAATATCCGGACGCATACATACTTGAGCATACATTAGACTCCCAATAGCTAATGCATAGGGGATCTTTTGTATTTCCTGAATTTTAAGGTTACTTTTAGGACACTGATTGAGACTAAATTTGTCTCCTTTAGCAATAGGGATATCCCCTGATCTACAATCTTGCATGCCAAACCATTTGAGTACTTTATCGATGTATCCCTTTTGTGATAATCCAAGAGTACATCGAAAACGATCTCGGTGTATCTGAATTCCTAATACAAAAGAGTCATCCCCAAGATCCTTCATCTCAAAATGCTTGGACAGAAATCTTTCACTTTCATGCAATAAATCTATATCATTAGTGGTAAGCAATATGTCATCGACATATTGAACTAGGAATATATGCTTACTCCCACTGAACTTGTGATACACACAATCATCAACTACATTCATCTCAAAACCAAATGAGATAATTACTTGATGAAACTTGTGGTATCATTGACGAAAATCTTGCTTGAGTCCATAGATGGATTTTGTCAATTTGCAAACCATATTCTTTGGATTTCCCGACACAAAATTTTCTGGTTGCACCATATAAATTGTCTCGTCAATGTCGCCATTGAGAAACGCCATCTTGACATCCATCTGATGTAGCTCAAGATCAAGATGAGCAACAATTGCCATAATTATCCTAAACGAGTCTTTCGATGAAACTGGAGAGAAAGTCTCTGTAAAATCAATGTCTTCTTTCTGAGTATAGCCTTTAGCTACAAGACATGCCTTATACCTATCCACATTACCATTTGCATTCCTCTTGGTCTTAAATATCCATTTACAACCAATTGGTTTTGCACCTTCTGGTAATAGGACAAGTTTCCAAACTTTATTGTCTTGCATAGACTTATACTCCCATTCATGGCATTAATTCACTTTTGAGAGTTACAACCTTTCATGGCCTGATGAAATGTGATTGGATCATCTTTCATCATTCCATTGTCATCCTCATGTTCTTGGAGAAATGCAATATAATCATCCGGAATGGCATTCTTCCTTTCTCTCGTGGATCTTCTTAATGACACTGGTTCTTGAGGTTGTTGAGTTTGTTCCTCTGGAACAATTACCTCATCTTGAATGGGGGGTTGTTCAACATTGTCTTGTTGAGGTTCCAGATTCACTTCTTGATCAATAATAGGTGTGGGAACCTGAATATTGTCAAAAGTGATAGTAGGAATTGGGTTTGTAATTGAATCCAATTCCTCCTCAAAAGCAATGTTCCTGACTTTATTTCTCCCCCAAACTCAACTTCCTCAAAAAAATTGTTGCAGTTCCCTTATCAAAAATATTCCTAAGCGTGGGATCATAAAACTTATAGCCCCTAGATCGTTCAGAATAACCAATAAAGTAGCTCCTCACTGTTTTGGAGTCCAATTTCTTTTCATATGGCCTGTAAGGCCTTGCCTCAGCTGGACATCCCCAAATGTGAGAGTGCTTTAGACTAGGCTTTCGACCTGTCCAAAGCTCATAAGGTATTTTTGCAGCTGCTTTAGGTGGTACTTTATTGAGAATGTAAGCTGTTGTCTTTAATGTTTCTCCCTAGAGGGACTCAGGTAATCATACTTCTTACCATATCCTTAAGATTCCTTTTCTAATCCTTGAAATTTCTCCCATTAATTATGGGAACAAAATTGATGTTAGCAGTTATTGAGGTAGCAGATGATAAACTAGCTGAATATAGAACAAAAACTAAATAAATAAAATAAGCTCACATGAAAATCTATATAAAACAATAAATTCAAATAATGGTTAATCCCATCTCAAGATACCAAGCACAACGTTAATATCAAGTCTTTGGACAGTAACATTAACTGTAAGCGGTACTCTTGTTGTAGTAATCAAATATTGATAATAAATCCTGTCAAATAACAAGTCATTCTTTGGACTGACTTATTGTTCACATGGAATACCTTATAATTGTCACATATTTATTACCACAGATGTGTATGAAATTCGGCCAAATATCAACTTACCTTTGGGTTAGTTAATAAATGCATGAATTACAAACACACAATCATCTTGATATTTTAAATAAATTAATCTACACAAAAGAGGTCACTTTGGCGACATTTTGTTTCAATTAAACTATTCAAAATATTAGACATTCATAAGAAAAACCAAAACCAAAATTTGAATTTAATTGTTTCCCAGAATTTTATCTTTTCCTTAATATCATAATTTTACTTTATTTGTAGATGGATAATTTCAAGATAATATATATGATAACAAAACCATAATTGAACCATATCTATCTACTGATTTGATAATATCAAATTAATTAAAACCATAACAGATAATTGAACATCATAATCCTAACCAAAAAATTCAAGCACAACTATCCCACACAAATTTCTATGGGCAAAGTCTATCAATTCATAACCATATATGGATTTTTTTTTTTTTTTTTTGTTCTGGACCTTTAGCAGCATTATTCTAGGTGAACTCAAATTTCTTTCTTTTGCCCTTTACCTTAAATATGTTAACCGAATGAGTACTTTTAATCTTTAAGATTGGTCTCTTTAACACATCTAAAGGTTTCTGAAATAGTGTTCATTATGACCAGAAGACCAATGCAATTAGAACACTCTCATTTCTCAAAAGTTATTTTCTCATAAAGAGAACTTGAATCTGTAACAGAATTGAGTGTCTTAATCCATGCAAGCTCTAGATCTATGCACTTAGAAAATGTCGGCAGACACCGCAGCAATATTAACTTAATGAGAACAAATGACCATATAATTCACAAAAAATCAATCAATATTCAAAACCAAATAATTGTACATCACATCTCAAAATATCAAGTGCAACATTAATATCAAGTCTTTGGACAGTAATATTAACTGCTAGTGATACTCTTGATGTAATGATCAAACATTGATAATAATGCATGTGCAATAACAAAACTCTCTTTGGATCGATTTATTATTCACAAGTGCAACCTTATAATTATCACATGTTTACCATCACAAGTGCAGATGTAATCCGGCCAAGTATAGACCTGCCTTTGGGTCGATCAATACTCGCATGGACATACACTTGCACAACATTTAATATTTTTCATGAATATTCTTCACAAGAGAGGACACTTTGGTGTCATCATGCTTCAATTAATTCACTTAAAATATTAAACATGTACAATTTGTAAACAAAACATGAATATTGATTGAAATGACTCAAATAATAAAAGATGTTTCGTGAATTCAAATAAGGTAAATCTTATCTCTGGCTATTTATCTACCTTTGGAGCTATATATATTAACCAAAATATGTACACAAAATTGATCATATATCAAAATAAATTTCGATATACATACATAAACCAAAGCCTTATTTCGATATATACACAATTGTTTTATTCACGGTGGGCGCCACTAGAATGCCACCTCACCATGTTGACCAAGTCAATCGAAACTCCAACAGCACTTATGCTGTTTCTTTCCATCTGCCGTGGGCCCCATACCACCATTACAACATTCATTTTTTTTTTTTTTTGATGAATACACCATTCATTTTAATACCTTTCTTTGAGCATTCATGCTTTTTTAAAAAAAAAAACTTGAACGAAATCAAAGATCTCCAATCTTTTTCTCTGACAAAGAGTGTCATATCACCACATCAATAAAAGATCATCCAAATTCCAAAACCATATTTTAAAACAAAACTGCTTACGGTTTTTTTTTTTTTTTTTTTTTTAATTCCAGATCTGAATTGGTCCAACTGAATTGATCCAATTACTTCAACAATTAAAATCATTAATTGAATTTCATAACCCAAAATGAAAACTGAATGGAATAAAAAATGAATATAGCTGCAAAAGGCAGGAACCGGATCAAATCAGTAGAACCTCATATTGGATAATGTAGCATTTGTTGTGATGCAAAACATAACACTACTACTTAACAAATAAATTTCACAAGAACCACAGATTTTTCAGAAACGAAAACGAATAATTGCAAGCACTTGAATAGAGCATCGAGTGCACACGCAAAAAACCAAAACAGTAAAAGATCAAATATAAAAAAAATAAAATTAAAAGAAACCCTAAATTTCTTTAAACAAGAAATCCTAAATTTCTTTAATTTCTTAAACAAGAAACCCTAAATTTCTTCAATTAATCCAGCAAAGATGGCTCTGATACCAATTGTTGGGATTTTATATACACTTAAGAACATGCATAAAACATTGATAACAATCTAAACATGTTTCCATGAATCTAGATCTTAATCATGTTACAAAAGTGCTTTAATATAAAATCCTAAATCATGAAACTATAGATCTTTGCTAAATTAAAAGAAGAAGAATATTAAAAACGGAAGCACTAACCTGAAGTCATTGATGGAGATTGCGCAGAGGTTTGGATCTTCCTATATAATACGCACTTCTATGAGAGGCCGTCTCTCTATTCTTCTGTTGATGGGATATCAGATGGAATAAGAAGATGCCGTCTCTCTATTCTTCTGTTGATGGGATATCAGATGGAATAAGAAGATGCGTATATATAGTCTCTCTATTCTTCTGTTGATGGGATATCAGATGGAATAAGAAGATGCGTATATATAGTCTCTCTATTCTTCTGTTGATGGGATATCAGATGGAATAAGAAGATGCGTATATATAGGGGACCATAACCCTAATTGATAATTATCGATTTCCTATTTTGCCCATCACAAAATAAGAAATCTACTTTACGGTCTCTACACGTGTTATATCACACTTAACATTATATGCTTTTAACCCATTACTTAATCTTGATTAGATCACTTTAATTTGGGTTAGACTTTAGGATAGCAATCATACATTTAGTCACATATGTGAGCCCACATAGATTATTTTCCAACAATTCATTACATATTTATATTAGTTTTACAAAAATAAAATTAAAAAGATACATATTTAAATACGCAGGAGATAATTTTCTATGTTTAGTAGCATCGATATATGTCAAATACATGCAGTACAGGAAGAAAATATTCATTAAAATATTGTAAAATTATATGCGAAAATCACTAACCAACTCCCACTACTCAAACAAGAATCGTCTTCAGAATTTGATGGAGTTTTTTTAAAAAAATCAAATGAAAATGTTGTAGAGTGGACTAGTTTTGTACTATATATATATTCTGCTGAATCTTGAGATTTTGGAGTAACAACTACCTAATAGTTTTCATCTGGAATGTTAGTGGGAAGGCTATCTACAGATTTTTGGAAGTTGTTGGTTTTAATGGGGTTATCAATTTGAATTTGGTATGTAGGTATAAGAGCTGCAGTAGTTTGGTATACATGCATAATATGCATATTTTGTCAAAAAGAACGCTGCAGTCGTTGGCTAAATAAGTATATTATGCACAAAATCGCTACAGTGGATTGCTATATATGATACGAGATGAGAAATATGCATATATAAACGACGGAGCTTAAAGTGTCGTCGTACAAAAAAAAATATTTTAATGGTCGGACCGGCACTTCATTTGAAGTGCCGTCCCTAAAAAAAATTTTAAAAAACCCAAAAAAATGCCACTTCTCTCGGACGCAACATGAAGTTGCGTCCCAGGCCTCCTCTATAATAATTTTTTTTTTTTGGCAATTTTTTATAATTTTTTTGTAATTTTTTATTATTTTTTTGTAATTTTTTTTTGCACTTCGAGTACATTTTTTTTTCCCTCCAATGGCACTTCAAGTGCCGTCTCACCATTCAAAAAATATATTTTTTTTTCTCTCCGACGCAAGGTCATGTTGCGTCCGACCGAATTAAATTTTTTTTTTTCTCTACGACGCAATGTGAAGCTCAGTCTGTATATTATTTTAATTTAAAATGGTAAAATATAGCATTCTACGAATGCAGTGAAACGACACTTTGCTATATGCATTTATCCATTTATGCATTTTTTAACCATAACGACCGTGGATGCTCTAAACTGTGGTGGTTTTAAAACCTGAGGAGTTACTATGGTCTCATTGATGTTGGGCACATAGTATTTCCTTATCCGAAAGTATATTTTGCTTTCTATATATATCATAGTATTTTCGTATCTGAAATTATGTTTCTCTCTCTCTCATATATCTCTAATATTGGGCCTTAATATCATTTGTCAATCTATCAACGTGTGCGACGCACGTACATAAATAATATGAATAATATTTCAGGTTCGAATCCTCACTACGTCAGAGTAATTATTTTTATTGTTTTTTATTAAGACGTTCATTGTTTGTATATGACTAATAAAAGAGGTCTCAAGTTGGAGACAAGACTACGTCAAAATTTTTACTTTAAAAAATATATATTTATTAAGACGTGCATCGTACGTGTAAATTACTAGTATATATAAACCTCCTTTCATTGTGCACTACCTATGGTTTTTAAAAAAATTACAAATTTGAGCTGAAAAGATTATACCATGATGTCGGTGAAGTCACTCTCCCTCGACATCACCCCTACCCCCACTCCGCAATGACAAATTTGTAATTTTTTTTTAAAAAAAATGTCAAGTGACTTCTATCTTTTTATCTTTTAAAAAAAGCCGAAATGTAGGGGTGAAACCATCATCCTTTTGAAAACGCAAAATTATGAGTGTTCCGCCAAATTTGACAATGAATTGGCTAGAGATGCTCTAAATCTAGCATTCACTCACCCATGTGAACGATGGTGCTTGACTCACGGATAAGCACTGATAAAATCAGCATCATAACTACACATCAATTCGTGGTTCGCACTTGGACCACAACACATCAACAAACTCAAATTAATTCGTCAGCTCATTTAATTTAACAGTCGTAAAAGAACAGTTGTATTTGGTGCCGACATGTACTCTATGAGATTTGTAGAGCTATTTTATAATTTTGTTAATCTTTCAATAATGAGACCGGTGACCTTGATCGCTTTTATTTAAAATAAAAAAAAAAACTCATTTAATTTATATCGACAGAACCACTGCTCAAATTAATACAATTATGTATTCACAAACAATATTTTGGGCATAACGCAAAAAACATAAAGGAAATCACTAAATTTCTTCATCAATATAGTATAATCTTTTCATCGATGAAATTTAGTAGCGAAGAAAAAAAAAAATTCCAAAAAAAGTTTGGTCGAAATCTTTTTCGTCGTCCTAATTAACTTACACTGGCAACACAAACCTTGTCATGAACCACCTGATTCGTCAACGACACGTCCATGATCATACTACAATTCAGCATCATCTCAATATCCCTCTTGTAAATCCCGAAAACGTTCACCTTCCCGTCAATATCCGTAAACGACGTTATGTTCACCGTCCCTCCAAACAAGGCACCACCCCCCGTCGCGTTGGCCACCTTGTCCAGCAACACATTCACCGTCATGTTCATCCTCAGCGTCCTCCGCGCTCTCACCCCCCCACTCGGCGCATAACCAATCCCAACAGTCTGCCCTCTGTAGTAAAACTCCGTCGTGCTACTATCAAATTTGTACGACGCGACGTTAGGGTTCTTGATTGATATATCGGCAGTTAGGGTAGCGTTTAAGGAGAGAGGGTCTTTGAAGTCGCGGAAGCCGGGGTTGACTCCGTCTAGGTAAAGGTTGTTGAGGGTGAGCTCAGGGTCTTTGACTTTGAAGAGGGTGAAGGAGAGAATAAGGAGAATGAGGCCGAGGATGATGACTAGGGCGCCGCAGCAGCCACAGCACCAGAAGAGACCGCGGCGCTTGTCGAGGTATTGAGACGAGACGGCGACTTCTTCATCGAGGAGGAAGGCAGGGGAGGGGGAGGGGAAGGTTAAGGGCTTTTGTTCTTGCTTTTTTTGCGATGATTTTGTTGCAGGGGATGCGGAGTTTGCCATGGTTGGGCCGGGGTGGGGTGGTTGTTCTTGGTGCTTTAATTTTTTCCGTCTTCTTAGGTGGATTTGGTGAGGTAGTTGAGCGTGATGAGGGTTATAAATGGTGGGAATGGATTTGTCAGGAGACTTGAAGAAGTTTTTGAGGAGAATTCTTGTATTGGAGAAATTACAATTTAGTACGTTAATTTATGCGTATTGCTATTAGGTAATTCAATTTGTTTAATTAGTTAAACTTAGTGCTTCATGTGTTGATCACAATATGGCTTAATTTGGTAAGTAAAATTTGAACCTGAAATACGTATTTCAAACATCAGATGGTTTTTTTTTGATGTAACGGATAGAGTCTAAAGACTCCAGCCAATCAAATAAATAAATAAATAATAGTTTACAAATAGGGTTTTACCAGCGGTAAAACAAGAAACCCAGAATACAATGAATATTTACAGCTAACAGCATCAAACCAACAAGCAGAAAATGCAAGACTGATAACGATACATCAGAAGGGACGCCCGCGGGAGAGAATCCACCAGCGCAGCATGCCCCAGAAACGGCGCAATAGGACAGCAGTCCGGGCACGAGAAGTTGGGGGGGAAAGCTCACTGATAAACGGCGCCACCAAGCCAGCTTGGATCGGAACATCCACTCGAGCAATACCCCAAAGAACACAGGGCATAGAGAATAGAAAACAATAGCCAGACACAAAAGGAAGTCCACACAAGCAGGGAAAATGAACAAGAGAACAGCGTAGTGGAACAAGCATAGAGTAAACCTCCACCGGAGCCAAAAAAACCTACCCACCGTGCATGAGGTACAGCCCCAGGAACAAAATGAGTTGGAATCCCATACACGAGGATAACCACGGGCTGAGCATAGAGGTGTAGCGCTCTCACAAACAAAGCAGCAATAAGATCAAACTAAGTAAGCCAAATAGCACAGACAAATAGCTAAAGAACTGAGCAACCCAAACTGAAAACATAGCTATAAGAAAACTAATAGAGAGGATATAAAGTGCTCAAAAAACCCAGATAGAGTAGGAAATAGTAAGTAGCAGGTCACTATAGTAGAAAGGAGCAAAAAATCCCAAATAGACTATACAAACAGAAGCAGTACAAGGGAAGAAACAACCAGCAGCCACCTTCACCGAAACCGAGTAAAGATACTCCCCTACCCTACAGGTAGGCAAAAGTCCTTAAGAGGACCAAAAGAAAACA
The DNA here is from genome assembly GCA_017893485.1 of Hemerocallis citrina. Lineage (NCBI taxonomy): Eukaryota > Viridiplantae > Streptophyta > Magnoliopsida > Asparagales > Asphodelaceae > Hemerocallis > Hemerocallis citrina. Next base: position 13,240,889 of record CM030364.1, on the reverse strand, counting down.
CGGCAAGAGGATGGCCAGACAAAAACAACAGCAAGCGGCGCGAGGGATCAGGAAGGAATCAACCCTGCAAATCATCACAAGAAAAACATAAAAAAGAGTGAAAGAAAGAACCATAAGCGAAAGAAAACTGAAAGATGACTAATAGCGCAAGCACAAGAAAGTAACATAAGCGAAAGAAAACTGAAAGTAGCTTTATAAAGCCTGAATATGTTTAAGGCAGTTAAAAGCTTGCATAAGTTTATCTGACGCCGAAGCGGCGTCCTCTTTGAAGGAGGGGCTAGAAGTCCAGAGATTAAACAGACAAAAGAATTCATCTATAATAGCCGCTATAGGCTTGCGATGGAGACGAAAAATCCTACAATTCCTTTCCATCCAAGTGATCCAAATAATGATGTGAATAGATAAAACCCACGCACTTCGAAATATATTGTCGGAGGGCTGGATATCCCAAACCACAGATAAAGAGTGAGGGATGACACTCAAATTCCACGCTAAGGTAACAATCTTCCAGAGCGGGAGAATGAACGAACACTGAGTGAAAAGGTGATGGATATCTTCCGGGAATTGATCACACAGCGGGCAAAGTTGCCCCCAGGCGAGGTTCCTTTTATTGAGAATCTCAACAGTGAGCAGTTTGTTGTTAAAAGCTAACCAGGAATTAATTTTAACTTTGATAGGAACACTAGGTACCCAAATGAACTGCGAAAGTAATGAACGCGTTCCTCTAGAATTGAGGAAACGGTAAAAGGAGCGGACCGTGAAGATGCCCGACGCCGTCCAGCGCCATGAGATACCGTCAAGAGAAAACCAAACGAAGCCATTGAGGGTACTTAAGAGGTTATTGAACTGCGGAATGAGATGGATAGGGATTTCAGATATGAAAGGAATCGACCAGTGCCTCACATTATCAATAATAACATAGGATTCTACCACAGATGCCTCGGGGAGCGCAGCCAAACGAAATAAAGAGGGGAAAGCCGAGGACAGCTTAATGTTACCGATCCACAAGTCGGACCAAAAGTGCGCTGATGTTCCCTCAGCACACAATCGAGATATACTACAATGAAAAGCATTGGACGCTTTCCAAACACCTTTCCAAAATGGAGATGCGGAGCGAGGTGGCGACGGAGGGAAATCCCACCAATAAGAAGAGGATCTATAATTTTTGATACATTGAATCCAAGGAAGGTGGTTAAGGTGATGTAATCTCCAAAGCCACTTGCCAAGAAGGGCGATGTTATGGTCTCTGAGATTAAGGACACCGAGACCACCCTCCTCTCTAGGAGAGCAGATGATCTTCCAATTGGCTAGATGCGAGCTGGGGATATAAGAAGCGGATCCCGACCAGAGGAAGTTGCTCCTAATCTGATCGATCCTTTTGATCACCCAGGAGGGTATGAAAAAGAAGGACATCAGATATTGGGGCAAAGCTGAAAGAACAGAATTGATGAGAATTAGTCTACCTCCTCGGGAGAGGATTTTGCCTGACCAGGCAGAAAGTCTAGACTCGACTTTATCAATGATAGGGATCCAGTCGGCTCTAAGGAGTTTACCCCATCTGAGCGGGATACCCAAATAAGAGATGGGGAAATTGGCTATGGGGCAGTTAAAGATATTGGAAACCTCTGTCTGACGGTTGGGGGAACCGCTCAGCCAAATCACCGAGGATTTTTGGAAATTGATAGATAAACCTGAAGCTAATTCGAAACAATAAAGTAATAATTTTAGGTTACGAAGAGAGTGAAGGTTCGGCTTAGAGAAGATAATAGTATCATCAGCGTATTGAAGGTTAAGAACACCCTCGAAGAGGGGCGAGGCTCCCAGGCCCTCGATCATGTGCGAATGCCAAGCATTCTTAAGAAGCCTGCTGAAAACATCCGCAACTACTGCAAAAAGGAGGGAAGAGAGGGGGTCGCCTTGGCGGAGACCGCATTTCACCTTGAATTGATGACCCTCGGAGCCATTGATAAAGATGGCAGAGGTGCCCGAGAAAAGGCTGGATTTGATCCAGGCAATCCATTTGGGGCCAAAACCTCGAAAGGAAAGACTATCTAAGAGAAAGTCCCAATTGACATTATCATAAGCTTTTTGAAAGACGAGTTTCAGAAGGATACCCTCTTCTCGAGATCTGTGACAATGGGAAATGATTTCCTGGGCTGAGGCTACGCTATCAAGAATGAAGCGATCCTTGATGAAACCCGACTGAGCGGTGTCAATGAGGGGAGAGATGATGGCACTCAGCCTAGCTGAGAGCACTTTCATGATAATTTTAAAGGAAGTATTGATAAGACTGATAGGTCTAAAATTGGTTAACAAATGAGCACCCGCGATTTTAGGGATGAGGACAATATGAGCATAATTAATGCGATCGAAAGAGAAACGACCCTGGTGGAGGTCCTGGAATAACTGGAAAAAGGTCATCCTTGAGCCAGTGCCAAAATTTTTGATAGAAAAAAGCCGGAAAGCCATCCGGCCCCGGAGCGGAGTCGCTTTTTAAAGCAAAAACCGCCGAATGAATCTCTTCCAAAGAGAAAGGGGCTTCAAGAGAGGAGAGATCGTGAGATTGATTACCATAAAGATGGACCCAATCAAGTTCAATGGAACGAGGTTTGTTAGTACCAATGAGATTTTTATAGAAGTTAAGGAACTCCGAATGGATATCACCATCGGAAGCCACCTCCCTCCCTTGAACCGAAAGAGAGGATATGTGATTACAACGTTGCCTATGAGAGGCAAAGTTATGGAAGAAAGCGGTGTTCGCATCGCCCTCTTGCAACCACTTAATACGAGCTCTTTGAGCCCATTTCGCGTGATCTTGCTGGAGAATTTTCGCATAGTCCAACTTGCAAGACAGACGCTCCGCCCGGGCGGCTTCAGATAAAGGAAGAGATTCCTCCAACTTGTCGAAGGAATCAATAGATTGGAGAAGAAAATTTTTTAGGAAGACCGTATTTCGGTGCCTCTCAGAACGCCAGATTTTGCATCCGTGCTTAATAGCATGGAGCTTGAGGAGAATGTTACCCAAACCGGAGGAGCCTGTGATCAAGGCAAGACATTCCTCCACCAGCTTAACGAAAACCTGGTCTTGTAACCAAAATTTTTCGAAACGAAATTTGTGCTGGTGTTGGAAAGGGAATTGGGAAGAAAGCGATATCGGGCAATGGTCCGAGGCAGGGTTAGGGAGAGCCTGAGCAGAAGTCTGAGGGAAGCGGTTCAGCCAAGAAAGAGAGACTAGAAACCGATCAAGCTTGGCTAGGGAAGGGGGTTGCCTCTGGTTCGACCAGGTAAAAGATCTACCAGAAATCGGTAGATCAGCTAATTGCAGAGAGCGAATGCAATCATTGAAGAGGCAAGATTGATGGAAGGAAGATCCCTGGGAGGATCTTTCGGAAGCGAAACGGGTGACGTTAAAGTCTCCGCAAATGAAACAGAGATCAGATAGGAAAGGTTGCAAGGATAGGAATTCGTCCCAGAATAAAGGCCTTCTCTCCGCAGAGGAAGGACCGTAAACCGATATGACATTGAGAGGACAATTGAAACGGGGCCAATGAAGCTGAACTATAAGAAAAAAGTTAAGACTATGAGTAGCGACGAGAGAGAATGATGATTCTTTGAAACCAACTAGAATTCCTCCTCTCGAGCCAACGGCATCAAGAGAAATCCACTTCGATAAAATGGAACCTCCAAGATTCCTAAAGATGGGAGAAGAGGGAGAATCCAATTTAGATTCTTGAATGGCGATTAAATCGCAATGGGAAGAAGCTATGAGGTCGAAAATTGCCCGTTGTTTAGACGGGCAATTCAATCCACGAATATTCCATGATACGCTAATCATGGGGCTGACTAAGCTCCATGACTCTGCGACGTTCCAAATTTCTAATGGTGCAGATGCTAGAAGGGTCAGACGGGTTGAGAAGAAAGCCCATATCGCGAGCAAGGGAGACAATATTACCATCAGAAAGAGAGTCGAAAACGGGAAAATAAAGAGAACCGAGCTGATTATTGGGGTTAGGAAGTTGGGCCGAAGCAATAGGGGCATGAGTGGAGAGAACTCCACTCGAAGAGGACTCAGAAGAGAAACGCTCAACTGAAATCGAAGAGGATTTTTTTTTTAAGGCCAAAAGACGAGCGCTAGTTCTAATAAAGCGATTGGATGACTGAGGGGGATAGGCGACCAGTGAAGAAGAGCTGGATGACTGGAGTGAAGGCGAGGAGGGAGAGGGGGAAGAGCTCGAGATGGTGAGGCGAGAAGCTACCGGGGTAGAGACGGGTAAATAGATAGAACCGCTGCGGGGAGGTAGAGTTGGAGGAGAATAAAGAGTCAGAGACTCATTAAAGTAACGATTATTTGTATCGGAAGGTGGGAGATACCGTAGCCGATACAAACAACCAAGTTGAGCGGGAATAATAAGGACAACATCCCTAGAAAACTTGTTCACTAAATGAACAAAAACAGCCAGATGAAGTAATTTAAATAAGCAAAAACCATAAACAAGAATGAGAACAGCATAACGGTCGGGAAGAAGAGGGAAGCATACCTGTATGTCTTTGGAGGCTATATTGAGATCCTCTTCCTCCTCCAAGAGCAGGGGATCCTGATCAATCCACGATGGATCCTTTGAAGACTTCGAAGAACTGAGAATGGCCCGTTCGAAAGCTGGCTCGGCACGCTTGGGAGTGGGGAAATGGGCAACCTGAATGAATTGTTCCCAATCCGACGCGAAATTGGGATTAACCTCCCACGCAGGCCACGGAGAAGAAGTAGACTTGCCTTTAGCAATAAAAGATGAGGAGGCGGGAAAAGATGCCGACGGAGGAGCAGCCGACTGGAAAATTTTGGGGGGAGAAAGAGAGGTAGTAGATTTGATCGGGGTAGCAACGGCAGAGGAAGAGGAGCCTTTCGCGGGGAGAGTATCAGGGTTGATCCACACTAAATTGGGCGCTTTGGAAGGAGATATCTTAGGGGCAGGAGGGCGAGAAACAGTTCTGAGGTGGTTATACCAATATATTACAGCAGTTCTTTATCATTATATATATATCATTTTGTTTTTTTTGTATAATATTTCTCAAATTGATATTTTGGACAAGGTATTCGTTAACCAAGAAAGCTCTTTCAAAAAGAAAGTTTCCGATTCTTCGAAGATTCGAGTGAGTGCTCGCATACTTGCGAGGAAATCAGGCGCAGTGTCAGCTCATCAGCTAGGGCACTGTTGGGTATCGCCTGCTCGTTGACTTCCCCGGTGTTGGCGGTGCCTGCCGCCGTTTTGCCACTAGAGTCCCTCTAGACTGCTAGTGGAGTTGGATGTCGTCGTGGAAGGAGTTTTTTCCTGCCAGTTTTCTTGTATCGGTTGTTTAGATCCAGCGCCTCTATCGGACTCGGTATCTTGATGCTGGTCTCCTTTGTGCTCGGGCCTCTGGGCCTGTGGCTTTGCTCTCTGGTGCCGGGATGGTGTTTCTTGCCGTGTTTTGCCCTCTGTGTTGATTCTGGTTATTGTATTTATTATTTATTTCGTTTTATTCTGTTTTACCTCTTGTAAAACTCTTGATGCTTGTTTGTATTATTACTGTTTTATTGATTAATATATTTTTTGATGGCTGGAGTCTCTGGGCTCTATCCGATTCATTAAAAGAAAGCTCTTTCAAATTGCCGTATTTAGAGGAATGGAGTTGCATTTCATACAATAAATATTTAATATTAAATATACATAATCCAAGGGAGTGGATAGCAAAAAGTAACCAGAGTCATACCGAAGGAATGGACTCTTTTTTCTGTGTCCAATGGATGAGATGAGGACCGACTGAGGGGTTGAGTGTTGACCAGGGAGATTGTAAGACACGGTCTACCTGTAAAATTTTAATGCTCCAATGACGTTAGGCAGTCAGTTGACTTGAGTACTTTCAGATGGGTGCCAATCTTGGGATGGATGGCTGGTACGAAAGCTTCTAGACTTTCAAGCAGGCTATAGGTTTTAAATTATAGCCTTCTAAAATGAGGGAAAGGACAAGATAATGGCAACAACTGTCTTAAAGTCAGTTTCTAGATTCTCTATAAACTAAAAGAAACTTATTACAGTGTGGAATGTAGTATTTGCTAATAGTATTTAACAAAGCAATAGTTGTTTGCGTTGAAAACAGTTTTAGGGAAAATTCTTTATTTTCTTCTTGTTCTTTATTCTTTACGGTATATATCTATGTATAAGGATTACAATCTTGGAAAAGAACAAAGAAGATTGAGAGAAGATTGAGAGGTGAGAAATTTGAGGAATCTGTTTCCTATAGATTAGGAAACAGAATATAGATATTTGTACTTACTACATTTCAACACTCCCCTCTCAAGTTGGTGCATAGATATTGAACATGCCCAAACTTATCAACAAATTTCAAGAAGAGCCGACTCGAAACTATCTTGGTCAGGATATCTGTGAGTTGATCTTCTGACTTCACTTTAGATATCTCAATGACTTTCTCGTCCAATTTCTCCTTGATGAAGAATCGATCCACCTCTACATGTTTCGTCCTATCATGTTGAACTGGATTGACGGCAATATCACATGCTGCTTAACTGTCGCAATACACCTTCATAGATTCACTCAGACCACAGCCTAAGTCCTGCAACAAGAGTTTCAGCCATAAAGCTTCCGCTATACATAGAGCTACTCCGCGATACTCAGTCTCTGCACTAGAGCATGCAACAATATTATGCTTCTTGCTTCTTCATGTAACTATATTTCCTCCAACAAAGGTGAAATATCCTGAAGTGCAGAGCCTATCAATTGTAGATCATGCCCAATCAGCATCAGTATATGTCTCAACCTTCAAGTGACCATGTTTCGCAAATAGGATCCATTTTTCTGGAGCAGACTTAATATATCTCAGAATTCTCATCACTGTATCAATGTGATGTTCCTGAGGTGCATGCATAAACTGACTTACCACACTTAAAGCATATGATAAATTTGACTGTGTATGAGCAAGATACATCAGTCGTCCAACCAATCTCTGATATCTTTTCTTATCACAAAGCACATGATCATGTTCGTTACAAAGTTTCAGTCCTTCTTCTAATTGTGTACCAATCGTCTGACAAGCAGACATTCCAGTTTCCTTCAATAAATCAAGAGTATACTTTCTTTGAGACAGAAATATACCACTTCTCGAGCGAGAAACTTCAATACCAAGAAAATTTCTCAATGAGCCAAGATCCTTCATTTTGAACTCTTGTGACAATTAGTTCTTTAATGTCATTCTTTCCTCAGGATCATTTCCAGTTACTATCATGTTATCTACATATACAATGAGAGCAGTAATCTTACATTCTTTCCTTTTCAGGTATAAGGTATGATCTGAATTACTTTGACAATATCCGAATGTCATCATTAATTTTGTAAACCTCCCAAACCAAGCTCTTGGGGATTGTTTAAGACCATATAGTGCCTTCCTCAATCGACACACTTTATTACTGTGTTGGATTGGTCTGTTTGACCTTGGTGGAAAATCCATATAAACCTCTTCCGTCAATTCCCCATGCAAAAATGCATTCTTCACATCAAATTGCTCCAATGGCCAGTCAAGATTTACAGCAAGTGACAGTAGGACTCGAACAGTATTAAATTTTACCACAGGTGTGAATGTATCTTCATAATCAATTCCATATGTTTGAGTATCCTTTGGCAACCAGCCTTGTTTTGTATCACTCTATTGAACCATCAAACTTATATTTCATCGTATAAATCCATCTGCATCCTACTGGCTTCTTCCCTGCTGGCAGCTCGACTATCTCTCAAGTCTCATTCTTTTTCAAGGACTTTATGTCCTCATCCATAGTTACTTTTCACCTTGGATCAGTAAGGACTTCCTGCACATTGTTAGGAATAGATACAGTAGATAATTGATTCCGATAAGTGGTGAGTGGATACATAATTACTCATGAGATATTTGACGTTACTAGTGGGATCAGGTTCATAAGTGGGTTTTGGAATACCTCTATTAGTACGGTGCGGGAGTTCTCTTCTAGGAGCTTCGGACAATGATGACAATTGATTTTGGGGTTCTGACGGTTCACTCTCATTGAAATTCGGTACTGGTTGCACTTCTTCATGAGGGCATTCCTCCCTTGCTAGGTCTTCATTCGAGTATTCGCCATTATTTGTATCCAGTTGTTCGTTCTGGTTGGTAAATACTTCATCATACCCAAGAGTCTAAACTTCACTAACCCCTTCATCATACCCAAGAGTCTGAACTTCACTTCGGTACTCCCCCTAAAGTTCAGTCGTAGAAGAAGAAAAATACATCTCATCTTCATAGAACACAATATCCATAGTCACAAATATCCTTTGAGTTACGTTGGTGAGTGATAGCACTGATACCTTTTCTTATTCTGTACATATCCCACGAAAACACAGCAGACAGCTCGAGAAATTAACTTATTACGTTCATATTGATGAAGATGAACAAATACAACACACCCAAACACACGAGGTGGCAAGTTGATGACTTTTGGTGCATTCACAGCTTCAGTTAATGCTTGAAATGGTGTGAGGAAGTTTAGGATACTAGTGGAAACTCGGTTGATTAAGTATGCAGTAGAAGCCAGTGCTTCCCCCCAATAAATGAGTGGCATGTTTCCATGGATAAAAGAAGTACGGACCACCTCCAGCAAGTGTCTATTTTTTCTTTCTGCAACCCCATTCTGTTGAGGTATATATGAGCATGTAGTCTGGTGAACATTGCCGTGTTCCTCCAAATATTGTTGCAGATTCGAACTCAGGTACTCACTGCCATTATCACTTATAAGAACTTGAATATGTGAATTATACTGAATCATAACATGCTTGTGAAATTTCTGAACACAAAAAAACAGAGCAGAGTCAGTCGACTGCAAAAATTGGTCAGTCGACTGTTCCGCACGAAAATCCAAAACTTCAAGAAAACACTATAGCCAGGATCACGATGGTCGACTGTTGAAACATACCAGTCGACTGTCACACCTACAGACTGCAGTTTGGGTTGTGCGTGTTTCAACCGATACAAAAATTTACTTTATAAAAACGAAATCTATAAAAGGTATATGTCTGATATGATCAAATATGACTTGTAGAGTATATAAGAGTCCACAAAACCAATGAAAACCATTTCCAATTTTTAAAATAGCTTTTTGATGAATTTCTTCAAAATAGAACATGAATGCGTGTATATAGAAATAAAAAATAGAGTTTTTAAGAATCAATCATACATCAAAAGACCTTCGTATATTGTTCCAAACCATATTAATACCAAAATAAGTTATGGGGTTGATTGGAGATAAAAGAGGACAACGAGGGCTGAGGGATCGGGGGTTGACTAAGATCGGCAACGGGCTTGATGGCAGCGAGGATCGAGGTTGACGAGGAGGTTCGGGGATCGGGGTTTGGTCGGGATCGGATCGGGATGGAGGCGTTAGATCCGATCGCCTCTGTCTCTTCTTCTTCTTCAACTAGCCTAGATCTTGTTAGGCTCTGATACCATGTTGAAAACAGATTTGGAAAAAATCTTTATTTTCTTTTTGTTCTTTATTCTTTACAATATACATCTATATATAAGGACTACAATCTTGGAGGACAAGAAAGGAGATTGAGAGAAGATTGAGGGGTGGGAATTTTGGAGAATCTGTTTCCTATAGATTAGGAGACAGAATATACATATTTGTACTTAGTACATTTCAACAGTTTAAACACTCTAAGAAAAAGGTTTAGTTGTTTTAATAATTAACAGTTTATGTTCAATGGTTGCAAACTGCAAATGTAATCTAAGACTATGATGACTGTGGCAATTATAGTATTATTTTCAGAAAGAGGTGGTAATGATAGTGTAACTATAGGAATTTGATATTCAATTCAATTCAATTTATTTACAGGATTGTATGAATTATTTTCGGCTTTTCGAAATAGAAACAGGAAGAAAGATGGGTTTTAGAGCAGAGCATCAGTTCAAAAATTAGATAGAAACAAACAAGTATCATGTAAACTCGATCAGTGGATGTTCCCTGAAAGAGCCCTTTAAAAAATCGAGCATGCACGAACCAAAGCTTGAACAAGATTTGCTATCTATTGGACAGGGCTGGCCCTCAACTTTGTTGACTCTTAGTTTGGTGAGCACAAAACGTGTCCATAAATACTAATAAGTTTAAATTAAGTTGTTCAGATTTTCAGGTTAAAATAATATCAATAAGAGATTCAAAAGAGATTCAAGAATAAGCAAAGAAGGAAAGCAATAAAGAAAGATTACAAGATCAAGCTAAAGAAGAAGTTATTCAAAAAAAGCACATGTTGGTTAGTGCTCAAGAAAGCTATCAAGTCCAGTTGTTGTCATTCCTTATTTGTGAGATTTTATCTGTATTTGATTGATTGATTGATGATTGATTAGTATATGGTAAGAATATAAAGTGGATTCATTATGAACAGCACGATAGCGATCGAACGCATTGCAGTCGACTGCACTTCACAGCAATATAGTGAAGCAGTCGACCATTCATCTCTCGACATTTCGTTAGAGAGATGAACGGTCGATTACACCTAAATTGCGGTCGACCGTACTTTGTGTTGTTTACTCTTTTGGAATATATCGTTTTTAATTTTGATAGATACAATTTTCCGTCTATATAATTGGACGAACCCACCGAGTATTCTTCACCTATCACTTCTGAGAAAAATCTTCTGAACTAATCTTTAGGGTACCCGGCTTAGCAACACTAGCCTTTATTGTTGCTCCAACCTAACCCCAACCTCCCCTCCCCACCTTTACTGATCTCCGGCTCCGACACACCCAGCCTCTCCACTCTCCCCCTCTAATCTTCTTCTTCGACTATCCCCGCCACTTTGCTTTTCTTCCTGACCTCATTCCCACCAACTGCATCCTCTACCCCAACAAGATACCTGCAAGGCCATCGACATGCTTTCACTCATCGAACTAAGTGGGTGCAGGCCTAATGAGGAGGTCTGTCACCCCCCGGCATCCCCACCCCCCACACCACCCACCTCTGAGCCCACCGCACCTCACCAACAACAGTAACCACAACTCCCCCTGCACCAGCAACCCCTCTAAACCTATCCGCTACCAAAACTTCAGCGACGATCCCAGTGCCACCCTTACCTAACTCTCACCGGACCCCCTCGCCTGATGATAGAGGAGATCAAAGGCTCAGATGAGCTCGCTCCCCGGCGTGTGCACACCTACGTGCGCACCACCGCCATGAGGGGAGGAGCTATTGTCCTCATCGCCTTCGAGAAGAGTCTAGCAGAGAGTACAGACAACATCGCCGAGTAGAGGAAAGCTATGGGGGACGGGCCCAACGATGGGGTCCTCCTACCGACCCTATTAGGCATAAGAAAACCCTGCCATCGGACCAACACCACCACGAAGAGTTGGGTCTACACCAGAGGGGATACGATGGTGAAGCAATCAGTCACCCTCCGACACATTCCAAACCACATCACTACCAATCCAGGCTTGTTTATCAACGTAAAACCTCAAATGATCGCACCAAGGGTGCAGAGCCTGTCCAACCTCAGAACAACCATAAAGCATCATTTGTCCATCACCATGAACCCCATACATCCCACTAGACCAACCACCAACACCCTAACACCTCTCACCACGCCACCCTACCACCACTCGAGGTCCCTCAGCCTAAATCCAGCATTGAGCACGCCCTCGAGGGGAACGCGCAGGACCGGATTACAATGGACGGAAATCTGATTGAGGGGGATGGGGAGGAGCCGTGGGCTCAGGTGCATAGTAAGAATGGCAAGAGGCAGAGTATCTCCCCAAACCCCAGAATGAGCAAGCCCAGCACAAGAAGAAATAGAGGAAGGGCAAGAGAAGACCTGTGCTGTGCTTCAATTGTGGCGATTTGGGCCACTATAGGAGCGAATGCACCAAAGAGGTCCGATGTCTTAAGTATATGAAGTGGGGGCATCTATCTTACGTATGCACCAATATGGTGGAGACCCTTAGCGACGATGCGCGGTCAGTAAGTCGAGGCCAATCTCCCGACAGCCCCACGGTGATTAAACTGGCTAAGAGTCTTGATCTGATCAAGAACGAAGAGCATTGGCTCAGGCAATGGTGTGCAATTGCCACAGTCAAGTCAGTTAGACTATCGGAGACAAGCCTTATGCAAGCCCTTACTGATAAATGGCCGATGAGAGTCCATAGAGATTGGGTGGTCAAGAAAATGTGCCACTTGCAATTTCTTATGTCATTCCCCTCTCTAGAGAAGGTATCGGAAGTGGTGGGCTTGGGAACTATCGAATTGGGGCATTTTAAGCTCGATTTCAGCGTGTGGACACCGGCCTTCGAGCCGAACTACCCCAAGGAGACAAATTTTGGATCTGGATCCACAACATTCCCCTACACTTCTGGAAGCGAGAGGCACTCCAAGAGATCATTGCGAAATTTGGGACTGTCGAAGAGATTGATGAGAAGCTGGTGTGCCATTCTGAGATCGTCTCGGCAAGAATTCTCATTAGGAGCGTCGACATATCAAGGATGCCTTGTTTCGCCAGAGTATACTCCTTCGAAGACTCTTATCTCATCAGATTCGTTCTTGACAAACGAATTGAATCTCAGAGTGATCAAACGGCCATTATGTCCCCCACCCCGGCAACCGCCTTAAGAGACAATAGATCGTACAGCCAAGTGGTTTCACCACGTTGGGACTCAACGATAGATGGGGCCCATGAGATAGAAAGGGCTCACAGAGAGCTCATCAAAGCTGCGAAGGGGCAAGAACGATGCCAGGGGGTGGCGGCAGAGGGATCAACACCGGAGATAACATCACTTTGCAAAGAGAGGCGACAGAGATGCCTACCTTCCAGATCCAACGACCCCAACCAATTAGAGAAGGCCGTCACTTCGGATCCAATGGTAGATCTACCAAGGATTCCTGATCTGGAAGGTAACGCAGCCCCAAAAAGCATTCTGAGAAAGGAGAACCAAGAAACAGCTCAAAGTGGTAACCCACTGCTCAGAGTTGGTGGGGAAGCGGCGACAAAGGAGCAGAGTAGAAGTGCAGACTGCGCTAAAGGGAAAAAGTGCAAGAGCCCCCAAAACCACTCCCAAAAGAGGCGAGAGTTGGTAGTATTGGGTCCTGAGTCGAGATTGGGAACGTCTTCTTTGAGGAAGAAGACGAGTAGCGGAAGAGATAGCGACAGAGAAGCTACCCAAACGGTGAGAGAGGCAGGGGTTGGAGTGGTTGAGTTAAGAAAGGAGAGAGCTCAGAAGGGAAATGGAGTGGGTAGCGACTGCAGAGAAGAGAAAGATATTGTAGTTGATGAAGGCGAGAGGGCAGAGTGGCTGCCTTCGATAATCACGCCCCCACTGCAGAGAGTGCCACGTAGAGAAAGCGCCAGCAGCGAGGTGACTTTCAACCCACGCGGAGCACTAAAACAGCGGTGGATGACTTTATCGAGGAAAGGGGTTTGTTGCACTGCGGAGGAGGATCCACTTTTACGTGTACTGGCGGTAAACGGTGGGATAAAGGCATCTCGAACGAAGAGATTGGAGGTCTGCTCACTCGCGGAGCAGCGCAACAATTAAAATTGACCAGCGAGGTCAATCTGGCTCCGGGGGAGGGTATTTATAACGAATCTATTTGTGTTAGTGGGGCCAAAGAGGGGTCCAAACAATATGAGTCTCAACTCTCAAAATTTAGTGGGCCCACTGAGGGGTCCACATCGGGAAACCACACCAATCAAGGTGAACCACTAGCACTCTGTGGGCTCAATGAGGAGTCCGTCAAGGGAGGGCATGCTATACAGGCAGTTATTCAGCAGACTGATAGTGATGAGGACGTCAAAGGGCATTTGAATTTGGAAGTACATTTTGCTTTTTCAGACAAGGAGTGAGAGGATCTCGAGTTTATTGCTGACACGCAGAGGGCACTCTCTCCAGAGCTGGTCTTATCCACCTTTCCAGATTCAGTGCTTGGTTATAGCACTGGAGCATCAGTTAGGACTGCTGGGTTCAGGGTACAGCGATCTCCCAAGAGGGCTTATGTGGAGTTCTTGGATGACTACCTGGAGGTAGCTGCGGTGGCTAAAGCAGCAAAATTCGATGATGGAGGTAAAATTTTTTTTAAAGCTTCTATCTTAAATTTTATGTCAGATTCAGATGTGTTTACTCTTGCTCAAACATGTGGATTAGAAGTCTGTGACAAAGAGCATAATGCTCTATTGCTCAACAAAATACGGGGGTGGGAAACTAAACGGGCTACGTCGAGCTCGCAGGAAAACTTGTGAACATGCCAAGAGCTGATGGTGTTCTCGGAGGAAAACACCCGTCCTACAACCACGATCAACCTAAACATGGTTACACAATAAATACACTATTCTGGAATGTTAGGGGATTGGGGGATAGAGGGAAGAGAGATATGGTTAGGGACATAATTATGAGTTCCAAGGTGGATGTAGTGGGGTTGCAGGAGACCAAACTCTCGAACGGGTTTAAGCTTAAAAGAGTAGGGGGCAGCAGAATCAAAGAATGGGTTCTTCGCCCATCTGCAAGAGCATCGAAGGGGATTGCAATTGGATTCAACCCGGATGTCTTCACCTGTTCTGAGGAGCTCTGCGAAACATTTTTCCTGACTGTCCGGCTTAAACGACGATCTGATAATTGGATACAGACTATCACAGTCGTCTATGGGCTGAACGTGGCTACAGATCGTGAAGTCTTCTGGCAAGAACTTACCGGGATTCGCCAACGGTGGTGGGGAGCGTGGATAGTCGGGGGGGACTTCAATATTACCAGATTTGCATTTGAGCACATGGGAAGAGGGTCCAGCGACAGGTTCAGAGAAGAGTTCAATAGGGTGATCACGGAACTAAAACTAATCGATATTCCTATCAATGACAGACTATTTACTTGGTCCAACATGCAAGCAACTCCGATTATGGCCAAACTGGATAGAGTACTTGTGTCCATGGATTGGAAGGCAAAATTCCCATTAGCTAGCGCTAAATCTATCCCTAGACCGATGTCAGATCACACCCCGGTCCTACTCGATGCCGGGATACAGAGATATCAAAGACCAAGGAGATTCAGATTTGAGAAGGCCTGGCTGGAAATTCAAGGATTTCATCACATAGTTATGGAAAACTGGGCGCTGCCAACTACTGGGACGGATGCAGCCGCCCGATGGTGTGAAAAAATTCGCAGATTGAGAAAGCAGCTGCGTAGGTGGAACCGGGCTAGATTTTCGACCATATGGCATGTAAAAGATTCCTTCTTGGAAGGCATTGACGAACTAGAAAGGTTGGAGGAAACTAGAGTCCTGTCACAAGACGAAAGAAACAGGCTGCTAGACCTACGAGAAAATATCGCCAATCTTTATAAACTGGAAGAGATCAAATGGTAACAAAGATCGAGGCTTACGTGGCTCAAAGCGGGAGACGCGGACATGGCCTACTTACATCGAGTGGCAAGTGCTAGACGCAGGGCCAATCTAGTCTTGTCACTACAAACGGACACAGGAACCTTGCAAGATGAAGCTGTGATTTCCAAAACTTTCCAAGATTACTACAAGGGCCTCTTTGGGAAGAAGAACGATTTCAGGGTCCCGCTCAGGGAAGACTTCTGGCAAGACTGTCAGAACGAGTCAGCGCAATCGCTATCTAGCTTGGAAGTTCCTTTCTCGGAAATGGAAGCAGAAAACGCCATCAAACAGATGGGAGCAGACAAGTCACCAGGGCCGGACGGTTTCCTGTTGTTGTTTTACAAGGGATTCTGGGAGGAAATAAAAGGGAACTTTATGCCGTTGATGGAGGAATTCTCCCATAACAATCTCATATTGAGCATGTTCAACTTTGCGGAAGTGGTGCTGATTCCTAAACGGGCAGAATCTTCAAGGGTGGGGGATTTTAGACCGATCAGCCTCATAAACTGCTCGGCTAAGATCATCACAAAGGTCTTGGCCATCTGCCTAGAAAGCTTGATGGACAATTTAATTCTCAAAAGTCAAACTGGTTTCATCAAGGGCAGATGTATCCTGGACTGTATGGCTACTGCAGAACAGGTCATCCACCACTGCCATACGGGCCAGTCTAAGAACTTCCTCCTCAAACTAGACTTCGAGAAAGCATATGACTCCGTCGACTGGGAGTGCTTGATGGAAGCTTTCAGAGGGAGAGGCTTCGGGGATAAATGGGTGAGGTGGATCAAACAGTGTTTATACACTGGTAAAATGGCAATCTCGATCAATGGGCAGCCAGGACTACCGTTTCCCTGCAAGAAGGGGCTCCGGCAAAAGGACCCACTGTCGCCGCTACTTTTCACCATCGTCTCAGATGTTTTGAGGGGCATGCTCGACAATTGTCGGAGGAATGGCTGGATTAAGCCTGTGGCTAGCAGCCAATCTAACCAAGGGTGCACGATTCTTCAATATGCTGATGATACTATACTATTTGGTAACGGGAACAGGACCGAGACAGTCTGCTTTAAAGGAGCCCTCTACTATTTTGAAATATGGTCAGGTCTCAGAATTAATTTTTACAAAATTGCCTTGATTCCCATTGCACTCCCAGATGCAGAGGCACAGGTACATGCGACCATTCTAAATTGTATGACGGATGAGTTCCCGATCAAATATTTAGGGCTCCCATTCAAGCCAGGAAAGCTTTCTAAGTCGTACTGGCTCCCTATCATAGACAGGGTGGAGGACAGGTTATCGGGATAGAAAGGAAAATCGCTGTCACTTGGTGGCAGAGTGGTCCTCATCAATTCAGTATTGTCTAATCTGCCCATCTATTATATGTCATTTTTAGAACTCCCTAAATGGGTAATCCAAAGGATCGACCGAATCCGTAAAAGGTTCCTTTGGAAGGGGGCAGACTCGAACAGGGGAGGATACCACCTGATCAAATGGAGTATGGCTTGCATGAAGAAGAAGCATGGAGGGCTAGGCATCATCGACCTTAGAGACATGAATCTTGCCCTCCTGGGAAAATGGTGGTGGAAGGTATTTCATCACAGCGGGAAAGGTTGGCAGGATTTCATTCAACCATACCTTCGGGGAAAAGGTACGAGAAGTTTAGGTTTCCGAGTAGGGCCTAGAGTTTCTCGATTCTGAAAAGGTATTTCCAAAGCGAGCGGACCGTTCAACTCAGCAGTTACCTCAACTATAGGCAATGGACGATTCACCAGATTCTGGTGGGACAAATGGTACGGTGCACATACACTCAAGGAAACCTTCCCAGAACTGTATTAGAAAACGAACCGACCAAATATAACGGTGACCGAGGCCTGGAAGAGGGGCAATTGGAGACCGCCGCTATAAGGAGTCCCAACTCCAGAATTACACCAGTAAATGCTTGAATTGCAAGCACACATCACAAGGACTGGTGCGAGGTGTGTCCAAGGCCCAGATCAGATGCACTGGGGACTCGAGGCCAAGGGAGCTTTCACAGTGAGGTCTCTGTATCACCGAATTCACTATCGAGGATGCAGACCAAGCTAGGCCCAGGTGTTATGGAAGGCGAAAACCCTTCTTAAAGTCAAGGTCTATGGCTAGTGCTCAACAATGCAATCCTCACCAGAGAGAACCTTGCCAAAAGACAACCTCAGATAGTGACCAATTGTGGATTCTGCAACATGCATGTGGAGAGACTGAATCACCTCTTTATTCACTATCCAAGGAGTAAGGCAACTATGGTAGAGGCGCTACGAGCCTTAGGAACAGGGGACTATCCCTGCGAATATGAGGATTTGTGGACTGGTCCCAAATTTGCCTTGATTCGCCACGAAATGAAGGATGCGTAGTACATTGCCATTGCGGCAACTATATGGGTGTTATGGCTAGACAGAAATAATTTCTATTTTCGTGCTTCATGTAATAGTATTTCTGGTAAAATCTTACTCATATCATACATCTTATCTCTTTTTAGGCTACAGCTGCTGCCATAGGAACGAGAGGGAGAATTTCTAGAGTCTACAAGGTGAAAGAATTTGATGATGAGGAGGTAGAGTTTGGGCTGACACTGAAATGAGGGACCGCGCCTTCCACACCCATCTACGTTTCTTTAGCTGCAGTCTGAGCTACTTGGTTTGATGTATCGACCTACTGTACCTTTGGGTGTATGATGTTTGAATGATTAGACCCACCCCCAGGGTTTTATTGGGAGATTATGTTTTATTTCCTGCATTGTATTTTTGTTTTCTTCCGGTACACTAGGTTTGTTTTATTAACTCCTTATTAATGAAACAGGGTGGCGTTATTCCACTTTTTCCCCTCAAAAAAAAAAAATCAATCTGAGTGTGTGTGATAACTATTTGTATTCTTCAGTCAGGATCATTGAGGATCATGAGTTCTTTTCTTTTTTTTTTTCACTTCGGTGAGATTGACGGTACTTGTGATTAGAAGTCCTGTGGGTGTAATACGTCTCTCAGCCTGAATCCGAGAATCACTGTACAAGGGTTTGAGTATAGTGGAACGCTTGTGTCGGAGAATTGCTACAAGCAGGTGGTGTGGACGTAGCCCTGGGGGTGGAACCACATCATATCGCTGCATTACTAGTGCTATCTGTGTTTGCATCTCTTATCTCTTCTCATTTACTTTTGCAACTTAGTTTAATTATTCTTAATTTTTTTAATTCCGCACAATCACCCTATTCACCCTCAGGGTTGATCACCCTCAGATCCCCTTTTTTTTTTGCAATTTTAGGAGTCTCAATTTTGTATTTCCCTTATAAATATAGACACATATTTTGCCCGTAAAAAATTATATTATTACTAGGGGGCATCAAAAATAATTATTTGGATATTTCACCTCGGGCCCACGGGAACTCAGGCCGACCCTGCTATTAGACAATCTAGTTCTTGTTCCAATTTTAAAAGTTACAACAGTATGATGTTCATGAGGTTTCAACTTTTACAAACCCAATATTCTTAGTTTTCTTGACAATTCAAACCCAATATTCTTAGTTTTCTTGACAAATGAACGTACATGTAGTATAAACTAGTAAAGGTTTCTCATTATTAATTTGGAAAAGATAAGGTGGGACATCTTCTTAGGCATCTTCGATTCTTCAATTGATTAATGCCGAAGAGAACAAAGTTTTATTCCCTGAAATTTTTATCGAAAGAGGAAATACGTGGAAACGGCTGAACATATACTTTCTGTAATATGTAATTTATTTTATTCTTTTTAATATATAATGTTTTTAAAGAAACTTTTTTGAAACGTTCAATTGACCATGAATTTTCTAAAAGTCTCCTTATTTTAGAGGAATTTTTAAAGTTCTCCTTGTATTGTCTAAATGTTTCTCTTTCAACAAATCTTCCACTCTCTTAAACTTTTAAAAGTACAAGAGTCCTCAAGTCTTCTCACGAAATATGAAAGCAAGTCCTAAGATTCCCAAATATCTTCCTCCCATAGTGCCTCATGACTTAAATGGTTTTCTTTACTTAGAGCATCTATAGTTGGTTCCATGTATTTTCAAAATTTGTAAAGTACAAGGAACGAATTAATGTAGTCGTTTTCTATATTTTTGAAAAATATAAAACAATAGCATTCTATATTTGAGGAACGATATAGGCATTTCTGATGGTGAGTACTTCCTTTCTCTGTTTACTGATCCAGAGGGGAGATGGTTCACTCGCTAGAACTTATAGGAATCGGAATGTCATCTTGTGACCGTTCCAAAAAAAAAAAATCGGACACAAGATGATCTTTCGTATGAAAAATTTTAAATTAAAAAAAAAAAACAGGTGATCTTGCGTCTGATCAATTTTTTTTCTAAAAGAAATGTATCGGACGCAAAATCAATCGGCGAAATTTTTTTTAAAAAATAGATGGACGCAACACCATGCCGCGTTCCTGAGTTTTTCCCCCTATTATATATTTTTAATTTCTATGGAATAGAGCCTATAAGATTATTTATGCATATAAAGTTAATTTGAGATTAGTTTGATTATTTGATCAAGGAATGAGATGAAATAGACCTATATGAATTATTATATGTTACTATGCGTACAATTTCTTTTTATTTACAAATGTTTTGTACTCAATTTTTTTATTTTTCCACCGTGAACCAAAATTTGGATTTCAACGACTACAAGCCCAACTAAAAATTTATATTTATAAAAGTCAAATATGAAAATTTTGAGTAGACTACAAATGCTCTTAGGAAGAAATAGTCGGTCTTAAGTCCCCCCCCCCCCCCCCCCCGCGCAACGCGTACGCGCACGCGCACGCGCACAAAAGCAAAAAACAAAAACAAAAACAAAAACCCAAAATCATTATTGTTTTAGTTTTTAAAAATTGTGCCACTCCATTAAGTATAAGTTGCGTTTAGGAAGGATGCTCACCTATTATATAAAGTCGTCGGCTTGTAGTGGCTGCGGTCGGCACACGCAAGTATGCTAGTTCAAATGCATAGTTGATGCACATGAGTACAAATATAATTTGATTGGAGTATTTGCAATCATCCACACGCTTAAGAGTTTCATTTTCTTTTTGAAAATTTATCATTAATGTCGAACTTCTCCAGTAGTATAGAGTATTTTACAGTGTCCACAAATTATTTATGCATCCTTGGAAAATACATATGTAACAACTTCAAATTGTTGGCAAATAATTTACATAAAATCACGAATCTTTACAATACTCATGTTGTGTATAACTTCGTGAGCAATATCTCTAATATTATAATGGGAGAAGACTTAGTGTCATTTGTAAATTTACCACCTTACGTGCATTGTACGTGCAACTCCAACTCTCCCATTATACATTTTATTTAAATCTACAACTTACGTGCATTACACGTACAACTCAAACTCTCCCATTATACTCTTTATATTACTTTAAAATATATATATTTATTAACACGTGTTCTATTATATTACTTTAAAAACTATATACTGATTAAAAGTTGCAACTCAAGTGTTAAATACTAGTTGTAATATAAGGATTTTTTAACCAAAATGACCCACTTTCGAAAGTATTTACCAAAATGACTCACTCGCTATCTCAGATAGCGAGTGTGGTGAAAATAACTTCGCTGTCTGAGATAGAGAGTGTATGTTAAGGTGTTAAAATGTGAATAAAATTTTTAAGTTTAGACTCGCTATCTCAAAAAGCGTATCTCAGATAGCGAGTTTGGTGAAAACAACATCTCCATCTGAGATAGCGAATGTATGTTGAGGAATTTCTCCATCACTTGGGGGAAAACTTGAAGAAAAATACCAATTTTAAACTCACTATCTCAGATAGCGAGTGTGTTTATGTAATACCCCAGATTTCTAAAATAATGCCTTTAAGATTAATAAATGAATTAAAATGATTTTTGGTGATTTAATAAATATTTTTCTGAAATTTACTGTTTTACACGTACAAAACATATGCAAATATTTTCTTGGGAAATTTAAAGTCAGAAATAATTTTGGGGAAACCCATTATTTATTATTAGATATTATTTGTGAATTTTCTGGATTTTTCTGATAATTATTTGACCTATTTGCAAATATTACAAAAAGAGCGACTTTTTTGCAAAATTACCACTTAGAGTGAAAACTCCAGATTTTCGGATTTTGGGCTGGGCTTGATGCCTAATCAACTCAGAGGTAAATATTTTATTTTTTGTTTGGATAAATTTGGTTTATTTTGGAAGTTTTGATAAAGAAGGGTCTTTTTGCAAAATTGCCACTTAAAGGGCAAAAGTGCAATTTCATTTTCTGGGTTTTCAAAATAGTGCCGGCTGATAATAGAGTGGTTGTTCTTGTTTTTAAATCTCAATTAAGATGGTTTTATTTAAATTTTCAAGTATAAGGATTTATATATGTACAGATATATTTAAAAGATGTATTTTGCAAATCTATTCAAAAACCATAAATACCCAACTTCCGGCCTATTAAAGGTGGAGTGCAGCCGTCTCTTTGCTACAAAACACAAATGGATTTCTTTATTATTATTTTCTAGGAGTTTCAAAGCAAGGATCTTGGTTTTCTTGTGAAATGAGAGATTTTTCTTATTTCTTTATTATCTTCTGTTGATTCTTCAATAAGGTGAGTGACATATGTTTGTTTTCTTATTGTTCTAAGCATGTTGTATGTGATGGTTTATCTATTAGAAAGCATGTTAGATGATGGTACGAAGATATAATGAATTTTGATGAATAGATGAATTAAAAGTTGAATCTTTTCATGAAACTATACTATTGATGATTAAAACCCTAATTTGATGACTTGAGATTGTTAAAGAATCTAATAGAAATCATGAGTAGAATGTTTTCAATCATATTGTTGCTGATTTGAACATATATATTGAGTTGTATGATGTTATTGCATAAATGTAAACAAAATTGAATTGAAATGAACTTTACTGTGTGTATGCATATGTTGTTTTGTTCATGATGTTTCGATGGATAAAACTTGATTATTTGCATGTTGTGAGTGCATATGTTCATGAGTAACTAGTGTAATCAGTTGGGGAGTATGTATCACAAGTTGTAGAAGGTTTATTGGATCAAAAAGATAAAGTTTTGATGTATTAAAAAAGGGCTTGCTTCGAGTCTGTGTGTGATCAGCTGAAAATTTGGGTTTTTGTGATTTTTTGTGAAGTTTTCGATTGGATCTGAGTTGTTCAATACTGAATCGATTTGAAACCTTTTACTACTCTTATTTGATGGAGTTTTTATGCTTAAACTGATGCACAAATACACTCATATATACATTCACATTATATATATATATACTGTTTTGAAGATGTTGTGAATTTTTATTTTTTTTTTGATAAGAAGATGGTCCCGGCCATCGTTTCATTAATGAACTATTAAGGAAACAAAGTAGAACATACATAAACTATTACAAAATAGATAAACCAGTACTAAAGACAACATAGCATCGAAATAGTCAAATACAAACCATCCCTGAATCTATGCCGATGATACCCCTGCAAGAGTCAAAAGCAACCTCCAAAATACAGCCAGCCATCGCCAACAAGCTCGAAAAAGCTTGAAGGTACGCTCCAATACCAGTCCGCCTACTCTCCCTCCGTGGTCCTTATCCTCTTGTTTGCCTCCATGGCACCTGCCCAATCATGAATCAACATAAATATCTTATTCATAAAGTGAGGGAATCTGTATGTAACATTGCGGAAAAGAAGATCGTTTCTTTGTATCCATAATGACCAATGTAAAGCAGCAATCGCAATATCCCAAGCCCTTCTATCATCTATTTTAATGTAAGTTGTTCTAAATGTCCCCCAAATTTCCGAAGGTGAATTAGGACTCTGATTACACCCAAACCCTCTACTGACAACCTCCCAAGCTAGCCTAGCTCTAGGACAATGGAACAGGATGTGGTTGGCGTCTTCTTCCGCCGACGAGCAGCTCCCACAGCTCGTATCAATATGCAAACCCCTCTTATTAAGGTTTGCTTTTGACAGGATCGCGTTTTTGTTGACCAGCCAACAGAACACTTTGACCCAGAAAGGCGCTTTGGTACCCCAAATGATCGATTGAGCCTGACATCTCGTCCCACCGTTGTTGATCCATTTATACATGGATGTTGTGAAATTTTGATGGGGGTTTTTGATTGGATTTCAATTGTTTTGGTACTGAGATGGTTTTGAATGTCAGACTACTCCTATTTGGTGAATTTTGATCCTTAAACTCTCGTATGAATATTTATATATATAAGTTGCTGGTTTGAAGGATTTTTGTTAAAAATTACTCTTTTGAGATCTTGATATGTTTTGATGTGTTTTAATAACTCCTATATATTATACAAGATATGTTTGATCATATCAGGAAGTTTAATTTTGATTTTACAAAGATTTAATCGAGTATCATTCGAAACATGCAATAAAACCTAACCGGCTGTATAGCAGGTCACGGTCGACCGTCACGCTTCTATTTTGGGGATTTCTAATTATTATGAAATATTGTTTTACTGTTTTAGATGATATTTTTACTACAGATTACAGTATTTTACAGAGAGTTATATTTTTTTTTTATAATAGGGTTTTAAATGTATTCTTATGACCTGATTAAGTGAGTTATATGTGTTTTCAAAAGAGTTGGTGTTTTGTGATATTCTACGACTTCCAAATATGATTTTCTGTTATTTTCATGGATTTAATATTTTATCTGAATTCTGGAATTTTATGAGTACATTATATGAAGTTGAATTTTGTTGATTTAAGAGGTTTTCTTTATATAAACATTTTGATGATGGATTTGTGAGTTTTATTGAAAGTTTTGGTCCGATGGTTGGGTTGTGAGTCTCTAGAGGATGTGTGGGACCCTAGGCACCGGCAGTTGAGGTTGTGTGGTTTGTCCAGTTGTGGCTGTGTTGTTGATCAGTTGAGTTCAGTCCGGTAATGTACACCAACTCTAGGAGATTTATAAATAACTAATTAACTTAAGAAGATAAGGACATGCACTAGATGGTGATATGATGAAATGAGAGTAAACGTGAGTTATGGACTCCAGGATGATCCAAGGAGTGAGATATTTCCCAGTTTTCTGGGACGATGGACGTAAGGGCCACAGAGTGATCCGCGGAGTGAGATTGATCTCCAGTATTCCGAGGACGAGAGCGACGCTCATGGGATGTTTATGCAATGAGGGTTCCAGGATGACCTGCGGAGTGAGACAATCTCCAGTTTTCGGGATGATGGACGTATGGGCCACAGAATGATCTACGGGTGGGATTGGCCTCCAGTATTCCAAGGACGAGAACCGATACTTACAGAATGTCTAAATCTCGTAGTAGTCATCGTAGTAGGATTAGTTATATAACGGAGGATTTAACCCTATCAAGTGGAAAACGATAAGGGCTTGCACCGGATCTATGCAGAGTGGGATGCATAGAATCCGACAAGTATGCATTAGAGAGTAAGCATATAACATTGATGTTTTCTTGACTTGTTTTTATGCATATTGTTTCCTGTTTTTCTACACTTGACACTTAACCTAGTTTCACTTGTTGTTTTCATGTTTTAATTTATTGTTATTTCTTATTTCATTTATTATTGTTGTTAATACATGTTGTTTATGACTCTATGCCTTATGTTTTATTTATGTTGCATTTATTTTATGTCACTCACACCGTTATATCTGACCCCTGTAGTTTTAGCAGTTAGGGTTATCTCTATCATCATGTTTTACAGGTAGGTACCTATAGCTTGAGATTTGGATGCATGAGATAGAATGATGTTATGACTTATGTAAATTGTAAAAGAATGTGTTGTAGAAGAAAGAATTTGTAATTCAAAGTGTTTGTTTTTCGTCGTGCTTTGTAAAGAATTAATATAATAAAAGTTGAAAAAAATTTCTGTGATTTGGCTATGTTTATTATTACAATTGAGGTTGATGCTGAAAATTGTGCCACGTATTTCCGAGATATTATATTGAAAATTCGGGCCGCTATAGTTTATACCACACTCACTAACTGAAATAGCTAGTGTCTATTAGGGGGTTTTAAAGACTCGCTCGTTGTTTTGCTATTACACTATTACATATAATATTGCCGTTCAACTGTTATGACATGCAATAATAATAATTATAGTTGTTGTTTGGTAGTAGCTGCAAAGCTTTACACTCTTCAATTGACGACATATTTATTTCTTGCAATAGTGGTAAGAGCTTTATTATTTGTATAATTAGCATTACTAGTTGCAGTTGAAAATGGTAGGATGAGGTAAGTAAGAATTAACAAAAAATACACTCAATTAAAACACACTATAAATCTATTATATATTAACTCTACTTGAAATCCATACAATAACACTCGCTAGCGAGTTTAGTTGTACTCAATTCTCAGAAATTTGTTGAACATTAAATGTATACAACTACACTCACTATCTGAGATAGCGAGTTCAGTTTAACTAGACTCACTATCTCAGATAGCAAGTGTTGTTGTACTCATTTTTCAGAGAAATTTTGAAAATGAAATATATACAACTACACTCTCTATCTGAGATAGCGAGTCTAGTTCAACTGAGCTCGCTATCTTGAATAAAGAGTGTAGATCTATACATTTGTATGTTTAAATTTTTTCTAAAAAATAAGTACAACTACACTTGCTATCTGTGATAGCAAGTTCAGTTGAACTAGATTCGCTATCTGAGATAGCGAGTATAATTATATACATTTCAGGTAGAAATTTTATGTTCAAAATTTTTCTAAAAAATGAGTACAACTATACTCGTTATCTAAGATAGCAATGTCAGTTAAACTAGACTTGCTATTTGCGATAGCAAGTGTAGTTATATACATTTCAGATAAACATTGCATGTTCAAAATTTCTCTGAAAAATGAGTAAAACTACACTCGCTATCTGAGATAGCGAGTTTATTTGAACTAGACTTGCTATCTGAGTTAGCCTAGTAGGTCAAGTTGGTAAATAGTTTCAAAATTGGGTCAGTTTGATAAATACTTTCAAAAAGTGGGTCATTTTGGTAAAAAATCTAATATAAGCTCCTACATGTTGACAACTATTTAGATCTATAATCGTTTGCTAAATATGCATAATATGCATATTTTCTCTCGACACAGCAGTTGTTTATTATTTATGCATTTTTTGTATTTTTTGCTACAGTAGATTGCTATAAATGAGAGTAGATTTGAGAGAAATGCATATTATACATGATCCAACTTCACTTTGCGTCCGACGAAAAAAATTAATTTTTATTCCTCCGACGTAACTTTACTTTGCGTCCGACGAAAAAAAATTATTTTTTATTCTTCCGACGTAACTTCACTTTCCGTCCCTAAAAAAGAATTAATAAACCGTAATAAAAAAACTCAGAAAAAGTCAATAAAGCCAAAAAAAATCACAAAAGGTGTCGGATGCAACATCACTCTGTGTCTGACCATTTTTTTGTTTTTTTTTCCTCTTCCGACGCAAAGTGAAGTTCCACCTACCTATTAAAAAAATAATTAAATTCTTCCGACACAACTTCAAATTCCGTCTGATATGAGATTTTTATTATTTTAAATTAAATTACTATAAAATACAAATTCGACTGACCATAATAAAGAGGCAAAACATTATATGCATTTATGCATTTTTTAACAATCACGACTTTAATAATCACGACTGTAGATGCTCTTAAATAATAAAAACTCCATTACATCCCTCGGTCCCTCCCTTTCGAATTTGACAATGACTTCTCCCAAATCCTACTTTGATGCATAAAAAGCTCTCTTTAACACAGAATGATATTAAAGTGAGAACCACTAAAAGGCGCTAAAATCTACTAGTAAACCTCTTAAACAAAATGTAATTACTAATCAAGAAGGATGACCCCCACCAAATTTAACTAAAATGTCCCTCGTCAAGCATAGGATTCTGCCATACAAAATTTCAGACCAATGCATGATCACACTCACACCCCCCAACAGACAAAGTGCATCTCCATTTCCTTCGCCTCCCCCCCCCCCCCCCCCCCCCCCCAACAAACAAAGTAAACAAACCAACTTTTTCGGTCTTTGAATTCTCTGAAATTCACCTTTCCAAAACTGCAACCAAAAAGAGAAAGCTACGTATTTTACTGAAACCCATACTAACTACGTTCCCAATCCTACTCCATTTCAATACTGTTTTAAATTTATAATTAAAAAATAAAAATAAAAAAAACAGTCTCGGTTTCCAAGAGTCCTCATCTTCTCTTCCAAACACCAACAAATTAACAACAAAAGTAATTAATCAAGCTAATTAATTACATCCAATTAATCACCGCTTAATCAGAATCCGGGGTCGCTTCTGCACCGTGCCAATACCACATCTAAAAACAACAAAAACAGAAAAAAAAATAGTTAAATTAAAACTCAATTCATTAATTAGTTTGCTAAACTGGAAATTATTACCTTTACCACTGAACGAGCGCTTGCAATGTGCGATCGCGCTTTGAATCCCGTCCTCCTCCAACTGACGTGGCGGCGTTGACTGCACCGCTGCCACAGCCGACGACGCGGACCTGCTCTTCCTCAACCTCTTCGCCGACGACGACGACGACGCGGTAACGTTACCGGAGGACGAGAATCGTGGCCTGTAGAACGACAGCGGCTTGATCTTGTTGAGATACTTATGAACCTTCGAAGCCTTTGACGGTGACGTCACCGCGTCTTCCGAGCAGGATCTGCTGCTGCTGCTGCTGCTGCTGCGGTTGTTTGATCTTCTAGAAGATGCGTGATCTCGATAGAAAATGTCCTCCATTTTGATTTTTCTGGAATTTGGATGTTTCTTGAAACGCAGGAAGAAGGTGCGGATTTTGGTGGCGAATTTGAGGAGGGAAGACGGGAAATTTGAGGAGGTGGGAGTGGCTGCCGTGAAGAAGAGCTCGTCGGAGACGGTGGAATCGGAGGTTGAGTTGTGGTCGGAATGTTGATCGTCTTCTTCCTCGGGGATGGAGAGCTGGAGGTCGGCACGGAGGATGGTGGCAATGGTGGTGGTGGTGCGCAGGTTAGCTTGCTGAGCACCGTTTTTGAGGAGGGTCGGTGAGTCCATGATGATTGATGTGAGTATGGTTTTTTTGGATTTGGTTGTGTCTTCTTCTTATTAGTTTTAGATGAATGGATTGACTTTTTTGGTAATTTTTTTTAGCTTTTTGTTCATGTGCTCTTCACGTGAGAGGAATTTGTTTTGTTTTTTCAGAGAGTAATATGCTTTAGCCACTACCAATTTCACTATTATTTTCTTCACTACTTTAGGTGGCATACTTTTATTGGAGAGTTTCCCCACCAATTTTATCTTTTCCTAGCTATTGGAGTGTGCCACCTAAGATAGTGAAGAGAAATGTAGTGAAGTTGGTAGTGGATGTAGCATTACTCAAGAATTAAGGACTTTTTTTCGTACTAAGCCACTTTTGAAAATATTTGCGATTATAGGACAGTTTCCAAATTATTAGCGCTATTAGACTACTTGGCGTTATATCAGCAACGGCCGCTATTCTCGTTAGCAGCATCTTCAGTTTAAAAGTCGCTAATGAAAATAACGGTCTATGTTTTAAAATATTTGAAATTTTTTGTTTGTTGTCATTATTCTCACTAGCGACCGAAGTATTAAGACACTTAGCAATTTTTAGAGAACTTTTGTTCTTTTGGAAGAAAAAAAAATTAAAACTGAGGACGTTAGTCCGAATTGCGACCTTAGTAGAAGACTAAATCTCCTTGCTCTCTGTAAAATTTGTAAAATAATCATCCAACTAAGGCTGCTATTGAGATTAGCGACCTTAGTATACTTTGGTCGCTATTCACAATAGCGATCTCAGTAGAAAACTCAATCTCGTTGTCCTTTGTAAAATTTGCAAAATAGTCACACAAACTAAGGTCTCTATTTGTAATAGCGACCATAGTACAATAAAGACCTCTATTCCGAATAGCAACCTCAGTTTCAAAAATAAATTGATAGTCAAATATATAGAGCTTTTGGTCTCCAGATTTAACTTTGTGTTGGAACACAGTTCATTGAAAGGCACTAATCCCATTAGTGACTTCATATATCTTTTGGTCACTAATAGGAATAGCGACAGTAAACAAAATTTCAAAAGTTTTTTAAATAGATGTCGCTATTCCATTAGCGACATCTAAATAGAATAAGCTATTAATGAGAATAGCGGCTGCTGCTGACATGACATCAAGTAGCCTACGAGCACTAATAGTTGAACTTCCAAGTTGCAGAAGACTTGGAAAATTTGCAACTATTCTTATACATTTCTCAAGGTCAAGCATCCATCTTTGGTGACCCAAAAAAGCGAGATAAATTCGATAATTTTTTTATTTTTTATATGAGCAATGAGATAATCTTTTTGAATACTGGAATACATTTCTAATCTCTAATATTATAATGGGAGAAGGTCTTAGTGTCATTTGTGAATCTATCAACGCGTTCATTACACATGCATAACTAATATGAAGGAGATCTCAGGTTCGAGTCCTCACTACGTCAGGTTGTTTATTTAAAATTTTTTAATATATTAAATGTGCATCACACGTGTAAATTACTATCTATCTATCTATCAATAATATAATATATAATCTACTATTATAATGGAAGAGTTGGAATTGTAAATCTACCTACTTACATGCAAAGCTAACTCTCTCCCATTATAGTCTTTACATTTACTTTTAAAATTATACAATCCTATTTATTAAGACATATCGCACGTGTAAATCAAAATTTTTACTTCAATTTTTTTTTACAAATTAATACGTGCATCGCGCGTGTGTATTACTAGTTAAAAGTTAATTAGAGAAAAACAATTATTTGCTGTCTGTACGGTCTTAATCAAAAAATAATTATGGTTTTGCATATATATTTTTATATATGAAATTTCTCTTCTCTTCAATCTGTATAGAGATTAGAGTCTAATCTCTAATTCTCTTTTCTCTAATGGAAAAGGCCTTATTGTCATTTGTAAATCTACCAATGTGTGCAACACACGTGTATAACTATTATAACTGAGATCTTAGGTTCAAATCCAGACTATGTCTAAATTTTTACTTAAAAAAAACTATATTTATTAAGACGTACATCGTACGTGTAAATTACTAGTAATTATTTAATCAAAGCACACGTACAAACCAACAAACCTAGACTATGCTAGTATAATGTGTATTAGGCCCTAAACTGCGAAGTTATAGAATGATCAGGAAATTGCACCAGTATACCTGCAGCAGTACAATCTTAATGTTAGGAAATTGCAGCAGTATTTTTTTTTTTTTAAAACTTCACAATATTAATAATGTTATCCAATTTATGAGATCTTTTAGGTAAGGGTGGCAATTGGCCCGAATCCGATCCGGATCTGCCTTGGTCCGATCTGATAATTAGCAGGTTTGGACTAATATTTCTCATTTTGGGCAGAGCTTGGGCTCAATTTTTAGGACCAAAAAAAATTCGGGCCGGACTGGGGCCCAAGTACTTAGGCCCGATAAACCCGAATCAAATTTTTATATGTGCATATGTATATTTTTGTATACATCGTATATATTTATATATAACTTTTTTAAAAGAGAATGTCCACTCGCGAACCTAATTAGCTTAGTCATATCAATTAGAGAAGATGCACTTGGGAGAGGAGTAGTTCTCAAGCAGCTTAGTCAAACACCTTATATTTATATATAACTAGGAAGAAGATGCAGGGGAGTCACTAGCTCTTCTAGGAATTGATATGAGTAAGCTAATTAGTTCCTAGATATTTATATATAACTAGGAAGAAGATGCACTTGGGAGAGGAGAAGGAGTAGTTCTCAAGCAGGGGAGTCACTAGCTCTCATCGATTGAGACATCACAGCTTTTGGTTTAGTTGATGTATTCCTATTTTGATGTATTTTGTTCTTTGTTCAGGCTGTAGTTTCCTCCTCAGGTGAACTTTGATGTTGATCGCCTTCGAGCTAACTATGTAATTTTATTGACTGTTTCGTTATTTTTTTTTTAATGAAGTGATGATTTAGTCATCTTCTAATCCAACAAAAAAAAAAAAAAAAAAAAAAAAAACCACTTGGTCGTTTAAAAATTTATTAGGACAAACAAGCTTGTTAAAATTGACTTAAACATTTTTTGATATTAGACTAAATTTTCTCAAGTGCTAATCACACGTGATTTTTTATTTTATTTAGAGGGATCGCTAACTCGCTATTAAATGAAATACTTAATGTAAAAGTTTATATTTTGTTAAATATAGTTTTATGTAGAGGGTCTACTAGACAGCGTAAGAAATAATTTCCTTCTAAGACTTTTTTTTTATCTTTTAAAACCAGACCTTAACCACACACCCACACTTACCGGGAGATTTTTTTGTGCAAGTGGAAGTCACACTCTCGATCTCTCTTACTAGCAAAAAGACTTACAGTCGACCACGCTAATATCAGCACTTCTATGACTTATTAAGAGTCTGATTTTCATATATGTTCTTTAGTGGTTGTAGTTTGGTATTAGAGGTGTTATCCGTCTCTTTCTAAACTTATCACATACTCCTTCCGTTTCAAAATATAAGTCATTCTAGATTTCTACACGGGTATTAAGAAAAATATAAGATTGTCAAAAAGTATTAACATTCTTGATATTTGAAACTTATTAGAGCACTAGATTTGTCCGTGGGCATGTGCCTTCGGCACGTCTTCGGAACGATACAAAACACAAAAAATACTGTAAATAGAAAAAACAACAATTATGTAACTCAAGTTTGAATACTATGACAATAATCAATTGTAAATAAAAGTCAATGTTTTCATTGGTATGTGTTGAAAAAAATTATAAATGGGGTGTAAAATCTAACTTCTTAGAACTTTAAGTGTGGAAAATGATAAAATTTAACAGTTGAAGAGATATAATTGCTATTTTCAATATAACATGTGCAATATAAAAACATAAAAATCCTGAAAATTTACAAACCCGAAATCTTAAAATCTAAATTTCTAAGTAAAGAAAGAATGGGGAGAGAGATAGGGAGAGAGAGAGAAAGAGAAAAATATGAAAAAGTGAAGAGAGAAGAGAGAGAGAGTAATAAAGTAATGAGTTTTTTAGTTTTGGGGGAAAAATTTTTGGTTTTGGGGTTTAAAATTTTGGGAGGAAAAATGTGTTTTGTGAGGTTAGATCTGGGTCTTTGATTTTGGGGGGATTGAAGGTAAGGCACTTGCTAGCTTTCTTTGTGTTTTATTATATAGATATGTAGTCGTTGGCTATATATCCAAAAAAAAGATAAAAACTGCTGTAGTCGTCGTCTATTTACCCATTTTTTGGGTTTGAGATGAATAGTAGACGTCTAAATTTGGCAGCGAAATTGGCATTATGCATATTATAGAAATCGGAAGATGATATGCTATCTGAGGAAATATATTGAGCGGATGTCAAATGATATGCCGTTTGGAAAAAGTAAAAAAAAAATAAAAAACAAAAAAAAGGGGGAGACGGCAGAACATATGCCGTTTGAGGATTTTTTTTTTAAAAAGGGCCAAATGTGTTGGACGGGAGATCATCTCCCGTCCTTCACAATTTTATTTTATTTTCATCAGACGGCAGAACATCTGCCGTCTTTCAAAAAAAAATTGAAATTTTTTCGGACGGTAAATCATGTTCCGTTTGATAAAAAAAAATCATTTTTTGAGTATTCACCACTGCAAGGCTACCCATATTTGCTATTTCTATATTGTCCATATACCCATTTTTTTTTAACTCAAACGACTACAGATGCTCTTAATTAGCTATCAACTGTAAAATGTCCAATTTTTCATCTTCTATAATTTTAGTATTACTTATTTTATTTTTAAAAATACGTTTAAATTGGAAATCTCATAAAAAAATATTTGAAGGATATTTAAGAATGACGAGACATTTGTCTCAAAAATTTAAAGTGACTTACATTTTGAAACAAAAATATAAACTAAAATGACTGATATTTTAAAACGGATGGAGTATGTTTAGACACTTTCTTCGTAGGTGTGGTTTCTTTGTCAAACACCTTATCATTGACCATGTAAAACTATATTTTATTTTAATGAATTTGGCTGGAGTCCTTCATTGGCTCTATTCTTATTATTACCAAATTTAAATTAAAAAAAAAACAATTTTCACATCTAAAATCTTTGTTTCGTACTTCGAAATTGACCTTCATAACATAACATATATAACAGAACGACACTATATACGACTTTGATGTACGAACAAATTATATTTTTATTCTTTATGTTTTAAAGCAAATACACTACTTTGATCAGTGTAGGTTATACACCAAATCTCAGTCCGCACATAATATTAGATAATTGATCAATTACAGTGTTGGCAACCGGGTCGGGTCGACCCACAGTCCGCCCAGAACCGCCCGCTATCAGCCTGGATCCGTTAGACCCGGTCCGGATTCGGGTAAAGGGATAAAACCAGCTCGTGACCTGACACGTAACCCACCGGGTCGAACGTTGGATCCGGATGGATCAAATGGTTGCAAATGCAGCGGTTGCTGCTGTTTTATTATTATAATAAAAATCTCCTATATTCACTCAAAATTTTCCCACAAATTCAATATATTCTTCATCTATCAACTCTCTTACTCTCTCCACTACTGCTACTCTCATTCTACTTCAACGCAGAAGCAACAAAAGTGAAAATTTTCGACCGCGTCGAATTCATGTCGAAGATTGAAGTCTAATACCAACTCTCACTACTACTCAAATTCATGTCGAAACTCATTCTCTCGCTTTCTCTACGACTCTACTACATACTTTTTCAAGTGAAGAAGCTTATTTTTCTTCAAATCTCGCCGTCAACTCTACTCTCCTCATCATTTAATCTCTCAACTCCATATTTGTAAAGTACGGTATCAAAATTTTTCAACTCTCTCAACTATTTATTATTGTTGTAGCTTTATTTGTTTTAGTAAACTTGTTTGTTGGTTTTTTGCTACTCTCAACTTTCTCAACCCACCTACCATTTTTTAGATTTTGTTTTCACATACACTATTAGTACCTCAACTCTCTCGACCATCCTATATTGTTTTTCATTTCTTCACATACACTACTAATACACGTACTAGAAATTATTTTTTCACATACACTACTACTATACTACATTTATCATGCCACGATCACAAGGTAGCGGCCATGGTCAAAGTGGACAAGATTCCACTAGTTCATCTCGCTGGTCTTCAATAATCCCGCAATTAGCTAGATATCAAATATAACCCTAACATTAATACAGATTATGAAAGTGTTTATCCACACGATTATGATCATGACACACAACATCGATTTGGAAGGCCAGTCTCCGAGAGAAAAATGCTAGCTATTGACACACAAACACATTACACACAACCCGCACAACCCACTCCTAGTAGAAAATATAGAGGCCAAACTACTGAATCCACAAATTTTATGATTTTATCCCAAACGAGGACAATCCTAACATTGGATATAAGATTTCTAAAACATGTAACACCCGTTAAAAATGGAAGAAGGGTGAGGGGACAGGTACAAATTACAAATGTACACCTCAAACTAGTACAAGACTAACAAACCCAACAAAAGATCAACCTTAGAACCGGACAAGTAGATAGTCATAACTATGATCATGAAATCGTTCTTCGGGAAATGACAATATTAGTTATTAAGGAAGAGATACCATTTTCCTATTTCGAGAGTTTGAACCGAGAGCCTTTAACCAAAATGCACTAAATTCATATTTCAAAAGAATTTCTAGAAGCACACTTAAGACCGATTGTTTTTAACTTTATTCTGAAATGAGAGATGCTTTAATTGCACTTTTGTATTCTTTCACTTATAAAGTATTGTTAACTTCCGATTGTTGAAAATGTTGTAACAAGATTCCGAAAATAAGCATTACTTGTCATTAGAGCAATAGTGATTGGCTCATTCAATATTATATCACTTGCCGCTTTGTCGTACCCCATAATGATATGATTATCGCAACACGTATTTTAGATATTTGTGATTTATTTCATATTCGCGGTAAAAAAATTTAGAATAGTTTTGATAATGCCTACAACAACATTAAGTCGATTAGTACATTACAACAACAGTTAGGTCCTTCATATTTTAAAATTTTTCAAGTTAGATGTGCATGTCATATTTTATATTTATATGTACAAGATTAATTTGAAAGTAGTTGATCCATATGTGAATGCAATTAGAAATAATGTACATTTCATCGCTTTGAATGGTAATATGCTTCAACAATTTAAAGAATGGCGTAATCTTAATGGAGTACATTTTTAAAAATTTCTTGGAGATGTTAAACACCGATGAAATTCTACTTTCGACTTATTAAATGTTGTTACTCAATACAAAATGGTTATAAATAATTTTTGTCCTGCAAAAAAAAGGAAAATTTTCAAATGACTCCCGAATCATGGTATTTTGCCAAAAATTTGTTAAAATTTTTGAACCTTTTAAAACTGTAACTGTGAAGTTTTCAAAATTTTATGATTGCACTTCTAACAGAATTTTTTTCCAATAATTATTATGATGCAAACTTTTTAAGAAATGCTTTTAGACTCTCACATTAGCCATATTTTTATTCTCGCTTATAATAAAATTTTAAAGTATTTTAATTATTCTCATATGTTGTATTGTATTGCTACTAAATGGGTCCTCGTATCAAATTAGCGGGTATGAATAGTTTGATTGAAATATTTTAAGTTTTACTTGAAGAAGACTCTCAACAAGAATGTAATGATTATTTAGAACAATATGACTTGACAATGAAGAACTTGTATGATTTTTATGATAGAACTTATGTATCTAGTGGAACAACACGCCAAAGTTGTATATAAACTTCTTTTTCTTCTTCTAGATGTTAAGGTAAGAGTACATTAGAAGATATCACTGCTAATTTACTTGTTCGTATTCAATCTAAAAAACCTAGGACTAATGCACCTAATGAATTAAACTGATATAATTCACAAGATAGTGAGAATTCTAGTTCTAAAATTGAAGTGTTACAATGGTGAAAATAACATGAAACTTTTTTTTTTCCAATTCTTTCACATATGGCTAGAGATATAATAACTCCTCGTGCATATAGTTGCATCAGAAAATATTTTTTCTTCAAATGACCGGATTTTAACAAATTACAGAAATTGTATGAAGCTGGATTTATTGGAGATGCTCGTGTGCAATGAAGATTGAATGAAAGCTGAAGTCATAACTCAAGGAAAAGTAGTAGACACCTTAACAAGTGGAAGCAACTCACCTGATAATCAACAAGCTGAGTAGAGAATTTAGGGCGATGAGATCCTAGATTTAGGTTAAGTAAGGGTGCACGACAGTAGTCTAATATCCTCTATTCAATCTAACTCTATATTATCTTCTTAAACTTGTAATTCAATATATTTGTATGATTTTTTTTAATTTTTATTACATGTATTTGTGTGTAATTTGATTATTATAAAATCTTATCCAAATTTGAAATGAATAATATCTACAATTTTGTTTCATTCTTAAACATATTCTACATTTATCTAATTTTTTTGAGTTAAAGTGTTAAACAAACAGAAAAAGTATTAAAATACCAGGCCAACTTGGCCCAGTCCGGATTAGACTTGTAAGGGATCGCGGGTTAGTTCGGGTCGTTGTTTTGGAATTCAAACCTAGACTGACCCAGCCCGGGTATTCACCCAACCCGGCTTGGGCCTGCCCGTTACCCGAGCAGAGCCGCCGGTTTGGGCTCGAATACATGTCATAAAAACTGATATAGGGTAAGTGACGTGGTCCCATCTGGACCACCAGATCTCCTCAGACTTCACTCCCCTGTAATCAAGTCAAACGAGTCAAACTGGCTTCAGCCCATTCAGGCCCACAGGCAAACGGGTACGACCCAGTCCGTTAGGGTTTCAGACCCGTTTACCCCTGCCTATAAGTACCAGACCCCCCCCTCATTTCTGAAGGCAATAAACTTTTTCCCACCTGAATCCTAGCTATTGTTGCTTTCTCAGTGACTGACTAGATCGTTGGAGGGCCTGTTGCCGGGACTTCTCCCGGTATTTTTAGGCAGTGTGCAGGTACAGAAGACCGAGCCGAGCCTCAGAGATCCGAGCCGAGCTACTAGATCCGAGCCGAGCACCCAGCCTCTACCTTTCTCCTATTACTTCCGAGCCGGTCCTACGGCCTAGGATCGGATCAACGTCAGTACCATATTTTTCGCTACACAAATTACAAGAACTCACACATGTTGTCCCCACACCCCAAAAACAAAAAGCATAAAAAACTCTTAAAAAATCTGCATTTCTTAGATTCTTTATGCGACTTCATTCGAGTTCATCTTTAGCCATATAGGCCTCCATTTTCGCTTATCTCCTAATCGAATCACAAACGATCATGGTGCCGTTCCAATCATGAAAGGGATCTGTGGAATGGCACCGCTGCGCGTTTGGACCACCATTGCAGCGATAAGATACAAATCAAGCAGAAAAAGAAGAACAAATAGGAAAAAGAAAACTTAATTCATTCATTCATTCATATCCCTCAATCTTTATTACAGCTTTTCTTATAGGGAAGAAGACGGAAGGAGCAAATGTGATCTGCAAATCACCGCTCAACACGTGGCACGTGCAGCGCACGTAGATACACAGTGAAAACGGTAATTCTGACACCTCTAACAAACTACTGGGCCCCACGCTGGCTACAGCGGGGGTGTTTATTACAAAAGACCCAACATTTAAGCGAAATAGACCCTGGAAGAAGAAAAATGCTATATGGACTGATACGCAACTATTCTGGACTGATACGCAAGAGTTTCATATTCCCCCTTCTTCTTCAAATACAGGGAGACCTGTATCATCCCTTCCCCCATAAAATGGAGCTTCCAAGGTTGGACGAAAACCAGGGAAGCGACGGTGAACGTCCCAAAACTCTTCCCACGTGGCTTCAGCATCAGTTCCTCCCTTCCATCGAATGAGTACTTCCACCGTAGCTACTCCCTTCTTCCCTACCACCCTTTTATTGAGCACTTGTGCAGGTTGGAGGGGTTCTTCACAGAAATAAGCAGGGTGAGTGGTTTGTAGTTTATCAGGATCTCCCAGGTGTTTCTTGAGCTGAGATACGTGAAAAACATTGTGTATCTTGGAGGACGGAGGTAATTGTAGCTTGTATGCGACAGTCCCAACTTTTTCCAAAATCAAATAGGGACCATAATATAGCTGCGACAGCTTGTGGACTCTTCTTCCTCCCACAGAGCTCTGCCGATAGGGCTGTAGCTTGAGGTACACTAGATCTCCAACCGCATACTCAGTGTCAGTTCTGTTTTTATCAGCTAGGCTCCTCATTCGATCCTGGGCCTTCTTCAAATTGTCCTTCAAGAGTCGCAGGACCACATCCCTCTCTATGAGGCTTTCCTCTACCTCTAGCAACTTCGCAGTCTTGGGGATGTAGGGAGCAAGAGAAGGTGGAGGTTTTCCATAGAGGACTTGGTACAGGGAGTACTTGGTGGCACTGTGGGAGCTGGTATTATACCAATACTCCGCCCAGGGAAGCATGTTAACCCAGGTAGATGGCTTGTAAGCGCAAAAGCAGCGGAGGTATGTCTCGAGCGTCCTGTTTACTACCTCAAATTGGCCGTCGGTTTGGGGGTGAAAGGCGGTGCTCATGCGGAGTTGGGTGCCTTGTAGCTTGAATAGCTCCTTCCAAAAAACGCTCGTGAACACTGGGTCCCTATCACTCACAATTGTAGAGGGGATCCCATACAACTTGATAATGTTGTGAACGAAAACCTCAGCGATCTGCTTAGCAGTGTATGGATGCGAGATTGGAATGAAATGTGCGTATTTGGAGAGCCTGTCGACTACTACCAGTATGGTCGTCTTGCCCCAGCTCTTCGGCAACCCCTCGATAAAATCCATGCTCAAATCCTCCCACACTTGCTCAGGGACTGGCAGGGGCTGCAGTAAACCCGATGGCTTCTGGTTATTGTACTTACACCGTTGGCACACTTCACACTCCCTGATGTAGCTTTTAAGCATCCCCTTCAATCCTTTCCAATAAGCGACTTTTTGTAATCTCGATAGAGTCTTCTCATAGCCTGAATGCCCTCCTTGTGGTGAGTCATGGTGTAGTTGAAGCAGTCGAGTGACGAGAGGGGATGTGGGGTTGAGCAACACTCGACCTTTGTAGAAATATAGTCCATGTTGGTGGCTAAGTTTGGACTGGCTAGAGCCTCCTTGATTGATTTTTTCCTGAACGTTGGCATAGAATGGATCCCTTTTTACTTCTTCCTTCAACTCCTCCAACCAAGCAGGTTTAACTACTGTCAGGGTTTGCATCTGAGGTTCTTCAAAGACTCGAGATAACCCATCAGCACCTTTATTATCCTTCCCTTTCTTATATTCCACCGTGAATTGGTAGCCGTGCAGCTTCCACAACCAGGTGTGCTGAGCCTCCGTCTCCAATTTCTGCTCAAGCAAATATTTAAGGGGTTTGTGATCAGTTACTATCGTGAATTCTCTGCCCAGGAGATAATGTCTCCATTTTTTAACTGCGAGGAGGATAGCGAGCATTTCTTTTTCATAGGCTGAGAGGTGCTTGCTCTTTCCCTTCAATTCTTTGCTAAGGTAAGCTACGGGGTGCCCGGATTGCATCAGGATCGCTCCAATGCCTGTGCCAGCCGCGTCGCATTCTAGAGTGAATCGAACACTAAAGTTAGGCAAGGTGAGCACGGGGGGAGAAGTTAGAGCAATTTTCAAAGCTTCGAATGCGGCTTGAGCTGATGGCGACCAGTGGAAGGATTCTTTCTTAGTGAGAGCAACAAGTGGGGCTGAGATCGAAGCATATCTTTCAATAAACTTGCGATAATACCCTGCAAGACCTAGAAATCCTCTCAATGCCTTCAAGGTGCGGGGCACTGGCCATTGCTGAATGGCGGAGATTTTGCTTGGATCCACCGACACTCCTGCGTCAGACACAATATGACCCAAATAGGCAACCTCATTGACTGCGAACATGCATTTGCTTCGCTTGGCACTCAGGGAGTTTTCTTCTAGCAGTTGTAAAACCAACTTCAAATGAAGAGTATGCTCCTGGAGTGTTCGGCTATAGACTAATATGTCATCGAAAAAAACCAAGACAAATTTCCGGAGATAGGGCTTGAAGATCTCATTCATTAAAGATTGAAACGTTGAGGGGGCATTGGTGAGGCCAAATGGCATTACAACATACTCGTAATGCCCTTCGTGTGTCTTGAACGCCGTCTTGGGAATATCCTCCTCCTTCATTCTAATTTGGTGATAGCCGCTTCGAAGGTCCAACTTACTAAACACCGTGGCCCCTTGCAACTCATCCAAGAGCTCGTCGATGACTGGAATTGGATACTTATCCTTGATTGTCATCTTGTTGAGGGCTCTGTAGTCGACACAAAGCCTCCATGTTCCATCAGGTTTCTTAACCATAACTACGGGGGAAGCATAGGAGCTCATACTGGGACGGATCACTCCTGATTGAAGCATCTCGTTGATGAGTTTCTCTATCTCATTCTTGTGGTGCCATGGATGCTTGTAGGGTCTTAAGCTGATTGGGTGTGAGTTGGGAAGCAGGGGAATGCAGTGGTCATGGGTTCTGTGCGGAGGAAGAGTAGGGCTTGGTTGAAACACCTTGTCGAAGCTGAGTAGCAATCGGGATATGGCAGAGGGTAAGGGAGTCTCAGCTATGGCGTCGACGGGAGGGGAAGTAGCATCAGGGCAGGCTTGAATCCCCAACAGATACCCTCTTCTCAGATGAGCAAGGGTCTTGACAAAAGATTTGGTTGAAGCAATCTCCAACCCTTTACTATTGATACCCCGTAGGATTTTGATCTCACCATCCTTCTCAAAATGCAGGGAGTGATCCTGATAGCTAAGACAAACTCCACTCAGTGTCTTTATCCACTCAACCCCCAATACTAACTGACTGCTTCGTAATGGAAGCACATGAAAATTTGCTTTGATGATCATGCCTTGACAGCTGAACTCTACACCCTCGCAAACTCCTTCACAACTGAGCTTTTCTCCACCGGCAATGGTGACTCCAAAGCCCCCAATCTTACTGACAGACAGTTTGCAGCGCTTTGCCACAGCCATGTCGATGAAGTTGTGAGTGGATCCCGTGTCAAGTAGAGCGTACACCTCCTTCTCAGCAATAGTCTCCTTCAATCTCAAAGTCTGAGGCGCCTCAGTGCCAATCATGGCCTCAAGGGAAATGGTAGGGTGCACAGGTTGCCCCATTTCTTCATGAAATTCACTACTACTGATGTTCTGGGCCTCACCCACGGGTGAGACCAATACAGCGGGAACATCTTCTACGGATGCATCGTCAACACTATACTCTCCTTCGATTTGCATGAGAGATCGCCCCGCACACCGATGCCCCTTCACCCATTTTTCATCGCATCGAAAACACAGTCCTTGCGCTTTCCTCTCCGCCACAATTTTATCAAATTGAGTCAGTTTTGGCACTCCAACTGAAGGAGCTCTGCTATCTGTAGGAGTTAGGCGAGGGGTTACCTTGTCTGGCGAGAGTGTGGTAGGATTGGATCCTTGCTTGGCAGGGTATCCTTGGAATTTGGAAGCCTTCCTTTGGCACATGAGGATCGTTTCCCGAGCAACAGCCTCCTGATACGCTGCCGTCACAGTGCTGGGGTGTTTTAGCAATACTTCTTGTTGAACTTCCTCCTTCAAGCCTGACACAAAACAGTCTACGAGCACCCCCATGTCGAGGGGTTTGCTAAGATGACTGTACCTAATGAATTCCTTGTGATATTCATGAACGGATCCAACCTGTCGGAGCTTGAGCAACGTGGCGGTGGGATTTTGCAATTCCGTTGGTCCGAATTGGAGCATCAACTCTTTCTTCAAAGTTCCCCAATCACAATTTTCCCCACACTGCCTCTTATACCACCTCCACCAAAGGAGAGCGTCTC
This sequence comes from Hemerocallis citrina, assembly GCA_017893485.1. Classification (NCBI taxonomy): domain Eukaryota; kingdom Viridiplantae; phylum Streptophyta; class Magnoliopsida; order Asparagales; family Asphodelaceae; genus Hemerocallis; species Hemerocallis citrina. The sequence continues at coordinate 13,198,520 of CM030364.1, read as the reverse complement.
CTCGCAGGAAGTAAACACAAAAATCCACTTGTGATCTGGTGTCGACTCGCTGGGTATCAAAGTGGTGTTCCAAGTGGAAGATCCAATTGCTAATGTCCCCTGTGCCATCAAACAGTGGAATCTCGAGTTTGGTATGTTTTGGGAAGACGGATAGGTACCTGCCGGGTTCTTCCTCGCCTCGAACCCATCGGTAGGATTCGCGAGAGTTTGGGTGTGGAGAAATTAGGCTGGAGCCTGAAGAGGGATTGGGACCACCTGAGGGGAGGGACTCCCTGTCAGCTAGGCGTCGGAGAAGACTGCGGATGTCGTCGTTGGCCAACTGCAACCCATTGATCTGGTTCTGGATGGTTCCCAACGTGAGCTCTAGATCCCCCACCCTCTGGGTTAGATCGGTCGACTGTTGAGGACCAGCACCCTGAGGGCCAGTTCCTCGCGTCAACGGGCTTGTCGACCCAAGTCCGGAGTTTCCCCCAGTCTCGAAGGTCTGTAAGCGCTCGATCGGTGAGGTGGGGTTCAAAGGATCCGTCAGCTCTGATACCAATGGTGCCGTTCCAATCATGAAAGGGATCTGTGGAATGGCACCGCTGCGCGTTTGGACCACCATTGCAGCGATAAGATACAAATCAAGCAGAAAAAGAAGAACAAATAGGAAAAAGAAAACTTAATTCATTCATTCATTCATATCCCTCATTCTTTATTACAGCTTTTCTTATAGGGAAGAAGACGGAAGGAGCAAATGTGATCTGCAAATCACCGCTCAACACGTGGCACGTGCAGCGCACGTAGATACACAGTGAAAACGGTAATTCTGACACCTCTAACAAACTACTGGGCCCCACGCTGGCTACAGCGGGGGTGTTTATTACAAAAGACCCAACATTTAAGCGAAATAGACCCTGGAAGAAGAAAAATGCTATATGGACTGATACGCAACTATTCTGGACTGATACGCAAGAGTTTCATATTCCCCCTTCTTCTTCAAATACAGGGAGACCTGTATCAGATCAACACCAGAGACTATTATAGAGTTAACCAAATCCCGGACTCGGAATCGTAGGTCGGCTAAAAGGAAAAGAATCTTTAAAATAGAAAACAAGATGGTGAAACCAATAGTCAAACAAAGACAGAAGAACAAAGGAAAGAAGAAAAGGTGAAAGCCAAAACAAACCTATAAGTTAGCTCGCAGAATCATGATTACTTTGAGGGAAAATTTACGCGAACCCCCTCGACTGAATTACACAAACAACGAACATTTTGTCATTTTCGCCTTGTAAACTCCTCATTCAATTAATGAAATATTTTAACCAACTGTCTTTATATAGTGATGATTGAGCTTCGGGTGAAAATATTAAGCATTGATTCTAATCCATTTACCAAACCACATGTTTTGTATTGCATGTTCTCTGGTAATAGTTTAGTACATTCATCACATGCATTCACAGTCCTGTATGCTAAAAAATGGTAAAATAACAAAATAGATATAATATTTTGTTGATTTACGGCAGTACTGAAATGTCAAAATATAGCAAATGAGAAGAAAACTTGAATCCGACTAAAAGATTTTTTAAAATATTTTTTTGGTTAAACAAAATACAACACACACATCCTACCACTTATTTCCTTCATCCAACCGTTCATCTCTTTGTTAGGTTTATGTCTTGCATACGATGTTGGATAGACGATAAGACGATGAAGGGATCGAGACGATTGAAAACGGAGTGGAGGCGAGAAACAGTCAGCGGCAACAACAGCAGAAGTTACGGTCGACCGCAACTCATGTGCGGTCGACCGACCTTTGCACGAAGTCTTCCAGCGAGGAGGACAGTCGACCGACTTGTTGGTGCGGTCGACCGTTCGCAGCGCTGATGGATTTCGGGCTTGAGTCTGGTTGATTCATGAAAAACCCAACTTACTCTTCAAGTTAGATCATGTGGGTCTTATCGTAGGATTATCTCTTATGTACTATCCAATGGCTATTGTAACAAGTTATTAACTTAGGGTTTGTCTCTAGATCTATATAAACAATTGTAACGGTTCATAGATCCCCATGATTCTATTAAGTACCGAATAGAAGAAGAGAGTACTTCATAGAGAAAGGTGAGAGAGTTTCTCCATTGTAAGCAGCATCAAGTTCCAATAGGCTTGAGAGAGGGTCGTGGTGAGAATTGTAATATTCTTGTTTCTTCTCTAGTTGAATAATATATCGGTTCTTCCTCCCTCGGATTAAGGCGAAAGCCCAACGGGGACAATTTTTGTGTGCTTTGTGCGTTTGGTGTGATATAGTCTTGCTTGGTGGTATGTGTTGATTGTGTCAAAGCCTCAACAAGATCCTCAAATTCCTAACACTCTTTACTCTATACAAAATTCTATACATATTTTCTCGTAGAATTTTTTTAAAAAAAACCAAAAAAATTTGTTAAAAAAACCTCCATTCCCTTGGACTACCGCGAAGATTTGTTTTCGGTGTTTTTTAATTAAAAAATAATCTAATTCCATCAGAAGAAACATCATATTTCGTTCGATGAATTTAAAATATATTAAAATATTTAGGACGAAACATCATGTTTATGCAATTTCCCAAATCGTTTCTCAAATATAGCACTCTACTGTAGCTATTTTGTCAAAAATGGCAAAATAGCAAACCATTGCAGCGCGTCGATTGTTAAAAAATGGAAGAAAAATTTTATGATGCGAACTCCTAACTCCCTTAACTAATATTAACAAATAATTTAATTTCTTACTAATCCTACATTTACTCTTAGCCGTTGGATTATCATTTCCTATTTCAAGACCACTCAATGACATTCTTGTAAATAAAGATAAATTATATGATTAATGTTTGTGGTTAATTTGTTGTAGATGTAAAGTTACTGATTGCAAAGGAAAGCAAGTAATGTTTCAGTTTTGAAAACTGAGATATGCATACAGACTCCATCTCTCGGAAATGCAAAGGAAAATATGAGAAAGACATCGGAGGGATCCAACGAATCTAAAGAGAGGACGAACGTTTACCAAGGGATCAGGTCCCGTCCATAGGGGAAATGGGCGGTTGAGATTCGCGACCCAAAGAAGGGCATTCGAGTGTGGCTCGAAACGTACAAGACGCCGGAGGACGCCACACGTGTGTATGATGTAGCCGCATGTGAGATCCGCGGTGCGAAGGCGAAGCTCAACTTCCCCGACGAGTCACCACCGCCGCAAAATCTGGTGCCAGCTCTGAAGAGGCGCCGCGTGGATGAGATAGATGAGGTCAAGGACAGATCGATAACGGCGACATAGTGGACAGAGACGATGGTGATGACGGTGAACTCGAGTATGGGTGGCAGGGAAGTGATAAGTTGAGGAAGAAGAAGATGGATGGAGGAAATTTTTTTAAAAAAATTCATGACATCACATGGATTACCTCTTGACACACTTTTCTAGATGATCAAGTGGTTCTTGTTATCTTATATATTAAATCATATGGGTATTTTATTTAGAATATTTAATCCAAAATGAAAAAAACTCCCACAATTAGTGGGTGCACAATTTTCAAACTGTTTTAAAATGTAAATAACGGAAATATCATTTCAAAGTAAGAAGAGAGAAATTAACTTCACTTTTAAGGGAATTATATTATATCTATATATTATGCTAATAGCAGAGAGAATGTACCCCCTATCTCTTTTCTCCATTTCAAAATAGAGAAAGGAGTTCAAAAGTAGGAATTCACACATACCTTAACATGTGCACACACTCAGCCACCACATCCGCTCAATTTTCGATCGTCCAATCGTCTAGATGCGTGAAAACATGCGTAATCAAGGATCCCGATCGCACCACGTGGCCACCCAATCACACATGTCCAATTCACTCAACAAGCGAGCCCATCACGTGATCAATTTTCCATGTCGCACCATGTCATCACATCATCTTAGCACCTTATTCCACTCAGCGGGCGAACACAGGCTCGATGGGTGATCCAGATCGCTCCAAAAATCACCCGATCGCTCTACGTCGCCACCCAATCATGCATGTCCAATTCACTCAGCGAGTGATCCCATCACGTGATCAACGTCCCATGTCGCACTATGTCATCACATCATCTTAGCACCTTATTCCACTCAGCGGGCGAACACAGGCTCGATGGGTCATCCAGATCGCTCCAAAAATCACGCGAGCACGATAAATCAATAAAAAACAACATAAAATGATTTAAAATTAGGAAATAAAATTAAAATTTCGAAATTTATTATAAAATATGGAAATTTAATTAGAATTTCTGAAAATAATTAAAAATTTGGAATCTATACAATAAATTATGCTAAACAACTTTTATCAATTCACTCAGCGGGCGAGCCCATCACGTGATCAACGTCTCATGTCACACCATGTCACCGCATCATACGGCACCTTATTCCACTTAGTGGACGAGCACAGACTTGATGGGCGATCTAGATTGCTCCAAAAATCGCACCAGTTCGATAAATTAATAAAAAAAATAACAGAAAATGATTTAAAATTAGGAAATAAAATTTAAATTACAAACATTATTATTAAATACGAAAATTTAATTAGAATTTCTGAAAAATAATTATAATTTTGGAATCTGTAGAATATATTATACTAAACCACTTTTGTCTTGAATTTTTCTCATTTTTCATTTTAAAAATAAAAAAATAGAGCAAATGTAGGAGATAACTCTCTAATCTTTCTCCATCTAAATCGGAATTGGAATCTTCATTATTATATAAATGTTATTAGATGAATTTTTTTTAAAATTTTTTACTGTTTTATTATTTTTTAAAAAAATTGTATTATATTGCACGAGTTATACTACATATTATACTATATTGTATTGTATTGTATTATATTATATAAGTTTGTGCAATCACAAGAATACACTGGTGTCTAATTATTGTTATACTAGTTACTAATTTGTATCACATAAGAACTAAAAATGTAAAAAAAACGTAAAATAGTCAAACCACTGTAGATGCCCTTACAAGAAGAGTTTGTCAAAAAAAAAGGTAATGGGTGAATAACTAACTCGCCCAACTTTTAGTCAATGCAGGTGATTCTGTCACATATATAGTTCTGTTAAAACTCTAATACACATTGGAAAGCATGTTGCAAATTTCTTTTTCTACAAAGAGTTTTTCTCTCTAGAAAAGTCTAGAGAGAGAAACTAGATCTGAAAAAGCACCCAACAAAAACCCTAGATCTACAAGCCTAAAGGCGGCGGCTACCCCTCAACACCCCCCCGCCAACCCTGTCGTCCCCAACCTTACTCCTCCATCCAGTGCGGCGAGTGCGCTCCACAAGTTGAAGCTCTCCTATCTCCAGTCGTGATGTCCACAAGTGTTCTCCTGTAGTTGGGCAGCGGTTCGTCGAAGCCGCGCGAGTCACCTTCCCAGATCGACGAAGCCAAGCGCCGTCCTGGTTCGGCGAAGCCGCGAGTTGGGCGGTGGCTGTTCGTCGAAGTTGCGCCTCGTCCCGGTTCGACGATGACCGCCATCGTGCCCCCCTAGACAGCCCGCTCACCTCCGTCCCCTTCCCCTTGTACCTCCGTCCCCTGGGCTCCCCGTCCTGCTGCGTCCAATGACGCCATCGTGCGTCGTGCGGTGGCGACGTCGCGGCGTGCGACGCCGATGGAGAGGAGCTCTTGCCCTATCCCCTTGCTTCCAGATCTGAGATGGGTTGTTTTTTGGAGTTGGGGGTTTGGGGTGGTTTGATTGGGGTTGGGGTTTGGGTTTGATTGGGGTTGGTTAGCCTTGCTAGAGGTTTGCCCGGATGTTCTTCACGCTTGCCACCATGTCCACACTCTCGGAGTTAATCACGACGTTCTGCGGCTATGATTTGATTTTTGCGAGGGTTGGTAGTGCTTGTGAAGAAGCCAGGTGTGCTTCTCTATCTGCGAGTCGCTATGATGAGCGGATTATGATGTTTTGCACGATTGTGGAGCTTGGGCCCGAAGATGGGGTCCCTCCGTGGTGTGCGCACATTTGTCTCTACTTTCGGGGTGCTTGACTCTGTGTTGATGTTGGCGCGGTGTTGGTGTTGGTTTTTGGTGTGAGAGGTGTAGATTGTGTTGTATCTAATGATTGTGGGGCTTGGGCCCGCGATGGGGTCCCTCCATGATGTGCAACGTCCACGGACTGGTGCCCCCCGGATTGCTGAGTACATCCAATGGTGCGTTGCCGCACTTTGACTGCAGAGTGTGTCGGCGTGCCTATCGTGGATGTTGGTCGTGCCTCCTTAGGTCGCGAAGCGACGTCTTCGTCGCGCCAAAGCATCCTCCTGCGCTTTTGGTCGCGATTGCCTCGGATCTGGACGATGGCAAGGTGCGCCCACCCCCCTGCGCCTCACATTGCTTCCCAATTTTGAAGGTGAAGAGCTCCCACGGTGGGGAGTCCTAGATACACCTGCGGTGGGGAAGATTTGCTGTTAGAGATGGGGAGTGTGATGTTTGCCCGATTGTGGGGCTTGGGCCCGAAGATGGGGTCCCTCCATGTTGTGTGCTCACTTGTTTCAACTTCTGAGGTGTCCAACGATATCGCCAGGCAGTCTTCACAGCGCCTACTATCAGGCTATTAAGTTTTTCCCAACTTAAGCCACTATCTCGTAACAGCGTTGCCTCTTCCCTCGGTTTGGGAGTAAGAGTTGAGATGAATCTGTGTGGTGAAAAATTGCCTGTGAGAGCAAGAGCGTGAGAGAGGTAAAGGTATCCTCTCCACGGCTCTTCCTTGAAGCGTGGTCTTTTGGTGGGGTGAGCGAGATAGTTGTTTGGTGAGAAATCGCCGGAGAAAGCACAATCGTGAGAGAGGTGAAAGTATCCTCTTCACGGCTATCTCTTTTGTAGCGGCTGTGGGAGCTGTTGGCGCGTTGTAGGATGAGGGGTGGAGATGGTGGGAGGGTGCGGTTACTGTGGTTGTGTTGTAATTCGGCCTGCGGGGCTTTGGCCCAAAGATAGGGTCCCCCCAGTGAGGAGAAGGTAGGGATTGACGAGTGATAAAAGCTTGCCAGACTAGTTTTAGGTAGGTGTGCACGTGCCGTGGAGTCAGTGTACGAAAATAAACTGACGTACATACAATTTAGCTGGACCGAGCTTATTTGTCGGTCCACCCTCCAGGGTTGTTGGAGGGATTTGTTGTTTGTACGGGTCAGGTTGTTTCATGTATGTTTTATTTTCTGTCTGGTCCAGTTCGCTGGTTTTGTATCGTTAATTTCTTATTAATGAAACAGGGTGACCAGATTTCAACTTTTCCTTCATAAACCAAAATAAAAAATAAAAAAAAAACCTCTAATACATACAAGGTATAAGATTTTTTTTCTTGAAGAGACAATAAAGATGTCATTATCTTCCTGATTCCAAAAGAATTCTAGCTTTAAGATATTGAAAATGAAGGAGAGTCCTCATAATTTGTTTCCATAAAGTTCACTGCATTTAAAGTTTTAAGGAAATCTAGAATCACATTTTATAAAAGTTATTTACGTTAACCATATAGTACAGTAGGAGAGTTACAGTTTACCCACAAAAAAATTGTTGAACAAGTTACATATTATATATTCCTTTGAGATAATGGTGCGTGATTTGGGTAAAAAATTCAAAAAGATATATATTGTCTTCATTAAATCAAGCGAAAAAATACTTGTTTGTGGCAGATTTCTCTCATTGAGTTCAAGAAGCAAACCAACCAAGCTCCAAATTAGTCTTCAACTTTGCAAAGTCTGTCAGATGATTGTTGCGTGAGAAGTGAATGAAATGTTCCAATGAATGGCCCCACATACATGATGATGATGAGGCTTTGCTAAATTTGTACAAGTGTGTGATACTGAGTAGGAAGCGAAGGTTTGTATTGAAAGCACCAACGTCATTTCCTGAAATCATAGCAGAGTAGATCATGGGCTGCTGCTTGTTGCATGCAGTGGAAGCGGAGGAGTGGGAGGTGTGGAACTGAACAGTTTCATGGATCCATTCAAACATGAGGATTTTGATTTGATATTTGTATTGATAGTTTGATGTATGGAGTCAGACGTCCAGAGTAATTAAAGTGGAGTTTGGTTCTGGGTCTTGTCTCTTCTCCTGGAAAAAAGTTCGGACCCAACGGAACTTGACTTGACTTGTCCTGTCTTGTCTTCGTATATCACAACCCAGCTCTCAAGGAAAATGATCATAGACCTAGCTATCCTATGGCCTTCAGGCGGCCTAGAGTGACACGGTAGAAATGTGGAATTACGGTGCAAATTCTAGAGAAATACTAGATATACATGAAATTCTACTCCAAACATACATGGCGCTTGTCTTTTAGTGGTTGGTGTGTTCATTAATCACTAAAAGACAAATGGACAAGACTCAACAATCACTAAAAGACAAGCCTCATGTAAGTTTGAGGTAGAATCTCATGTAAGTCTAGCATTTCTCTCAGGGTTTTATGTGTATTGTTTTATATTTTATGTAAGGACTAGGTTTACCGGTGAATATGTGTCGTATCTGAACGATGCAATATATAAAAAATACTGTAAATAGTAAAATATATGCAATTCTTTTTTTTTTGAAGGGAAAAGGTAGGGTAAGTCCCTACCTCACAAAAAGATTTATATAAACTATGCAATTCTATTTGACTAACAAATTACATAGGTTAACATTTATATATATGCAATACCATCTGATTAGTGACTACACGATAAGTTATAAAAAAATAATTAGAATGTCGTAAAATAATTACATACTAAAATAATTAGGGTGGTTTGTATGGTTGTAAAAAAAATGAAGAGAGGGAAGAGTACTGCAGCGAAAGCAATTTATTGGATTTGATTTCTTAAAAGTAGCTTTGGTTGAATATGTTTACTATAGCAATAATTAAATGTTAGGTTTATTTTGGTTTGAATAATACTGTAGCGAAAGTAATTTAAAATACTTTTTTTATTTTTTGTTTTACATGAAATTAATCCAAAATTAGGGATGAATTAATTATTTAAGCTTAATCCCTAATATTTTGGATGAGTTAATTAAGCTAAATTAGATTGAAACTAATTAACTTTTAATCCTTAAATTTTAATTAATTAATAAAAGACTAATTAAACAAAAACAATTAAAGCTTTTCTTAATTAAGATTAAAGTGATTTTAATTAGTCTTTTATTAATTAATTAAAAGTAGGGATAAAAGGTTAATTAATTTCAAAACTCAAACAAATATCAACTATTTCACACAATATAAAGTATTAATCTGAATGTGGCTATTGTAGCTACAATAACATGTATTATATCTACAGTAACATGTACTATAGCTACAGTAACAGGCGGGAAAAGATCTTTTGTGAGTATAAATTTGGACCGTTGATTTCCTTCCAATTGAATGAAAGACACTTGATAACTTTCTTTTGAATTGCCTTGTGTTTTATTATATAGACTAGATTTGCCCGTGGGCACGTGCCTACGGCACGTCTTCGGAATGATACAACAAATGAAAAGTCTTGTAAATAGTATAACAACAATTATGTAGCTCAAGTTTGAATAGCATGAAAATAATTAGTTGTCCATATTTCCATTAGTATATGTTGAAAAACAATTATAAATGAGAGTGCAAAATCCAACTTCTTAGAACTTTGAGGGTGGAAAGTGATGAAATTTAACTGTTGATGAGATCTTTGCTATTTTCAATGTAACATGAGCAATAAAAAAACATAAAAAATCTAAAACTTTACAAATCTGAAATCTGAAAATCTAAATTTCTGAGTAGAGAGAGAGAGAGAGAGAAATATGAAAAAGTGAACAGAGAAGAGAGAGGGATAGTAATAAAGTAATGAGTTTTTTTAATTTTTTTAATTTTTCTTTTTTTGTTGGGGGGGGGGGGGGGGGGGGGGGGGAATATGTTTATGTTTTGGGAGGGTGAATCTGAACTATTGATTTTGTTTCAATTGAAGGAGAACCGCTTGATAACTTTTTTTCTCCAAATTGTCTTCTGTTTTATTATATAGATTTTGCATATTCTCGGGTAACAACCTCTGAGTTTTTTTTCTTTTCCCACCTCTTGCTTCAAAATTTTCTTGCTAAGAGCATCTGTAATTGTTGTTTAAATTTGAAAATTTTGAAAATTTTGAAAATTTTGAAAATTTTGAAGAAAAAAAAACTGTTGTAGTCGTTCTCTATATTTAGAAAAAATAGGATTTGAGAAACAGTAGCGTCATATATTTAAGAAGTGATTTGAGAATTCTCCAAATATAGGGATCGAATGATCACCTATCGTCCGTTCTAAATTTTTTTGAACTGACGAAAGATGATCTTTCATTTGATTTTAAAAACGGTGTCAGACGCAAGATGAAAATTGTTTTTTTAAAAGGTGTCGGACGCCATAAGATATTTTGTTCGATCAAAATTTTAAAAAAAAAAAAAGGGGAACGGACGGAATTCCATCCCTGAACTTTTCCCTTCCAACTTCTCCTTTTATTTCTATGGAATGGTATGCATAAGATTATTATGCACATGAATAATTTTGAGATTGATCCGAATTGTTTGATCAAGGGTTGAGATGAAATCTACTTATAGGAATTGTTATGTGTAACTTGCGTACAATTCTTTTAATCCTGTATGTGTTGGACTCAAAATTTTTTTAATTAGTGCCTGAGATTCAAGATACTCGTTATCATCCACATTTCATCCAAATTTTGTGTTTCAACGACTACACACCCAACCCAAAATTCCTATTTCTAAACCCCAAATATGGATATTTTAAGTCTTAACGACAACAGATGGTCTAAATAGGGCCTTGGTAGTTGCAATAAAGTCTAAATTATGTTTATCGAATGATATCCATGCCCCACCGTCAAACGGTAAAAGACCCTCGAACATCACCATACCCTTACAACTCTCCTCGTAGCGGTCATTAGAAATTGATCTAGGTTAGGAAATTCGACACAATGGGAAGGGGTTGTAGAGTGGCGATAATCGATCATAATGAACTATCAAACAAGTAGATCGAATCAAAAAAATGAAGCACACAATTTTGTCCCGGTTCGGACGAACCTAATCCGTAGGGAATATAAGCAAAATATTATTCAACTAGAGAAGATACAAGAGTTACAATCACTCTTACCAAGAACCTTTCTATCTTTCACGCCTCACTAGAAAAAACTATGCTCTTTATAGTGGAAAAACACTCATATGTAAAACTTCCTTACAAAGGAGGTCTTTACAATGATGTATAAAGATAGGGCTGACAATTGACCCGAGCCTGACCCAAGCCCGATCAAGTCCGACCTATTTTTAGAAGGACTCGGGCCTAATTTCATTTTTTTCATTTTTTCAAGACCCGGACTCAACTAATAAGCCCGACATAATTTTTGGGCCGGGTTCGGGTTAGTATGGGTCCGACCCGAACCTGACCCGATTTAAAGAACTCAAAGGTTTGGGTGTGTATGTGCCCCTTCATATACCATTATGTTAGTTGTGGGCTCGAGTCTTTTTGTAGTTAGAATCGGGCCGGACCACGGGTCCTTTTGTTTTATTGGGCCCAGGCTAGGACCTGAGTTTTGGAGCCCAGTCCAAAATTGGGCCGGGCTTGGACCCAACAAATTATTTTGGGCTCAAGCTCGGGGTTGTATAAGTCCGATCCAAACCCGTCCCGTTGCTAGCCTTATATAGAGATCTAGAGAAACCCCAAGTTGTAGTCTTGATACATTAACTGTATGATATACCCTAAAAAGAAAGTCACATGACAGAAGCCATATGATCTAACTTGAGTAAGAAATTGGGCTCAAACAATTTTTCAAGAATCGGCTCAATACTGCAACTGTTGATGCTTGCGGTCGACTGCTCCAAAAGAGCAGTCGACTATTTTGGATTCCACCAAGTCAGAGAGCACCTGAGAGCATGGCGGTTGACTTCTCCCTGTGTTGCTTCTTTCATCATGCTGTTGTTGCTCCTTTCTTCTACCAATATTCATTTCGAACATTTTATCGCTTCATCGTATTCTCTTCACATCGAAGTTATCATGCAAGACATATAATCAAAAGCCTCCACTGTAATACCCTAGATTTTTTAAATAATGTTTTTGAGATTAATAAATGAATTAAAGTGATTTTTGGTGATTTAATAAACACTTTTCTTAAAATTATCTTTTTACACGTACAAAACACGTGCACATAAGTTCAAAGTCAGAAATTATTTTGGAAAAACATATTATTTATTAGTAGGTATTATTTATGAATTTTTTGGTTTTTTTTAATATTTATTTAACATATTTGCAAATATTACAAAAATAGGAGCTTTTGTGCAAAATTACCACTTGGAGTAAAAACTCCAGAATTTTATTTTTTTGGGCTGAGCATGATGGCTAGCCAACTCAGAGGTAAAGATTTTACTTTTTATTTTAATAGATTTGGTTTATTTCACAAATTTGTTAAAGAATGGTTTTTTTGCAAAATTGCAACTTGAGGCAAAATTACAAAATTCGTTTTTCTGGGTTTGAAACTAGTGTCGGCCAGATCTGGAGAGTTACTTTTGATTTTTAATCCCAATTAAATTGGTTAATCTAATTTCCTAGTATAAAGATATATGTATGTAAAGATATATTTTAAAGGAATATTTTGTAAAATCTTCCCAAAACCCTACAACTCCAGATTTCGACCTATATTAGGGCTGCTACAGTCATCCCCCTCCTCTGCAAAAATAAAGAGTTTTCTTTATTATTAATTTCTTGGAAGCGAGGATCTTGGATTTTGCGAAAGAAAGGACTTTTCTTTATTCTTTATTATATTCGGTTGATTCTTCAATAAGGCGAGTGACATTTGTTTGCTTTCTTACTGTTCTATGCATGTTGTATGTGATGATTTGTCTAGTAGAATGCATGTTAGATGATTGTATGATGATATAATGAATATATTGATAGATGGATAATTAAAAGAGGAGTTTTTAGGAATGTTATGAATAGAATCTCTATATAGATGATTTAGAATGTTAAAGAGCCTAATAGAAATCATGGTTAGGTCGCTTTCTTTCATATGCATACTGATTTGATTGGGTATAATGAGTTGTAGGACTTATAATGCACAAAATTGAATAAAGATGGATTCTTTACTGTTGTATATGCACTTATGATCTGTTTGGATGTTTTGATGAGAAAAACTTGACTAAATACATGGTGTAATCGCATATAATCATGGGCAAACAGATGTAAGTGGTTGTGTGTATGTTTAACAAAGTTCAAGAAGGGTTTTTGAATAAAAAAGATCAAGTTTTGAAGGGGGAAAAAGGTTTTGATGTTTCAGGTCTGATTGTACATAGCCGAAAATTTGGTTTTTGGGTTTTTGTGATGTTTTCGATTGGATATTGATTTATATTGATACTGAGATTGAAATAAAAAAATATCATCGATTGGATCTTGATTTATATTGATATTGAGATTGAAATAGAAAAAATACTACTCATACACAATGATTCTTGATGTTTTAACTAATGTATACACACCCACAAATATATATATATATATATATATATATATATATATATATATATATATATATATATATATATATATATATATATATATATATATATATATATATATAACACAATGATTCTTGATGTTTTAACTAATGTATACACACCCACAAATATACACACACACACACACACACACACACACACACACACACTTTTACATATACCCTGTTTTGAAGAAACTAGATGAAAATTTGATGTTTTGTGAATTCGATGAGGATTTGATTTGATTTATAAGCTCCAGTATGTTAGACAAGTTGTATTTGATCATCTCGAGATTTTTGTTTTACAAATTTATACTTTTAAAAATTATAATCGAAGTATCAGTTAAAAAGTGCACGAATATTAAAGTTGTTAATTCTCGAACATGTCGGTCGACTCCAGATTTTGTACATGAATTGACGGTCGAATGTCAATTAGTTGATTTTGAAATTTTAGCATATCGGTCGACCGTCGTATTTTTGAACTATTTTGACAGTCGACCGACAGCTGCTGTGTTGAGTATTTTGTCGAGTTTTTCGTCGTTTTTCTTGAACGATTATTTCTTCAAACTTATGGATTATTGATCTACTGTTTTAGATGAAGTTTTTGCAACAGACCACAGAATTTTACAGAGAGTTATATTTTGATTATAACAGAATTTGAATTTGTATAACTATGACTTTAAAAATTGAAATTTATGTGGATTTCAAGATATAGATGTTTTGTGATTTTTCCACGACTTCAAAATATGAAACTCAGTTTCTTGTGGATTTAATACTTTGTTATTATCATTCAAAATATGAAATTTGTGAGTATATGGGATGAATTTGGATTTTGTTGATTAAATGAGTTTTCTTAACATAAACGTTTTGATGATGGAATTAAGTGTTTTATTTAGGGATTTTTTTGTTGATATTCGAATTGTGAGTCTTTAGGGGTTGAGTGGGATTCTTGTAAACCGGCAGATGAGATTTTGTAGATTTTGACTAGTTTGTTCTTGGGTTGTTTTGTTGGAATTAAGTTCGGCATGATACACTAACTCTAGAGAGGGAAAAATTTGTGATTTAATAATAACCAACCTAAGAACATGCACTAGTGGAGATGTGATAGAACTTGGGAAACGTAAGTAGATGCTCTAGGAGTTAGTCCAATGGATGCATTCCAGGACTGTGTGTTGTTTTGTCCCGAGAGGACTGTTGGTATGTTCGCGTGTCGAGGGTCGGCAGGCCTATTCACGGAACATACGGTGCATTCGCGTGTTGAGGGTCAGCAGACTTATTCACAGGATGTACTGTGTATCTGCACGTCGAGGGTCGGCAGGCCTATTCGTGGGGTATCCGGCAGGGAGGTGATTCTCCGGTTTTTGAGCTATACTTACATGATGCTTGTGCATCGAGGGTTGTCAGGCCTATTCGCAGAGTAATCTGGATCTTGTTTCTATCACCGTAGTAGGATTAGTTGCATAACGAGGGAGTTAATCCTATAAAGTGGAGAACGATAAGGGCTTGCACCAGATTTATGTAGTATGGAATGCATAAAATCCGACAAGTATGCATTAGAGAGTAATCATATTGCATTTTTGTTTTCTTGACTTGGTTTTATGCATGTTTGTTTTCTGTTTTCCTACACTTGACACTTAGTCTAGTTTCACTTGATGTTTTCATACTTTATTTATTGTCATTTCATATTCCATTCGTTACTACTGTTGGTATGTGTAAATTATGACTTTATTCTTTATGTTTCATTTATATTGTATTTTTTTTATGTCACTCACACTGTTATGGCTGACCCTGTAGTTTTGGGGGTTAGGATTATCTCTAGCCTCATGTTTCACAGGTAGGTACCTATGGCTTGGGATTTGGATGCATGTGGTAGAATGATAATGTTGCTTATGCAAATTGTAAAAGAGTGTGTTGTAAAAGAAAGAAATTGTAATTTAAGGTGTTTAATTTTCCGCTGTACTTTGTAAAGAATTGATGTAAAGAAAGTTGAAAAATTTATCTGTGTTTGGCTATGTTTACTATTACATTGAAGGAAATGCTGAGAATTATACCATGTATTTCTGAGATATTATATTAGAATTTCAGGGCACTACATCCACTTTGGATTGCATACTCATACTTTCACACCTATGTGATTAATTGCCTCTATACTCTTTTTTCTTCTCCTGCAAATAACTCAGTTCAATGGCTTCTTATGCTAGTCAAATTTACCTCTATCTGTTATTTCCTAATCGTATGCCCCTTCAAGGGAATACCCTAGTAGATGTCAACACGAAGGCGCCACCCACCGCATGAACTCCACCTACCTTGAGGCATTCTCTACCTCTTGACGATATTTGAACTCGTGATCTCGCTTAGGCAATTCTTGTGGCGGCCAACTAGATACTGATTTAGGAACGCATGGCTTAGAAACACTTGCACAAAATTTCTCATTCCTAGAAAACTTGTAGAGGTTGTGCTAACCCCCCCCCCCCCCCCCCCCCCCACCCACCCATTTCTTTTATATTACAACGTCCTTCACAAATCGATAGAACTCTACCTCGAGTTGTGTACCTGAAACGCATGCTTCTAGAGTTCCCAAAGCTATTAAATTTTGTTTTATCAAAGGAATATGCATGACATTCTCCAATATGAACTCATTTCCATTTGGCATCTCCAACTCAACTGTTCATCACCCACAACGTCATAAATATTACCAATCTCCATTCTCACACAATGACCTGTTATAGACTTGCAAGTAGAAAACATCTTCCCCCTCAGAGCAAATATGAGAAGAACTACATGAATCAAGAAACCAGTCAGAATCCAAACCTAAAGAACTTGAAACAAGAAGACAGTCTAACTTATCACATGATTCAGCGACACTGACTATGCTGGCATCCTTCTGAATCAACCACTTGCGACAGTTCTTTTTGTAATGCCCAAACGCTGTGTAATAGTGGCAACGGATCACGGCCTGAAGCGCACTATTCATTCCAATTGAAGTATCATCCACCGCCACACAACTTATAGAAGTAGACCATGATTTTTGAGTATGCTTCCTAAGTGAAACCTCCTTCAAGCCCTTAATCACACCAACTACCGAAAGCATCTCATTGGCAGATTTCTCGTGTAACATGGTGGTTATCAAATGCCCTTATGAATCTGGTAGTGAATATATCAAGTTTAAAGATTTATTATCTTCGCTTAGATCATCTGAGTTTGTCATTCTCAAATTAGATAACACCTTATTAAATTCCACTATATATATAACCTTGAAGAGCAACACTTTCCTTCTTTGAGAAACGAAACAGTTTTCTCTTCGGGTACATCCGATCCAGTAACAACGATCCCGAGAAGTCAATTTTGAGTCTCGCCTACAGACTCGCCGTGCTTTTATCCGTAAGGAAGTTATACTTGACTTCCATTGACAACCGGATTAAACTGAAGACTTTTAAACTAAACTCATTCAACTTCTCGTGCTTCATGTCAAATGACTTTTCTTCATCTCTTTTTAGAACATGATGTAAGTCATTTTGAACCAATACGCCGTACATGTCCATCTTCTAGAGATTAAATTTGATCTTACTGCCGAAATGTTTGATCTTCGTGAAACCCTAATCTATCATCTTCACCAATGAACTCCAACAACTTTTACTCGAATACATGTTGTTAGGGAATTAAGAACAGTAGGGAGAAGTTGTAGAGGGGCGATAATCGATCACAACGAACAACCAAGCGGGTAGACCAAAATAAATACACAAAATGCACAATTTTTTGCGGTTCGGGCAAACCTAATCCGGGAGAGAAATAACTAATATATTATTCAACTAGAGAAAATACAAGAGTTACAATCACTCTAAAAAAAACTTATCTATTTTTCAAGCCTCACTAGAAGATACTCTGCTGTTTACAATAAAAAAATTTCTCAAATGAAGTACTACCTAACGAAGGAGGCCATTAGAGATAGTAAAACCTTGTTGGATATATAGGTATATTCTCACTATATGAATAATATTATGTGCAATATTATTCTATGGGTAATACGTGTGTTACACGTACTAATTGTATGGATATCGGAACGCAGGTTGAGTGGGTTGAGAACCCAGTACCCAAACCGGTATTTATCCTATAAATATTGGCTTGTGATAGTAGTCTAGGTATTCCAATTTTGATACCTAGGGTAAATATCTCAAGCACTTTAGTCTAGGATATTAGCCCTAAATTCTATTGTTACAATCTCTCATAATCTCTAACAATCTTGTGATATTTAACATTAATTTTGAGATTAAGAGATGTGAGTTTACCGTTCGTCGGCTCCATTACCGACGGTGATACCCGCCATCGTCGCCGCTGTCACCGGCATCTTCGCTGGCCACCGGTCCACCCCACCGCAGCCGCTGCACGTGGGCCCGACTGATGCTATTACCGCACATGGGCCCGGCCGATGCAGTCAATGCTGCCTTTCATCTCTTTCAGATCAGAGAAGAAAATAGCATAAGGAGTTCCTGCGGGGGCAGCGGATCTATTGTGATCCAGCAGGTCTCTTTCCAGATGTAAGAAGAGAATAGAATAAGAAGAACAGATCTATCGTGATCCAGCAGGAATTTTTGAAGAAGATCCTGATCCAAATCAACCTTTCATTTTCTTATTGGATGAATTTTTGGTGTTCTGTGTTTGGGCACAGGAGGAGATCATGGCTGCTACACTTTCAACTCAGATCCAATTTTTGATTGGACGTTTTTTATGTTTGGTATTTGGATTGTTGGAGCAGATCCAGATTCAGATCCAGTCCAATAGCTGCTCTATTGGTTGGAGATTATTGTTTGGTGTTTGGACTGTTGGAGCAGACTCAGATTCAGATCCAGTCCAACAGCTGTTCTATTTGTTGGAGATTGTTGTTTGGTGATTGGACTATTAGAGCATATCCATATTCAGATCCAGTCCAACAGCTGCTCTATTAGTTAGAGATTTACTGTTTGGTGTTTGGACTGTTGGATCAGATCTAGATCCAGCCAAAAGGAATCAGATCTGGATCTAACCAGAGACAATCCATTGGGTATTGTTTTGTATTCCGTGTTTGGGGAAAAGACTGGATCTACTGCAGTGTACCCAATTCAGATCTAATAAAGATAAGTTCTTCACCAAATTTAAATTGTTATTTAATTATTTGTTTGAATTTTGTTGCTTAGTGCTAAAGTTCAAAACCGTATTAAGCATTGTTTAATTAAATACAAATCTGAATAACTGCTTTGGCTACATGCTATGGATCAAATATTTATTTTGATAAATTATATGCTTTGACTATAAAATTGAATCTCCAATTAAATTATTGTGAATTAGATAGTGCTAAGAATTTGTTTAATTGGCTAATCTTTAACGATTTGATGAATGTAGGAACTTCAAAGTTACTTACAAATTATGTGTATTGGAGACGATGGATTTGCATCACGGTATGATAAGTCTGCACTACGCAGGCTTCTCCATCGAATTTGGAAAATACTTCTAACTTGAAGTGTCGGTATGATCTACTCTAATCTTTATTAGTATTTTATGTGATGAATGTGTTAGCGTTTTGTGCCTTTGATCATATGATTAAGAGTTTTAGATCATAGTTATTTTCGCTTTGAAAACTAGCATGTTTAGGGTTGTTAAGTGTTTTATCATACAATGTGTATAGATATTTTGACAAATCCATTGTTTGGAGTTTACATGAGATTACATATTTGCTTCTCTAATAATTAAAAATAAAAATAAAAATTGTATAAGATGTATAACAAATATCTGTAACTTAGGAGAGAGCATCTCTTAATGTACGATATGACTCCATTAGTTACGTTTTGTTCTTTCTCGTTCATTGTACTGTGTGTGCAAAGTTGAATTATAACATGTTAGTCATTATCTCGTTTTGCGTTTCGAAGATGATGAAGAACGAATAAAGAAAATTTTGCTTGCTGTGTTTGAGCAACTGGACATTGTTAGAACCATTAGAGAAAGCAAACAATTTTGTAAAATGTGATAGAGTAATTTTGTATTAACTCTTATAATGTGCATATATCATCAATTACATGTATAAGTTGAGTTTAACAAATATGACAATTAATAATAATAGTTCTAATTGTGTAAAGTTCCTGAACATAGCATAATTGGCTATGATTTGAGAACTATATATTAAATTAATTATTTGTTCTTGTTAAAATTCATAACTCTGCTAAATGACACTTCATTAAATATGACAAATGTAAAAGTTGTGCTCAGATTATGATCACTAGAAAATTATTTAGTATGGTCTCTAGGAGCACACAACTTCTTGAATCAATACATTCTGATATTTGTGATCTCAATAGCTTTGTGACTATGTGAAATAATTGTTGGTCAAAAGTTTTTAATCACTTTTGTAGATGAATAATATAAATTTGTCATATATATATGAAAAATGAAGCACTTGTTATTCTTAATGAATTAAAAAAATAAAAAATTAAGGGTTCAGATTTGATAGAGGTAGTGAATATGTTTCAATGATTGTAGAGAAGTTTGCATATGGCATAATCTCCACTGCACTCTACTTACAACAGTTAAACGGTATTGATAAAAGTTAGAATCAAACACTTAGTGAAATGTTAAATTCTATAATACTGATCGTTGTTTGTCTTGTGTAATTATGAGTGATGTTGTATTATTAATCATATCTCTAATGTGTTACTACACTCTAAATTGAATACACCTTATAGATCATGGCATGAAAACACAAATAATTTTGTTAATGTGAAAATATGTGGTGTGATATATTTGTTAGAGTACATGACCCTAGAAGGCCTAAAGTAGGACCTATAACAAATATTTGTGTGTACTTCGAAAGTGCAGGATATAGTTCTATGGACAGATTTTAGATCTATCTAATTTGTATTAAAAGAATCTAGACAAACAAAGTTTTTTGAGAATGTGTTCATCAAAGATAAGTGTATAAAATTATCTAGTCCTACTGACATAGTCAATGATTCACTGTTGGAATCAAGAACCAGTATTACAGTTAAACTTCAATGGCAAATAAGTCAAAAAGAGTCTTTAGTAGACAATGAGATGAATTTGTGTCATACAATAATACTTTAAATTAGTTGATCTGCTGAAATGGGCTAAAACTATAGTGGGATTTTGTAGAAGAAACTTAATTTGATTGTTCAGTAGCAATTTTAATGCATTTTAGTAGCTAACAGATTGACTGAGAAAAATGGGATAGAATTATTTGATGTCTACTCACATGTTTGTCATATTGCTACAATAAGTATTCTTCTTACCCTTACATCTATTGAAAATTTTGTTATTCGTAAAGGGTATTTAAACAGTTTTGTACTAAAAGTTTTGTACCTGATGTTTTGTACTGGAAAGTTTTGAACTAATATGTTTAGTGAACAAGATTTACAATTTAGTAAAATCATTGTATGTTCTTAAAACATGTATAGCCGACGAATAAATAATTTGACAAATTTCTGACAGCGCCTAGTACATGAATCAAGTAATTCAGATCAGCGCCTTCAACTTTGTGGTGTATCAAATATAGTGGCTATTATTTACTTGTTCTGTTGACATGACTGTTCTTGGAAGTGACTTCTCTATTACAAATAAAGTTAAAATTATGCTATTCAAAGAATTCAACATGAAAAACCTAGGTATTGTGTACACCATAGGTATAAAGGTGAGTTTCGGTTGGCAAGGTATAACTCTGAGTCAAACTCATCAAATCAAAATGTGTTTTAAAAGTTGGGATATAGTAATTGAAAGTGTGTTTTGAAACACCTTATGATTATGATAAAAGGTTGACGCCTAATGATGGTGCAACTATGAGATAGATAGATCATTCTAAAGGAATTGAAAGTCTCATGTATACAAAGATCTGCACTAGAATAGATATAGGCTTTGAGATAGGTATGATCTGCAGATTCACTAATAATCCCATATATATTTGAGTGCCCTTAAAAGGCTAATGAGATACCTGAGTGGTACTCAAGAGTTTGCTTTGTACTACTCTAGTCATTCTTCGAATGAATGGCTGATCTAAAGCATTATGTTGCTCAGAATTTAGTGAAAGTCGATAACTAATGGATATGTGTTTATATTAGAAGAAACAAAAATGTTATGGAAATTAAAAGGCAAACAGGCACAGTGCTATCATCCATGAAATCAGACCACTATGTGTTATCATCTGCAGTGGAAAAGGCTGAGTAGATTAAAGAAATTGTTGCTAGTCATCCATTAAGAAGTTTGAGTAACTCTCTAATTCTGTTATGCGACTATCAAGCTATAATGCACTGTAACTCATAACTCACTCTATAATAGTAAGAGGAGTATATTAAGGCTGAAAGAAGTCTAGTTGAACTTTCTTATAAATAAAGTGCAATTGAAATAAAATATGGCTAATGCTCTTGCTAAGAGACTTGAAAGTGATCTAATTATCAAAACTGTGAGGAAAATGGAGTTAAAAGCTATTGAGGCAAAGCTTTAACATCCTAATTGTTTTGAAATTTAGAATCCAATTGGAGCCATAAAAAAGTTCAAACTTAAGCATCAATTTTAGGCAGTTGACATATTTTAGATAATTTTAATGATTCCACATAAATTTCACAAATATATAATTTCATTCCAATTTTGATGGTATTATATATCTAGGAAATTTACTTAGAATAATCATATTATTCCAATACGAAACATGAAAACTTGTCGATGTGTTTCCAATGTTTAGAATATCGTTATATCATTCAAATTTTGATAATATATCTCTTTTAAGGATTCTTGTTTCATTCCAATTTTGATAATTCAGAATTAATCATAATTGATTTGACTGTTCTATCATTTCAATATAAAACATAGCATAGTTCTTGTATGGAAACTAGTTCTTGTTCTTTATTTAATTAAAAAAACCTGATTGTGATGCTTGCGTTACATTTTTGTTAAGCTAATTATGAATTGTACTAAGTTCTTTTGTGCAACTATATACTTTGTGAAATTCGTTGAAATTTTTAGAGATGTGTCTCTTGATATTCTTGTTTTCAATAAGCTAGTAAAGATGGAGGAGTTGAATCTGTCAACGTAGATTTTAAAATAATGATTTGCTCAAAATGGAGGAGTAACATAAAGAGTGTGCAAGGATAGGCTTTCAGTTTATTTCTTTCGAGAATAAATTAGTCACTTGCTTGGTAAAACTTCTATTGAGTTTAAGACTCTTGTGTTCGTTGGGCTTAAAACTCTTATTTTGTTCTTGAAGTTTATTTGCTTTGTTTGATTTTGAAACTATGACAGATTATTCCAGTTGGTTTAGTCATTGTGAACTATTCTGTTGTGATATGGTTTGGAAACTATTTAATTATTTTGGTTTAGTCTATTTGAACTATTCGGATTTATAATTGATTTAGTCCTTATGTACTATACATTGAGTGATGCATTTCTTCTATTTAAAGACTGCTATAAGCCAGTCAGCTTCATATTGAACTGATGAGATAATCCAGTACGTTTATATATTGAGAATATAGGAGTAGATTATTGGATATATAGGTATATTCTCACTATATGAATGATATTATGTGTAATATTATTTTATGGGTAATACGTGTGTTACACGTTCTAATTGTATGGATATCAGAACGTGGGTTGAGTGCGTTGAGAACCCAGTACCCAAACCGGTATTTATCCTATAAATACTGGCTTGTGATAGTAGTCTAGGTATTCCAATTTTGATACCTAGGGTAAATATCTCAAGCACCTTAGTCTAGATTATTAACCATAATTTCTATTGTTCCAATCTCTCATAATCTCTAACAAACCTTAGGTTGTAATCTTGATACAATAACCGTCTGAGTTATTCACACGATAGAAGTCGTACGATCTAACTTGGAGAAGAAACTAAGTTCAAGCAATTCCCCAATAACCGGCTTAATATTGCAACTGTTGTCGCTTGCGTCAGTCGACTGCTTAGGATTCCACTAAATCAGAGAGCACCCAAGAGCATGGCGGTCGATTGTCCCTGTGCTGCTTCTATCCTCCTCCTGCTGCTGTTGCTCATTTATTCTTCCAATATTTGGTTCACTGTTTTCTTTTCACATCGAACCTAACACGCCAGATAGAAACCAGGTGCATGAAAATTAAAGGCAGCATTTTGAAATGAGGTCTTTCCTTTGAGAGGGATAATCAAGTGAAGATTGTAAATTAAGAAGCTGGATACAACCGTCGGAGGTGTGGTGAGGTTAAAGGTAGTGGTAGTTCTGATTTGTAAATAAGATACTACCGCATTGTGGTGTTTGCGTCAATCATCCTTGGCGATGATGATCATTAAGAATAAGCTGAGGTTGCATTTTTCTTTTCTCGCAACTTGATTTTGCTTGTCACAGACTTACTCTTATCACTAGTCCACTCACAAGATTGGACATTGAAGCCCATTCTCTTGTGAAAGCCCATTACCTTGTGAAAGCCCTCAGAATAGGAACATAACTTTGTCCAATTTTGTTTACCAACAAAAAATTTGCTGGAATTGTCGGTGTATGGAGGACCGGAGTTTGAATCCATCTTGCACCATTTAATCGTGACACTCACAAGGAGCTCAACTAGGGAAAAGGAAAAACACAAAACTCATGATCTGAAAGGCTCAAATTCGATGTTGCAAGTAAGAGCTGGTATGGTTCAGACAGGCTCCCTTCACAGTAAAACTAGAAGTGTACAGGGAAATGCTCCATTGAAAATGTGAATGTTGTAAAAACACGTGAAAAACACCTAGGCCGTTGTTAGGAATAACGGCCTAAGTTATAATGGAAACAACGGCCTAGTTATAATGCATTATAATCTAGGCCGTTGTTTCTAACAACGGCCTAAATGGTTTTCCACGTTTTCATCGCTACAGTACGTTTTCAATGGAGCATTCCTTATATATATATATATATATATATATATATATATATATATATATATATATATAGGGAAAGGATCCATTGCACACTACTTTGGTGCTCACCGCGTGAACACTACGCCTTCGGGCATTCATATCGAAAATCTGAACCGTCCACATTGATCTACACATCTAAATTAGTCTAAATATGTAAAATCAAATCATTTGAAATTCATTTGCCCATTCATTGAAGTGTTACAAAATTATATGGCTGAAATTCATTGTTTTTATAGTCACATGATGGATGGGCAAATGAATTTTAAATGATTTGATTTTACATATTTAGACTAATTTAGATGTGTAGATCAATGTGAACAATTCGGATTTTCGATATGAACACCCGAAGGCGTAGTGTTCACGCGGTGAGCACCAAAGTAGTGTGCAACGGATCCTTTCCCTATATATATATATATATATATATATATATATATATATATATATATATATATATAGAGGGAAAGCTTCAGTTGAGCACTACTCTAGTGCTCACCGCGTGAACACTAGGTCTTCGGGCGTTCATATCGAAAATCCGAACCATTGACATTGATCTACATATCTAAATTAGTCTAAATATGTAAAATCAAATCATTTGAAATTCATTTGCCCTTCCATTGAAGTGTTACAAAATTGTATGGCTGAAAATCATTGTTTTTATAGTCATATGATGGACGGGCAAACGAATTTCAAATGATATGATTTTACATATTTAGACTAATTTAGATGTGTTGATCAATGTGAACGGTTCGGATTTTCGATATGAACGCTCGAATGCCTAGTGTTCACGCGGTGAGCACTAGAGTAGTGCTCAACCGAAGCTTTCCCTATATATATATATATATATATATATATATATATATATATATATGAAAATGGAAGAACAGCAGAAACAAAACTAACAACAACAATTCAGTGATGATGTTAACGGAGCATTCCTTAAGAACAGCAGAAACAAAACTAACAACAACAATTCAGTGATGATGTTAACGGAGCATTCCTTATATATATATATATATATATATATATATATATATATATATATATATGGGTAAAAGGGATATGAGCAACTTGCTCATTTAGTAAATGAGCAAGTGATGAGGTGGCATGCATGTGATACATTGAGTATCTAACCACTTTTAAGGTTTCCCAATCACATGCATGCCACCTCATCACTTGCTCATTTACTAAATGAGCAAGTTGCTCGTATTCCTTTTACCCTATATATATATATATATACTACTTTTGGTGAGCACTCCGTGAGCACTCATGAACTAGAGACCTTATGAAAAATCCGAACCGCTCATATTGTTCTATATGCCTTAGATAGCCTAACAATAAAAAATCAAGTAATTTGAAGTTCATTTGCCCATCCATCAAGCTGTTAGAATTTTCAGCCATTCAATTTTGTGATGATGTAAATCATGGGCAAATGAACTTCAAATTACTTGATTTTTTATTGTTAGGCTATCTAAGGCATATAGAACGATATGAGCGGTTCGGATTTTTCATAGGGTCTCTAGTTCGTGAGTGCTCACCAAAGTAGTGTGCAACCGAGGATTTCTCTCTCTCTCTCTCTCTCTATATATATATGAAAATGGAAGAACAACAGAAACAAAACTAACAACAATTCAGTGATAATGTTCACTGATAATTGGATTGATAAAGTATGCCATTAATAAAGCAATGGACTATGCTTAAAGGAAACAGCATATAAAACAGAATATCAATAAGCTATGGGTCGAAGTATCATATAAAATAACAACATTCTCCCCCATTTCCTACCCGCCATTAACAATTTAGAAAGAGAATTCAAATGGCTGGCACTATGAATTGGCCTTATTACTCAGATTCATTTAGGTACGGAACTGACGAGGACCCCAAATGATTGCATATTTCGGTTTTATGATATCAGCTCAAAAGAAAGGAAAATGAAAACTTGCCTTAGTTAAAAGTCGACTTTCACTTTTATTGGGTTATATGTCTTGCATACTCAATCTGATTTATTGGGTTATATGTCTTGCATACTCAATCTGAAGTGAAGAGAAGATGCTGTTACAAGAGAGGAATCAAAGCGAAGAGTTAATCGAAGATGAAATTAAAATCAGATTTTGGAAAAATCATATTTTCTAATGTTATTCTTCTAATGTCTACCTCTTTATATATATATCACATTCTTGGAGAAGGGTACAATAAATTGAGGAGAAGATTAAGGATATGAGTGATTTAAGGGAATTTATTTTCTAATTTATAGGAAACAAAATATACAGATTTATTCTAAGACCAACTCCAACCATGCTAGCTATTTTGGCTAACTAGAATAGCCAAAATAGATAATATATGGATAATTTGGCTAGCGACAAAAGCTCACACTCCAACCATACTATCTATTTTGGCTAGCCATAAATGTTTTAATTTTTATTTACTCATAAATAGTTACAATATTATTTTTTTAAAATACTATGAACTCAATCTAATAATAATTTTATTCATTCAATTAATTTCATTTCATTCGCAACCTTTGGGAACAAACAAAAATACCAGTGTTTATTGTCCGTATCGCTGCCACAAGTGTTCTACAAGATCCAACTGGAATTGGGAATGCATCCGTTTATCTCTGATGCGATGATGAGTTTGAATAAATGTAAGCAGTTCAGGCGTATAATCATGTGATACTTCTATGGACGGACTTTCCTCAACTGCATCATAGTTAAAATCCTTATTATTATCTTCTCTCTCATCTTCGACTATCATGTTATGCATTATTATGCATGCTGTCATAATATCATGAAGCGTCTCTTGATCCCAAAAACGTGCTGGTCCACGAACAATTGCAAAACGTGCTTGAAGAACACCGAATGCTCGCTCTACATCCTTCCTTGCCGATTCTTGAGCTTCAGCAAAATATTTATTCTTATTACCTTGTGGAAATGGAATAGTTTTTACAAAAGTTGACCACTCTGGATATATATCATCTACAAGATAATATCCCATCGTATAGTTATTACCATTGATGAATAGTTAACCTTGGGCGCTCTTCCATTAGCAAGATCATGAAAGATAGTAGACCGATGTAGCACATTGATGTCATTAAGAGCTCCTGGTAACCCAAAGAATGCATGCCATATCCAAAGATCATGTGAAGCCACAACTTCTAAAATAATTGTAGGTTTATGAATGTGGCCAGTATACATTCCTTGCCATCCCGCTGGACAATTCTTCCATTTCCAGTGCATACAATCAATACTTCCTAACATACCTGGAAAACTACGATCTTCGTTCGTTGCCAGCAATCGCGTAATGTCATTATTGTTTGGTGATCTTAAGTATTCATCGCCAAATACTCCAACAATGGCCTTGACAAAATGACGAAGACTCTCGATTGCAGTGCTTTCTCCAATATGTATGTGATCATCAACTAAATCTGCTGATACCCCATATGCAAGCATCCTTATTGCGGCTGTCATCTTTTGAAGTGAAGACAATCCAAGAACACCACATGCATCCCTTCTTTGAATGAAGTATCGATCATGTGCTTCTATAGCAGACTGAATTCTTAAAAAAAGAGGACGTCTCATTCGAAATCTCCTTCGAAAGAAATGAGGAGGATATACAGGCCTTTCAGAAAAATAGTCATTGAATAATCTTTCATGTCCTTGAGCTCTATCACGTTGAATAATAGCGTGGCCTGGAGTAGAACCACAACGAGGTATTCTTCGTCTTCTTGTAATTAGTTCATCTTCTTCTTCTATAGCCATTAATGCTAAAGGTAGCATTTCATCATCAGAATAAACATCAAGGTCATTGGTATCAAACATCATATCAAGTACATTACCAAAATGTGCCATCATTAAGCAAATGTGTTCGAATGCTTAGTTGAGCTGATAAGAGAGAAAGCATGAATTGAGTTAGAATATTTATATTGCAAGTTTAACTGAAAATTGGTTTCATAAAGAAAAAATACAACTTTTATTAATAAGAGGTTTAGCTGAAGGCTTACAGATACATAGATTAAAAAAAATACATTAATAAACTAATACAATTCGTTTTAATAAATACACAAACAAATACTAATTATTGTCTAATGTTTTTCCAAGTATTTCCATCTTGCGGGCTTCGTAATATTTTGCTCGCAGTGGGTCCATTCTAGTAGTGTCGATAGCCATTATTTTCTCCTCGTCTGCTAACATTTGTAGACGTAGTTTTTCCTTCTCAATTTCGATTAGTTCTTGCCGTTGACTGAATGCTTTCTCATATTGTTCTGTTTTAATTTTTTTATTTTCCTCCATATATTCTTGCAGGAACATCAGTGCAGGTCTTTTCTCTTCATTCTGTTCCTTATCCTTCCTCTTTTGTTGCTAATTGGCAGCCTTTCTACCAATAGGTCGTTCCATATCAGTTGCAATATATTCCGTCTCTAAATTGATTTGATCCAGTAGTGTAGCAGATGATTTTGTAGGACTTATCCTTTTACAAGTTTTGGACTTTTTCTTTGAAATTTCCAATGTCCATTTAGGATTATGCTTCAATTCATGCCAACAATGCAAAAAACCAAATGGC
Source organism: Hemerocallis citrina (assembly GCA_017893485.1). NCBI lineage: Eukaryota > Viridiplantae > Streptophyta > Magnoliopsida > Asparagales > Asphodelaceae > Hemerocallis > Hemerocallis citrina. The sequence goes on along the minus strand of CM030364.1, from coordinate 13,169,593 downwards.
TTTCCTTGCAGTTCTTCATACAATAGCTTTGCTTGAAAAATCTAAAAATAGTTGAAATGAATAATTAATTTTGGAAAGAAAAAAAATTAATTCATAAACTTCAATGATATTAATACCTTATCTTCATTGGTGATCCCACTTTGGTTTCTTGACTCTATTTGAGCATAGTACCCACAGTAGAAGTTAACTTCTTTTTGAATTCCTGACCACCGATTCATGAGAGAATTTGCATTGCGCTCAGACTTGAACTTTTTGTTTGCATGAAAGTATTCATGTATTCTATCCCAATATTTACCCAATGTTTGTTGGTGTATCGGATCTAAACCAATGCTAAGCCATGCATGTACAATGAGAAGGTCTTCTTCCGATGTGAAATCACCCCGTCTTTGTGATTTCTTAGCAGATGAATTAATTGTTGGTCGATTTTCTGGTGGTGTCACGGTAGGTTGATCTGTGAATTGAGTACATTCAACAAAATCTGGACTAAACAATTCATCCTCGAAGTTTGATCCGTCGCGCAGCAGAGCAGTGTAAGATGTATTATTATGTGAATCCATCTAACCATTACAAAATATTACTATGCGATTAGATAATTACATATAGACTACATATAATATAGTAATGTCCCTCAAAAGATAGGTAATTACAAGGTTAGGATGTTAGCTCTATTTATCCTTATACAAAAGAAACACAGCTTTGAACATCTCAATCCTTAGGATAATTGGTTTTCGGATTGCAACAACACTATAATATACTCTCTAAATGGGTAATGTTTTGTCCTGTAACAATTACTAGAAGGTAGCTTGATCGAATTATATATAACCATTTAGCTGATACATGTTTAGAACTGCTTCCAGATGAACTGTTTAGGTTTCAAGGGTTTTTAAGAGAGAGTTGTTCTGTTTTGATGCAGTGGGAAGTCAATTTTTTTTTTTTGACTTTGGCAGTATGAAGTATTTGCTAGGCATTGAGGTAGAACAATGAAAGAAAATGGTTAATTTGTCTCAGAGAAAATAGGTGTTTCAGACTGGTATCAGATTGTGAGAGCCATTGGAGAACCTGGAGAGGTATGTGTAGTTTATTTTGTTATGCAAATTGGGTAGGATCTCCATTTGATAGAAGATCTAACAGGAAAGGAGATCTAACAGGAGTTGGTTTCCCATATAGGGAATCTGCTGTCTTCAAAGAGTATGAAGAGTAACAGGTTTTAGCATATCATAGAATGTATATCTGCAGAGTATCAATCTATATATCATAGAATGTATATCTGCAGAGTAACAATCTATATATCTGCAGGGTATCTGATTTGTCCAGTGATCTACAGGACTATCATGCTATGGCCAATATGACTTGTGAAATGGTATGAATCAAGCATATCCTAAAAGAACTTGGACATTATAACAATCTATTCATCATAGAAGATATTAATATCTGTATATCTACAGAGTAACAATCTATATATCATAGAATGTATATCTGCAGAGTAACAATCTATATATCTGCAGGGTATCTGATTTGTCCAGTGATCTACAGGACTATCATGCTATGGCCAATATGACTTGTGAAATGGTATGAATCAAGCATATCCTAAAAGAACTTGGATATTATAACAATCTATTCATCATAGAAGATATTAATATCTGTATATCTGCAGAGTAACAATCTATATATCATAGAATGTATATCTGTAGAGTAATGATCTATATATCTGCAGGGTATCTGATTTGTCCAGTGATCTACAGGACTATCATGCTATGGCCAATATGACTTGTGAAATGGTATGAATCAAGCATATCCTAAAAGAACTTGGATATTATAACAATCTATTCATCATAGAAGATATTAATATCTGTATATCTGCAGAGTAACAATCTATATATCATAGAATGTATATCTGCAGAGTAATGATCTATATATCTGCAGGGTATCTGATTTGTCCAGTGATCTACAGGACTATCATGCTATTCAATAGTGTGATTATATACACTATTTGTTCAAATAAAAGTTTAGATACGTAGACATTTGCCCTGATTATAAATAAATTTAAAAGAATTAGAACAACTCACTCATGAGTTATACAGGGAACTAACTTATATGAATACTGACAAAGTAATACACCATTTAGAGGTTATTCAACAAGCTTACGGATCTTGTATAAGACTAAGGCAGATGATAAAATTAATGGAGATATTTGTGTATTATTACTACTATGCTTATCATCCATAAAATAACTTAATATAATAGGTAATGGATTTGGTTATTGAAGTGGTAACAAGCTTGCTAATAAAATGAGAGCACAAAATTCAGATTGTAGTATTGTACACACAACCAGAACTGCATTTACCAACCAGAAACCTGAGTTCTATGAATTTGTAGATAGAAGGACTAGAAGCAAAAGGATTATATGGAGTTCCCTTGTATACAGGTTCTACACTAACCAAATAGATTGGCAGCAGCTCTCATTTGGAGATTCAACACCCGAAGTAGTAATAATACACAAATAGCACCCGAAGTTTTTTAAATAGGACCAGCTTCTCTTCTTTTCTCTTCTTCTCTTTTCAGTTCTTCTTTATCTTCATTTTTTAATTTTTTCTTGTTCTGATTTTCTACTAGGTTGCTTTTGTCAGCTTAAATATGTTAACCATGTCCAAAATTAATTCCTCAACAGCTTAAAAACTATATTTCAAATGGAGATTATAAACATTCCTCAACAGTTGAAAATAGCACCAATCATATGCACTTCAACAACTCATATATACTCGTTCCTCAATTTGATTATAAACATTTCTAATCCTCAAGCTGTGAAGTGAAAGAAGACTGATTGGGGGTCAGACCATCTCCAAAATTCTAAAATGACAACATTTCTAATCCACAGGTAGCTAACAATTTTCATATAGATTATTTAAACAAGAACAACAACTTCGATCCAAAATTCATATCCAAAAAAGCTACACTGGTTCATTTTCATAATGGAGTAAATTCATATTGCAGCAATTTCATATTCAAAACCCCCCCCAAAAAAAAAACCTAAAAAAAATTATTATTACCTGATGAAGAAGAAGACAACCCAATGAAGAAGATGAAGAACCCAATGAATAAAATTTAGGAACACCAATCTACCAAGAACAAATTGAAGAGATGCAATAAGAAATTGAAGGAAATCCATGTCGATTTAAATAAGCGGGAATGAAATCTTACCGTTATACCTCCGGAAGAACGCAATCGCCAGATTTGGCGAGCGGGATCCAATCGCCAGAATTGGCGAGCGGAACGCGAGCGAATATCGGATCGCCAGGATCGCGAGAGATTTGGCGAGTCCGTTGGAGAGGAATTTTGGGGATTGAGTCGCTAAATTGGCGATTTGGGAGATTTGGCGAGTAACGTTGGAGATGCTCTAACTATATTTCAACACTTTCTCTCAAGTTGGTGCATAGATATTGAACATGCCAAACATGTCCACAAATTTCAAGAAGAGCCGATTTGAAACTGTCTTGGTAAGAATATCTGCGAATTGATCTTCTGACTTCACCTTAGAGATCTCCATGATTTTCTCATCTAATTTCTCCTTGATGAAGAATCTATCCACCTCTGTAGGTTTCGTCCTATCATGTTGAAATGGATTGGCAAAAATATCACACGCCACCTGACCAACACAATACACCTTAGTAGGCTCATTCAGACAATAACATAAATCATGTAACAAGAGTTTCAGCTATAAAACTTCAGTCATACTTAATGCTACTTCACGATACTCAGCCTCTGCACTAGAGCGTACAACGACATTTTGCTTTTAACTTCTCTATGTAACTAAATTTTCTCAAACGAAGGTAAATATCCTGAAGTGGAGCGCCTATCAACAACAGATCGTGCTCAATCGGCATCAGTATATGCCTCAACTTTCAAGTAACCATGTTTCGCAAACAATACCCATTTTCTTGGATTATATCTCAGAATTCTCATCCCGATATCCAAGTGTTGTTGTCACGCCCCGCTTCCCAGAATACAGAAACACAGGCACGTAACTGAGGCCCAGCGAATGATGCAGATACATCATTCATAAGCTGTAAATTTAACTCAACAACGAGATAACAATTTTAACCACGAAAGCATATAAAATCACAACAGGATAACAAAGTACATGACATATTACATGAACATAACCAACAACTGGAAAGAAACATAGTTACGGGTTAAACACGCCCGGATTACAACAAGGATTACATGAATAAAACAAGAAACTAAAATAACATGAAATTAAACAAGACTAGAATTTCTGTTCAGCAACACCTTCAGGTAGTTCTCCATCTGGGCCTGCAAGTATATTATTACAAGGGAAGAGACAAAGAAGTACCCGTTAATGCAAGTCACGGGCCGCAAGTGGTACAAGCAACGGGACAAATATAGAATGAAACAAAAGCAGGAAAGAACAAGGAATCAAGAATCATATAATAGAGCAAATACAACATGCAACAAAATCAAGAACAAGATATCGTGGAACAAATAACATGCATGTAAACAAGTAAATAATCCATAGGAACATGTAACATGTAAACGAGTAAGCAAGTAAACGTGTCAACATGAACTAGTAACATGTAAACAAGTAAACAAGTCATCATAACCATGTAACATGTAAACGGATCATGCAAGTGTACGTGTTAATGTCATGTCTTTTATTAACCTAACTAGGTAGCACTTCATGCGTCCCATACCACATGGTTGCTACACGCAATCAAGTGAACGTTTAGACTAGTGGTGGATTCTATAGGTCACATACTCGGAAAAATTGTATCTTGTTCGAGATACGTGCAATGTGGAACATGTAGTGTAACATGTAGCGTGAAACATGTCAAGTAAACCTGTAATTTAGCAAACTTGTAACTTGTAACTTACAAATTTGCAGCGAGGAACCACGAGCCCCCGTCCGAGTACGCTCTTCTATATTGCCCACTACTAAATCTTTTTCCTTTATACCCCGGCTTGTTATGTTTTTAATTACAATTAAACATGAACACTAACTACATACAACAACAAGGACGGATAACATGGCAAAGAGTAACATGACAGGATCGGGTATCAAGACTTATACAATGTAGGAAACATATTTCAGGGTCTATAAAACATGTGATGCAACTAATGGCATGCATAACACTTAATCAAGAATATAATATATTATAACAATATGCAACCTAGTAACAAGCAATTCATGCACAACATCTTATATAATAATATATATGTGTATCGTGTTCATGCAATGGACATGGCAACAAAGTATTCGTGATCTTGTACGAATACGTGATACGGATTATGTATGGAAACGGTTATCATTTCGACTTATGAATGCGAATTGGAGTCAAAAATAATATACTTGCGGTATTTTTATAAGGGCTTGTACTAGAACAAATAAAATTGTACAAGAGACACTTGCCTGTTAGTTGACGACGATAAAATTTAGGACAGAATAACGGGATCAGTATCCCGGACAGCAGAATGCGTGCGAGATATTTGTGGCAGCCACGCCAAGTCAGCAACAGCAACTCCACAAAGCAAACTCCCAAAATAGTAGTCAACTCTTCACAGTCAGAAAAACTCCAAACAGCAACTCCTAAAGCAAACTCCCAAAATAGCAGTCAACTTCTTCACAATTCCCAAGACAGTAGATACCTCCAACAACTTCAAACACCAACACCAACTTTGCTTCACAGTTACACCCTGGATCAACTCAATCACCAATACAACAGATCCCAACATGACTCCCAACAGCAACAATACAAACAGCAACTTCAATACCAATATAACAAAATCAACCCAACTACCCACATAACAGCAACAATCCCAATACACCCTGTTCTTCTTCTTCACCTTCTCATCGACACACACAGAGAGAGATATAGAGAGAGAGAGCGCGGAAGAGAGATAGCGGGAGAAGGGAGCGGGAAAAGGAACAGCTTCGGAGTGGCAGGTCACGCTCGAGGCTGGTGATGGACGCGTTGACAGAGGGGGAGCTCGCGGGAGAGATGCGAAGTCGAGTAGGCTGCGGGGGTTCGGCGACGGCTGGATGGCGACGGAAGGGAGGAGCAGTGATGACTGGTGGGGCGCGCTCAGGGAGAGGTGAGCGGAAAGGCGAGTCGACGACTGTGGAGCTCGAGGGAGAGCAGGGCTTCAATGGCGTGTAACTCCCTGTTCCAGTTTTACGTATTTTATTACGTGAATTTTTGTACTTCAATTTTCAGATCAGTTTTATTTTTCTCTTTGGACTCTTTATCTAAAGCCAGAATATTTTTCTGATCAATTCTATAATTTTGTGATTTTTCAATCGGAGTTTAAATACAAAATTTAAACCGTGATTAATCCTAATCCTAATCCTAATTCTAATCCTGCCTAACCCTACACCTTATTTTCCACCACCCTACTACTCCTAATCCTCTCCAATCCGTCAACACTCCACCACATTTTTCTACACCTCCATCACATTTTTCTACACCCCCCTTTGATTTTTCTACACCTCCACCACATTTTTCAACACCCCATCTCTTTCTCCCCTAATTTTTTCACACCTTGTTCTCATTTTCCACCCTACACTCCCATTTTTCTACACCCCCACATGCAGCACTCCTATCCCTTGATTTTCTACACCCCTGCACATGATTTTTCTACACCCCATCTCATGCATGCATACATGCATGCATTCACACCTCCCTTCCCTTCTATATATACACACACACACCTCACTCTCTACATCCGATTCTTCTTCATTTTCCCTTCTTCTCTTCCTCTGCACCCGAGAGCAAGCAACGCCCAAGCTCCACTTCACATTCCACCTTCGAGCCAACGACTCTGCTTCTACGATCCCGTGAACCCCGAAAAATAACCCGACGCCGCGCCACCTTGTTGTCGTCGCTCACCGTTGCTACCGTTAGCTACCGTCTTACCGCCATTCTTACCGCCGTTGTGCCGCCGTCCGTTGCCGACGTCGCTTCCTTCCGTGGTTAACACTACCACCGAAATCATCACATTATAAGGCAAGTACCTTGTACAATATTTTTTTGTTCTCGTACAAGCATTTTCCTTTGACTCGTGGCAAGTAGTCTAGTTATCATCATATTTTATTATCAAACTCCATTCTAGTCACTGGTTCCATACTATATCAACTCAAGAGTGAACCGTTAACACAATTCGAATCGTGTTATCGAATATCGAATATTCAACCTTACTATCTCTAAAATTTCTTGACCTTGCACTAAGAATTAGACCATGTTTCCAATACTGGATTGAAGATTTTCTACATGGAAATCGTAGCCCATCGAGTCCCGAATCCAGAACATCTTACGGTTTCTCAATCGGATGTATAGATTATGAGATATCGCGATTTTAGTACTGACATATCACGAATTTCTGAACCTGCACGGGATTACTAACCGGCATCTCATACTGAGAATTCGACCATGTTCCCGACACTGGATCGAAAAACTTTCTACATGAAAATCGTAGCCCTTCGAGTCTAGATATCCGAAACATCCTACAGTTTCTCAATCGGATGTATAGATTGTGAGATATCGCAGTTTTAGTATTGTGACTCCGAATTTCCAGAATGCGCGCGAGACATCGAAACCAGCGAAGAATGAATTTGTACGCATCGCTACTGTCCTTAGAATGTATCGTGTGAATATGTGTTGGAACCGAAAGAGAGTCTACTTTCTAGAATCTCTGACGGAATCGGATTTGCTTTTCTGTAACAACGGGAAAGTGAATTTGAATGCAGATATGTCAAGTTGTCTAAAAATTCATCTCTATGATTTTGCATATAAACCCATTACTTTTCATATTTAATGAACTGAGTGTATTATTGTTCTTGTAATAATAACTTGTATAGATATAATAGGTTGATAGAATGCATTTTATACCACTTGATAATTCTATAATAATTACTCTCGATACATGTACCCGTTATATCTCATCCATGATTACTGCCCTTGATATTTTCCTTAATTAAACTATCTTGATTACACCGTTTCACTAGTCGTACCAATTGCATATTCATAATTAATTATAAAAGAATAACAAGCCGGAGTTATAAGGGTACGGCTTAGTAATGGATAATATAGGGGAGTATACTCGGAAGGGGGTCCGTGTTTCCCGAAATAGTGATTCTTGATTCTTGATTCTTGATTACACAATTCTTGATTACATAATTCTCGATTACATGATTCATGATTACATGTCTTGATACTATCACTGGAAGACCCGAGTACATAATCCTATAGAATTCACTACTTAAGTCTAAACGTCACATGATTGATATGCACCGAACTTGTGGTATGGGACACAGGATTGCGTGCATTAGATGAGTTAATAAAACAGATAAACTTGAGATTTCCACTAAGCATGATTCTTGATTTCAAGATTCTTGATTACATGACTCTTGATTACACGACTCTTGATTACATGACTCTTGATTACAAGACTCTTGATTACATGATTCTTGATTACATGACTCTCGATCCTTGATTACATGATTATCGATTAACTGAGCCTAGGTTATCAATTGCTTATATCTTGAAGTCTAGAATACACTAGTTACAGTTATTACTTACATGATCATATTGTCCCAGTTCCTTGCTTACTTCCATATTGTATTTGTACTTCTACTTCTTATTTCTTCCATATTATATCTTATTATATTACCCCTTTTTTTCTGCTTGTTGCTACTTGCTGCCCGAAACTTGCTCTAACGGGAACTTTTCTATTTTTCTTTGAGTTAATAATTATACAGGTACTATGGATCCGACGAGCAGACTCTCTAGACGATCGTTGTTGCTTCCTTACTAATTCATGTTGTTTCAGTCGCTATTTTATCTAGTTGTTATAGCGAACTGCTTATTATATTATTTTAATTCTGGTACCTTGTACTCCCGGGCATCTTGACCCGATGTTGATGTATTATCCAAATGATGATTATTCTATTTTTCAGCTCATGTGATTATTATATTTGCCTGCGTGATTGTGTTATAAAGATCTTGTTGAGCTTATAATTGTACAGCTTATGGATGATGTATATCATTCGCTGGGCCTCAGTTGCGTGCCTGTATTTCCGTATAGTGGGAAGCGGGGCATGACATGGCGCCTCAGGGGTTGAGGGCAGCAATGGAGGGAGCTCAGTGATGGGTTGGCAACGGTGGGAGAGCGAGGGGTCGACGGCGAAGTTCAAGCGACAGGGTGAACGGGGTTGGCGACTGGGCAGCGACGGCTTGCGGAAGTGAATGGCGAGCGGCACTGGGTCGAGGTCGAGGTTGAAGACGATGAGAGCTTCGAGTGGGTTCGGAGGCGACGGAAGAGAAGCCGGGTTCTTTGCTGCGTCGTGGAGAGGCGAGGAAGATGGGATCTTCGGCAATGGCGAGGCGAGCTCGACGGAGAAGACGATCAAGGAGCTCGGCGACGGAGCTCGGGAGTAGCGAGGGGTCGACGCGAGGAGATGAGCGGTTGACAGCAATGGCGACGTCAGTGGTGAAGGCGGCGACGATAGCGGGAGCAGCAATGGCAGAGCTCGAGCGGAATGGGGGCGTCCAGCGACTGGCGAGGAGGAGGTGAGCGGGGGCGCGGTTGTGGTTCGGAGTGGGGTCGAGCGCGGAGTTCGACGGGGAGTCGAACGGAGGGAGGACACTGGGATGAGAGCGGGAAGTGATGGAGAATGAGTTCTGTTGGGTTTGTTTTGTTTGGTTCCTCTGGTTTGGTTGAGAAACAGAGAAGAGGGAAGATTGAATGGGAGGGAGAAGGTACGGGAATGGGAGATTTTATAATAGTATAATAGGGAAAAGATAATGGGGGAGAGAAGTGGGGTAGTTACGAGGGGTATGGGGGAATGTGTTGTACGGGATTTGAGGAGTATGGGAAAAGTGGTCTGCAAAGTGGGGGGATGTAGTTACTAGGTTATGGGGAAGTGTGCAAGCAAAGTGGAGAGGGAGTTAGAGTACGGGATTTAAGAGTGGGGAATAAGGGAAAGAATTGTATAGGGATAGGTGTAGGATAAAACTGTACAATTATATGGGTTCTGGATTTGGGCTTGGGATTTAAAATGTTTAATTAAAACAATTAGGACATTGGGCTAAAATATTTTGGGTTCAAATTAATTTAATAAAATCAAATACGAAGTTGGGCTTCAATAAATGGGCTTATAACAAAATAAAATAACAATTAGGGTATTGGGCTAAACAAGTGGGCTTGTATTAATTTAACAAAATCAAATACAAATTTGGGCTTTAGAATAAACAATTGGATTTCAGATTAACAAATAATAAAATTAAAATACAAAAATGGGCTTTTAACATAGTTAAACAATTGGGCTTTGAATTAAATATTAAACAATCAAATTGGCTTATAAAATAGTTTGAATAATAATGTAATTAATTAGGAGAAAATACTTACAAAATACTAATGATTTAAAATTCAGAAAAATACTTGAAAATTACGTATTAATGAAAACAGGGGTTACAGTTGTTCGTGAGGTGCATATATAAACTGATTCACCAGACTTAAGGCGTATGAATAATTCGGCCACGTATGTGAAAGATACAAAAGTCGTCCTACCAATCTCCGATATCCTTCCTTATCACACGGTACCTGATCTGGATCATTGCAAAGTTTCAGTATTTCTTCTAATGGTGTATCAATAGGCTAACAAGCAGACATTCCCGTTTCCTTCAACAAATCAAGAGCATACTTCCTCTGAGACAGAAATATACCATTTCTAGAGCAAGAAACTTCAATACCAAGGAAATATCTCAAAGTGCCAAGATCCTTCATTTCGAACTCTTGTGACAAGTAACTCTGTAGAATCTTTCTCTCCTCAGGAATATCTCCAGTTACTATCATATCATCCACATAAATAATTAGAGCATGCTTTCCTTCTTAGGAACATGGTATGATCTGAATTACCCTGACAATATCTGAATGTCCTCATTGATTTTGTAAATCTTTCTAACCAAGCTCTTGGAGACTGCTTGAGGCCTTACAGTATTTTCTTCAAACGACACACTTTATTAATATGTCGGACGAGTCTGTTTGATCTTGGTGGTAGATCCATATAAATCTCTTCTGTCAATTTTCCATGCAAAAAGGCATTCTTCACATCATTAACAACCAGACAATATTTGCAGCAAATGACAGTAGAACTCGAACATTGTTGAACTTTGCCACATGTGCAAATGTTTCATCATAATCAATTTCCAAAAGTTTGGGTATACCCTTTGGCAACCAACATTGCCTTGTATCACTCTATTAAACCATCAAACTTATACTTCATCGTATAAATCTATCTACATCCAACCGACTTCTTTCCAGCTGGCAGTTCGACTATCTCCCAAGTCCCATTCTTCTTCATGGACTTCATATCCTCATCCACAGCTACTTTCCACCTTGGGTTGACTAAGACTTCCTGCACACTGTTAAGAATAGATACAACAGATAATTGATTCATAAATGACTTATTTGATTCAGAAAATCGGTGAGTGGGCACATAATGGCTCATGGGATACTTGATATTACTAGTGGGATCAAGCTCATAAGTAGGTTTTGAGATATCTTTAGTAGTATGATTCGGAAGTTCCCTTCTTGGAGCTTCGGGCAGCAACGAAGATTGGTTTTGGGGTTCTGACGGTGCTGCTGGTGGAAAGGACACTAGCAATGACATGGATCCCGATGACTCATCTTCGAAGAGGTTCGACACCGATTGTAGTTCATCGTGGAGGCCTTCTCCCACTGATTGCAGTTTCTCATGGAGGTTTTTTTTCTCTACCAAATATTCATTCAAGTGATCGTCACTACTTACATCCACATTTCTTCATTGAGTGACCGTCACTGTTTACATTCCCATTTTCACCCCTTGTATCCAATTGTTCAATATGAATGATAACCACTTCGTCATACGCAAGAGTCCGAACTTTACTTCGGTATTTCTCCTGAAGTTCAACCTCGGAGAAAAAATACATCTCATTTTTATGGAACACAATATCCATAGTCACAAATATCGTTTGAGTTTGTAGATGATAACAACAATACCCTTTCTTATTTGTTGCACATGCAACGAAAACACATCGCACAGCTCGAGGAGTTAACTTAGTTCGCTTGTGTTGATGAAGGTGAACAAATGCGACATACCAAAACACACGAGGTAGCAAGTTGACTACTGTTGGTGCACTCACAGCTTCAGTTAATGCCCGGAATGACATGATGAAATTTAAGATACTAGAGGGAACTTGGTTGATTAAGTATGCAACATAAGCAAGGGCTTCCCCCAATACATGAGTGGCATATTGCCATGAATAAGGGAATCATGGACCACCTCGAGCAAGTGTCTGTTTTTTCTTTCTACAACTCCATTCCGTTAAGGTGTATACGAGCATGTAGTATAGTGAACAATCACGTGTTCCACCAAATATTGTTGCAGATCTGAACTCAGGTACTCGCCCCCATTATCACTCCTAAGAACTTGAATCTGCATTTTATACTGCGTCATAACCCACTTTTGAAATTTCTGAAATAAACCACTAACTTCACTTTTGGACTTCATCAAATAAATCCCATTCATACGAGTACAGTCATCGATGAATGCCACAAACCATTTTGCTATTCCAAAAAGTAGTGTTTTTGGATGGACCCCAAACATTAGAATGAACAATCATAAATGGGAGAGAGCTTTTATTTAGATTTGGAGGAAAATCGACAGTGTGACTTTTTGCGAGTTCACACACATCACATCAAAAGGTATAAATATTTAGCTTCGAAAATAAACTTGGAAATAATTTATTCAAATAACCAAAAAAAGCATGTCCTAGACGTCGATGCCATAGCCAAATCTCTTATTTCCTCTTCTCTTCATCGGATCCTTCCAAAAATAGAGTTTGAGTCAACTTGCTTGGACTTTCAGATTCTAAATCCAGAAAGTAGAGCTTCCCGTGTCGTACCCCATAACCAATCATCTTGCGAGTCCAAATATCCTTAAACACACAATGGGAGGGCCAAAAAATCACAATACATTGTAAATAATTAGTTATTTGGACAACAAATAACATATTAAAATTCAAGGATGGCACAACTAGCACAATATCTAAGGTTAGGTTTTTAGTGAAAGATATGGGACCCTCGCCAGTAACAGTGGCAGGATCACCATTGGCAGTGGACACACTTGATTTGGTGGATAGTTGTAAGGTTTAAACTTGTTTAAAATCAAAAGTCATATGGTCGGTAGCACCCGAATCAATTATCCATGCATTATTCATAACACAGACAAAAATATTAAAGACCTTATCATCATTACCTGCAGCTGTAACTAATCCAGAGGCATATCTAATACTATTCTTACCTCCATCGGCAACTCCAATGGTGACAGTGGGTTGAATGCAATATTCTTCCGAGTATCCCTGCTATGATCACAGTTCTCCGGGTAGTCGATAATCTCATAACATTGAGCTTTCGTGTGGCCAATCTTGCCACAATGAGTACACTTCCTTGACTCATATGATAGTTTTGGTTCCATGGTGTTGTTACAAACAAAGAACCCCATACAACTGACTTGTGAGATATGGTAGATTGTGGCAAACAGTACACAGTATCACACCAAACACCAATCAAAAGCCCAAACAGAAGACATGAGAAAATAGCAAACAACAAGTTGATCCAATGGAGGAACTACTTTGCTGGTCGGATACGGGTTCACTGCGAAACGGGTCTGACAAATAGACCCAATCAAAAATAGTGAGGGACTTGGGTTTGTGGTCAGTGATGGCGGCAATAACTATTGACGGCGACACACGGCGATGGGTGATGGTGCAGACTGGTTGGGCGGCTTTCGGGAGGTCGAAGGTTCGAAGTGGATGGGTTTCAGAGTGAAAGAAGATGTGTTTCTGAGATTACAGTGTCGACGAGGGTGAGGCTGATAGTGGAGTGGGCGGCAGTGGCAGGCAATTGTCAGTGATGAAGATGGTGGAGAAACAACAACGGGAGAGATGGCAGCGGTTGCGGCGGGTCGGAGCAAGGACAGCAATGACGGTCTTGACGATGACAGTTGTCGTCTTGAATGAAAATAGCAGGATCTTCGACGGGATCGGGAGAACGCCAGGGATAGGGATCTTCGACAGGACCATTTGGTTTGGGTCTTCGATGGGATCAGGATCTTTGACGGGATCGGGATCTTCGACGGGGGTCTTGGAATCAACAGGAAGATGGGGGGTTTCGGAATCAAAGGAAGAAGAAGAGGGATCTCTTCCCTCTTCTTCTTCTTCACCTAGCCTAGGATATTTTTAGGCTCTGAAACCAAATTAAAATAAGATTTTGGAAAAATTATATTTTTCTTATATTATTCTTCTACTGTGTACCACTTTATATATACATCACATTCTTGGAGAAGGTGTACAATAACTTGAGGAGAAGATTAAGGAGATAAGTGATTTGAATGAATATATTTCCTAATCTATAAAAAACAAAATATACAGATTTATTCTAACTATATTTCAACAGATGAGAAGCTGCAGAGGCAGCAAAGAGTGGGTACGGTAGACTGCACAATCGACCGTCCACCCCTTTGGAATTAGCGAGACCAAGTGCGGTCGATCGCAAGATATGTAGTCGACCGCGAGAGGCTTAAGTATGTGTTCAGGTTGCGGGTCTGGGTGATTCATTTGGAAGTCTACTTCTTCATCAAGTTAGATCGTACAACTCTCCATGTATGATTATATCTTCAATATATGTCACGCCCCGCTTCCCAAAAAGAAATATGGAATACGAGTACGCGACACAAGTCCAGCGAATGGCTTTCACTATTTATAAGTTGTAAGGATCTTTATAACATATACAAGAATAAACAAAAGATATGCAAGAGAAATAATCTACCACGCATGAATAATTGAATTAATATAGTCAACAAGATTACTTGAAAACAAGAATACTAAATCTCAAATAATTAAGTCTGGAACAAAACACAAGTCTGGGAGAAAATGCCTAATACAAATATCCATGTAACAAATTATAATTATTCAAGATAAGCAATAAGAAATAAATGTAGCAAGAACTCCAGCCAATTAGAATCTTTGATCACCTATTCCATCGGGTAGCTGGTCACCAAAGTCTGCAAGTGACAAATTTGCACGAAAAGGAAAGAGAAAACAAACGCCCGTCAATGCAAGCTACTGGCCACTTGTAGTGCAGGCAACAAGTATATAAGGAAACAAATAGACAAGAATAGAGTAACAGCGGAAGCAAATATAGCATGGAAGATGTAACAACAAAATAGAGCAACTAACTCTAACTCTAAGTCAAGAACAGAACAAGTAGCATGGCAAGGTAAATGGGTGCAAGTGGCATGAAACAAGTGTCAAGTGGTATGTAAACGAGTAACAAGTAACAAGTGTCAAATAATCAAGTATCATATACAAGTAACAAGTAGCAAGTGTCAAGTGATCATGTTATTTTCAAGTCTTGTATCTAGTCCTATCTAGGTAGCACTTCATGCATCCCAAATTTGTTACCACATGGTTGGTACATTCAAACAAGTTACGTTTTAAATTTCATAGTGGATCATAGAGGGTAGTGTACTCAGGGATAAATATCAAGTAATCAAGTATCAAGCTCCAAGTATCAAGTATCAAGTATCAAGTATCATGTGTCATGTGTGAAAATGTCAAGTAATCACGTGTCAAGTATCAAGTATCACGTAGGATCTATGGATCCCCTTCCGAGTACACGTTTCTGTATTTTTCACTATTAGATCTTTCCCTTTAACCCTGACATAGTTTCTTCTTATTATCATTCAAGAAAGTATGGACGTGCACAAACAAGTCAAGAAACATGGTAAGACAACAAGGGACGAGTACAAGTTGAACAAAGGACACGAACGGGTGACAAATGACTCAAAATAGACTAAGACAACGAAAATTTTAGTTTTGGACAGCAAGACAGTACTGCACCAAATCTGGGATTCCTGTTGCCACTGGCATGCAAATCTGGATCCGTCTGAAAATCTAGAAAATAGATTGTCGGCTGTATCCAGCACATATGTACAAGTCACATAATAATCACAAAAATAGGGCTCAAAACAGAATTATACACAGAAAACATGTTCAGCCAGAAATCACAAGATTGTATTCACAAGCATGAAATGGCATAAAAATTTACTGATTAAATCCAATAAAAATCTGGAGTATTCTCCAGTGTGTCTAGTATCAGCAAATATAATTTCACAATATTCCAACATGGATAGCATAGTCAAATAAAATCAGAAAAAAGCAAGATACAGCAAGTTTGTAAATCTGAAATCTCAAACACAGCAGTACTAAAACAGCGATAGATTCCAAAGTATAAATCGAAATTCAAATCCGTCAAAAGGGTGATAAAATAGATATAGTAGGCTACATTTTATGTTTACAAAGTTTTACCAACATCAATTAGAATTAGGTTGAAAATATGGTTATTTACTGATCAACATGCAAAACTGGAGATATAGTACTTTGTTCACAAGCATAGAATAGTTTATAAATGTCATCAAATAAATCCACAAAATTTTGGGATTAATCCCAGTCAAGTCTAGTCATACCCAGCAAAATATTACAATCAAATTTTATCTTTATCATCAGTATTAAAATAAATAACTCTACAGAATTCACATAAAAACCAAATCTGGAATTTTTAACACGTTTGTAGTAAAACAACAATAACTCACAACTCACAAATTGAAACTGAGATATGTTAGAAATTCTGGAAAATAGACAGTGAGATCTACGATTTATATTCACAAATAAATTTGATTGACTGACCTCAACAGGGTCTAAAATATTGAACAAAAATGGGTAGCAGCAAAAACAGAAATCTTTTCATGTATTAATTCAAATAGTTCATATGCAACAAATCCAAATTAAAAAAAAATACAAGGCATGGTATAATAGATGTCCAACAACATGGTAATGGTATGGGGTATTTTACAAAGTTACAACAAGGTACTACGGCTAACACACCAAACATGCAAGATTCATACAACATATCGTAGATCATGGAACAACATACAAACATGTATCAAGAATCTAGATTATTTCTAAGTTATTTCATGTCGTGTGTGTAATAAGGATGACTACGGATGGATCAAGAAATAGAGATAAGATCTAACAAGGGATTTTCATGAGAACGAATCTAGAGATAAAAGCCACACTGCAGGCGGTATTTAGTACTTGTATATACAACAAAAGAATACAAGTTATTTGCCTTATAATTGACGACGAATTCGACGAAAAATAAGAATAACGAAACCAACAAGCGGAATAACGCGTTCACACAAAGAGAGAGAGAGAGAGAGAGAGAGAGATATTCGGGGCACTGTCGGTAGGAGGATGACGGTTGAACGGGTGACGGCAGGCAGCGGACGGCTGCGACAGGGGTCGTTGCTGCTGTCGTTGCTGTGCTGTTTGTCTAGCGTCGGGGGAAAGTAGCGCAGCTGCTGCTGCTGGCTGTCGATGCACCGGGAGGTGGCAGGCGCAAGGGGCTGGCGTCTGCTGAAAGGGTGGGCTGAGCGGCTGGAGTCACTCGGGAGGAGGGAGACGAGGATGAGGGTACACGGGAGAGAGGGAGAGAGCAGGGCAGAGGGGATCGGGATGAGTAATAGGAGCGGCTAGGGTTTAGGTATAGTATTAGGGTTAGGTTGTAAACAGTAGGGTATTAATAGGAGATGGTTAGGGTTAATCGATATTGGGTTTTAACCCAATAAGAAGAGAGTGATAATAGGGTTTAGGGCTTCAATGGGTTGTAGGGTTTATTAGAAGATCCAATAAAAGAATATAGGACATGGAATTAGACAATAATCAAATAGGCCATGAACAACAATTAATTAGAGTTAAACAAATTCAATCGGAGACAATAAATTTAATTGGACAGAAAAATTAAATTAAATTGAATCAGGAAAATATTCAAGGCCACAAAATATAGTCAAAGTCAAAATAGATAGATTGATTATGGAGAGCGAAGAACAAATACACGGTTCATAAGAAACGGAAGAGTACAAAATGAATAAATACCCAGAAGAAAAAAATACATTCAAAATACAAGAAAATAGAAAATAGGGGTTACAGTATACATCAGATGGTTAATGTATCAAGTGTATCAAATTAGGGTTTCTCTAGATTTCTATATAATCAATGTAACAGCTTAAAGAGCAATATGATTCTATTGAGTGCCGAATTAAAGAAAATAGTACTTCATCTGAGAGGTGAGAGATTCTCCATTGTAAACAACAAGTAGTTTCATTTAGACTTGAGAGAGGGTCGTGTTGAGAGTTGTAATATTTTTATATTTTCTCTAGTTGAATAATATCTTGGTTCTTCCTCCATCACATTAAGGCGAACGTCCCAACCAGAACAATTCTTATGTGTTTTGTGTGATTGGTGTGTTCTAGTATTTACTTGGTAGTTTGTATTGATCGTGTCGAAGACTCAACAAGAACCTCTAGAGGGAATAATTCCCTAACAACGTTGCCAATGCCCAATCATCTGAACACATAAGGAGAACAAAGCTGATTTCCAGTGGATGTAATGAAATTAGTTAGTGGGTAGAACCAGATGATCAAAGAACAATTTTCTTAATTTTCTCCATTTCAACCTCAATGAAACATCACGCATACACACTTCGCTAAAACTACGTACCATTGATATCAGGCAGTTAGCAAAATGGCAGTGGAAAGAGTGAAGTCGTTTTTAGATATGTTAGGGGTTCCAAGGTAGTTGAAGTCTTCAACCAAATACCACATTTGAACTGTCATCCACTAATATCCGAGTTCTCTGAAGCTAGTGGAAAGCCCTGATGTCTACATCGAAACCAAAGATATTTGACGGAAAATGTGTGCCATTGAAGGAAACCCTTGTCGATAATCGATATGATGTCCTGTTAAAAAATCATCTAACAGTGTCAGAATATGCGTGAACAAATTTTCTGAAGTAAACTTTCTTGACGATAAAAGCTAGCCTGTAACCTAATGATTTTTGGAGGATAACAAATCGATCATGAACTTCAAAATTTGCTGCAGCAAATTTTTAAAAATCATTACATCTTTTGCTGCAGCAAATCTGAGACTAATTATACTCAAGCAAGTTATTTTGAACAAGAACACTCAAAACCAGGGCCGGTTCTGAGATTTATAAGGCATTGTGTGAAAAGAAAAAAAAATGGGTCTTCATTGAATATTCTGATACTTATTTTACTTTATTTTGATTTTGATATCATCTATATATATATTTATAGATATTATACGAATTCATTTGAAAAATATGAGTAGGATACATTCTGTATCTTAAAAATTTTGTATGAATACATTTGAAAAATCTCGTTCAAATATTATAACCATTGGAGGCTCGAACACCTGTAACGACTTAATCGATATCTTGAATTAGCGTCTCATCAGTTAAGACGAAATAGTATAAATGTAGTTAAGGATCTTCATAGTCTTGCAATGCAGGAAATACACGATTAAAAAAAATCGCGTATTAAGTCAATCACAACAATTAACGAAAGAAACAACATAGAAATTATTTAAAAAAAACTTTCTATAAAAGTAGATATAGATATATATATATAATCCCAACAATTAACAAAAGAAATCATTATATATAAAAATTGAAAAAAATAAATTATTGACAACAGGATTTGAACCTGCACAAAGCCCAACAAATTTAAAGTCTATTCTCTTAATCGCTCGAACGGGTTAACTTTTGTGCTAAATTTATAATAAAAACTATATTAATTACATCTGATGTCGAATGGGCCTCCTGATTAATGGGCCATGTGTGACTGCACAGGTTGCACAGGCCCAGGGCCGACCCTGCTCAAAACATGTTTTAATATTCAGAGTGACCATTGATTAGTAGGTCAAATGGTAAAGGGTTTGAGATGGGTACGTCCACTTCAGCTTCGAGGCTAGGCTACAACGCAGTCCTTTTTTTCAAAAAAGAAAAAATAAAGGACTGAGATTTGGCGTATTTTTATAACTCAGAGTGTAGACATGATTTGGCAAACCACCGTATTTGTGTAGAGATAGCTGAATACGGGTTTGAGGTGCAAAAGAGTATATTGTAGAACAGATTGGAAACTACCATATTAAGGATAGAGATAATCACAACTCTCAGTCTCGGGCAATACCAACACCTTCTCCCTCTTCTCCAGTTCCTTATTATCTCCCACAATTCTCTTATATCAACTCGGTTGATTTTCCAATGTCCCGCAATTCTTTTAAGGAGGATGAAATTTCCAACTTCAACCAATCACCTGTTTGTAAGCACCCTAACCGTCTCATCAGATCCAGCGCTCGCATCAGAGCAAAAAAACAAGAGATCGCTTTCTCTTTACACCCTCTCGATTCTAAGCCGTCGGCTATGAATCTCTCTTGCATCAATCTAGGCCATCCAATCCCATTCTGAACAAAAATTACTTGAATCAATTTTCCAATTTCAATTTGACGCATTATCCGATAAGGAGATGGCCGTCCTAGCCTTGGACATGGGTTTTTTGGTCAATTCCGATAATGCGTCACAATTACATGCTATTAGGCAGAAAGAACGTGTTAGAGTTCGGGAGCACCGACTTATTAATGATTAGTATTTCTTGGAACATCAGGGGTCCCAATTGTCCCGTCAAACAAAGGGCGATTTACCAATTAATATCCTCCTCCCACTGTGATATTATTTTTGTTCAAGAATCTAAGATCGATTCGCCCTCCCCGACTATCTATCGTGCGATAGGTGGCTCCATTATCTCGAAATCGATCTCCTTAGACGTGATTGGTTCGAGATGAGGGATCCTTCTCGGTTTCAAAGAATCGGTCTTTTCTCTTTTAGCGGTTCGACGGCTTAATTTTTTCCTTGTCGTTCAACTGCATTGGACATCTCTCAACTGCACTCTCTCGGTGATTTCTGTTTATGGAGCCTCCTCTTCTGATAGGCGTAAGCTATTCTGGAATGAATTTCATTCGCTTCACAGTTACACCGTTGGTCTTTGTTTTTTCTGTGGAGACTTTAATGTTACCAGGTTCTCCTCTAAAAGGTCTACCCCGAACTCCTCCCTCTATCACTCCAATATTTTTGACGACTGCATTCAAGCTTTGCAATTGACCGATATTCTGCTTAACGATAGATCTTTCACTTGGTCCAATCTTCGTCAGTCCCCGACGTTGGCCAAATTCGACCGATTCCTAGTCTCCCATAACTGGATTAACCAGTTTTACAACTCTTTCGCCAAAGCGTTACCCAACCCATCCTCCGACCACGTTCCCATCGCTCTCTACTCTAACTTCCCTTTGTCTCGTCAGCACAATTTCTGCTTCGAAAAATTTTGGTCACAAGACCAAACTTTCGTCATTCTTATTGTCGAATGTCTATCGTCTGTTACTGGATCCTCTGGTCTGGGTAACATCCTCCTCAAACTCCACGCCATTAAGTTCGGGTGTAAGATATGGCGTTTCGAAAGACAAAATAACACAGACTTCCTTAAAAACTTTCTCCTAGCTTCCATCGAATCCATTGATAAGCTGGAGGAACAGGGACCCCTTCCTGATTCCTTTCACTTTGAACGGCTATTGTGTAAGCGGGATTATGCCAACATCCTTCATCAAGACCATATTAAATGGGCTCAAAGAGCCAGATTTAGATGGTTAAAGGAGGGTGACGGCAGTACCGCCTTCTTTCACAATTTTGCTTCGCACAGGCAACGATGCAACCGGATCTCTACGATCACTGACAACGGTAGAGATCTTAACTCCGATCAGGAGATCCATAGTGCTTTTCTTTCTTTCTACAAAAATCTAATTGGCTCATCCAAACAGCGCTCTATTAATATTGATTGGCACCAACTTTATGGTGCACAAATTCAGGACCTATCTTCTCTTGAGGCCCCCTTCTCTATTGAAGAGATTAAAGCAGCGATTTTCTCCTTAAAGAGTGATTCTGCACGGGGTCCGGATGGTTTTTCAGCCTTTTTTTTCAAAAATTCTGGCTTTGGATTAAAGACGATCTTCTCAGTTTGTTTTCGGAACTGCATCAGGGTTCCTTTTCCTTCGACCGTATCAATTATGCACACATTGTGCTCATTCCCAAATTGGTTGGAGCGCACTCTGTGGCGCAATTTAGGCCTATTAGGCTAATCAACACATCTTTCAAAATTATAATGAAATTTTTTTCCGCTAGACTCAGCGCGGTCTTGTCTCCCCTCATTGATTCGCCTAATCGGGTTTCATCAGGGACCGATATATCCTCGATAGTGTTGCCTCAGCTCAAGAAATTGTATCCCGTTGTCACAATTCTAACACCGAGTGTATCCTTCTCAAACTTGATTTCCAAAAAGCTTACGACAACGTTAGCTGGGACTTTCTGCTTGATATTCTTATTAATAGGGGATTTGGTCCCAGATGGATAGCGTCGATTAAATCCAGTCTCTACTCAGGCACCTTATCCATCATGGTCAATGGCTCTGAGGGTCACAAATTTAAAATTAGATGCGGTCTCCGCCAAGGAGACCCACTTTCATCCCTTTCATTTAGTCTCGTGGCAGACGTTTTTAGTAAACTTCTGTGCAACGCTTGGGATGCTCAGATCATTAAAGGTCGAGGTGAATTGCATGACTTTCACGGTGTGCTGAATTTGCAGTACGCTGATGATACGATCATTTTCGCTAAACCAAATTCTCATACTCTCCGCAACCTAAAACTTATGTTGTACTGCTTTGAATTAGCTTCGGGCCTTTCGATCAATTTCTAAAAATTTTCTGTTCTATGGCTGGGAGGCTCTCCCAATCGCCAGAGTGACATATCCAACTTTTTTAACTGTCCTATTGCCTCTTTCCCCATTACGTATTTGGGCATCCCCCTACGATGGGGTAAGCTACATAAAGCTGATTGGTTACCCATGATTGAAAAGGTAGAATCCAGACTTAACGTGTGGTCCAGGAAACTCCTTTCCCGTGGGGGTAGACTTATCCTCCTGAACTCGGTTCTCTCCTATATCTCCCTTTATATGATGTCTTTCTATTATATTCCCTCTTGGGTAATCAGGCGGATAGATCAAATTAGAAGTAACTTTTTCTGGTCTGCATCCTCCATTCTCAAGCCAAGTTCGCACCTTAGCAACTGGAAACTGGTCTGCTCTTCCAAGGAACCAGGGGGATTAGGGGTGTTGAATCTCAGACACCAAAATATTGCTTTGTTGGGTAAATGGCTGTGGAGATGCTTAAAATTTGACCATATTCCGTGGATCCAAAGTATCAAGGTTAACTGTTTTCCCACTAGACCTATGTGGGAATTCCCGCCCAGTATTCACCGCAATGCCTCCTTGTTCTGGAGGGGGGTTTGGAAAGCGGCCTCTGCATTCCAATGCGGTATCCTCCACGATTGCTTCGAAGGATCGAAGACCAATTTCTGGTCCGATCTCTGGATTGGTAACATCAAGTTAGCCTCTGCTTTCCCAGCACTGTTCCGTCTGGCATCCGATCCCCTAGCCACAGTGGCTCAGTTTTTCACCTTATTAAATCGCAAAGGCATTGGATCATCTCTTTTTCAGCCGATATTCCTTCACACCTTGCTTCTGATCTTAACGACCTCCTATCTACCCTCAACCATTCCATTTGGCACCCAAAAGATGATTTTAGCTAGCGATGGAACTCGGTGGGGAATTTCACTGTTAAATCCTTTTATGAGTTTCTAAACTTTCGAAGCATCAACTCCCCTTTCGCCGATTTTATTTGGAGCACTTGTGCCCCTCTGAAGGTTAAAATAGTCTCTTGGCTCGCCATCTACAACAGACTGCTCACTGTCAAAATCCTCAACAAAAGGAATTTGGCATGGGGTCAGACGTGCCCCCTTTGCTCTAATAATTTTGAAGACGTAAATCACCTTTTTGTCGAATGCGACTTCACTCGCCCCTTATGGAAAATTTGTTCTCTAGCCTGGGAAGTCTCTTCGATTCCATACAACTTATACTCTAGTTGGTTCGTGCTTCCCATGAATAAAAGATACCGCAAATCGTGGAATCTATCGGTTCAAATTATTATTTGGATCACGTGGTTAGAAAGAAATAAGAGGTTATTCCAGCACAAAGCATCCCCTATTTCTACATTAATTGCAGACTTTTTATTTATTTTTAATTTATGGTCTTCTACATTAAAAACGGAAGCTAGGGACTCTCTTTTCAGTCATAGACTAGATGACTCTTTACATTGCCTCCGTACTCTTAATGCATTATAATTTCCATTGCTTCAGCATTTATTTATTATCTCTGTATTGTTTAAACAGGACTGAAGAACTGGCTATTTCTTACCCAGTGGGCTGCTTCTTCATGGTTTCTTTTGCCCTGGGTTACATCCCAAGTTTTTGAGGCTCAGTGGAGGTAGTTTTTTGGGTGGTTTCTTTTGGTCCCATCGGATCTCTGATACTCTAGCTGTGTTGCTCTGGTCTTTCTAGCTTCTTTAGAAGCAGGAGTAATTTTGGTTGGTTTCTTTCTAGTTTGTTCTACTAGCTGGTGTGTACTAGCACATCTTTAGCCTAGTATGTTTACTGTTATTAGTGTTTTATCTCGCAGTTTGATTTGAGTAATTTGATCTCTCTTAAGGGCATTTTATTTCAGTTTGGCATCTTTCTTTCTGCCTATATGTTTTCTTTTGCTCTTTGAGGTTTTGAGAGAGAGGAAGATTAGGCATCTCAGGTCTCTCATCTTGCACAGATCGTAGAAGCTGATCTCTTTGCTCCTTTATTAGTTTGTAGATTCTATGATGCTCTCTTTCATCTCACTATGTTATGGAGTTTTCTTGCTTGAATTATCTTATTTTCCAACCTGGGGTGTTTTGAGTGAAAGCCTTCGGCAAGTATTAAAAGGAAATGCTTGGTTTTTTATGAGTGGGCATTGGATGGGTCGCTGAAGTCCTCCCGGCGTCTGGAGCCTGCTGGCCGAGGGCCAATGGCATTTTTTTCTTCTTTTTGTTGCCTGACTACGGTTCCGACTGCCCTCCTTTGTCCCGTAGGGGTCATCGCCTGAGTTGCGATAGTCTTGATGCTGTACTCGATCCATGTCGGAAGCAGTCATTAGTTTTCCCGACATCGTCCGGGCTTCCCTTGGCTGTCGAAGGGCTCCCCACTGCAGGAGGGGCAAGGGAGTGCCGGCGCTCCAACTGCCTGCTCCGCTTCTCTCCGGCTATTGGTTGTTGCTCTATTTTGTATTTTGTTTTCATAGCAGTTGGGAGTGAGTTGCTTTTGTATTTTTTCCTGATGTTAACAGCCGTTATTGTTGTTCTATTTCCAGGCATGTTTTACGCCTTGTAAAACTTTTTGTACGGCTTATTAATTATTATTTATTGTTTGGCTGGAGTTGCAAGACTCTATCCGGTTCATAAAAAAAAAAAGGATAGAGATAATCAAATACTGGATGAGTATAATGTAGGCATAAACAGGAAACTTATATTAATTATATTTTCTTAACGTTATCCTATTTATTTTGTTTATATAAATGTTCCCATGATTCGTTTAATCGTAATCTTTTTATTATCTTATTAGTCTCAGTATTTTTATATTCGTAATATTGTTAATGTTTTGAAGAAGAAAAAACAAATAATATGATGAATTCCCATATGAAGGGTTTTACTAACGAGTGCCTTAAGCAGGGAAGAAGCATAGTGGGGGCTTAGGGAGCCGCCCCCCCCCCCCCCCCCCCCCCCCCAAAAAAAAAAATTTCAAAACCCGCCTTCATATTGTTTAAATTTTTGAACCCCTAACAAAAAAAGCCCATTTATATTTATATATAGCTATAGAATTTTTTTTTTTTTTTTTTGGCTCTCTGGACAAAATTGTTCTAGCTTCAGTCGTGGCGTTAAGGTCCTTAGCTAAGCCTTAAATTCAGAATTAATTAGTGCATTTTTTATGCTTATACTAATAAGGCTTTTTTAAGCATTTATGGATTAGTTAGTGTACTTCTCAGTGCATTAAATTATGTGTTTCAGATAAAAGATCTATACTTAGTTAATAATTTTTTTGTTGGATTTATGTCTTGCATACTAAATTAGATAAAGAAAACATTAAAATGATGGGGGAATCGAGGCGATCGAACCGGAGTGGAAGCAAGCAGAGCAACATTCAGCAGCAAGTGCAGTCGATCGCACAGTCAATTGTCACCCTCTCTGGAATTTGGCGAGAGTTGGCTGGGTGTAGTTTTCGGGTGCGGATCTA
This sequence comes from Hemerocallis citrina, assembly GCA_017893485.1. Classification (NCBI taxonomy): domain Eukaryota; kingdom Viridiplantae; phylum Streptophyta; class Magnoliopsida; order Asparagales; family Asphodelaceae; genus Hemerocallis; species Hemerocallis citrina. The sequence goes on along the minus strand of CM030364.1, from coordinate 13,143,372 downwards.
GGTAATTCGTTGGAAGCCCAACTTGTTCTTCAAGTTAGATCGTACGACTCTTATCATAGGATTATCTCTTCATAAATATATAATGGCTTTATATTATTATAATTGACCTCCATCGAGAGCAAAAAGAGATGGTACTTCATTGAAGATAGTTTGAGAGTTTCTCCTGTAGGGTTATATGATTAGACAGAAATAAATTTATCTATTTTTCATTTTATTAATAGAGCAATTTTTGATTTATTCACAAATATTGATATTGTGCATCAATAAGGTCCATGCTGCATAGTAATTATGTCTATGCACAAAGAACATATTCACAACCTATAATAGAACTGGACATTCTATTCGGCAGACTGTAGCACAACAAGTGAGAGGGTTGACTCGAACTTGTTGTGCTAGTTCGTTTAGTACAAATTAATGGAACAAAAAATGATTACACTTGTAAATAACCACAAGATAGTGTTATCGTTAAAGGCAATATAAACATGACCTCTAAATCCTGAGCATATAGTGAACTCATTTTTTAACATCGCGTATTTTGATAAATCAAAAAGTGAGGCCTTCTAGATCAATACCTCGATGCATTGGATGTGTCTTATTAGAAATATGAGAATATGTATTTGCAATACGGAATCTTATCTCTAAAAGAGAAGATATTTCATTGTTCATTTAACGAAGGTTATAATCTGACAGTAAAATCCCATGGGTATATTTTACAGAAAAAATATTTTATTATATAAAAATTTTATTTTTTAATAAAAAAATAAATAAATTTTAGAGTCATTGTCAGATTGTATGAAAGGTTAAATGTGAAAACAAAGTTTAAGTTACAAATTGACCCATGGAGGTGGTATCACGAATTCCAATGGTGCGTTTGTGAATATCGGTAAAGGATGAGTGTCTTGTAGAACTATATTGTAACAGAGGTCCAATAATAATTTAGATTTTAGTTGGGGAGCAAAATACAAATACATAGTGGACAGTATTGTAATTTTATCCCAACTAGGATTTCCTAAAGTTCTTAACCCTAGGCTTTCATCTCCTCTATAAATATGAGAGCAAGGGCAAAACCTAGTGATCTCTCTTGTGCCTCCCACTAGGATATAGAAGAAAATGAGGAGGAAGAACTAGAGTTAGAATTGAAGGAGAAAAAGAAACAAGAAATCAAAGCTTGAAGGTAAAATTTATTGATTTCTGTTCTTATTTTATTTGCGATTAGATTAAATATTAGATCATTGTGATCTTGGAAAAATGATAGAACAAAATCCCAACATCTCCAATTGTAAACAACTAATATTTTCTGATGAGGCTGGAGAAAGAGTCGTTGTGAGAAATGTAATATTCTTGTATCTTTTATAGTTAAATAACATCTCGATTTCTTCTCCTCCAAATTAAGGTGAAAGCTCCAACAGGGATAAATTTGTGTGCTTTGGTGTATTTGGTGTGATCTTCTATTTGCTTGGTGTTTTGTGTTGTGTGTGTCGCTTAACTCAACAATATCCCAGTATAAGAGGGAATTAATGTAACACCCCGATTTTTCATTTAATGAAAAATTATTTTATTTTGCACGTAGTGTGCACGTGCAATATTTTTTGTAATTATTTTCATCATGATGAGTATATATATATTTAAATATGTGCTTTTAATTATTTTTATAAAACCTTCTTTCAATTAGACAAAAAGCCTTTCTTCCTAAAGCCCAAATTTAATTCAATTTATTATATTTTTTTATAATTATTATTTTGGCCCAAAACTAAAGCCCATGAGCTAATTTATTTTTTTAAATACAACTTGTAATGTAGAATACAATTTAAAGTTTATTTTTATATAAAATATAATGTACAAATTTTTTGGAGACTGATGTGTCGGATTTATATACAAATATTTGTACTCATTTACCTATTAAAATGACTTGTTTTCGCTGATATTGTCTATAATTCACCTTATTTCTATATGATTTCATTTAATTAATTATTTTTGAAGAAATAATATTTTTGATGCAAAAAGTAAAGAATTGTGGAAAAAATCAACAAACAAAGTAAAATAATTGATTTATCGATTTTATTGTTTTGTTGAGTTAAAAGTGCGACAAATATTGTTTAAAAGGATTTTTATAAGCTAATATGATTTATAGTTAGTTTAATTCATTTTAAAATAATTAATTTTATTTTATTTAAAAATCCTAATTTCAGGTATTATTTTGTGTATGCAGAAGCACGTGGTGAGCAGAAAAGGCAGAAAAGAAGGAAAGAGAAACAAATAAAATTCTGCATTATAAAAGGAAGGAAATAAAGGAAGAATGTGGACTTTTCTGCAAAGGTGCAAACCCTAATGGTTCTCTCCGTTTCCCTATAAATACAAACCAAAGAGAGGGTACAAAACTTAAGAGGTGACGGCTGTACAATAACACAAAAGAAGGAAAAAGAAAAGGTAAGGGAGAGAGAGAACGTGTGCAAGTTCCAAGGCAAACAGTACGTGTGGGCAGTAGGGCTGCTCTTCATCGGCGCAGTTTTCGAAGTGCACCCAACGAAGCTGTATGACTTGGCGACTCGGACGTCTGGCAATTTCTCCTCTCTGGTTTTGACGCGCGGTACGAGACGAAAAGACAGAACAGGGACATCACGTGGGACCCACGGGCTGACGTGGCGTTCTTTCTCCCTGCGTGCGACACAGAACAAAATCAACAGAGGAGAAAGCAGAAGCAGCACGTGGGAGCGTTGACGTGGCGATCTGTGGCTGGCTGCCTTCGACGCTGACGTGGCGACAGGCGACAGCTGCGCAGGCGACAGCGACAGGCGACTCTGGCGGGACCCACACGGCTGACGTGCGATCTGACAGCTCGACACAGGCTTTTGGGTTCGGTATTTGTGAGACTGGGCTTTGGATTAATATTTTTTATTATTATCTTTTTTTTTTTTATCTCATTTTCTTTTCTCTATGTCTTTCAGATGCAATCCAAACATTTCTATTAATTGTAATTTAAACATGAACTGAATTTATTATTGTTCTAGAGGCTAAGATGTAGCCGAGTTTTGTAGAACATAATTTTAATTCCTTATTGTTACTCTATTTTTCCTGATTGTGTTTTAATTTTTATTATTTATGCGTACAACATGGTGGATAGACATTTGTATGATTTTTCAAATCATAAAGAGACCGAATAGGTGATTTGTGATTAATAAAAATTAAGACCGTATATTGGAGGACGTGACCGTTAAGAAATCCAATTTCTCAATTAATAATTTGGTGGATAGACGAATGATTAATTGAGAATAATTTTTAGACTACGTGGATAGAGTGGTTAATATCTTTAGGATTTTGGTCGACAATTGGGAAAGATAATATTTTTATTTATAAGGAATTATAATAAACGAGGTGAACCAAGAGCCCTAGAACAAATTTTACCATTAAAAACTTACAAGAACTTCATAGTTTCACAGCCCTCTCCCTCTTCACCAATTTAGTTAGATTAAATTAGATTAGAGTAATTTAGTTATTTTATTATTCATAAAATTTGATCTTCCAAATAGTGATTCATCTAGCGATATCGGTACTCAGTAAAATATCTAGTCTCTGTGGGTTCGACACTCTACTCATCTATCTATATTACTTGTGCGATTTTGTACACTTGCAAATTCAACATCAGAGACCAAGTTGCATGCACGTACATTGCACGTACACGTGCAAAGCATCACTAGCATGGCCGGTTGTGCTTTTGGAGGGAAATCAAATTTTGAGTGGAGTCATGGTGGGGGTGGTTACTTGATCATGGGTGGTTAGCGGAACTCCTCCTTAAATCTAAGCCATTTGTTCCTAACTCCTACTTCAATCTTAGCCATCCATTCTCCTATTTTTTTAGTATAAATACCCTCCCCCCCTCCTTTGGCTAGTATTCTTGTGCAAATTAATTCTTCCAAACCTATAGTCTAAAATACATTATTTAGTAGTATTCAAGTGAGTTAAAAGATTGAGTTTGTGTGGGAGTTTGTGCTTGCATCAAGAAGAAGGGAAGGCCGGCTATCATCAAAGGGAGACTTGGTTTGGTGTTCTTGGAGGCTCGAGTGCGCGCTTCTAGGAGGAGGATCGTTCGTGTGCAAGAACATTCGTTTAGGAGGTTACTAATTGTTCTTTTCTTCAATAAGGTGGGTAAATTTTCCATGTTTCTAAATAGGAATGCATGCTAGATTTGAATAGAAAAATGATGCATGAAAAGAATTAATAAGAGTACACATTTAATTGGAAAAATGATCTATAAATTGATTGGAATGTGGATGTGCAATTGTATGTGGTTTTATTAGTAAAAGTTTAAATTTTGTGTGAATTGATCATAGCCATGCATTGTCGAAGAAAGTTTTATTATCTACACCATGAATTATGGACACAAAAGTTAATAGATTAACAATGCTACTTTATATGTTTAAATGAATCTTTGTGTTGTATTGAAATGAATGGATTAAAATATGGATTTGTATGTTTGGTAAATGATTAAAAACAGAAAATTAATATGGAGATTTCTAATAAAGAGATTAGTGTTATTAATTGTTAAGAAATGTCGAAAAAGAAGAAATGTGGTAGTGATAGTTCACAATTCGTATTAATTGTATGAAAAATGTGTTTTAATTATTGAAAAAAATTATTTTTATTATACTGGAGTATAATTTATGCTGAGAATAGCCAATCTGGAAATTTACAGCAAATTTTATAAAAGCAAAATAAAATGAGAGCTTGTTGAACATCGAAATGTTTAGTAAACAGAAAGAATTGTTTTAAATCAACTTAGAGTTGTACCATGGACAACCTGCGCGCGTAGCTCAAGTGGTCGGGATGGCTTTAATCGCTACAGTGGGTTTTCGGGTCTGAGGTTGCTGGTTTGAATCCCCTGGTTACCATACTTTTATTTCATTTTAAAAAAAATATATAAGAACAGTGGTCGAGAGCATTTAATGCTCTCAGCGCCTTCTTCTAACGCAAGTAGCGTTCGGCCTAGTGGTTGTGCCTTCGGTTGGTTTCCCTGTGGTTCTGGGTTCGAATCTTGGCTTTGGCAAGTTTGAAAAACATTTTTTTTTTAGTGTTTTGGTGATCGAAAAATTATGGAAAAAATATGATTATTCTTCTAAAAATATGTGGGACTTATGAAAAATAATTTGGAAATTATTTACATAAAATAAAATATGATTTGAGAATAGATGTGTAAATAGAACTATAGTTCTACATCTATACTTTTGTGAAAATTATATCTTGCAAAAAAAAGGACTTGAAATGAAGAATTAGAAAATTAATATAGCAAAGAAAGAAATTATATTATGTAATGGATGCGAATTACTCTTATTGGAGAATAGTTTGAAAAATATGAAATGTGAATATTCGTTTAGTGATATGAATTTCAATGTGAAATTGATATTTGACGAAGTATAAAATTCCATGTATGATTATGGACTCATGAATAAATTTAGAGATCATGCTATTGAAAAAGAAAATCTATTATGATTATGAAAATGAACTTATGAGTTGGAAATACTCAATTTTGGAAATTGTGAATTGAAATTGAAACAAAAGAGTAGCTAAGTCTCCCCCGGCAATTGGAAAGAAATGAAATGAAATTTGAAAAGAAAGACCAAGGTTGGTCATGTTTGAATGAATGAATAAGTCCGGTTTAGTGGAGAGGCTAACTCTAGAGATTTGATTTTGTTCATGATTCTAATAAAAACTAAGGATTAGTACATAGTGGAGACGTGATGAAAGTGAGAGAAAACACAAGTATGAGAGTTAGAGTTTACGGTGCGGGTGTGTGAGCCACAGAATGCATGCTTGACGAGTCAAGATATGGCGTGGGCACAACTCAGTTATGATCGGACTTTAGCCACGTTTGTGGGATGTTTGGTGACTGCAAGAGGATCGTGTGCCATAAAGGAGGCTGAATTGCCACAGAATGCATGCTTGATGAGTCAAGACATGGCGTGGAATTCCCCTCCAGGCTTTCTGTACACGTGCTTGTACTCATAGATCATCTAGGATACTCACCGTAGTTACAGTAGTAGATTAAGTCATGGCAAGGGATTGAACCCTACAAAGATGAAGAACGATTAAGGGCTTGCCTTCGGACCTATGTAGTATGGAATGCATAGAATCCGAACAAGTGTGCATTAGTGTCATATAATATAAATAATTGCATTAAGAACTAAGTGCACAATCACAACACGACATCAATAGGGTCGTCCCTTTAGTTTGACATGTGACAAGTTTGTGTTTGCTAAATATGAAAAATAAGTTATACTATTTCCGGCATAGAGAGGATGGCCGTGTATAATGTTTGTCGGTTGAATAAACTGACGTACCCACAGTTTTATATGCAGGTAAGTGACATGATAAAGGTTAAAGAGGAACAGATGCTTAAAAATTATTCAAAGTTGTTGTACATTTATTTAATTGTTGTCAATTTACTTCCGCTGTGCAATGTAAAGTGTAAAGTTTTTTGTAAACTCTGATGTAAAGTGAAAAGTTCAAATTTCCTTGTAAAATTGTACTAAATGAAGCGAAAAGATCCTGTAGAACTCTCGAATTCAGTTGCATTTGAGATTCGGGGCGTTACAGAGTGGTATCAGAGCCACGCTTCACACTTATACAAATTTATAAGGAACGACACCCTAGAAGTGGACATTAGAGTGTGTGTTTGAGTCTAGAGATTTAAATGTAAGTGACTTACATTTGTGTTGCTCTATGACTTATGCTTCTTCCTCTCTATTTCTAAGATAGCTGATCACTTCAACCCTGCTGGAGACGACGACTGGCATATCATCGAGGAAGAGTACCATCCTGGACAAGCAAATTCCGAGGAAGAGTACTATCCTGGACAAGCAGATTCTGACGGAGAAGAATGGCCTGAATCCCGAGAGATCACCCCACCTCCGAATTCATCTGATGACTCTTCTGATGAAGAAGAAGAACCAGTTCCAAATAGTCTTGTGACATCTCTTCAGAGGCAGGTAGAAATACTGCGAGAGAGAGTCGGATTATTGGAGGCTCAGCTGACAAAGCGAAAGGACGACTTTTCAGTTCTTAGTCATCGTATATGGGAACTCGAGAAGAGGAAGAATATGACCGATGTGCTGAAGGATGAAGTTGATGAACTACGGGGAGAACTTCAAGAAGCGAAGAGGAACCGTAGGTGTTAGACTGTTGTAGCTTCTACTATTTTCATTCTGATGTCAAGAAATGTCTTTCAATTCGAATGTATAAAGTTTGGAATTCAATAAAATGCAAGTTGATTTAAAATTCATGTCTTATACTTCGAATTTAATGGATCTTTTGCATCAGAATATGTCTAGAAGAGGAGCTAGAAAAGGGGAAGGTCTGGATCTGGAAACGGAACTTGCGATGGTCTATCAGACGCTTAACACCGTGGCCATGAATCAGAACCAAGGAAGGGGACCTGCGAATCCGGTGCCCGATGCGATTAAACTCGTGGAATCGTTCAAACGAATGAAACCACCTGTATTCAAAGGGAAGTCAGACCCTGATGCGGCTGACAACTGGATTCATCAAGTAGAGACGATCTTTGAAGTGCTGGAGATCTCTGAAGGCAGTAAGGTGAAGTTGGCGACTCTGCAACTTGAGAAGGACGCGGCTGTGTGGTGGCAGTCGATGAAGAGGACAATGGGAGGCATAGTTCTTGGCTGGGAAGAATTTCTGGAAGAATTCCGCAGTCACTACTTCCCCTCCGACGTCCAAGAGAAGAAGGCTATGGAGTTTCTGTCACTACAGCAAGGTGGCATGTCAGTTAGGGAGTACGAGACCAAATTTACTCAGCTTTCTAGGTATGCTCCAGAACTAGTGATGGATGAAGCGAAGAAGGCTCGTAAGTTCGAGCATGGATTGAGGCCGAGCTTGAGGTCCCGGATGATACCTCTTGGTATCAGAAGATTTGACAAGTTGGTCAAGAGAGCAGCAGCGACGAAAGCAGACATGGAGCAGTTTCATGTTGTTCAAAACCGGAGGAACAACTGGCAGTCTGGAAAGAGGCCTGCACATTCTGAAAATTTCAAGGGGCAACCGTCTGCACAAAGGTTCAAACCGATAGGGACGAACGCTATTAGTGTGGCTGGAGGACCTGGGAACAATGTGGTGAGACCTCCTGCGGTAACTTGCTTCAACTGTGGTGAAACGGGATATTACCAATCTCAATGTCTCAAACCACGGAATGGTAATCGCAATGTACCAATGCAGCAGACTGGGAAGAGACCGTACCAATCAGGGCGAGTATTTGCCTTGACGGAAGCTGATGCCGATGAGGTTGATCATGTCATCACTGGTACGAGAGCAGATGTTTAGAGATTTTTTTGTCATTTCTTTTTCCCGTTATTTAGTGAAACTGTTACGTAATGAGTGTGTATTATGTAACAGAAGAACTTTATCTTAATGGAATAAAAGCTGTTGTGTTGTTCGATACTGGATCCTCTCATACTTTTGTGTCTCCTAAATTTACTAAAGTGTTGGGAGTTGAACCGAAGATTTTTCTAGGCAAGATCTTAGCAATAGCTACTCCATCAGGGAAAACATTAACCACTGATCGGTATTATGCTGATTGCGAGATTGTGATTGGAGACCGAATCGTTGGGATTGATCTGATCGAGCTGACTATCTTGGGAGTCGATGTTATCATTGACATTGATTGGATGTCGGTGTACAGTGCAAGCATCGAGTGCAAGACCAAGACGGTAACAGTGAAAGCTCCAGGTGGACCTGAAGTCACTTTCCAAGGGAAAAAGAAGTGTTCTAGGCTAGTGGCAGCTATCCGTAAGGAAGAGACTCCTGTGGAAGTGCAAGGAATTCTTGTGGTTCGGGACTATCCGACTGTGTTCTTGGATGATTTTCCTGGGTTACCCCCGCATCGTGATGTAGAATTTAGCATCACTGTTCAACCAGGAAGTGCACCCATTTCTAAGGCACCGTATAGGATGGCTCCAATGGAACAGGATGTGGTGAAACGGCAGATTGAGGAACTGTTAGAGAAAGGCTTTATTCAACCTAGTGCGTCACCTTGGGGAGCACCAGTGCTTTTGGTAAGGAAGAAGGATGGATCGATGAGAATGTGTATCGATTACCGGGAGCTGAATAAGGTCACTGTTCAGAATAAGTATCCTATTCCTCAAATTGATGACTTGTTCGATCGTCTACAAGGAGCAGCTGTTTTCTCTAAAATAGATCTTCGATCAGGATATCACCAAGTTCGAGTGAAAGCTGAAGATGCACACAAAACTGGATTTAGAACTCGACATGGGCATTACGAATTCTTAGTTATGCCATTTGGAGTGACGAATGCACCCGCAGTCTTCATGGATTTGATGAACAGAGTTCTGAGGCCGTTCATTGATTCTTTCGTCGTGGTGTTTATCGACGATATCCTCGTGTACTCCAAGTCAGAAGAGGAGCACACCGAGCATCTGGCAGCAGTTCTGAAGAAGCTGGAAGAGCAGGAGTTGTATGCCAAGCTATCCAAGTGTGATTTCTGAAAATCTGAAGTGGCATTCCTAGGTTACATCCTTTCTAAGGAGGGAGTGGCAACTGACTCTCAGAAGATAGAGGCAGTGAGAGATTGGGCAAGGCCTACTACAGTGAAGGAAGTCAAAAGTTTTCTTGGAATGACTGGATACTACAGGAGATTCATTCAAGGTTATGCTCAGATAGCCGTGCCGCTTACTGGACTGACCAAGAAGAATATGAACTTCAAGTGAACTGAGCAATGTGAGGCGAGCTTTCAGGAGTTGAAAGAGAAACTGACTACTGCACCAATTTTGGCTTTGCCTAGAGCGGGTGTTGAGTATGATGTTTATAGCGATGCTTCACATCGTGGGCTTGGTTGTGTCTTAATGCAAGAGGGAAGAGTAATCGCTTATGGATCTAGGCAACTACGACCGCATGAGAAGAATTACTCGACTCATGATCTGGAGTTGACTGCGATTATCTTTGCCCTGAAGCAATGGAGGCACTACGTGTACGGTGAGAAATGGAACATGTACACGGACCACAAGAGTTTGAAGTACATATATCAACAGATGGATCTGAATCTGAGGCTGCAGAGATGGTTGAAAGTACTTGAGGACATGCGACCTGAGATCAAGTATCATCCCGGGAAAGCTAATGTTGTTGCTGATGCACTTAGTCGCAAGAGTAGTTTATCCAGTTTGATTACAACTCAGAAGCATCTGATTGAGGAATTGGATCGAACAGGTATTGAGGTTGTCTTGTAAGGATTGGGAGCATCTTTAGCTCAGTTGATGCTTCAGCCGACTTTGAATGCAAGGATCATTGCAAGTCAGGAGGTTGATGCTGATATTTTGGAGATGAAGGAGCAGGTTGGTGCTGGCAGGTTGCCCGGATTTCAAATCAAGGATGGAGTGCTGTGGTTTGGAGAGAGGCTATGTGTTCCGAATCAGGCAGATCTGAAAGAAAGTATTCTTCAGGAGGCGCATGCTACTCTTTTGTCGGTACATCCTGAGAGTACTAAGATGTACAAGGACATCAAACAGCATTTCTGGTGGTCAGGTTTGAAGCGGGATGTGGCTGAATTTGTGGCGAACTGTGAGGTTTGTCGGCAAGTCAAAGCCGAAAATCAGAGACCCGGAGGTCTATTACAGCCGTTACCTATTCCGGAATGGAAGTGGGATAACATCAGTATGGATTTCATTACGGGATTGCCTAAGAGTCCTAAAGGCAATGATGTGATTTGGGTTATAGTCGATCGACTGACCAAGTCGGCTCACTTTTTGGCAATGAAACTCACGGCTTTGATGGACAAGTTAGCTGAGTTGTATGTTGGCGAGATCGTCAGGCTTCATGGTGTTCCGTCAACTGTTGTGTCTGATCGAGATGCGCGGTTTACTTCGCATTTCTGGAGGAGTCTTCAGACAGCTTTGGGTACCAAGACGGATTTCAGCACTGCTTTTCATTCGCAAACCGATGGGCAGACCGAGAGAGTCAATCGTATTCTTGAAGATATGCTTCGGTGTTGTATACTAGACTTTGGAGGTAGTTGGGATAGGCATTTACCTTTGGTAGAGTTTGCCTACAACAACAGTTTTCAGACTAGCATTGGGATGGCGCCGTACGAAGCTCTGTATGGCAGGAAGTGCAGGACACCTGTTTGTTAGTTTGAAGTTGGGGAGCGTCAGTCGTTTGGTCCTGAGCTTGTGCAGCAAACCTCTGAGAAGATTGATCTGATCAGGAAAAGGTTGGTAGAAGCTCAGAGCAGGCAGAAAAGCTATGCAGACATCCGGAGAAGGGACCTTGAGTTTGAGGAAGGTGACTTCGTCTTTCTGAAAGTATCACCCAGTAAAGGTGTGGTTCGTTTTGTCAAAGGCGGGAAGTTATCCCTGGGGTTTATAAGCCCGTACAAGATATTGAAAAGGATCGGGAAAACTGCTTATCGGCTTGAATTACCGGAAGAGTTATCTCAGGTGCACAATGTCTTTCATGTGTCTATGCTGAAATGTTATATTCTAGATCCGAGTCATCATTTGCCTGAAGTGCCGGAAGAGTTGCAGTTGGATCTGAATTACATCGAGTCTCCTGTCGAGATTGTTGATCGTCGAGAGAAAGTCTTGAGGAATAAGACGATACCGATGGTCAAGGTAGTCTGGAGAAACCATTTGGTTGAAGAGGCTACTTGGGAGTCTGAGGAGAGGATGTTGAGGGATTATCCTGAGCTTTTTGCTTGATTTGTATCTTTGTATCTTTTATTCTTGTTTTTAGTGTTTGTTTTCTCGCTCTTGACTGTAGTTCCGGGGACGGAACTATTCTAAGGAGGGAATGTTGTAATGCCCCGATTTTTCATTTAATGAAAAATTATTTTATTTTGCACGTAGTGTGCACGTGCAATATTTTGTAATTATTTTCATCATGATGAGTATAGATATTTAAATATGTGTTTTTAATTATTTTTATAAAACCTTCTTTCAATTAGACAAAAAGCCTTTCTTCCTAAAGCCCAAATTTAATTCAATTTATTATATTTTTTTTTATAATTATTATTTTGGCCCAAAACTAAAGCCCATGAGCTAATTTATTTTTTTAAATACAACTTGTAATGTAGAATACAATTTAAAGTTTATTTTTATATAAAATAAAATGTACAAATTTTTTGGAGACTGTTACCGCTGATTTCGGTGTGGGGATAAACAGATAGAATTTGTGGATCCGAGGAAAACCTGAACAGCTGACTCGGCCTTCTTGCTCCTGCCGCAACCTGCAAGGAAGTGCGAGACACCGGGGTTGATTCCGGCGACGCACCCTCCGACGCTCTTGTCAGTAATCAGCAAAAGATTAAGAAAGAGCTTAAGTGGTGAAAAAGTGATTAACCTGGTCTTGGTGGTAGAGGGGTTGTATTTATAGTCGCCTTTGGAATGATTTGGGGCCTGATTTCCTGCCTAACAGTCAGGAGAAAAATCCTCTTATTCTGTTTTTGGGAAGTTAGCCCTTGATTCCCTGGTGAGAGCCAATCAGGTTTATTGATCTGATTTGATCAAATCAGTGGCCTGATTCTCCTCTTAGTGGACCGGGCTTGTATCGGGTCGGGACCCGTGCCCAGTTGAAGTGGATCTATTCGCGGGTGGTTGGTTCTGTGAGAAGGAGGCCCAATACCCGTTTTGGATCCATCTGTATGTGAAATTACCTTTTTACCCCCGTGCTTCAGGATTCGTGCTCGATCTGGACGGTCCCGATTTAACCCCATTTTTAGCCATATCAGAGACCAAGTTGCATGCACGTGCATTGCACGTACACGTGCAAAGCATCACTAGCATGGCCGGTTGTGCTTTTGGAGGGAAATCAAATTTTGAGTGGAGTCATGGTGGGGGTGGTTACTTGATCATGGGTGGTTAGCGGAACTCCTCCTTAAATCTAAGCCATTTGTTCCTAACTCCTACTTCAATCTTAGCCATCCATTCTCCTATTTTTTTAGTATAAATACCCTCCCCCCTCCTTTGGCTAGTATTCTTGTGCAAATTAATTCTTCCAAACCTATAGTCTAAAATACATTATTTAGTAGTATTCAAGTGAGTTAAAAGATTGAGTTTGTGTGGGAGTTTGTGCTTGCATCAAGAAGAAGGGGAGGCCGGCTATCATCAAAGGGAGACTTGGTTTGGTGTTCTTGGAGGCTCGAGTGCGCGCTTCTAGGAGGAGGATCGTTCGTGTGCAAGAACATTCGTTTAGGAGGTTACTAATTGTTCTTTTCTTCAATAAGGTGGGTAAATTTTCCATGTTTCTAAATAGGAATGCATGCTAGATTTGAATAGAAAAATGATGCATGAAAAGAATTAATAAGAGTACACATTTAATTGGAAAAATGATCTATAAATTGATTGGAATGTGGATGTGCAATTGTATGTGGTTTTATTAGTAAAAGTTTAAATTTTGTGTGAATTGATCATAGCCATGCATTGTCGAAGAAAGTTTTATTATCTACACCATGAATTATGGACACAAAAGTTAATAGATTAACAATGCTACTTTATATGTTTAAATGAATCTTTGTGTTGTATTGAAATGAATGGATTAAAATATGGATTTGTATGTTTGGTAAATGATTAAAAACAGGAAATTAATATGGAGATTTCTAATAAAGAGATTAGTGTTATTAATTGTTAAGAAATGTCGAAAAAGAAGAAATGTGGTAGTGATAGTTCACAATTCGTATTAATTGTATGACAAATGTGTTTTAATTATTGAAAAATTATTTTTATTATACTGGAGTATAATTTATGCTGAGAATAGCCAATCTGGAAATTTACAGCAAATTTTATAAAAGCAAAATGAAATGGGAGCTTGTTGAACTTCGAAATGTTTAGTAAACAGAGAGAATTGTTTTAAATCAACTTAGAGTTGTACCATGGACAACCTGAGCGCGTAGCTCAAGTGGTCGGGATGGCTTTAATCGCTACAGTGGGTTTTCGGGTCTGAGGTTGCTGGTTCGAATCCCCTGGTTACCGTACTTTTATTTCATTTAAAAATATATATATAAGAACAGCGGTCGAGAGCATTTAATGCTCTCTGCGCCTTCTTCTAACGCAAGTAGCGTTCGGCCTAGTGGTTGTGCCTTTGGTTGGTTTCCCTGTGGTTCTGGGTTCGATCGAATCTTGGCTTCGGCAAGTTTGAAAAAAATATTTTTTTTTAGTGTTTTGGTGATCGAAAAATTATGAAAAAAATATGATTATTCTTCTAAAAATATGTGGGACTTATGAAAAATAATTTGGAAATTATTTACATAAAATAAAATATGATTTGAGAATAAATGTGTAAATAGAACTATAGTTCTACATCTATACTTTTGTGAAAATTATATCTTGCAAAAAAAAAAGGACTTGAAATGAAGAATTAGAAAATTAATATAGCAAAGAAAGAAATTATATTATGTGACGGATGTGAATTACTCTCATTGGAGAATAGTTTGAAAAATATGAAATGTGAATATCCGTTTAGTGATATGAATTTCAATGTGAAATTGATATTTGACGAAGTATAAAATTCCATGTATGATTATGGACTCATGAATAAATTTAGAGATCATGCTATTGAAAAAGAAAATCTATTATGATTATGAAAATGAACTTATGAGTTGGAAATACTCAATTTTGGAAATTGTGAATTGAAATTGAAACAAAAGAGTAGCTAAGTCTCCCCCAGCAATTGGAAAGAAATGAAATGAAATTTGAAAAGAAAGACCAAGGTTGGTCATGTTTGAATGAATGAATAAGTCTGATTTAGTGGAGAGGCTAACTCTAGAGATTTGATTTTGTTCATGATTCTAATAAAAACTAAGGATTAGTACATAGTGGAGACGTGATGAAAGTGAGAGAAAACACAAGTATGAGAGTTAGAGTTTACGGTGCGGGTGTGTGAGCCACAGAATGCATGCTTGATGAGTCAAGATATGGCGTGGGCACAACTCAGTAATGATCGGACTTTAGCCACGCTTGTGGGATGTTTGGTGACTGCAAGAGGATCGTGTGCCATGAAGAAGGCTGAATTGCCACAGAATGCATGCTTAATGAGTCAAGACATGGCGTGGAATTCCCCGCCAGGCTTTCTGTACACGTGCTTGTACTTATAGATCATCTAGGATACTCACCGTAGTTACAGTAGTAGATTAAGTCATGGCGAGGGATTGAACCCTACAAAGATGAAGAACGATTAAGGGCTTGCCCTCGGACCTATGTAGTATGGGATGCATAGAATCCGAACAAGTGCGCATTAGTGTTATATAATATAAATAATTGCATTAAAAACTAAGTGCACAATCACAACATGACATCAATAAGGTAGTCCCTTTAGTTTGATATGTGACAAGTTTGTGTTTGCTAAATATGAAAAATAAGTTATACTATTTCCGGCATAGAGAGGATGGCCGTGTATAATGTTCGTCGATTGAATAAACTGACGTACCCACAGTTTTATATGCAGGTAAGTGACATGATAAAGGTTAAAAAGGAACAGATGCTTAAAGATTATTCAAAGTCGTTGTACATTTATTTAATTGTTGTCAATTTACTTCCGCTGTGCAATGTAAAGTGTAAAATTTTATGTAAACTCTGATGTAAAGTGAAAAGTTCAAATTTTCTTGTAAAATTGTACTAAATGAAGCGAAAAGATCCTGTAGAACTCTCGAATTCAGTTGCATTTGGGATTCGGGGCGTTGCAATTAAAAACCCTATCAATTGGTATCAGAGCTTCAGGTTCGTGGGTCTGTTCGAGTTCCTTGGAGAAGAAAGAATATCAGATCACGAAGATCAAGCAGTTCGATGGTAAGATCAACTTTAATTTCTGAAAGGTGAATATGTATGATACATTGGTTCTAAAGGGTTTGGAGTTAGCCCTAGAAGGAGATAAATTGAGACAAATCGGCATGAAGTGGGAGAATTAAGAGAATATTTATTAAAGAGAGCCTTGGGTTTAATCTGGATGTCATTAACGAGCGAAGTCATGTGCAACCTCGTGGAGGAGCAAAGCACGGTGAGTCTTTGGGCAAGACACAAAATTGATTACTCGGAATCGCCATTACAGGATTGGATGTACCAGAAAAGAAAGTTGTCGGGTTTCTCAATGAAGAAAAGTACCGCTCTTCTAAATCATACAGTGGAGTTCACTACGGAGTTATCTGAACCAAGGGAGATCAACGCAAATGATTTAAAAGTTTCCAACTTGATATATTCACCACCAAATTCATCCAACTTGACAATCATGCTAGACGAAAAATTTACCAAGGAGAAGTTTTGGGTAGCAGGTATGACCGAGGGATTGAAGGAGAATGCACTTAGGAAGGAGACTCAGAAATTGGCGTCTACTTCTGTAAGTTGTTTGTAGGTGGAAGGGTCATTCGAATGGAAGGAAAAATGCACGTAAGGGTAGGATTCGTTGTCATAATTGCAGAGGAGTTGGGTATTACAAGAATGATTGTTACAAGTGGCTGAGTCAGAGGGGCGCCAAATCCAATGCCACTGAATTAGGTGATGTTTAGACAATAATCTTGTTTCAGATTTTATAGATGTGTGTTCTGGCTGGTTGATTGATTATGAGAGTTTTTTTTTTTCCATATATGCTCTGAGAGGGAGACGTTTTCTACTTACAAGTTCACAAAAGATCGTCTTTGTGTGAGAACGGTGGTTGGTGATATTTGTGCATTAGTGGGGTGAGGAAACAGTCGAATTGGAGACACTAGATGGAAATAGTTACACACTTGAGAATGTTATGCATATTCCTAAATTGAAACAGAATCTTGTATTCTTGGGAACTCTTGAAGCATGGGGCTGCAAATACACAGCTCAAGGTGGAGCTCTATCGCTTTGTGCAGGTTGTCGTAAGTTGATGAAAGGAATAAGCAGTGTTGAACACAACCTCTACAAGCTTTGTCGGAACGGAAAAGCTTGTGCATGTGTTTCTAAGTCATACGTTCCTAAAGAACTACCTAGTTTGGTGTCACTAGAATCATCCGACTGAGACTACGACGTTCAAATATTGTCAAGAGGTGGAGAGTGTCTCAGGGTAGGTGGAGCTCGTGTGGAGGGCGGCGCCTCCGTTTCAACGTCTACTAGGTGTCTGCCTTTGAGGGAGCATACCAACTGAAGAAAAACAAGTGGAGGTAGATTCAACTAGCAGAAGAAACCACAGAACCGAGTAGTTTGCAAGAAGAGAATAAAAGAGTCTAGAAGATTTAAATCACATAGGTATATATTCATAGTATGCAATCCAATGTGGAGATTGTTCGGTTTATGTCTTGCATACTAAGTTAGATAAAGAAGACGTTGAAGCGATGAAGGAATCGAGGCGACTGAAGCGGAGTGGAAGCAAGCAGAGCAACAGTCAGCAGAAAGTGCAGTCGATTGCGCAGTCGACCGTATAGTCGACTATCACCCTTTCTAGAATTTGGCGATAGTTCAACGGTCGACCCCATTTGTGTGTAGTCGACCGCGCGTGGCTAGATGCAACTTTCTGGTGCGGGTCTAGGTGATTCGTTGGAAGCCCGACTTGCTCTTCAAGTTAGATCATATGACTCTTATCGTATGGTGGTCTCTTCAGGAATATCTAATGGCTATTGTATCCAAATATTAAACTAGATTTTCTCTAGATATCTATATATTATTGTAATTGGCCTCCATTGAGAGCCAAGAGATAGAGAGTACTTAAATTGAAGAGAGTTTGAGAGTTGCTCCAATTGTAAACAACTAGTATTTTTTTGTGAGGCTTGAGAGATGGTCGTGGTGAGAATTGTAATATTCTTGTATCTTCTTTAGTTGAATAACATCTCGGTTTCTTCTCTCCCAGATTAAGGCGAAAGCCCCAATCGGAACAAATTTATGAGGTTTAGTGTGTTTGGTGTGATCTTCTATTAACTTGGTTGTTTGTGTTGATTGTATCGCTTAACTCAACAAGATTCTAGTAGAAGAGGGAATCAAATTCCCTAACAGTTTTCGCACCATCTAATTTCAGAAAACATGACCAGGTATCTTTGTATCACCATGTCTAAATAAGTGGTTTTCCATCGCCTACATAACTGCGACATCCTTGACAATTATATAATTATACTTGATTACCCTGGAGGGTTGTGCTATACTTCACCACATTGCACTCTGTTCATCTCTGACTGCTGGCATGGATTTCCAGTTAATTAAAATTTAGTCACTACATCGAGCTCGATAAGGCTATCCTCTTCCAACACATATCATATTGACTCGTTACAGACATACAAAGGGTTTCTGGTGTGGTTGATGATTTGTCATCCACCTTTGGTGTTATCTCTTTAAGAGAGCTTAGAATTACACCCACATCCCGATCCGAGTCAATTTCGTATTAACCATTGTGGATGTTTTCATTTTCAGTAACTGCATCGGCATCCCCCCCTAGGATCAAATCCGGATGATATATTGCGACATTGTCATTGCATTAAATATATACTTCCACCAGAGCCATTTCTTTATCCACATCGCAATGTTTGTGCATGACCTCTTCAATAAGATGGTTTATAAATCCTTGTTGCAATTGGCAACTGATGCAAGTAAACTCAGATCAATTCTTGATCAATCAACAACAACAGCAAATCTTTTTTATTGAAGTAAAGAAACAATCCAATTTCACAGAATTTTGAGAATGAGTACAAAGAAACGAGGGAAGAACATAGAGGAGATTCTTGAAGAAGAAAACAAAAGAAGTTGTTACAATTTTTCACACCCATCCATTCACCCCCAATCTTTCTATTTATACAATCAGATTTTCACTCTACATCAATACTGTTTATTTGGTGCCCTACAGATTCTTCAAATCTCATCTGTCCATTTATTACTCTGTGCATGACCTGTGCTTTATTTACTCATCACATAGTCCCTCAAATGTGTTGGTTTAGCTCTAATTCTCTTCACCTTTGGAGTGTCAGCTTGTGTATTAGTCTGTGCATGTTTTGCCTTAACTGTAGTATCCATTTCTTCACTCTCCACTTCTTCTTCAGCTTCCACCAAAGTTTTATTTTTCAATTTCAACTGATTGAGGTCGGTTACATGAATCCTGATTTTTCAGTCTAATGAGTTTAGTGCAGAATGGAAAATCTAAAACTACATATATTATGGGGCAAAAAGAAAAACTAGAATGGCTTGTATCAGACAAACTATGAACCTGATCCTCCAGTTTTCACTTCACATCCTCCTCTGATCCCCAGCAAACTGCGAAAGCGGCACAACCTCCGACAACGGCGTCGGCATCGGCGACGTCCTACACACCGGACACGAACAGTTCATCCTCAGCCACTCGTCAACACACACCAAATGAAAACAATGCCGACAATCCGGCATCATCCTCATCATCTCCCCTTCCCTGTACTCGCTCAAACAAACCGCACACACATTCTCTCCTCCTTTGGCAACAGAATAAGTAAACTTCGGGTACGAGTTGATCGCAGCAGGATCTAGGCCGATGATGCCAGATTCCTCCACGTCAGCATCATCAACAAAGACGCCGCGGGAAACAGTGACGCCGTTGGATGCGGACCTAGGGTTTGGGTTTGGGTTTGGGTTTGGGGAGCGGGAGCAGAGGTAGAAGGCAAGGAGGAGGGAGGAAAGGATGAGGAGGACGCAGAGAGCGACGGCAATGGTGTAGCCGAGGCCGAGGGTGGTGAGGGAGTGGAGGAAGGAGGAAGATGGTGATGACGTGGACATTGTGAGGGGTTTGAAGTTGCATATTGAGAAGTGGGAAGGGGGGATTTGAGGGAGGTGGGATGTTGGAGTTTTGCAGTGTAATTAATGAGGGGAGAATTTGGAATCTTTATAGTTGCAGGTTTTGAGGGAGGGAGAAGTCAAAGGGAAGTGAGGATGTGGAGTGTGGACATAAAAAAGGTTGGACTTCGAGTTTGAGTTTGACTTCTCTTTTGGAAGATACAGCCATTTGAATTCGGTACTTTCTTGGTTTATACTCTTCGTTTTGTACGAGACGCAAGAATGTGGAATTCGGTGTGAAGTGATGTTTATCGTTCTAGCTGTGGATATGCTTCATAATTTCCCTTGGGAGTACAAATGTAGTGGGAAACTGTAGAGTAGTACAGTCACATTTATCCTTTACCTGAATCCGACCCAGACCTCCGATCCAGACCTGGCATTGAACGGAACCGATCGAATTTAATCGGGTTCGGATCCGAGTCTTAAAATAAAACCGATACACTTTTATATCCAGGTCCGGATCCAGATCTGGGTTCAGATCCGCTCAAAATAAAACTGACCTGGACCTGGATCCAGATCCGGACCCGTTAAAAAATACTCACAAAATATGAAATTTGAATAATATGGTCATAGAGATAAACATGTAAGTACTAATTGTTGAAGATATATATATAAATATAATACTTATTCATGTATTTAAGTACAATTTGGAACCGTAGGGTATCGAGTGCAAAATACTTAAGTGTAAATATTTATTTCATGCTACCAGACCTGACGGGTAGACTTTTTTAACTAGGACCCGGATCCGGACCTGGTTCTAGCAAGTCCGGGTCCGGGTCCAATTTTTAGACTCTTGAAGTACCGGATTCAGATAGTAGAGGATTCGATCCGATAGAACCCGATACCAGCTCTACTGTAGAGTGTAGTACAGTTAAAGATACTCTTTTGGGTTTAGATTGTAAAGCGCGTTTCTTAGATGATTGGAAAGAATACCAGTTTGTTGGATTGGGAGTGGGGAAGAAGTATTGGGTAATTGTTTCAGTATGCAACTGTACTGAGGGAGTACAGAATGAATGAATATGTGTTGGATCTGATAAAAATCAAATGAATCAAACGTTACACCCTGATTTATCTCGCCTGACAAAAACTGGGCGATGTTTGGGGAATAACTACAGTTGCACCACTTTTATAGTGTCCTGAATTTCAATAATAGAAATAATAAATACAACTCTGTAATCTTTACTTTAATGTAATTTTATTTCTATTATTGAAATTTGATACACTACAGAATTGGCGCCCTTGTTTTTTCTCGCACAGCAGGAAGACCATGATGGTTTTGGAATTAGCTGATTATTACCTCATTCATCTTACATGACAAAAATGACGTGGTATTTTTTGAGTTAGGTCTCACGGCCCTTATTTTTCTCACATCGCCGAAAGGGCATGATGTGTTTGGAATTAGCTGATTAGAGCATCTATAGAAGGGCATGATGTGTTTGGAATTAGCTGATTAGAGCATCTATAGTTCGTTTGCTATTTTCCATTTTTTCCAAAAAATGATAAAAGAATCACTATAGTCGTTGACCAAAAACCAAAAATTTGGATTTTTTGTGAACAGTAGACTGCCAAATATGACAGAATATTTGGGATTCTGAAAAATATAGGAAACAGAAGACGATTTATCGTCTGCTGCATCGGACGGAGAAAAAAAATTCGTCAGAGAGATTTTTACAATTCTGAAAAGTATCGGACGAAAATTAATCTTCCGTCCCAAAACAACAAACAAATAAATCGAAGGACGGGAAAAGATTTCCCGTACGATCGAAAAATTTATTAAAATAACCTCCTTGTTCCAAGGACAGAGAAAGGTTTCCCGTCCCACAACTTTTTTAAAAAAATGGATGGACGTGAATTCTTTTCCCGTCCGTTCAAATATTTTAAATAAATAAAAAAAATTACTTCAGACGAAAATTCGTCTTTCGTCTGAGAATTTTAAATTTTTGAACACCCATTTTTTGGTAATAACGACTGCAACACAAGCCCATTTTTTTCAATTCCATTTGAATACCCAAAATTTGGGTCAATACGAACTGCAGATGCTCTTATACCCTTATTTTTCTCGCATGACAAAATGGCGCGATATTTTTTGAGCTAGGCCTCACGTGTTGTTGGGTCTAGTGAAAATTGGATAAATTGAATGAATACGATTACACCCATGTTTTATTGCATGATACAAAAAGCATGATATTTCTGGAATTAGCAGAGTATACACTCTATACTTCCTGCATGATGAAGTGAACACATTTTTTGGGATCTCAGTCACTCTCTGCCAACCGCCAGCAACTTCTATTTGAATATATAGTGATATTTTGGATCTCAGTCACTCTCTGCCAGTTCACGGTTCGCTCCATATATAATCGCATCTATTATAGAAGATGTTCACCAAAGTGGTCTGCCATTATCTGGCGAACGAAAACACCACTAAAAATTAAAGTTTTCCTATGATTGGTAATAAATGATGCGATCCTGACTAGAGAAAACCTCGCGAAGCGCCAACCGAATATGGACTCTCAATGCGGGTTCTGCAACGATACTATGGAGACTAGAGACTATCTTTTTCTTCAGTGTCCTAGGAGCAGAGCGGTTGTCGTAGAGGTACTCAGCGCCTTAGGGACATCTCAATACCCTACTACATACGAGGACCTGTGGATAGGACCTAAGTTCGCGTTGGAGAGGGGTGCTATGAGAGAAGCGTGGTATATCGCTATCGCCGCAATGACCTGAGTTCTCTGTCTAGACAAATAATCATTACTTTCGTAGAACTTGCAATAGTATTTCTGGCAATTTGACTCATATTATGCATCTTATTTCATTTTGGGCTAATGTGGCAGTAGCAGGTCCCAGGGGAAGAATCGCCAGTGTATTCCAGGTTCAGGAGTTTGATGACGAGGAGATCGAGATCGGACCGACGATTGATTGATAGCCAGCAGGGTATATGATGGTATTTGATGCCCACCACCCCAGGGTTTGTTGGGGGGTCTGATGTAATTCTCTGGGGCTAGCCTAGGTTTTGTCTTTTGTCCCACCCCCCATGTTCGGGGTGGAGTTATGTTATTCTGTTCTATTTGTAGGATTTTGTTGTAAGCTCAGTACTCTGAGTTTGTTTTATTAACCTCTTATTAATGAAACAGGGTGGCAGACTCCACCTTTTCCTCAAAAAAAAAAATATATAGTGATATGGGTCAAATGACGTGGCCCCTCCTGGGCCATAGGATCCTCTCAAAAGCCATTCACCCCCGATCATCAGGTCTGCCACGTTAGCCCTAAGCCACATAGGCTTCCGCCACATAGGCTTCCGCCACATCATGCCCACGGGAAACTGGATCCAAACCCGGCCCCAAATGGGTCCAGACCCGGTTGGCACTGTCTACAAATACCAAGCCCTCTACCCCTTCAAAAGGTCATCAATATTCACTCTCTCCCTTCTCAAACCCTAGTTACTGTTACTCCTCAGTGACTGACGAGACCGTCGGAGGGCCTGTCACCGGGACCAACCCTGATGTTTCTAGGCCGAGTGCAGGTACACGAGACCCCCGGATCCGAGCTTCCAGATCCGAGCCGAGAATCCGACCTCCACCTCACTCCCGCCTACTCCCGATCGGGTCCCTTGGCTGAGGGTCGGGCGTACCATCCAGTACCGAAGCTTCCGCAAAAATACAAATTGAGAAGAACTCACACCTGGTGCAGCCACCCCCTAAAAACAAACCGCATCAGGTTGGCGCCATCTGTGGGAACACACTCGGTACGGACATCAGTTCGAACCCAGCCATTAACGGCATCCCCTCTAGCACCCAAGCCCCGGAGAGCCGTCACCTCTGCTCGTCGTCCGGACGTCACCTCTGCCCGTGGTCCGGTATGAAGAGGGATGTGGCAAATTTTATGGCGAGGTATCTGACTTGTCAGCAGATCAAAGCAGAAAATCAGAGACCTTGAGGTTTGTTGCAGCCTATGCCCATTCTGGAGTGGAAATGGGAGAATATCTGTAGCGCCCCGAATTTCTAATATAATATCTTAGAAAATACGTGGCACAATCCCAGCATCAACTTCAATTTAATAGTACACATAGCCCAAAAACACAAATAATTTTATTTCTAAACATTTATTACAATCATCTTCTTCAAACACAGCGGAAATACAAACACCTTGAACTACAACTTTCTTTTACAACACTTCTCTTTACAAATTTTACACAAGGCTCTATTACATCACTTATAATCTCCACAGCTAACTCAAGCATTCAAACCCCGAACTTTAAGCATCAACGTGCAACACATGAGGCTAGAGATGATCCCTAACCCCCAAACTAAAGGGGTCAGCCATAAATGGTGTGAGTGATATAAAAACATAACAACATAATTTAATCATAAAACATAAAGTCATCAACAGCATGTATTAACAACAGGGATAAATGAATGAGAAATAACAAAAGATGTAAAGCATGAAAACATCATGAAATGAAAACAACAAGTGAATCTAGTCTAAGTGTCAAGTGTAGGAAACTGGAAAATACATGCATAAAACCAAGTTAAGAAAACACAATTTCTATATGCGGACTCTCTAATGCGTACTTGTCGGAGTCTATGCATCCCATTCTACATAGGTCCGGTGCAAGCCCTTAACGTCTCCATATAATAGGGTTCAATAGAAGAAAAAGGTACAAGTAGTTATAGATCAAACTATTCAACACCGCAGTTCGGCTATCAATCACTCTCAACACTGCAGATCGGATACCCGGTTATCAATCACTATCAGTGACTCTCAACACCGCAGAGTATACCCAACCCCGGAGATCAATGACTCTCAATACCGCAGAATATACCCGACTATCAATCACTCTCAATACCACAGAGCGGATACCCGGTTATCAGTCACTCTCAACACCGCAGATTGGATACTCGGTTATCAATCACTATCAGTGATTCTCAACACCACAGAGTATACCCAACCCCGGAGATCAATGACTCTCAACACCGCAGAGTATACCCAACTATCAATCACTCTCAATACCACAGATCGGATACCCGGTTATCAGTCACTCTCAACACCGCAGATTGGATACCCGGTTATCAATCACTATCAGTGATTCTCAACACTGCAGAGTATACCCAACCCTGGAGATCAATGCCTCTCAACACCGCAGAGTATACCCAACTATCAATCACTCTCAATACCACAGATCGGATATCCGGTTATCAGTCACTCTCAACACCGCAGATTGGATACCCGGTTATCAATTACTATCAGTGATTCTCAATACCGCAGAGTATACCCAACCCCGGAGATCAATGACTCTCAACACCGCAGAATATACCTGATATGGCTAAAATTGGGGTTAAATCGGGACCGTCCAGATCGAGCACGAATCCTGAAGCACGGGGGTAAAAAGGTAATTTCACATACAGATGGATCCAAAACGGGTATTGGGCCTCCTTCTCATAGAACCAACCACCCGCGAATAGATCCACTTCAATTGGGTACGGGTCCCGACCCGATACAAGCCCAATCCACCAAGAAGAGAATCAGGCCACTGATTTGGTCAAATCAACAAACCTGATTAGCTCTCACCATGGAATCAAGGCCTAACTTCCTAAAACAGAATAGGAGGATTTTTCTCCTATTTGTTAGGCAGGAAATTAGGCCCCAAATGGCTCCAAAGGCGACTATAAATACAACCCCTCTACCACCGAGACCAGGTTAATCACTCTTTGACCACTTAAGCTCTTTCTTAATCTTTTCCTGATTACTGACAAGAGCGTCGGAGGGTGCGTCGCCGGAATCAACCCCGGTGTTTCGCACTTCCTTGCAGGTTGTGCCAGGAGCAAGAAGGCCGAGTCAATCGTTCAGGTGTTTCCCGGACTCACAAATTCTATCTGTTTACCCCCACACCGAAATCAGCGGTAACAGATTGGCGCCGTCTGTGGGAAACCACCACACGAACGACCTCAGCTTCTTCTTCCTCGCCTTCCATCGCCATGCCTCCAAAGAAGAACAGATCCAGAGGATCCAACCGGGTGGCCAACCCCGCCGACCCTACGGAGGATACCCCCGTCAATCCAATTCCCCAATCTGGGCTTCCTCCGCCGGCCCAACCGGTCCAGCCTCCTCATCCTCAGCAACAACCCAACAATGGTCCCGCCGGTCTCAACGGCCAGAAGCTGAAGCAGCCCATCCAGGACCATGTCTCGGTCCGTAACGGGTCCTCGGACTCGATGGCCTCCCATAACCCCGACCTCGGCTTCACGCTCCAGAACCGCCAGAAGGAGAACGACCTCCGCACGCACCTTGACGAGAGGCAGGGCCCGAGCGGGAGCCTCCCGACAGCGTCAGGGTGAGCGGTCACCTCGTCGCCGAGACAGGCGGAGATCTCCGTACCGGAGAGGCCGAGCGGCATCTCCCGAACACCGAAGGAGGAGGCCGCGTTCCCCCGAGGATCGGCATCGTACGAGGGACCGTGAGGTACCTATCAGCCGTGCCGAGTTCCTCCAGTTTCAGGAGACTGTACTGCAGGCCCTGAACGCCCGTGCCAACAACCAAGACCCCCCGAGGATCCCAACACCCCCTCGGATTCCCAGTCCTCACCGCCGGTCACGAAGTCCTCCCCAGGCTCCCAGTCGTCAGCAACAGTACAGTCCCCGCCGATCCGAGGGATACCGGCGCCGAAGTCCACGCTCTCCCTCTTATGAGGAAGAGTCCGAGGGGTCATACGGTTACCGGCGAGGGGACGATGCCTTTGACCGCCGCCTCCATGAGGTGGAGAGGCGCATTGTCCGCATGGACCGAGAAGAGGAGTCCAGAGCAGGGACTGTTCGCCCGAACAGACCGCCCTTCTCTCGGACAATCATGGAAGCTCGCATACCGAGGGGTTTCAAACCTCCGCAGTTTGAAACGTACTCAGGCGAGTCCGACCCAGTAGATCACGTCGAGAGTTTTAAGACTCTGATGCTGATCCACCAAGTCTCCGACGCCATACTCTGCAGGACCTTCCCGGCCACCCTTCGGGGTTCGGCTCGGGAATGGTATTCCAGGCTTGCCCCCGCCTCCATCTTTTCATTTGAGCAGTTTGAGACACTGTTCATAACTCACTTTGTGAGCAGCCGACGGGCCGAGAAGACGAGTCTCTCCCTTCTGAACCTCCGGCAGGAAAGGGGAGAGAAGCTGCGGGACTATGTGAAGAGGTTCACTGCAGAAGTCAGGTCGATCGCCTCCTTAGACCAATCCGTGGCGACAGTGGCGTTCCAGTCGAACGTCCTCAACTCCAACCTCCGCTCGTCCCTAGCAAAGAAGCCGCCTACCAACTTCGCCGACCTCCTACTGAGGTGCGAGAAATACATCCGAGCCGAGGAGGCCGAGTCCCTCCCGAACTTCGGAGGACCCTCCTCCGGCTCGAAGAGGAAGGCAACGGAGGAAGAGGGGGCCAAGAAGACAATGAAGGACGGAGGCGGCTAGCGTCGTCCTCCCCCCAAGTTCGAGAAATTCACGCCCCTCACAACTAATGTCTCCACTATCCTCATGGAGGTAGAGAAGGAGGGGGTCCTCCCTCCAGCCCCGAGGATGCACAAACCGGCGAAGAGGAGGGACAAAGACAAGTGGTGTCGGTATCACCGAGACCACGGGCACGAGACGAATGACTGTCGGGCTTTGAGAGATGAGATCGAAGCCCTCATCCGAAGGGGGCAGTTGGCGAAGTTCGTGAAGGCTAACGATCGGACAGATCGGAACTCTCCTCCCCCTCGGGGGGCTAACAAGCGCTCTGAGCGGCGCGAAGTAACACCTGAGTTCGAAGAAGAAAGGGTTCTGCATATGATCCACGGGGGCCCCATGGGCGGCTCCTCTAATACGTCTCGGAAAGCCTTCGTCCGAGAGGTGAACTCGGTCCACAGTGCTCCTCCTCCCAAGGGCTTCGGTGTGCCCGTGTCCTTCTCCGACGCTGATCTCGAAGGAGTCCGAACCCCTCACTGTGATGCCCTCGTCATCGACCTCCGCATGGCCAACTTCAAGGTGCAGAGGATTTTGGTTGACAACGGGAGTTCGGTCAACATCCTATTCCTCTCGGCCTTCCAGGGCCTCCAGCTGTCCCGAGACCGTCTCAAGCCGGCCGGATACACTCTACACGGGTTCACGGGGGTCCCGGTAACCGTCGAAGGGGTGATAACCCTTGACGTTACTGCGGGGAGCACCCCTACTACCCGGACCGAGCCCATGGACTTCATGGTCGTTGACGTCCCGGCAGCATACAATGTCATCCTCGGCCGCCCCGGCCTAGCCGCCCTTGAGGCCGTCCCCTCAGCATACCATTTGAAGATGAAGTTCCCCACTCGGTCGGGAGTAGGGGAAGTCAGGGGAAGCCAGGAAACAGCTCGGAAGTGCTACATGACTTCCACCGGGGGACCAGTGCTCTCGCTCGAGACACTCGAGATCCCCGAGCCGAAGGCTCGCCCAACGTCCGAGCCAGCGGACGAGTTAGAAGAAGTACTCTTCTCCGACGAGGATCCAAGCCGAAAATTCCTCGTCAGCAAGTCCTTGCCGACCGTGCTGTTCTCCGACCTGGTGAGGTGCATCCGGGATAACCGCGACCTATTTGCTTGGTCGGCCGCGGATATGCCCGGCATCTCCGAAGACTTGCTCGTCCACCGCCTAAGCGTCGAACCGGGGTGCAAACCGGTTCAGCAGAAGAGGCGAAAGTTCGCTCCCGAGCGACAGCAGGCAATCAAGGAGGAAGTGGATAAGCTGCTGAAGGCCAAGTTCATCCAGGAGGTGAATTATCCCGAGTGGCTGTCGAATGTTGTAATGGTCAAGAAGTCCAATGGCTCGTGGAAGATATGCATCGACTTCACCGACCTCAACAAAGCGTGTCCGAAGGATCCCTTCCCTCTCCCGAACATCGATACCCTAATCGACGCCACTTCGGGCCATGAGCTCCTCAGCTTCATGGATGCCTTCTCGGGGTACAACCAAATCCGGATGTTCCCTTCGGACATCCCGAAAACCTCCTTCGTCACCGACCAAGGCCTCTACTGCTACCGAGTAATGCCGTTCGGTTTGAAGAACGCGGGCGCCACCTACCAGCGCCTCGTCAACAAGGTCTTTCAGCATCAGATCGGCCGAAACATGGAGGTGTACGTTGATGACATGCTCGTCAAGAGCATCCGCGGCACCGACCATGTAGCCGACCTCCAAGAGGCTTTCGGCGTGTTGAGGAAGTACAACATGCGGCTAAACCCGAACAAGTGTGCGTTCGGAGTCTCCTCTGGCAAGTTCCTCGGTTTCATGGTGAGCCAGCGGGGAATTGAAGCTAACCCCGAAAAGATCAAAGCCATATTAGACATGGCCCCGCCTCGGAACATCAAGGAGGTGCAGAAGCTCACCGGTCGGCTGGCAGCCATCGGTCGTTTCCTGTCCAAGTCGGGGGAAAAATGCCTCCCCTTCTTCAAAGCACTCCGGGGGGCTAAAGGATTTGAATGGGGCGAAGCACAGCAAGCATCGTTCGACCAGCTGAAAGCCTATCTGGTGAACCCCCCTCTACTCAGTAAGCCGGTCCCAGGCGAGCCTCTCTTCCTCTACTTGGCAGCCTCCGAGCAGTCCCAGAGCACTGTCCTGGTCAGAGAAGAGGACCGGACCCAGAGGCCTATTTACTACGTGAGCAAGGTACTTCGGGATGCCGAGCTCCGTTATCCGAGGATAGAGAAGATAGCCTACGCCCTCGTCATGACAGCAAGAAAGCTTCGGCCCTACTTCCAATCTCACTCGGTCGTCGTCCTCACCGACCAACCCCTCAAGCAAGTCCTCCACAAGCCCGAGACCTCGGGTCGGCTGATGAAATGGTCCGTAGAGCTGAGTCAGCACGACATCACTTATCAGCCTCGGACGGCAATCAAGGCTCAGGCTCTCGCCGACTTCATTGTAGAGTCCACCATCCCTGAGGTCGGCCACGTCCCAAATGGGCCCCCCATTTGGACAGTCTTCGTGGACGGGTC
Organism: Hemerocallis citrina; assembly: GCA_017893485.1. Taxonomy (NCBI): domain Eukaryota; kingdom Viridiplantae; phylum Streptophyta; class Magnoliopsida; order Asparagales; family Asphodelaceae; genus Hemerocallis; species Hemerocallis citrina. Next base: position 13,113,653 of record CM030364.1, on the reverse strand, counting down.
CTCTTGCAGTGAAGGAAGCGGCGCCGGGATTATCTTAAACGGCCCTGACAACTTCGCCTTGCAGTATGCGATCCGCCTGAACTTCAAGGCTTCGAACAACGAGGCGGAATACGAGGCCCTCATAGCTGGCCTCGGACTCGTACGAAGTGCTGGGGCGCAGCGCCTTCGGGTTCACAGTGACTCCCAACTAGTTGTGAATCAGGTCTTGGGCGAGTACGAGGCCCGGGATGAGCGAATGGCTAAGTACCTCGCCAAGGTCCGGGGTCTGATGGGTCGGTTCGAAGAAGCCATCATCCAGCGTGTCCCTCGGGAGGAGAACTCACAGGCCGATGCTCTCTCCAAATTGGCTTCGTCTTCTCTGCAGGGTCTTGAACAGACCATGCTGATCGAAGTCCTCTCCCAGCCGAGCATCGAAGACGAGACGCCTAGCTCGATGGAGACATTGACGGTCGCGCTGCAGGACAATTGGATGAAACCACTGGTGGAATTCTTAAGGGATGGAGTTCTGCCTCAAGATCCCAAAGAAGCACGCCGAGTTAGGACCCGAGCCGAGCGCTATGTCTTGATCGAGGGCATCCTATACAAGCGCTCCTTCTCCCAAATAGACGGCCGACCGTATCTACGATGCCTCTCTCCGGATCAGGCCGAATATGCCCTACAGAAGCTTCATGAAGGGATCGGCGGGGCACACTCGGGATTTAGGTCCCTGGCCCGAAAAGCTCTGAATTATGGGTACTTCTGGCCGACGCTTCTCCAAGACGCCGAGCGACACGTTCGGCAGTGCGGCTCCTGCCAGAGACACTCCAGCATCCGATGCCTCCCTCAAGCCAACCTCACCTCCCTATCGAGCCCTATCCCCTTCGCGATGTGGGGAATGGACTTGATAGGGCCTTTCCCTCCAGCTCCGGGTCAGCTCAAGTTTTTAGTCGTAGCCATCGACTACTTCTCGAAGTGGGTCGAGGCCGAGCCCCTCGCCACGATAACCGAGAACAAAGTGGTGCAGTTCTTCTGGAAGAACATTATTTGTAGATTCGGCGTCCCGCGCATCCTCGTGACAGATAATGGGACCCAGTTCACTGGCTCAGCATTCCGAACCCTGTGCGACGACCTCGTCATTCAACAGCGTTTCTCGTCCGTCTCGCACCCCCAGTCGAACGGACAAGCCGAGAACGCTAATAAGCAGATCCTTGCGGGGATCAAGAAGAGATTGGACAAGTGCTCCAAAGGACAGTGGGTCGACCAACTCCCTAATGTGCTGTGGAACTACCGCACAAGCAAGCGGACGCCCACTAGAGAGTCCCCTTTCAGCCTTACTTATTGGGCCGAGGCCGTAATACCCCTCGAGGTCGGAATTCCTTCCCCTCGGCTCATCGCCTATGACGAAGCGCAGAATGCCAGGGAACTCAGAGGAAACTTGGACCTGATAGATGAACTGAGGGAAAGGGCATCGATTCGGCAGCAAAATTACAGAAGGAGAGTCGAGCTAGCCTACAACAAGAAAGTCCGGCCCGCCAACCTCGAGCAAGGAGATCTGGTGTTGAGAAAGCTAGCCATATCCCTCCCCAGTCAGAAGGGCAAGCTAGCTCCGAATTGGGAAGGGCCGTACCGGGTCACAAAAGTTGTTCGGCCTGGGGCATATCGACTTGAGGACATGGACGGTAGAGAGCTCCCGAGGACCTGGAATGCCGATCACCTCCTGAAATACCAAGAGAGCGCCCCGGCGCCTCTCTAAGTAATCCGAGGTGTCGCGCCATTCCTCTCCTTTAACTTGTAACCTGTTCTATGAATTCTACTATGTAAAACGGTTCGCCGTCAAATATCAAATAAAGAAAGCTCCATTTTGTTTTTGAATTTGCCTGTTTTTTCCTCCCCTCTTACTATACCAATAGCTCGGAGTCCAACACTCGGCTCAACCTTACCTCCTCGGTTCGTCTCCGGACGAACCAGGGGTAGATCGTCGTTCGGAATTGCTCCCACAGCCGTTGAACTATACCGATGGTTCGGAGTCCAACACTCGGCTCGACCTTACCTCCTCGGTTCGTCTCCGGACGAACCAGGGGTAGATCGCCGTTCGGAATTGCTCCCACAGCCGTTGAACTATACCGATGGTTCGGAGTCCAACACTCGGCTCGACTTTACCTCCTCGGTTCGTCTCCGGACGAACCAGGGGTAGATCGCCGTTCGGAATTGCTCCCACAGCCGTTGAACTATACCGATGGTTCGGAGTCCAACACTCGGCTCGACTTTACCTCCTCGGTTCGTCTCCGGACGAACCAGGGGTAGATCGCCGTTCGGAATTGCTCCCACAGCCGTTGAACTATACCGATGGTTCGGAGTCCAACACTCGGCTCGACTTTACCTCCTCGGTTCGTCTCCAGACGAACCAGGGGTAGATCGCCGTGCGGAATTGCTCCCACAGCCGTTGAACTATACCGATGGTTCGGAGTCCAACACTCGGCTTGACTTTACCTCCTCGGTTCGTCTCCGGACGAACCAGGGGTAGATCGCCGTTCGGAATTGCTCCCACAGCCGTTGAACTATACCGATGGTTCGGAGTCCAACACTCGGCTCGACTTTACCTCCTCGGTTCGTCTCCGGACGAACCAGGGGTAGATCGCCGTTCGGAATTGCTCCCGCAGCCGTTGGACTATGCCTAAGGTCCGGAACACGTATCCCGACCATTCTTGGCTGTCAGCCGAGGTCCGAAGGCAAACACATCCGGTCGGCATCCGAGCAAGTGCCTTCCCGAGCTGGTAAACGGGGAAAACACACTGCCCCCTCAACTTTCGTGCGTGATCTCGATCAGACGGCTCAGATCGTGCCACTCGCGCAAAACGACAAGATAACGTTTTCTTGGAAAACGAGCCGCCTCGAGATCCGCGCCTACATTCAACGGCTCAGATCTCGCCACGTCAAAATAGCACTCTCGAGAACATCGCCGTGTCAGACCCACTAAGCGACAAATTGCCGTACCCCTGGGGATCCATTCGGCTAAATAGACACACTCAGTTCAAATAGTTCGGCACGGTCAACACAGTTATAAACAAAGACAGACGTACAAAACACCGAAAGGGAATTTTATTAAATATCGGCGTACAGTACAAAATAGACCATTACAAAAGTGTCGGCAAACAAAACATACAACCCCCGACCCACTACACTTGTCTTTCATAAAAATGCATCCTCTCCATCTTGTTCGCCCTCCTCGACAGACGGTTCCTCCGCCTCTCCTCGAAGCTTCGCCATTTCCGCCCGCAGCTGTCCCATCTCCGAGAGCAAGTCGTCCCGTTCGGTAATGAGTTTCGACTGAATGTGCCGAATACTTTTGACCCGAAGAGCATTGCTGAATGCGGTCTGCGAGTCCTCGTCCTCCCCTACGGGGCTCAGCTCGACGATCTTGCTCTCCAAGCGTTGTGTTTCGGCCTCCCGGAGACTGAGAACCAACGAAAGGTGACTCCACTCGCCCTCGGATCGGCGTAGCTTCAGATCGACACTCCTGGGGCTCAGAACCACCGTCCCAGAGGTCGCCTCGGATGCGGAGTCATCATTCGGACGCCCGGAGTCCGATCCATGGATCGCCGCGACAAGCTGAAAAATAGGAAAAACGAACAACGCAGTTTCAATACAGTGCCGAAGACAAACACTTAAAAGTTTTTCAGAATTTTTATGCATTCAGACATAATAGTGTTACAAACGGTCGACCAACCCTACAACTAGGTTATTACAACGGCCAACAGAAATGAAAAGTGACATAATCAAGTCCTCTTCGGAAGGGGAATGCTTCGGTTTAGGGAAACGCGAGGACGACGAGGCCGACCCTCTGAGCTCGACCCTAAACCAACGAAGCGCAACCCCCCTTCACTGCTAGTCCTAACAGCCGCGCCGACCGATGCCCCGCTCGACGAGACAGCCGCGCTGCTCTGAGCGTCAGTCGGACTCCGCCTGGTCGTTAGCGGGCGCGTCGCGAGTTCATAAAACGTGATCCCCCTCTCACTTTCCTCGCGAGTGCACGACGTGCTGCGAACATTAGCCCTCTCCGGCGCAGGTTTAAGCGACGCGATCTCCTCCTCCAGTTCGATAATCCGATCCCTCAAGACGACGTCCTTCGCCAATTTCTTTGATCGAGGGGCCTTCAACGACCCCGAGGCGTTGGAACTATCAGTTGCAAGCCGCCGATAGTGGGTGACCTCAATCCCCCTATCTATTGTGATCCTCCTGAGCATGTCGACTTCGGCCGATAGTCTCTTACGCTCGGCCAAAGCCCCCTCCAGCTCGGAGGCCATCTTCTCCCTTTCCGCCGAACACTCTCTCTCCGATAGCCCCAAGTGTTGTACCTCGGCCAAAAGATCGTCGTTCTTCTGCTCGGCGGCTTTAAGCTCCCCACGAAGTCGCTCAATTTCCCCTTCGGAACCAGGACCCTGGGAGCGCTTCCGGAGTTGATGCAGCTCGCGACAGTTCCTCCTCAGAACTGCCCTGACCTCCTCCGCCTGGCCGAGCAGGAGAAACCGCCTCTGCCGGCTGTCCGAAAGTTCACGCTTCAAATTGGCCATTTCCTTCCGAAGGAAGACCAGCTCCGTGACCGGACCAAACACCACCTGAAAAGCGGAAATAAATCCGAGGCCCAACAGTTGGAGAAATAAACGCCCAAAACGCACACTAAGTCCGAGGCTCAACACTTGGACAAATTTTTGGCCAAACAAAATACTTTTCATTCAAAACAAAGGCGGTGGCCAGTCCGCAATAAGGCTTACAAAAAGAAAACAAAACCAAAAAGACTGAAAGTAGGAAGACAACCGAGTCAGGGGTCGACCTTTTTGCCGCTCGGATTCGTCGACCCCTCGGCCTTGCCCTCGCCATCACCCTCGCCCCCGCCTTCGCTCCAGCTCTCCTCCTCGGAGAGTTTCTCCTCCTCGCCCTCGGCTTCGGTCGCCCCATCGCCTTCGGCGGGTTCCGTCTCTCCGTCGGGACCGAGTAGACCCTCGGTGATCCCTTCTTCCCCCTCCACGGGCTCGTAAAAGTCGTAGGAGTACGAGTCGAAGCCCGGGTTCTTCGCGACTACATGGGTCAGGGCACGGCCATAGGCGTCCAGCATATTCTGGATCATGTGCTGCGCGGCCTCCTCTTGCACGGCCTTCTTCACCTTCTTCACCTTCCTCAGGTGGTTGGCCTTGATCCTCTCGGCTCTCTTCCGAGCAGTCTCCCCTTCCGACCGAGCCTTGGCCAGCTCATCCTTCAGCTCGGTAACCTCCTTCTCTGCTCCCGACCGAGCGCTGGCCAGCTCCTCCTTCAGCTCGGCCACCTCCTTCTCAAACTTGGCCGCCGTATCCTTCGACGATTGGATGGCGTCGGCCAGCTTCTTCTCCAGGTCCTCCGCTTCGGCGACTCTCTTCGTCGAAAGAAGCAGCTCGGACTCAAGCCGCTTCGCCACCCGAACGCGCTCCGTCCTCTCCTTCTCCTTCTCCTGATCCTTCCTCGCCAACTCCTCGACCAGCCAACTGAAGTGGCAGAGGGTCTGGAAGAGAACCACACGATTAAAATCCGAGCCCAAGAACTTAGGAGAAATTCCAAGGAAAAATATGAATGAAGAAGGGCTTGACAAACTTACCGACATAGTGCTCCGGGCCATCTGCATCACGTTGTCCCCTGCCATCCCGGCCCTCAGGGTCGCTCGGTCCTTCGGGGTCGGCAGGTGCCTCACTGCCTCCATACAGATGTTCCCGTCGCCCAAAAAGCCGTCGACGTTCATCACCTGCCAATCAGGGACGAAGATCTGTTTATGACGCTCGGTCAAGATCTTCTCCGCGCCGGGGGTGAGTGGCGGAACCGGGAGGGACAGCGCATCAGCCACTCCGAACTCATTGCTCGACGGACCAGGAGCGTCCGCCTCCGGGGTAGGAGCAGGAGCATCCGAGGCCGAGGGATCGAGGTCCACGACCCCACCCTGCTCGGGGACCGCGACCTTTGCCGGAGAGACAAGGACCTCAACCTCTCCCTCCTTCAGGACCGCAACCTTCGGTTGGTCGGCTGCCTTCACGACCGAGGCCTTCTTCGAAGCTCGGCTGTCCTGAGGCGCTGCCGACGGCCTCTTCTTCTTCTCCTGATCGGCCCTGCCCTTCGCCACCAGAGCCTTGTAATCGAGCTTCATGGTCTCTGCAAAAGTCGAATGAAAAAACTTAGAAAATTTTTTATAAACTTTACGGAGAGAAGTATAAATACCAGAAGCGTACGAGGGTCGATCGGACTGAGACCCCCACGGAACAGATGCTCTTCGGTGATATCCTTCCAGCTAAGCGGCGGCAGAGCAAGGATCTTCTTCTGGACCTCGGTCTCTGCAGCGTTCAGCGGAACGTCCTTCTTTGTGCGCTTGGGTAGCCCGTCCGCCCAAACTGTCGGTATCACCCATGGCGTCAGATTCCGAACGAGGAAGTATTTGTCCTTCCAGTGTTTGATCGAGTCCGGATTCTCGATCAGTTTCACGCCCGTCCGGGGCGAAAGATAAAACCTCTGCTCGTCTTTTCTCGGCCGGACAGGTCGGAAGAGACTTCGAAAGAGGTACATGGTCGGCTTGGCGCCGATCTCTTGGCATCGGAGGAGGAACGCCACAACTTGCCTCCATGTGTTCGACATCAGTTGAGCGGGACTCAAACCATACCAAACCAGGACGTCAACCACGAACGGGTGGAGGGAAAAGCGAAGACCGGCAATGAGGGAGTCGACCGGAAAGACGCATATGTCCGGAGAGGACCCAGTGTTGGCTCGGAACCCCGGCCCAGGGAGGAGCAACGTGTACTCGAGAGGGATCTGGAAGCCCTCTCGGACCAGATGAAGGTCCGCTTCGGTAAGAGTCGAGATCTTGTGATCGACCTCGGACAGCTCCCTAGGCTCGTTCTCCTCCACCAGTTTAGCCGTACCTTGGGTAACCTTCTCCAAGATATCCTCAGTATAATCCCGGACTCCTCCCACGCTCGACACGGCGATGGGTTGCCGACCGAACTCCCCCGCTCTCCTCGGCGTCTCCACTATAGTAATTACGGCTTTGCCCTTTCGGGACTCCGCCGCGACTTCTTGGGGCACCTCGGCCACTCCGCCCTCCGCGTCTGGACGAACAACGTCCTGCTCGCTCGGCTCCACTACTCCTTTCTCTTTCTCCCCTCGGCCAACGGCTTGCTCCGAGGCGGGGGTCTCAGCCGAAATCTTAACCATATTTTCCTAAAGAGAGAAGGGAAAGAGACTGACCTTGAAGTGACAGCTACGGTCGGAAACTTCGCCGGAACTAGGAACGCTACCGCGACAGCTAGCGACACCACCAGGGAGCTAAAGACCTCGAAGCAAAGTAAATACGGAAGAGAGAGAGTGAAAGTGAAAAGTGAAGACTTGGTCAAAGGGGGGTAAAGATTTATAGTGAAAATGAGGCGTCTCTTGGACTTCCAGAGCGACTTTTGGGCTACTCTCGAAGCATCTCGAAGGCCCACCACAAAGTCAACCAGCTCGGCAAGATCGGACGAGAATCCGAGCTGCGAGCAAACCGAACGTGGCTGCAATGGAGTCCGCTCGGAATCCGTGCAAGTGCCTTCCCGAGCTGGTAAATGGGGAAAACTCCCTTCTCCCTCAACTTTCGCACCTGATCTTCATCAGACGGTCCAGATCTCGCCGAGAGCACTAAACGACAAGATAGTGTTTTCTTGGAGAACGCGCCCATCTCGAGATGCGTGTCAGCATCCGGCGGCTCAGATAGCGCCACATCGCTCGGACGATCGGACCCTCGGACGCCCCACCTTCGTCTAAAAAGAACCCGGAAAAATTTTTGATTTAGTTTTGAGGCGCCGCCTTCGGCGAACGCCCCCCAGGTCCCGCGCACCAATCGGCATTCTGCCGACCACGGGCCCCGGGCGGGAACAGATCGGCACTCCCCCCATCTCTAACTCCCCCGGGCTGATATCCATCAAAAGCCATCAGCCCGGAAGGAAGACAGAGATGAGAGGAGACCCATCCACACTCAGGAATCGGGAAGAACGCACCATTCCGAGCCAGTTGTTTGCATCTGGAAGGCGCGGCTTGCCAAAGGGCTCTAACCACAGCGCCTTCACAGTTGCAAACAACAGGCTCGGACGGTCCAAAAGCCCGAGCTGCTACTGATGATGAAATGGACCAAGAGATCGGCATCGGACATGGATCGTCACTCTCTCACCAAGACCTCCGCTCTCTCCGACGCTCGCTTCGGAGCCACCAAAGAAAGCCGAAGATCTTGGTGAGAGAACGACCACCCGTCCTTCCGAAGAAGTCCACACCCCGGGACAGGACTATTGCCGTCGACCCTACTGTCTTATTGCTCCCCACTCCTGACACCACCTTTTCGGAGCAGAGAGGAATGGGGAAACAACAAGACAACAAGGCGACCGCCCGTCCCTCCGAAGTAACTTATCCCTCGGATCCGGACCACGGTCGCCGCCACTACTACCTCGTCCCCCCTCGCTCCTAACATCCGCTTTGGGGCCGTCAGGAACGAAGGGAAAACCAGGCAGAAGGGCGACCACCTCTCCGGACCTCAAGAAAGGAGCTACCCAAGGCAGACGCCTCCGAGGTCTGGAACTCGATTTGGTTGTGACGAAAGCGACAAAGGGGGTGGAGTACTTATAACCTGCCCCCAAGAACCAGCCATTACTACCCTCGGAAATTGAAGCGCCGCGTTTTAATTGAGGGAATTATTGATCCTCGGAAGTCGAAACGCCACGCATTAATCAAAGGAATTATTCTTAATGACCTGGGGAAGGGGAATGCCGCACAAACCCCGAGCGTCATTAATACCCTCGGAAGCGAGATCGCCTCTGAACAGATAGCGCCACGACGCTGCCGAACCCCCATACCTTCGGTCGGCTGCCGAGCAGAGGCCTTCCCGAACTGGTAAATGAAGAAAAAAAGGCACCGAGCTATCTCGGCCGTTGGATCTCCCAGAAATTCACGCTCCCAATGGCGAACGGCTCAGATTGCGCCACGTGCGCTAAAAGACAAGATAGCGTTTTCTTGGGAACCGTTCCCGTCTCGAGATGCGTGCCAACATCCAACGGCCCAGATAACGCCATGTCACTCAAGCCTTCGGTCGGCTGCCGAACCCCCATGCCTTCGGTCGGCTGCCGAGCAGAGGCCTTCCCGAACTGGTAAACGGAGAAAAACGCTGCCGAGCAGCAGCAGCCGTCAGATCTTTCCGAAGTTCGCGCCCATCTGCGATCAGCGGCCCAGATCGGGCCACGCCATAAATCGGTGTTTAAATCATTTTTTATCTATTTAACTTGTTTTATTTGTTTAAAAATTGCGAGAAAATTGTTAAAAATTCGGGAAAATTAGCCAAAAATTCTGGAGAATAATTGAGATTTAGGGGGCACATTTTCGAACCCTTGAACGAACAATTATCGCCCAGAATGTACGACTAAGGCCCCCGAATGATTAGCAAACGCGTCGCAAAATTAAACAAGTAGTCCGAAAAAATAAATAAAAACTCTTGAATACCCGATGTGACCAGAGAACTGACAGCGGCATCAAAAGTTGCCTCACTACCCCCTTTCTAGATTCGAAATCCCACGTCTGGACCCCAATACAACTCCATCAGCCACTAAAACAGCTAAACTACTCCTCAAAGTCTGATCACACTCAGTCTTTAGGAGTGGGGGGCTCGTGATATGGCTAAAATTGGGGTTAAATCGGGACCGTCCAGATCGAGCACGAATCCTGAAGCACGGGGGTAAAAAGGTAATTTCACATACAGATGGATCCAAAACGGGTATTGGGCCTCCTTCTCACAGAACCAACCACCCGCGAATAGATCCACTTCAATTGGGTACGGGTCCCGACCCGATACAAGCCCAATCCACCAAGAAGAGAATCAGGCCACTGATTTGGTCAAATCAACAAACCTGATTAGCTCTCACCAGGGAATCAAGGCCTAACTTCCTAAAACAGAATAGGAGGATTTTTCTCCTATTTGTTAGGCAGGAAATTAGGCCCCAAATGGCTCCAAAGGCGACTATAAATACAACCCCTCTACCACCGAGACCAGGTTAATCACTCTTTGACCACTTAAGCTCTTTCTTAATCTTTTCCTGATTACTGACAAGAGCGTCGGAGGGTGCGTCGCCGGAATCAACCCCGGTGTTTCGCACTTCCTTGCAGGTTGTGCCAGGAGCAAGAAGGCCGAGTCAATCGTTCAGGTGTTTCCCGGACTCACAAATTCTATCTGTTTACCCCCACACCGAAATCAGCGGTAACAATACCCAACCCCAAAGATCAATAACTTGAAAAAACATTCATAGATATAAGAATACATCAGTACATCCGATATATACTGAAGAGATAAACATACAATTAGAGTCGTACGATCTAATCAGAAGACGAAGTGAGCTTCAATCGAATCAACAAACCCGCATCCAAAAAATCCATCAACGCCGACCGCAACTCCCAGACCATCAACCCGAGAAGGTGTCCGTCAACCGCACAGTCGACTGTCCCTTCCTCTGTTGACTGCTACTGCTGCTGACTGTTTTTCCTTCTCTTTTATCCTTCGCTTCGAACTCTCTACTTGTATCATTATCTTCTCTTCACACCGAATAAGTATTCAAGACAATAAACCCAACAAGAGACATGCAATCATTTATATATCGATTAATTTATTACACACCTTAACATTGAATATACGCTGTAACATTGAATATATTTGACTATTTTTTTTAAAAATGACCAATCAAGTATTTTGTATCAGATTGAACAGAGATGTGAGGTCAACTGATCAAATCTTCGGTTTAGACTAACTGAGAAGTAAATTATCATAGTTCACTATCGATCCCTATCGATGCCATGTATTTTTTCTCCTCCTAAAAAGTTGTAATTATTTCATATCTTCTTATATCATCCCCAACATTCTTAGTAGAAAGATATATTTGGTAGATTTTTACAAAAAAAAAATTTAGTTTAATTAGGTGAATGAAGCAAATTACCAGAGGATATGAAAGGAATACAAGACCCCACCGCAAGGGGTTCAATCCGAACCCTTCAATCTTAATCCCCCCACCGCCTTTCCCCCTATCCAACTAATAAAAACCCGACCCGATCTTCCAAATTCCTTCAAATCCCCCATATATCGCGATCTTTTTTTTCCCAACTCTTCCAAACCCTAGCCACTTCTTTCACCAATGCAATTCCCTTACCGCTCCACCGAACAGCGGCGGCCGCCACCGTCGCCGTGGCCGCTGCAGTCTCTGTATTCCAATGGATCAAATCACCCCACTCCAAAACCCATCCAATATAGCCGATCCGGGTCAGGATCGGCCCATCCTTTGAACTATGCTAATGAGTTTGCCATCATCGCCGCTGCCGATCCTTCAATGATGCGAGGCCTGACCCATCGGAAACCATCAACTGAGGAGCTGGAAAGAGAGTTGCATGAGGAGAGGATCAAAGAGGAAATTATGGCACGAAGAATTGCGCAGAGGAGGATGATGATGATGGAAGAGCAAATGCAGCGCCAGACGATGATGATGGCCAATATTGTTGATCAAGAGAGATTTGGTGGTCATGTTCTTCCTCTTCGGAGAGAAGTCGAGTTGAGAGAAGGAGAAAGGTTCGCAATTGATTTGATGGATAGATCACCGTTTACTACTGGCAGCCCTAGTGAAACACTGCTTTCTAGCTGTCATGATGGAACAAAGGATGTTGATGAGAAACGCCCAGGAATTAGAAAGAAGGAGACTGCATCTACATCGAAAACTGGTGCAGTGAGATTACTGCAGTCTGCCGTCGGAAAGGACTGGAGCTGTGCTCTTTGCCAAGTCTCGATAACATCTGAGAACGGCCTTAACCACCACCTCAAGGGAAAGAAGCATCTTGCAATGGCTGCTAAGCTTGGCACCGGATCGAATTCTGCAGAACCTACCACCAAAAATAACAATGCTTCTTCTGCGCCAAAAAAAAGTCTCACCCAGATGAAGTACCGACGACTGGGAGGGAAGAAGGTGTGCATCCGTGTTAACGGTCAAATGCGGGAGGTTATTCAGAAGGGGAGCTATCTGTGGTGTATGGTTTGCAGTGTGAAATGTAATAGTCGGCAAGTTATGGAAACACATTTATTAGGAAAGAAGCATGTGCTTCTAGAGTCGAAGACAGAAAGAAAGGTAGAGTATGTAAGTGAATCAAGTGATAACTCGAGTCTTTGATGTATCAGCAAGAACAATTACTTTATTGTTTGGAAGAGTTTTTAAGATATAACTCCTTTAATTCATGCTGTCAGGTCTCTGAATTCTAACTAGAGTTAGCACTTATATATTTATCGGGATCCGACTCGGACCCGATATTGGGCTGGAACCGATCCGATCCGATCTAGGGATGGTATACCGTACCATATCATCATTACTCTACCGTCTACTGTACCGGAATACTTGGTACACAAATTTTACTATCCTTATCGTGTCAAGATTTTGGTACTGCCGAGTTCGGTACTACCGGAATATTAGTACGGTATTGGTAATACCATGGTACTACCGGACATCAATTAGCTTAAAAATTAACATTCATATAAATGGCAAAAGATGGATAAATAAGCTCAACATAAATATATATATATATATATATATATATATATATATATATATATATATATATATATTTATTTATGAAGAAGTTTCAACATAAATAATTAAATATATATATATGAAGAAGTTTCAATAATCAGCCAATGTCAATTCTCAAACAAGACTCTGCTAACTGTCCATAATTTAGTCTAGCATCTGTGTTTCTAGAGCCCAATCACCAGCAGTATCAAATAATATAAGTTTCTGTTTAACAATGAAGGAAGAAATCATCACAAAACTCCATTGAAATAACTAATATCTTCAGACATGTTCCTTTCAAAAAGCTCTAGAATTCTCACTCAAAACAAATTAAACATATACAGGAACAGAGAAACACCAGCACGAATAGTATACAGAAACCTATAGTTCAACTGATTAACTGAAAACAGATTCACATAAAAAAATTATCCTCACAAACAAACATACATCACCTGATATAGTGATAAAGAATCGACACAAAATTTAAGATCATGGATAAAAAAACATCAACATCGCCTTCTCATCTCCTAAATAGTTTAACCCTCAATAAATGAATTAGCTAAAGACCTTTTCTGCCAAATTCTTAATCCACCCAGGCCAAACAACAAATCAGGGTTGTAGACTTTATTATTGTACAATTTCAGAGATGTATAAGTTTCAATATAATGTATCTTTATGTATGAAAATTAGTTTCAACATTCTGCAATATGATTGATTCAATATGCTACTCTATTAGATTCAGCATTCTGCAATATGTTTGATTAGATATAATTGGATAGCTTCAGCATATAGAGAAAGAATGACAACAATACCTAAAATTAAGAAGATTCATATATAATGAAGACAACAGTATTGTTATTTTCCTTTCATAACATTCATGATATTTAATGGTTCTTTCATTTCTGTGTATTGTTCTACTCCTTTTTTTTAATATAGTTTGTATCTCATTTAGAAGATTCATATATAAATCAATTTCAGGATTATGATACAAATATACTACATAAATAAGATTTCACCTTTATTAACCAGTCAAAAAAACTCCTAAAAAAATACAAAAATTAATTTGATAAATCAAATCAGAAGATCTTTTACATCCTAAATTCCTAATTACTTGTGAATAATAATACGCAAGATCTCAAGAAAACCCAACAAGAACAAGAAGAAGATGGATCTTATATTAATACACCAACTAAACTCTAAAATTTCCCTAATTTGGCGAAAAATTCCTCAAAAAATGCCGTACTGATGGGGGCTGAAGAAGGTAGGCGGCGTTGCGACAACGTGGTGCTTCGGCAGCGTAGTGCATTGGTCAATCAGTGCGTGTGCCCTAGATTCAAAGAAGAAAAAAAGGAAGAAGGAAAAAAGGAAAAATAATTGAAGTAGTAGTATAACTGGGGTGAAAAATTGAAATAAAAACAAGAAAAATTGGCCTGGACCTAGGTCTGGACCTGGATTTTTAAATATAAAAATTAAATTAAATATATATTAATTACTTGGTATGGTACGGTATACCATGGTATTAGTATTGGGTACTGATGCTGTTTATTTCTGAGGCACGTGTGGAAGCACCAGGTGTGAGTTCGAACTCAATTTGTATTGAAGGAGATTGCCGCTCGTCTGCCGACCTTCGGTTGACCTTCTGGGGCCTACGATGAGCTCGGAAAGGCGTTGAAGGTTGGGCTCGGATCGGAAGGGTCGGATCCGAGGTCTTGTGTACCTGCAGACGGTCCTGAAACACCGGGGTTTGTCCCGGTGGCGGACCCTCCGACGCTCTAGTCAGTCTCTGTGAGAGAGTAGCAATAACTAGGTATATTTAAGTGGCAAAAGATTGATTACCTTCAAAAGGTGGGTGAGGGTCTAGTATTTATAGAAAATCCCAACCGGGTTTGGTTCCGCTTGGGGGCCGGGTTTGGATCCGAAAGCCCATGGGCCTGACGTGGCAGAAGGCCCAGGGGGTTTAGGGCGGTTGCTGTGATACCAGGAGTGGTATAGGGCTGACGTGGCGAAACCCTTGGCGGTATTTGGAGCTGACGTGGCCCATCGTGAGTCCTCTGTGCCTCTGGGGGAATCGGAGGGCCTAGGCTGCGCCAGGTCATCCCTCCGCCCCGCCAGAGAGGGGGGACGGCATGAGGGACTGCTCCGGATCGGACTCCGGGGGATACTGAGGCTCGTCAGTACGAGGAAGCCGGCACTGTGGGGGCAAACACGAGGTTCGGCGCCGACCCTGAAGGGGTCCGGAGCCGAACCAGGTCGGTATTCTTGCTTTTCTGAGTAGGAATTGTATTGGGCCTTGGATGGGCCTCAGGCCATTTTTACACTGTCACACAAGCCCCCCACTCCTGCAGGGGGTGCGGGAGCTAGCCGTGGAGGAGTGCTCATGGTTGTAGAAAATGGGATGGTGAGTCATTGGATCTTCGTGAGAAGAGTACCCTGGTGCCAGACCCGACCCCGAGCCGGTCGAGGGATTATGGGCCAACAAGGGGGGTGGCGAGCCGTTGGCCTTCCTGAGAAGACCACCCTGGTGCCAGACCTGACCTCGAGCTTGGCGAGGGATTACTGGAAGGCAAGGGCGATGGCGAGCCGTGAAGCCTTCCGGAGAAGACTCCCCTGGTGCCGGACCCAACCTCGAGCTGATCGAGGGATTATGGGCCAACAAGGGGGGTGGCGAGCCGTTGGCCTTCCTGAGAAGACCTCCCTGGTGCCAGACCTGACCTCGAGCTTGGCGAGGGATTACTGGAAGGCAAGGGCGATGGCGAGCCGTGAAGCCTTCCTGAGAAGACTCCCCTGGTGCCGGACCCGACCTCGAGCTGATAGAGGGATTTATGGGCCAACAAGGGGGGTGGCGAGCCGTTGGCCTTCCTGAGAAGACCTCCCTAGTGCCAGACCTGACCTCGAGCTTGGCGAGGGATTACTGGAAGGCAAGGGCGATGGCGAGCCGTGAAGCCTTCCTGAGAAGACTCCCCTGGTACTGGACCCGACCTCGAGCTGATCGAGGGATTATGGGCCAACAAGGGGGGTGGCGAGCCGTTGGCCTTCCTGAGAAGACCTCCCTGGTGCCAGACCTGACCTCGAGCTTGGCGAGGGATTACTGGAAGGCAAGGGCGATGGCGAGCCGTGAAGCCTTCCTGAGAAGACTCCCCTGGTACTGGACCCGGCCTCGAGCTGATCGAGGGATTATGGACCAACAAGGGGGGTGGCGAGCCGTTGGCCTTCCTGAGAAGACCTCCCTGGTGCCAGACCTGACCTCGAGCTTGGCGAGGGATTACTGGAAGGCAAGGGCGATGGCGAGCCGTGAAGCCTTCCTGAGAAGACTGCCCTGGTGCTAGACCCGACCCCGAGCTGGCCGAGGGATTTTGGGCTAATCAAGGGGGATGGCGACCGGTTGGCGCCCCAGAGTGACTGAGCGGGGATATCCCACCATTCATGTGGTGTATTGAAGGCTCTCCGAGACTGGTGTGATGGTCCAATTTCCTAGGGGCATTTAATGGCGCCGCCTAATAAATGTAGATGGTGCATGGTTTTCCGTTGATTGACCTTCCCTGCGCCCCAACGGTTAGTCCCTGGGGGAGGTTATAAATACCTCCCCCCTCCATTGTAGGTATGATCAAAACAGGGGTGGCCCATTGGCTCTCAGAGGTGTCTGCTTCGGCGGACGCCTGTCTTTGGCTAATATTTTCGACCCTAGCAGCGTCGGAGAGGTGGTTACTCTGCCGCCCTGATCTTCTCTTGGATCTGATGGACCTTGATATGGTGGCCAGGTCTACGGGAGATCAGGGCGAGAGGGGTGACGGCCGAAATCCGTGCTGTGGGAAGAGGAGCTTCGGTTTAGTGGTGGTTTTGCCGTCTGGATCCCTTTTCGGGTCAGACTGCCCTGTCATGGAGGTTTGGCCCGGGGGAGATCCAGACGAAAAGACGCACCCACCGTATACCGGCCTTGGGGCTGAAGGGCCTCGGATGGGGGGGCCACCTCCCGTCGGGGGTCGGTCAGTCCGTCTTGATAGGGCTGTAGGCGATGGCGGTTTCTGTTCCACCCTCGAACAGCTCGGGGTTTCGGCTGCCGAGGCTGTAAGTCCCGGGCTGCTCGAGGGTGAGAGGGGAACTGGTCGGACGCTGGAGCCCGGGGCGTCTGTCATATGACGGTGCCTTAAACTTAAAAAAAAAATGTTTTCTCCGTCGTGTATCCCACCCGACCCGACCCCAGAGTTAGGCCGTCAGTCTAGCGTCTGATGACGTCCCCCGCACAGGTTTCGAGAACGCGGCGCGATTTTCCAGGCGGCAGTTGTGCGTCAATCAGTGAACAGTAATCGCGGAAGTCGAGGAGCCGTTCTTCCCTTATATAAGTATTCCCCCTTTTTTCCCTTTCGCCCACTACAATCTTGCTGCTTCTTTCTTCAAAAAATCTCCCACCCCTTCAGCGATTGCTCTTGCAGTTTGCCGTACTCGGTTCGCCTTTCCGAAGCGGTCCCAGGTTAGTTTGGTAAGTTTGTTTTATCTTTAGGCACAGATGGATAGGGCTCAGTCCGGTTCGTCGGCGTCGTCGTCCAGGGGGGAAGTAAAGCCTGACTCTCCGTCGACGTCGTGGGAAGAGCCCGTGTTCGAGGAGGGATCGGTGCCCGTTGTGGGCCATACTTGCTCGGTTTCTTTGGAGGGCTCCGTAGGTGAGGGGGAAGCGATACACAAGTCGAGGGCGTCGCGTACTCGACGTCCCTTTGTGGTGGAGAGTAGTGGGTCGGAGGGAACCGGCGAGGGTTCGGACGGCATTCGCGTGCTGGAGCTGTCTTCCGATGAGGAGAGTGGCGAGGGCAATACAGTGAGGAGATCCACCGCTCAGGGTCGAGGACCGTCGGAGCGAGTTAAGAAGGAGAAGAGGGCCCCAGGAAAACCGGGGTCGAGGACCGGCGGTTCGAGCAAGGCGCCTGTTTTCCGTAATTTGATGACTGGCTCGCCCGTCCAGCCGAAGCATTTCCGTCAGTATCCCGACGATCTTTCTGACCAGGAGCTCTTCGGAGTGCAACCCTCTTCGCCGAGCCGGGGGAGGGTGATGATGGACGCGATCTCGACCGTTTTGGAGGGCGGGGATTTGGAGGTTCTGCAGCTGGCGTATCATATAGGGCCTGGTCACGAACTGCTGATGCCGAGCCCTACTCTGCATCCCACCGATCCCTTATCAGCTTGGTACTGTGTCTTCCCGGTGGACGCTTTTATCTCTGGCCTGAGGTTGCCGGTCCACCCGTTCATTAGGGACGTGTTGAACTGGGCCTCCTTGGCGCCCATGCAGTACGGGCCGAACTCTTGGAAGCAGATCATCTGCTTTATGCTGATGTGCGAGGAGCAGCAAGTACCCCTGCGGTTGAACGTGTTCCGTGCAATGTTGATGGTCAATCCGTCGGCCGAGGGTGTATACTATATCTCTCCCCGGAGCGGGGGGAAGGTCGTTCGCCACCACCCCGATTCCATCAAGGGATGGAAGGAGAAGTATTTGGTGATCCGGAGTGAAGAGCCATGGGACATTCCTACTCGATGGAACCACTCCAAGCCGAGCCACCCACCGCCGAGGCAGGGGGATCTGTCGGCAGATGAATGGGGGTTTGTCGAGCGCCTCCGCCAGTCACCTAGCATTGATTGGACGGAGGTGACGGAGACCACTCTGGCGAGCGCTGGACTGAGCCCAGCTGTTATGCGTATGTAGTTGTTCCTTTCCTCTGGGTCCTTTCTTGCTTTCTTGCTCATTGCTCTTAATGGTCTTTTCTGCAGGTATGGATGAGGCATCGATCCAGGCAAGGCGGCTGGCCATGAAGAAGGAAAACGCCGAGAAGAAGAAGGCGGAGGCGGCGAAGAGGTCGAGGGAGCTGCCCCTTGTTATCTCGGAAGTTCAACTCGAGCCGAGGACCAAGAGGGGTCGCTCTGAGACGAGCAAGGGCGTGGCTTCTTCGAAGGGTCTGGGCCGAGCAGGGGCCTCTGTTCTCGACAAGGGGAAAGGTCCCTGGGTCGAGGCCGAGGAAGAGGATCCGGTGGTGGAGCTGTTGCGGCAGCGGTGGGCTCCTGACTGGTCGGTTCTGATGGGGGACCGCCTGACAGAGGAGGCCCAAGCCGTCGAAGTGGTGGAAAAGCTGGCGACCCCTTGCGATCGCAAGGCGATGGAGGGCGAGCCCGTAGAGGCGGCGTTCGCCCGCCTGGCACAGGCCACGGTGCAGGTAAGTCTGTCGACTCTGTCCCTCTTTGTTGATTTACGTGCCGAGGTCTCATCTTTGTCTGTCGTTGGTTGTAGGCCTGTATACAGGGGGCCAACATCAAGAACCTGTACGAGGCGTCCCTGGCTCAAGAGCGAGCTCGAGCGGAAAAGAGCGAGCTGGAGATGAAGGAGATGCGAATCGAACTCGAGGGTTCGCATAAGAGAGAGCAGCAGCTGGAGCTCCAGCTCAAGGCCAAGGATGTGGAGTGGGAGAAGAAGATGGCCTCCCTGAAGACGAAGTTTACCAAGGAGGCGGAGGAGGTGTTGCGCAAGGGCCAGCAGATGGTGATCGCGGCCCAGGACAAGAGCTATGAGAGGGCCCTCAGCCAAGTGAGGCACTTCTTCCCGGCCCTCGATCTGTCCAATTTTGAGTATGATATGGAGATCGAGGGGACGTCGAAGACTCCGGGTGAAGCAGGGCCCGCCGTCGACCCCTCGGCCGACGCTCCCGTGGATCCGTCCGTCGGCGCGGAGGTGGGTCAATGAGTTGTGTAATTTTCGTCTTTCTTTTTCTCTCCCTCGATTGTGTTTGCCTCCCGCGGACTGGCCACCGCATTTTTTGTAAGAAACATTTGGATTTATAGTGGCAAGAAAAGTTTTTTGACCGGCCGGTTGGTTTGACCTCGGACATTTCTGAATCTTCTTGAGAATGTGTGTTGAGTTGGTTGGTTATCTTGTAGGTCGCGGCTATCCTTCCTGAAGGAGACTCCCGTAGTTTCTATGTGGCACGACTCCGGAGTAAGGTTAAGGTCCTGGAAGCCGCGCTGGCTCGCCACCGAAGGGGGGCTCGGGACACTGATGAAGCTTGTAACTTTTATCGGAATAAGTTCGCCGTCTTGAGTGCGGAGGCGCGCCGATTGAGAAGAGTGATGTGGGATCGGGAGCTCGGCGGGACGGACATCAGACGAGCCGGGCTAAGTACCTTGGAGCCGAGGTCCTCCCCTGGGGGGCTACCTCGCGACGTCTTTGTGGAGGAGGAGACGGAGATGCCTCGTTACAAGGCGATGCTGGGAGCCTCGTTCTCTTCATCCTTGGGTCGACTGGCGGAGGGGGTTCCCTCTGCGTTGCTGTTGTTGCAGTGGGCGCGACCGGATGACGCCCAGAGTTCGGTGGCTGGACCGTCGATTGGGGCTGAGGCTAAGGAATATCACAGCGAGGGGGGGGGCCCCTAGTTGCTTGGTCGAAGTACTCTTTGTCCCTCGTTGGGCCCGGGGGGGGGCCCTGATCTACCTGATTTGAGAAGAGTGGAGCGGTCTTTGTTTTTTCTTTCGTTTTACGGCGTTGTAGGCCGCCTTGACGTTGACCATCATGAAGTCCATGGATTCGGTCCTCTTGACAGGAGTCGACCCGGCGGTAACGTCGAGGGTAACAATCCCTTCTATTACGACAGGGACGCCTGAGAACCCGTGCAGGGTGTATCCAGCTGGCTTGAGTTTTCCTCGGGGTAACCTGAGATTTTCGAAGGCTTCGAGAAAAAGAATATTCACCGAGCTACCGTTGTCGACGAGGATCCTGCGGACCTCACAATTAGCCATGTGGAGGTTGATGACGAGAGCATCGCAGTGGGGCAAGCGAACACCTTCAAGGTCTTCCCCTGAGAAGGAGACCGGCCTTGATTGTAGTTTGGGCGAGGGGTTGTCTTTGACAGCGTTCACCTCTCGAAGGAAGGCTTTTTTGGAAGTGTTTGATCCGCCTCCCATCGGCCCTCCGTGGACACAGTGCAAGATGAAAGGGATATCCGCGGCTCCCTCGGAGTCGGGGTCCCGATCCTGGGACTGGTTTGGAGCAGGGTTCGGAGGCGATTGCCTCCGGTTCCTAGCGTCTCGCCGATCCCGTGGGCCTTCTCGGGTAAACTCTCGGAGGTATCCTCTAGAAATGAGTTCTTCAATTTCGTCTTTCAGGGCTCGGCATTGGTCGGTTTCGTGCCCGTGATCTCTGTGGAAGCGACAGTAAAAGCGCTGGTCTCGATTCTTGTTGTTATTAGATCGGGGGGGTAGTCGGACAATGCCCTTGTCTTCGATTTCCAAGAGGATGGCGGAGATGTTATGCGTCAGGGGAGTGTACCTCTCGAAGCGGGGGACTGGCGGGACCTTCTTTATGGCCCCCGGGTCCCTTGGAGCTTTCTTCGGTGGTTCGCCTTCCTCGGTCTTCCGCTTTCCTTTCCCGGTGGCATCCCTGGCATCTTCGGGGTTGAGGGCCTCTTCTGCCCTAATGTATTTCTCGACCCTATTAAGGAGGTCGGGGAAGTCGATGGGGGGTCTCTTGGCCAGAGAGGCCTTCAGCTGTCCGGGGCGGACGTTGTGTCGGAATGCCGCTGAAGCGACGCCTGGGTCGAGGGAGGAGACCGACCTTGCCTCAGCGGTAAATCTCCGGACGAACATTCTGAGTGATTCCCCCTCTATCTGTTTGAGCCCAAGTAATGAGGCGCTGGTCCTTTCGGCCTTCCGGCTAGTGACAAAATGGGCAAGAAAATTGCCCTCGAGTTGGTCGAAGGAGTAAATGGAGCCGGGGGCGAGTTTCGAGAACCACTCGCGAGCAGGACCCCGAAGGGTGGCGGGGAAGGCTCGGCAGAGCAGGATATCCGAGGCGCTGTGAATCATCATGAGGGTTTTGAAACCCTCCATGTGATCAGCAGGATCTCCCTCGCCGTCGTAGGTCTCGAATTGAGGGGGCCGGAAATTCCGGGGTATTTCCGCTAGGAGGATGGGGGCGGAGAAGGGTGGACGGACAGGTCTGTACCCCTGAGCCATTCTTTGGTCGCCGTCCCTTATGTGATCGAGGCGGTCCTCCATTTCTTGTAGGCGTCTTAGGAGTACGTCATCGTCTCCCGGCTGGATCGTTGAAGGGCGGGACGCGCTGGCTTCGGCGTCCGACCCCGTTTGCGAATGGAGGGTTTCTTCCCTGGGGGCCCGTCGGAGGGCTCCCAGCATTTCTTTTCGGAAGTCTTGGAATTCCTTATGAGTGACGGGGGCTCTTTCGGCCCGGTTTGGTTGGTCCGAGGGTTGTCTTCCGACTCGGCTGAGCGCGGGTCTGCGTACCTCGGACGGTGGCCTCGGGCGGTTCGGGGCCGGGTTGGAAGCGGCCCTTTTCCTGCTGCGGGTAATCCTGCGGTTGAGGATTATTCCCCGGAGGTCGGGCTGGGCTGGCCGGCCGACGCTCCCTTGGGACTCTCGAGAGGGAGCCTTGTGTTTCGACGGGCGTGGCCTGGCTTTATTGGTGGGTGGGGGCGAGTCCCGTTGGTTGACGGAGGAAGCAGCCCCCTTGCCTTTGGTTGCCATGAGGATTCGGCTGTCGATGGCCTTTGAGGGTCTGGGTCGGATCGGCTTCTGGAGCAGCTGGTTCCCACAGACGGCGCCAACCTGATGCTGTTTATTTCTGAGGCACGTGTGGAAGCACCAGGTGTGAGTTCGAACTCAATTTGTATTGAAGGAGATTGCCGCTCGTCTGCCGACCTTCGGTTGACCTTCTGGGGCCTACGATGAGCTCGGAAAGGCGTTGAAGGTTGGGCTCGGATCGGAAGGGTCGGATCCGAGGTCTTGTGTACCTGCAGACGGTCCTGAAACACCGGGGTTTGTCCCGGTGGCGGACCCTCCGACGCTCTAGTCAGTCTCTGTGAGAGAGTAGCAATAACTAGGTATATTTAAGTGGCAAAAGATTGATTACCTTCAAAAGGTGGGTGAGGGTCTAGTATTTATAGAAAATCCCAACCGGGTTTGGTTCCGCTTGGGGGCCGGGTTTGGATCCGAAAGCCCATGGGCCTGACGTGGCAGAAGGCCCAGGGGGTTTAGGGCGGTTGCTGTGATACCAGGAGTGGTATAGGGCTGACGTGGCGAAACCCTTGGCGGTATTTGGAGCTGACGTGGCCCATCGTGAGTCCTCTGTGCCTCTGGGGGAATCGGAGGGCCTAGGCTGCGCCAGGTCATCCCTCCGCCCCGCCAGAGAGGGGGGACGGCATGAGGGACTGCTCCGGATCGGACTCCGGGGGATACTGAGGCTCGTCAGTACGAGGAAGCCGGCACTGTGGGGGCAAACACGAGGTTCGGCGCCGACCCTGAAGGGGTCCGGAGCCGAACCAGGTCGGTATTCTTGCTTTTCTGAGTAGGAATTGTATTGGGCCTTGGATGGGCCTCAGGCCATTTTTACACTGTCACAGGTACCAGTACCATACCATATAATTTCGGTATGGTACAATACCGAGATTTCGGTATGGTATTACCAAGATTTCGGTAATATATGGTATGGTAACGGTACGGTACGGTATGGTACGGTAATATGGTATTTTTTGACACCCCTAATCCAATCTATATGAGTCCGGGTCTTAAAAGAAGTTAAGACCCGATGTACTTCTGGGTCCGGGTCTGCTCAAAATAGAATTCACCGGACCCGGACTCGAACCCGAATCCGAATCCGTTAAAAAGACACCGAAAATATGGAATTTGAACAATAAGGTTATAGGGATATACATGTAAATAGTAATTGTTGAAAATAGATGTGTAAATATAATATTTATTCATGTACTTAAGTGGAAAAGTTATTGGACCCGTAAGGTATCAGGTGCAAAAATACTTTAAGTGAATATTTATTTCCCACTACCTGAACTGACGGGTAGATTTTTTAAACTAGAACACAGACCCGGACCCGGTTCTTGCAAATCCGGGTCCGGGTCTAATTTTTGGACCCGTGAGGTATCGGATCGGATCCAGGTAGTTGAGGACCTGACCTGATAGGACCCAATAGCAGTGCAAACTAGAGTAGCTATGCTATGGTTAACTGAGTTTCCAGTTTAAGAGGGAGACTCTCTTGGATGAGAAGACTCTGGCTAACTAGGCGATGGTAGCTACTTTGATTTTGAATAGAACAGTTGACATCGAACCAATTAATTTACGCAACATGCGCAAATTGTGTTCTAATTTGAAAGACAAAATCAAGAATTAGAGGGCCTAATCGCAAATACACAAGAATTACGGGGAGTTCTCTTTGTTCGTGTTTTTTTTCCTTCTATTGTGGAATGCTTAACCTGAGGAATTAATGGGAGTTATATGTATAGAAAACATTTTCTGAAACTGAGAACATATTTCACTTTTTGTTGGTCCAGGACTGAAGTGAAATGTGTCCTGAATAGAGTTGATGACCCCCTACCGAGCTGAATGGTAGAGAAAGATTTGCGGGCGACTCCAAAGTTTTGAGATAAATGCTTTGTTGTTGTTTTCCTATGGCACAGTGATCATTTTAGTACTTGACCTTTGTTTTTTTTTTTTTTTTTTTAGGGAAAAGGTGAAATAAGGCCACCCTGTTTCATTAATAAGAAATTAACAAAACAACCCCAGTATGCTAGAGCAAGTTACAACCTACAGACAGAAAAAAAAAACATGAAGTGACATGACCAGTACATATAATCAGCTCTCACTCTAACCTACGAGGACCAACTAATTGTATGTCCGTCAAACAAGCTTCGAGCACCCACCTCCACGGCACGCGCCCACCCACCTGAAGCGAATCCTGTGGGGTTTGAAAATTTGCCGCTTCCCTTCTTCTACCTCATCAATGCCACTTCAAACATGGCCCTATCGGAGTCGCACCCAAAAGGAGAGTCGTCGCAAAAGACTCTCACTAACCTTAATCACGGACACAGTCTAAGAGAGCAATGAAGAACTTATACTCTCTCAGATGATTTCTCACAAACACAAACAGACACCTGCATAGAGTAGTGAGAAGCGACGTCTTCACTCTCTCACTCTCTCACTCTCTCTCTCACGTAAAACCCAACCAAATCACAACCAATTTGAAGAATCACCTTCACCCCTCGTCCCTGCGGGCGGTGGACGTTGTAGATTTCAGGGTCAATGATGAGGACGTAGTGGCGGTATTGTTGCAAAGTCTGTGACAGTGGATTAAGGAAGGTCAAGTTCAGTGTGTGACTCCTCTACTGCCGACCAAGAAGACAAACATCTCTCCTCTGTGCACCTCATGGGGGGGACCTTTTCTGCAGGCCCAAGCCCCATCCTGTGCAGTAACGATCATAGGGCGACCCCGTCTTCGGACCCTAGCTCCACAACTATACACCTCAATCTTCACACCGAATCAAATTTTCCTCCACCTCCTTCACATCCCGGACGCTCCGCGACAGTTGAGACCAACACCCCGAGCGCCCATTACGGAGGGACCCCGTCTTGGGCCCAAGCTCCACAATCAGAGTGAGCTCATCACCTTCACCTCACAATCACTCTTTCACTCCCACAAACTCTCTTTCACTCAAAGAAAGAGTAGTGATGAGCATATTCTCCTCTCCATCCCCCACACTCACAACCGACATTCTCACACACAATCCAAATAAATTCACACCCATAGAGAGAGCAGTGAAGAGTAATTCCTCTCTCTCACTCACAACCAAAAACCCAAACTAGTCCACACCCAAAGATAGAACATGAAGATCATACATTCCCTCCATCTCACTGGTTCTTGTTCCGTGGCCTTCCACACCACCTCATCGGTGGCCTCCATGAGCACCACATCATCATCATCATCATCTTCAAGAATCGGCTCCTGCTTCACGCTCGCGTTCGTCCGCGACGTCCTGTGCTTAGGCGCCTCCGCAGTCGAGGTGACATGATGACCTATACCTCCGTCGCCGGCGTGGACTGAACGCATGGAAGAAGGTGGATGAAGAATAGTGATGGGTGCCGTGTTTGCTGTCGTCGATGGCTGAGGTAGTGAGGTGGGTGAGGTGACGGTAGCGGTCACTGGTCAGAGGATCGGGGGGATGCTGGGGGTCTGATGGGGATGTAGAAGGTGGGTGAGGAGATTGTCTGGGATAGATCCTTCAGATATGGGGTTGAAGGAGGGGGATTTTTAGATCTAGGGTTGAAGGAGGGGGATCAACGCTTGGTCGTCGTCTCGGAGGAAGGCAAGGGGAGGTAGGGACGACGGGACGGCGGCGGTGAGCCATAGCCGCCGCCCCAGATTTTTCAGATCTAGGGTTTTAAGGAGTTGGTATGGGAGAGTTGGTAGGAGAGCGAACAATGACATACTTGACCTTTGTTGAGAGACTTATGCAGCAGTTTAAAGCTAATAGAAGCTGTGCTTGCAATGTTAATGTGCAACTTGAAAGGTCGAACAAAGCACATTTTTCATAGGCAATTTTATTACCTTGGCATTTCTTTTTTTTTTTTGATGAACCGGATAGGATCTTGCGACCCCAGCCATCACACAGTAATAATATTAATCAATAAGTTAGGATTTTACAAGTTGTAAAATGAAAGAGCTAATCTACCAAAAGCGTATAGAGAGCAGAATAACAATACAACAACAAACATGATACATAAATCAAACAAATACAGGAAGCCTGGAGACAACGAAGCGAAACCCAGAGGTGCGAGGATCCATACAGGGCAGCTCCAGCCACCAAACCGTAGAAACTCCTGGCTAGGGACCAAAGGCGCCCTCAGAACGCAGCTGACTACAGAAAACCGATGGAAGCATTGCCAAGACGAAGAAAAAAAAAACGCCCCTTGAGCATCAGAACTGGAGGCATACTGCTGCAAGCAAGGCAAAGCTCGCAAAAGTAGCCAGCACAACTAAAAAATCTGAGAATGGGGTCCCCTTGAGGAGGGAGGGATCAAGCTAACAAAGAGGAAAATAGCATAACCAGACATCGACAGTGAGGAGAGAACTCCATCACACAACAAATGCCCTCACAAACAAGAACAGAGAACACTGGAGCCTCGAAACGCATTCAAGGAACCAAATCAACAAATCACCCGCACAGAAAAACAAGCTCTCAGAAAGAAGAGAGCAATCAGAGTAGCGCAACCAAGCTACCAACACCAAACAATCATCATCCAACCAAACTACCAACATCACAACCAAACACCCAAGCCAAACAACCATCATCAAAGACTGAACTGAAGGCACCGAAATGCAAGAACAGCAACAACAACAGATCCAACAGTAATAACAAGACCCCCAACTAAGCCACTTTAGGGCAAAAAGAGAAAAGAGAAACAAAGTCCACAGAACAACAGAGAATATAGCAACAAGAAAGGAAGAAACTAGAGCTTAAGCTTAGTAATAGATACAGCTAAAAACAAAACACATCCAGGACAGAGAGAAGCTTGCTAAGTGCAGCCCGGGAGTGGGCAAAATAAGTTGCCAAAAAACGCTTGATAACGCACAAGCTAAAATCCAAAGCCTCCCAAAGATAAAGTAACAGACCCACTATACCACAAAAGAAAAAGGCAGCAAATTCCCTATGGAATCCTCAAGCCTGCAAAACAGAGAGGGAAGAAAAAATGAAAGAAGAAACCAAAGACATAACTGTAATGATTTATAAAGCATGCAAGGTGCTGAGACAGTGAAAAGCATCACCAATCCTTTGTTTAGCAAAGGAAATGTTGTCAACAGGTTTAGAATTCGAAATCCAGAGGTTGAATAAAAATAACATATCGTCAATCAGAGAACTAATAGTAGAAGAACGATGTTGGAATACTCTAGTGTTCCTTTCTTTCCAAATGATCCAAATGATGATATGAACCGATAAGATCCAAGCGCTACGATGCACAACATTCAAAGGCTTAGTGGACCAAATAGATTCTAACGAAGAAGGAATAGATCCAGTGTTCCATGCTAGAGAGCATATCTTCCATAATGGAATGATAACGGGACATTGGGTAAATAGATGATTAACATCTTCAGAGTGCTCCTCGCAAAACGAACAGAGCTGACCCCAAGCTAAATTTCTTTTGTTGAGGACTTCAATAGTGAGTAACTTGTTATTAAAGGCCAGCCAAGATGTGATAATCACCTTAAGAGGGGCACAAGAGTCCCAGAAAAAATTGGCTATCGACGATTTAACTCCCCTAGAGTTAAGAAAGCGATAAAAAGATTTCACAGAAAAGGTTCCCGAAGGGGACCATCGCCAAGCAATACCCTCATTAGGCTTCCACGAGAAATTATTGAGGGAAGAAATGAGGTTATCTAACTCCTCTGTAAGGGGAAGAGGAAGGTTAACCATGAATGGGATAGCCCATTGGGGCTCGTCACCAATAGTAATAATTGATTCGGCCACAGTAGCTCTAGGGGATGCCGCTAATTGAAATAGCGAAGGGAACGCGGAGGCAAGCGTAGTGCTACCTATCCAGAGATCAGTCCAGAACTTGGCTCTCGAGCCATCCTGGCAAGTACGATAGATTCCACAATGAAAAGCGGCAGATGCCTTCCAGACGCCTTTCCAAAAAGGAGAAGCTTGGTGATAAATCACCTCAGGGAATTCCCACCAATTAGACGAGGAAGGTCGATGACACTTGATGCTCTTAATCCATGGTAAATGATCAAAATTATGAAATTTTCACAACCATTTACCCAGCAGAGCCAAGTTATGGATGCGAAGATCCAACTCTCCCAGGCCTCCTTCCTCTTTGGAAGTACAGATAAGTTTCCATTGACACAAGTGGGAGCCAGGTTTAAAAGAGGATGAGCCCATCCAAAAAAAATTGCTCCTGATTTGGTCGATCCTCTTGATCACCCAGGATGGCAAAAAGTAAAAAGACATCAGGTAGAGGGGCATAGCTGAAATCACAGAGTTGGTAAGAACTAGTCTGCCACCTTTAGATAGTTGTTTGCCCGACCAGACGTTGAGCCTGGCTTCCACCTTGTCAATGAGAGGGAACCAATCAGGCTTATGCAATTTACCCCACCGAAGGGAAATGCCTAAGTAAGAGATAGGAAAGGAAGCTATGGGGCAATTAAAAAATTGGGAAATCTCCACTTGGCGATTGGGAGCACCGCCCAACCAAAGGACAGAGGATTTTTGGAAGTTTATTGATAAATCTGATGCCATTTCAAAACAGTACAGGAGGAGTTTCAGATTTCGAAGAGAGTGGGCATTGGGCTTGATGAATATAATAGTATCGTCAGCATATTGAAGGTTCAGAACTCCCTCAAAGTTGTGAGAGCCACCAAGACCCTCAATCATGTGCTGATTCCAAGCATTCCTTAGAAGTTTGCTGAAGACGTCAGCAACAAGAGAAAAGAGCAGCGACGATAGGGGATCCCCCTGACGGAGGCCGCATCTGATTTTAAACTTGTGTCATTCCGAACCATTGATGAAAATAGAAGAGGTACCAGAAAAGAGGCTGGATTTAATCTAGGCAATCCATTTCGGACCGAAACCCCGATTGATGAGAATGTCGAGAAGAAAATCCCAGTTCACATTATCATATGCTTTTTGGAAATCGATCTTGAGAAGGATGCCTTCCTCTTGAGTCCTATGACAATAAGAAATGATTTCCTGTGCCGAGGCGACACTGTCTAGGATGAAACGATCTTTTATGAATCCCGATTGAGCTGAGTCGATCATCGGAGCGATGACCGCGCTCAATCTAGAAGAAAATTTTTTCATAATGATCTTAAAAGTGGTGTTGATAAGGCTGATCGGTCTAAATTCAGTGACCAAATGAGCCCCCGCAATCTTGGGGATAAGAACAATATGTGCATAATTGATACGGTCAAAGGAGAAGTGACCCTGATGAAGATCTTGAAACATAATGAACAGGTCTGATTTAAGAAACTCCCAAAATTTTTGAAAGAAGAAAGCAGGGAAACCGTCGGGCCCGGGAGCCGAATCGCTTTTTAACGCAAAAACCGCCGCTTTGATTTCTTCTAAAGTGAAAGGAGACTCCAGCGGCGATAGATCATGGGTTAGATCACCATAAAGGTGGGTCCAATCAAGGTGGATAGCACGGTGTTTCCGGGAACCGATAAGATTTTTATAGAAAGAAAGGAATTCCTGATGAATAACCTCATCGGAATTAAGTTCCGTCCTCTGAACAGAGATCGAAGATATACGATTGGAACGTTGCCTATGAGAAGCAAAGTTATGAAAGAAAGCAGTATTCGCGTCACCTTCTTTATTGTATTACCTTGGCATTTCAAAGCATATATTCTTTATTGTTCAAGACATAACTGTCCATTTTCATTGTATTAGAAAGTATATTTTATGAATTTCATGGTGTCCGCAGTGCATGTCTACAAACTGTTTCTTACTTACTTTAAGATATTGTTGAGATAAGGTTTCTTGTTAGTCAATTCAGTTTGTTATTTACTTTTAATAAAGTCCTGAATACTAGGGACTTAGTTGTAGGTTGAATCATTTCAGTGTAGTCCTCCATGTTTTAGGAGTTGTTAAATGTGGATCCTTTATCTTCTCAAGTTAGTTGTAAGAGGCTTATATAAACATTAGTATGTTAATAAAGAAGAAGCAACGCTCTTCTGTAATTCAATGTGCATTAGCTTAATATCCAAGAAATTGTGGTATCAAAGCTTCGAAAGAGGCCAGTGAAATACGAGTAGTTGAGTGTGAGAGCCAGAAACACGAGTGTGATGGACATGGCAGTCGAAGCAAACAATTTTGTACAGGCCTCCATTTCCAAATTTGATGGGGATTATGATAATTGGAGTCTTCTCATGGAGAATCTCTTGAGATCGAAGGAGTACTGGAACACGGTTGAATCAGGTTACGAAGAAACAGAGGAAGTAGAGATCCTGTCAGCAACGGAAAGGAAAGCACTTGATGAGATGAAGCTTAATGATTTAAAGGCCAAGAATTATCTTTTCCAAGCTATTGAGAAGTCTATTCTGAAAACCATCACTCGGAAAGAGACTTCCAAGCAGCTATGGGATTCGATGAAGGTTAAATATCAAGGAAGCACTAGGTGCAGCGTGCTCAACTTCAGAGACTCCGAAGCTTTGAGCTTTTGGAGATGAAGGCGGGAGAGACGGTCACAGACTACGTGGCAAAAGTCATGGTGGTGGCCACTGACATGAGAAATTGTGGAGAAGACATGACAGATAATAAGATTGTTGAGAAGATAATGTGAACTCTCATAGAGAACTTCGACTACATTATGTGTTCTATCGAGGAAGCAAAGGACACTGACAAGCTTACAGTCGATGCACTCCAAAGTTCTCTACTCGTTCATTAGCAGAAATTATTACGAAGAAAAGGAGGAGACGAGCAGGCTTTGAAGATTGCATATGAGGAGAGAACAAGTGGAAGAGGAAGAGGAAGAGGTCGCGGGGTAGTGAGAGGTAGTGGAGCTACAAGAGGAAGAGGTCGGGGTAGAATCTTCAACAAAGCAACCATCGAATGCTCTAAGTGCCATCAATTGGGACACTTTCAGTATGAGTGTCCTAAATGGGAGAAGGCAGCTCATTACATGGAACTAGATGAAGAAGATGAGCTATTGTTGATGGCGTATGTGGAAGAAAACAATGCAAAGCGGGAGGATGTCTGGTTCCTCGATAGTGGCTGTAGCAACCACATGACCGACAACAAAAAGTGGTTTCACAGGATGGATAAGGGATTTTCACAGTCAATAAACCTAGGAAATGATGCAAGAATGGCAGTGCGTGGCAAAGGAGACATCAAACTTGAAGTGCAAGGAAGAACACATGTAATAAGTGATGTGTTCTATATTCTTGAGTTGCGTAGTAATTTACTGAGTGTTGGTCAATTACAAGAGAAGGTGTGTAGCTATTTTAATTCAGAATGGGGAATGTCGAGTTTATCATCCAGTGAAGGGTCTTATTATATCCACTCCCATGTCCGCAAATAGGATGTTCTATATCCTACCTTCTACTGTGTTGTCAAATTGTTTGCAATTAATTTCACAGGATCTTGCTTATTTATGGCACCGGAGGTATGGCCATTTGAGTTACAAAGGGCTGAGAACATTACAGTATGGGAAGATGGTGAAAGGGTTGCCTCAATTTCAGCCCTCAATAGAGGTCTGCTCTGATTGTCTTGTGGAAAAGCAAAGCAGGGAATCAATGCCGAAGAAAAGTAGTTGGAGAGCTTCTCAACATCTTAAGTTGGTACATGCAGACTTGTGTGGTCCAATTTCACCTACTTCCAACAGTGAAAAAAGGTACATCCTTAATTTCATTGATGATTTCAATCGCAAGATGTTGATTTATTTCATAAAGGATAAGTCAGAAACCTTTGCCATGTTCAAGTGTTCCAAGAAACTTGCGGAGAATGAAACTAGCTTATCAATGTGTTGTTTGCGAACTCATCGGGGTGGAGAGTTCACTTCACACGAGTTCAATGAGTTCTGCAAGGAGAATGGGATTAAAAGGCAGCTCACTGCGGCATATACACCACAACAAAACGAGGTTGTGGAAAGACGGAACAGAACAATTATGAACCTTATGAGAAGCATACTTTCAGATAAAGACATTCTGAAGAATTTCTGGCCGGAGCAGTTAATTAGTCAAAGTATGTGCTGAATAGAAGTCCTACTGTTGCAGTTCAAGGAGTCACACCGGAGGAAAAGTGGAGTGGAATTAAGCCAAGAGTTGATCACTTCAAAATTTTCGGTTGCATCGAACACGTTCACGTCCCGGATGCCAAAAGAATCAAACTTGATGATAATAGTCAGAAGTGTGCGTTCTTCGGTGTAAGTGAAGAGTCGAAGGCCTATCGTATGTACAATCCCATCACCAAGAAGTGTAATCAGCAAGGACGTGGTTTTTGAAGAAAAAGCAAGCTGGGATTGGGGAAGGAGTGCTGAAAAGGTTAAACTTGACGTGCTTGTTTGGGAAGATGAAGATGGTAAAGAACAGGGGCAGGATGCACTAGAAGAAGACGAAGTGATGCCTGAGGAAGATATCGAACCAGCTACAGTTGCAAGTTTGAGTTAGAGCAGTACACTCTCACCTACCCGAGTTGAAGAGCAAGAGCTTATTCTGGATGAACCATGAAACAGATTGCCTCCTGTTTGGATGCGGAGTGGAGATTACGTAAGTGGAGAAGGTCTTTCGGAGCTGGAAGATGAAATGAGAAACTTGGTAGAGTTCATGGATGGTGAAGATCCGGTTAGTTTTGATGAAGCTGTGAGGCACTCCAAGTGGAGAATTGCAATGAAGGCAGAGATTGAGGCAATAGAAAGGAATCAAACATGTGAGCTTACAAGTCTACCTACATTAATGAAGAAGATTGGGCTCAAATGGTCTTCAAAACAAAACTGAATGAGAAAGGTGAGGTGGACAAGTGCAAAGCTCGGTTGGTGGCCAAAGGGTATGCGCAACAGTTGGGTGTTGATTACAATGAAGTTTATGCACCAGTGGCGAGATGGGATACCATTCGGAGCATCATAGCACTTGCAACTCAAAAGAATTGGTCCATATACCAGCTCGATGTGAAGAGTGCGTTCCTGCATGGGGAACTGAGTGAGACCGTGTATGTTGAGCAGCCACCTGATTTTGTGAAGCTAGGGGAGGAGGAGAAAGTCTACAAACTCAAGAAAGCACTATACGGGCTTAAACAAGCCCCAGGAGCGTAGTACATCAGAATAGAAAGCTATTTTCTCAAGGAGGGTTTTGAAAAGTGTGACTTCGAACATGCTATGTTCCTTAAAACTGAAGAAGGAGGTAAGTTTTTTATTGTTAGTTTGTATGTGGATGATCTTGTTCTTACTAGAAGTTGTGAGGAGATGATGGTTCAGTTTAAGGAGTCGATGAAGTGCGAGTTTGATATGAGTGATCTAGGCAAGTTAAGGTACTTTCTGGGGGTAGAAGTTTTGCAATGCAATGAGGGGATTTATATTTGTCAAAGGAAGTTTGCTAGAGAAGCACTTGAAAGGTTCGGTATGGGGAGCTGTAATTTTGTGAACAATCTGATTGTTCCAGAAGCAAGGCCTACGAAAGATCAAGATGGAGTGAGGGTTGATGCAACAGAGTCTAAGCAGATGGCTCGTTGCTTGATGTATTTAATAGTGACAAGGCCCGATTTGATGTATGTAGTGTGTCTAGCTAGCAGGTTCATGGCTGATCCCATAGAGCTTCATATGCAAATTATGAAAAGAGCTTTGCGTTATGTGAAGGGAACAATGGAGTTTGGGGTCTTTTATAAACGAAGAGGTGATGCGGAGCTGCTAGCTTACTCAGACAGCGATTATGCAGGTGATACGGAGGATCGTAAGAGCACGTCTGGTTATGTGTTCTCTTTGAGTGGTGGAGCTATACAGCATGGAGTTCTAAGAAGCAGCCAGTGGTTGCATTGTCGACCACAGAAGCAGAGTATATAGCAGCAGCTTATTGTGCTACTCAAGGCATCTAGTTAAGAAAAATTCTTGACAATCTTAGTCAGACTCAAGGCAGAGGTGTTATAATCTTTTGTGACAACAGTTCTACTATCAAGCTTTCAAAAAATCCTGTCTTCCACAAGCGGAGTAAGCATATCGAGGTCTGGTTCCATTTCTTACGTAATCTTAACAATGATGGCAAGGTGAAGCTGGTGCATTGTGGTTCATTTAATCAAGTGGTAGATATAATGACTAAACCACTCAAGATGGATGCATTTGTGAAGTTGAGGGAACTACTGGGAGTTTGCGAGATTCCTAACTTAAACTATACCATAATCAGGTTTAGGGGAGGAAATGTTGGGATAAGGTTTCTTGTTTGTCAATTCAGTTTGTTATTTACTTTTAATAAAGTCCTGAATACTAGGGACTTAGTTGTTGGTTGAATCATTCCTGCTTACTCCTTCACATTTTAGGAGTTGTTAAACGTGGATCCTTTATCTTCTCAAGTTTTATTATTATTATTATTATTATTATTATTATTATTATTATTATTATTATTTTGAAGGAAACGGTGGAGTATGGCCACCATGTTTCATTAATAAGGAGTTAATAAAACAAACTCAGAGTACTGAGCCAAGTAAAAGAATCTACGATACAACAAAAGTACATAAATTTACCCTAAACATGGGGGGTGGGGCACTAGACAGTACAAACATACATGCATCCAAGCAAACAAAGTACATCTTAGCATCTACTCCCCCGAACAAAACCCTGGGGTGGTGGGATCAATCAAACAGTAAATGTCTAACAGGCAGGCACATCCCTCAGTCTAGCGTCAGCCCAATCTCGACTTCATCATCATCGTGCTCCTCCACCTGGAAGACGCTCGCGATCCTCCCTCTAGGCCCTGCTGCAGCAACATTTGCCAAAAAGAAAATAAGATGCATAATGTGAGTCAAATTACTAGAAATACTATTACATGTCCCATAGACGTAACAATTAATCCTGTCTAGCCAAAGATCCCAGGTTGTTAACTAGGTTAATGCGCCTCTTTATACCAGGTCTGTTAACTGGGTTAGCGTGTGTTGATTATTAGTCTGTTTGTGAAGATATACATACACGTTAACTCAGTTAACGGCCTTGGTAAAACAAGACACGTTAACCGAGTTAACGTGTGTGAGTATCTCCAATTTTCAGAAAGTTTTAACTTTCTGGAAACTTAAAATCTTCACAGTCGTTAACTCAGTTAATGACCTTGGTAAGAATAGGCACGTTAACTGAGTTAACGTGTGTGAGTATCTCTAATTTCTAGAAAGTTTCAACTTTCTGGAAACTTGAAATCTTCACATCCGTTAACTCAGTTAACAGCCTTGGTAATAATAGACACGTTAACTGAGTTAACGTATCTATACTTAGTGATTTTTTACCCACACCCTTCTTTGAGGTAGTGCCTCATACTGTTCCGTCTACGAACGCTAACCCAGTTAACGGCCTTGGTATAAAGAGGCGCGCTAACGGGGTTAGTGTGTCTATATTGGGTGAGTTTTTTGCCATATCCAAACAAGAGGGGGAAAGTTGTATCCCCTGCAGTACGCTAACTGAGTTAGCGCGAAGAAAATTACTAGGCGCGCTAACTCAGTTAGTGACAAGAATGTTTTGGTATTAAATTTTCAAACAGAGATAGTTTCGTACATACTTACAAAAAGTGGAATAGTTTGGTAAAAAATTCACAAATTCATGGGACCCAACAATAGAAGCCAATAGGCTGATTACATATATCTGGGCCCATTATAAATTGGGCGATTCAAGAATTCACATTTGCGAAAAGGTCAGTTTCTCTATTTATATCGACTCTTAATTTATGGCCCAGTGCAGGCATACTAAATCTCTAATATTATAATGAGAGAAGGCCTTAGTGTCATTTGTCATTTGTCATTTTGTCATTCTATCAAGTTGCACGTACATAATTAATAAAAAGGATGTTTCCGGTTCAAATTCTCCCTACGTCTGAGTTTTTATTTTTATTTTTTAAAATTATTAAAACGTGCATGGCACGTGTAAATTACTAGTATTTATAAGCCCAACGTCCACTTATTTATTTTTTATTTAATGTTTTTATTTAATTTTTTTAAAGAAAGGTGGAGTATGTTACTGAGCTTTCTTAAAAAGAAAATAGATAATTTAGCAAATGCCCCCATTCAAATTGTGGAAACTAACATATACTCCTACTATTTTAAAAAATTAAGAAATACTTTCAGCTTGGATGGATTCGTTAAAATCCATGTTAAGTAAACTTACGTGCAGGGCCGGCCCTGAGTTCCCGGGAGCCCAAGGCAAAAGGCCCAAATAATTATTTTTGGGAGCCCCTAATTACAATATAATTTTTTTACGAGCAAAATATGTATATTTACAAGGTGATACAAATTTGGGGAGGCCTAAAAGTGCAAAAAAATCGGGGGCCTGAGACGGCCGCCTCACCGGCCTCAAGGTGGGGGCCGGCCATGCTTAAGTGTAAAATGACTAAAATACCCACGAAAAAATGTATTTTAGCAAATGCCCCCAATCAGAATGTGGAAACTAGTATATACTCCCACTATTTAAAAAAATTGATATTAGGGATATTTTAGCAAATGCCCTCATTCAGAATACGGAAACTAGCATATACTTCTACTATTTCAGTGTTAGGTGTTGTGAAAAATGTAAGTGCTATGTGTTGATACTCAGTATGAACAACTTTCTTCCTATACTGATGATAACAATGTAATAGAAAGAAGTTTTACGTTAGATTTTGACCTCAAAAAATAAAAAAAAACCATCATCTATTACATAAGATTGTTTTGCATCATCACTAGCTTGTGTACCATAATCCATTACAACAGACTGTGTGGTATCCTGTTCCACTCTAGAATATATATGCTTCATCATTTCCATCATCTTTATTCACAATAGGTTCTACAATAGCTTGTGTATTACCTATTGTCACAAATTCGTTGTTTATAAATAATTCGACAATATTTAATATGGGGAAATCAACAACAATCCAGAAAATTCGGAAAAAAAATCGGCAAAAGTCAAGGAAGAAAGAAATACAAAATTTAATGCATCTAACTAGTTAGTACTCATCACAAATATATAAATCCATAAATATTTCTTGTATAATTTGCTAAATTTGCGAAACATTCGTTTAATTCGTGATTTTTGCAAATAATTAGAAAACTGCTGGAATTAAATGCAAACCTGCAAATAATTCACGAATCTGTTCGGCAAATTATTTCTTCGTAAACAATTTGTGGATATAACGAATTATTCACGAACTTTGTTAATATGGTATTACCTACTGTCACACTAGGTTGTGCATTATCTTCAACATCACCAAAAGCATTGATGTTTTTTGTCAAAACAACAAACACATTATATAGCATTCAAAACCCTAAAATTGTTCCGTCCAAAATAACGGTATTTCTTTCTTTTTTTTTAATAGTGGGGGTATATGCTAGTTTTCGTATTTTGAATGAGGGCATTTACTAAAATATCTCAAATATTCCTTTTTTATCCAAAATAGTGGCGGTATATGCTACTTTCCACATTCTGAATTAGGACATTTGCTAAAATACATTTTATTATAAGTATTTAGGTCGTTTTACATATCACGTGTAACACACGTGAGTTCACTATTCGTAGATTTTAACGGTTCAGTTCAAATTGGGATATTTTTTAGTTTTTAAAAATAATAACGGTATATGCTAGTTTCTATATTTTGAATGACGGTGTTTTCTAAATTATCCAAAAAAATAATAACAAACCAAACACAGAAAGTCTGGGCCATGTTCTTAAAAATAAACCTCCATCAACCATAGAGGAATTCACGATACTTTAAGAACTATAAATAAATAAGGTAATATGCTCTGTCTTTTACAATCTTAATCTTCACGTTTTTAATTCCCCACGATGTTCGATTTTTTTTCCAAAATGACCTACTTTTTGAAAGTTTTGTCCAAACTAACTTACTTTTAAAAAAATTTCCAAACTGACATACTCGCTATCTTAAAAAACGAGTTTGGTAAAAATCTCATCGCTTTTTGGGATAACGAGTATAAGGTTTGGATTTTTTTATTTCTTTCTGATCAAGACTCACTGTCTAAAAAAGCGAGTGAGTTTTTACCAAAATCGCTTTGTGAGACGAGTGTCGTTTGGAGGTTTTTAATACCCAAACTCGCTGTTTCGACCTAACTCTCTCTTTCAACTCTCTATCTCCCTCTTCCTCTTCTAACCTCGAAACCCTAATCCATTTTGGCGATCTCCTCTCGTTAATTAACCAAAAAATGCTCACCTACGATCTTCCACATCTCTCACCTACGATCTCTCCTCACACTCTCAACTCCCTCTATTCACGCTCTGAAAACCCTAAACCTCAATATCCAAGGAGCTCGTCGAATCGGGAATTTGGTGGAAAAGAGTGCGGTTGAAGGAGCTACTTAGACCTCGTATTGACTATCTACCTCTTCAATTACCCACCTTTAAGTGGTCTCTGAAAATTTCTTAAAACCACATCGCTTTCTCAGAAAGTGATGTGGTTTTGCCTACACTAGTTTTTTCAGAAAACGACTGTAGGCAAAATTCAATCGCTTTCTGAGAAAGCGACTGTTGAGTTGAGAATTTTTCAGATCTCTCAACTCTAAACTCGCTTTCTCTGGAAAACGAGGAGGTTTAAACCAGACTCGCTTTCTGAGAAAGCGAGTTTAGGAAAAAAAAATTCCAATTCAAACTGCATATGCAAATTTATTCACAATCTCTAAACTTAATATCTACTCCAACATCTATGAATCCAAATTCATTCACAATCTTTAAACTTCCAATGATTTTGAAACAAATGAGAATTATCATAGTTCAAAATTAAACACATACAATCAGGCGTAAACTTCTCTCCCGATCTCCAACCCAACAAACCGCTGCTCTTCTTCCCTTCACTCCCGATCTCCAACCCAAAAACCCTAACTAGAAAAACTTGATTTTGGTGTGTGGGGCGGTGGCTAGGGTGAACCGCTGCCGCCCCGGTGCTCCCCTCCCCCCCCTCCCCCCCCCCCCCCCCCCCCCCCCCCGGCCATGCTTACCCTTCTTCCCTCTTCTTCCGGTGCGCCGTCGATCTCAGCTGCGACGATCTCGTTCGACGCGATCTTGGATCTGAGAAGGGGGCTCCTGGTGGTCGTTGTCGATGGCGCGTCCCTGATCTGAGGCCGACGGCAAAGGCGGAGATGGCCCAAATCCGAACCCTTTTCTGCTCGGTGGTTTGGCAGCCCCCCACCCTCACCGACGAAGACAACGACCCATTGGCTTGGAATGCCAGATCTGAGGCCAGCGGCATGGTGCGCCGTTGGCCCAGATCTGAGACCTACTGTGGGGGCCCAGATGTCAGCAGCCCCCCCCCCCACCGCCGGTGGTTTTTGGATGGGGTTGGATTTGGTAGGCTTTGTTTGTGATTGGCCTGGTTGTTCTCCGTGCTTGCCACCATGTCCACACTCTTGGAGCCATTCACGGCGATCTGCCGCTGTGATTTGGTGTTTCCGAGGGTTGGTAGTGCGTGTGAAGAAGCCGGGTGTGCTTGGAGGTGCCGTAATCCAACAATAGGGTTAGGTTGTTTTGCACGATTGCAGAGCTTGGGCCCAAAGATGGGGTCCCTCCGTGATGTGCACTCACTTGCCTCTACTTCCGAGATGCTTGTCTCAACCAGTGCGGAGCGACTATGTTGCGCCAGATCATCCTTCTGCGCCGGTTGTCGCGAAAACCCTAGATCTAGGGTGCAAGTGTGTGAGTTTGGTGGTTCGGTTTGGGGCCAGGTGTATGGGTGTGGAGTTTGGGTATGGTTGGTCTGGCGCGTCCTACGATGTTGCCAGTGAAGTCTTCACAGTACCTACTATCGGGCTATTGAGTGCACCTCAGCTTAGGCCACTGACTCGTGACAGCGTCGTCTATTCTCTCGAAGTGGGAGTATGAGTCGAGATAAGTCTGTTTGGTGAGAAATCGTCGGAGAGAGCTTGAGCGTGAGAGAGGTGAAGGTATCCTCTACACGGCTCTCTCTTGGAGTGTGGTGGTTGGTGGGGTGAGCGAGATAGTCGTGTGGTGAGAAATCGCCTGAGAAAGCGCTATCGTGTGAGAGGTTAAGGTATCCTCTTTACGGCTTTCTCTTTGGTAGCGGCTGTGGGAGCTACTGGCACGTTTGTAGGAGGTGTGGTGGAGATGGTGGGAGGGTGCGATCGCTGTGCGTGTGCCGTGTGGTCAGTTTTCGTTCTGCGGGGCTTGGGCCCAAAGATGGGGTCCCTCCAGCGAGATGAAGGCAGGGATCGACGGGTGATAAAATCCTGCCAGACTTGTTTCAGGTGGGTGTGCATGTGCCATGGAGGCACTGTACGAAGCTAATCTGACGTACTCACAATTTGGCTAGACCGAGCTTGTTTATCGGCACACCCTCCAGGGTTGTTGGAGGGATTTGTTGTCTGTACGCGTCATGTTGCTTCATATATGTTTTATTTTCTGTTTGTAGTTTGTATTTGGGCCCAGTACTCTGGGTTTGTTTCGTTATGCACTTATTAATGAAACATGGTGGCCTTATTCCACCTTTTCCCTAAAAAAAAAAAAATTTAAACGCATACAAATCAGTAGAAAGTGCACATCACATAATACAACAATTACAAACTACTACAAAGTTGACAAAACAAACACAAACATATTTAAATTTGACATGGTTTAAATGTTTCGAGATCCTCTATTAGAATGGAAATAAGGAGAGGAAAAAAAACAAGTGTGGGGTATTAAAAACCCCCAAACAACACTCGCTGTCTCAAAAAGAGAGTTTGAGAAAAACCCACTCGTTTTTTGAGACAGCGAGTCTTGGTCAGGAAAAATTAAAAAAAAACCCAAACCTCACACTCGTTATTTCAAAAAACGATGTGATTTTTACTAAACTCGCTTTTTGGGACAGCGAGTAGGTTGATTTGAATTTTTTTTTTAAAAGTAGGTCTGTTTGGGACAAAAATTCA
Source organism: Hemerocallis citrina (assembly GCA_017893485.1). Classification (NCBI taxonomy): domain Eukaryota; kingdom Viridiplantae; phylum Streptophyta; class Magnoliopsida; order Asparagales; family Asphodelaceae; genus Hemerocallis; species Hemerocallis citrina. The sequence continues at coordinate 13,072,714 of CM030364.1, read as the reverse complement.
CGATGCTCCCACTTTTTTTTTTTTCCCGCGTGCTTCAATGACTTTCTAACTCGTCGAAGACGCCAACCCGTCGTCCACAAATTCCATTCAGACCCAAATCCCCCCTTTATAAATAAGACACCCTTTCTCTCTTCTCGCTACTCAAACACAGCTTTCACAAAAGTGAAAAAACCATTCATTCATTCATGGCAATTGGCAAGCACCTCATTATTCGCAGCCTCCTCTTCTTCTTCTTCTATCCTTGCAAAATCACTAATCTCGGAGAAAAGCTCTTCGCTTCTCTCATCTCAAAGAATAACTCTGAGGACGAAGAGCCGTTCGATCTTCTCCTCAAAACCCGGGTTGGGAGTTAATTTTCAGAGAGGTGCTGCTGTTGCTCCTGTGGCTGCTCTGTTTTTCACCAAGAAAGAATCACCTGATACAACTACCTGCAAGCCAGGTAAAATTCAAAACCCAAGTCTATAATTGTTTGGACAAATTAATAACCCAGGGTTTTAAGTTGCGATTATAATGATGTTTGATGTAATAATTTTGCAGGCATAGTCCAGAAGATGCATGTGTACGAGATCAATGAAGGGGATCGATCAAGCCCTGCAATCCTCAAACTGAGCCAGAAACAAGAGTTTGCTCTTGGCGATTTGGTTCCCTTTATGAACAAGGCAAGCTCTCTTCCTCTCTCTTTCTTATTCCTTGTAGTAATAAACATCGACATCACAAATATGATGCATTATATATTTATATTTATGATTTGTATAGATGAGTCTCCTTTCGTTGTGCACTAAACTGTGTGTGCGCCCTCGGCCTTCCCGTTTTCGTATTATCGATCCGAACCGTTTACATTGATCTACACATCTAAATTAGTCTAAATGTATAAAATCAAATCATTTGAAATTCATTTGTCCAACCATTATGTGACTAAAAAACAACGATTTTCAGCCATATAATTTTGTAACACTTCAATAAATGGGCAAATGGATTTTAAATGATTTGGTTTTACATATTTAGACTAATTTAGATGTGTAGATCAATGTGAACGATTCGGATCATCAATACGAAGACGGGAAGGCCGAGTGCGAGTGCACACGGAGGCCTAGTGCACAACAGAACATTTCTCTTGTATAGATATACAAAGTACAAACTTCACATGAACATTTACTTATAATGAGGAGGCAGAGCCGGCCCCCACCTTGAGGCAGGTGAGGCGGCAGCCTCGGGCCCCCGAATTTTTTGCAATTTAGGGGCTTCAAAATTTTTGTTCTTCTTGTAAATATAGGTACGTATTTTATGAGTAAAAAAATTATATTGTATTTGGGGACCAAAAATAATTATTTAGGCTTTTCGCCTCTACCCCCGGAAAGGGAATCCTTCACGTGCTTAAATATCATATTTGAAGAGAAGTCATAAATTCTAATACAATTTTAGGATCCATACTAGGGCTGGCAACGGGTGTAATACCCCGACTTTTTCCTAAATATTTAAAGATTATTTCTCTTTTATAGTATGCTTGTGTAGCATGTGGCTATTATTCCATGATGAATAAATTATATTTTTCCCTATAAAATACTTGCCTTAAAGCCCAATGTTAATTTGTTTATTTTCTTTTAATAAATTTATTTTGGCCCAAATTGAATTTTAAACCCTCTTATTATCTTCTATAACTTGTAATGTAACATTTCTTTCTCCATTAAATTCCGGGTATATTTGTGTGTGACTTGTGCTTACACGTGCACTCAATGTACACGCGTATTAGGCACAAATCCTTGGCCGGTTTTGGGAAGAGAAGTGGCTAGGATCATGGGTAGTTATCCTGAGTTGTGGGTAGTTTTTACAACCCCCAAATCAATCTCAGCCCTTAATCCTCCAACTCCCTAATAGATCTCAACCCTTCATCCTATTTATCTTCTAATATAAATACCCCCTCCTATTCCCTATCTCTTTTACACTAAAATTTCCTGAGATTATAGAGAGTATCTGTGAGTTGTGTGGGAGTTTCCTGTGGAGGCAAGCAGCATTGCTGAGGAGGCGGAGTGGAACAAAGGAACAAGAAGTGCTGCGCTATATTGAAGGACTTGCGGGATTTCGTTATTTTTCTTCATAAAAGGTGGGTGTTTCTCAGGACTTCTAACGTAGGAATAATACTATAATTGTCATGATTGATACCATGTTACAAAAGTGAATTGAATGCGGTAGAAATTGCTTGAACATGCTATTAAATTTGAGGCGAGACTGTCGGTACAGTCGACTGCCATATGAGCCAGCCGACTGATACGAGACATTACTTTTTCATAATATGCTGATGTGTATGAATAGCCATGATGGCGTGATTATTAAATGTATGTTTTCCCTATGACACATATGATGGAGGGAAGGTAAACAAATAAAAAGAACTCAAGGTGATAAATATCTGAAGTTGTCGGCGCAGTCGACTGACTTGGTGTTAAGTCGACTGGTGCTTCGTTCTGAATGTGACTGTTTGAAAGTTCCCTGAATAAAGATATTCTATTTATGTAGACCCATGATGATGACTTGAAATTTATATCCCCATTGTCGTAAGTAAGTATGAGCAATGTGAATGCATGTTTAGAGTAGTTTTCTCTAAAAGAGCATGTTAATAACTGGGAAAATTGTGCTATGAATGCTACTGAAAAGAGGAACTCTGTTTATGAAACTTGAATTGATATATACTGTTAATTGATATCATGATGCAAGCACACGTAAGAACTGTAAATAAATTCCCTAATTGAAATGGATCTGTCCAGTCGACCAATGTGTGTAGCAAGTCGACTGATCTGGACTTAGAAATTATGCTGTTTGAAATCTCCAGGACAGACGACTGATTACTGAACAGTCGACTGTTATGTGGATAATATTGTGAATATGAACGGTTGCGGGACAGGCGACTGGTTGAGTGCAACAGTCGACTATCCCGAGCTTTTATGAGGAATTTGTATGTGACTGTATAAGTCGACTGGTACTTTTCCAAGTCGACTGTACAGAGTGGACTTTCGATAATTTGATTCATGTTATTTTACTGTTGGTAATGATGAACTTTATGCTTTTATCGATGAATTCTGATTGTGACTGTGTGAATTATGTGAAAGGAATCATAAATGAGAATTGAGAATTAAATGAATAATTATGAAAGGCTAAATCATGATGAGAAAGTCTGTGAGACTCTAAAATGAACTATGAGCTGATGATGCTCCATTGGATATTGTGAATTTGAAATTGAACAAAGAGTAGCTAAGTCTCCCCGGCAGTGAATGAAACGATATTGAGAATTAGACCAGGTTGGTCAAGTGAAATGAAATGATAAGTCCGGTTGATGGAGAGGCTAACTCTAGAGCTTGATTTTTATTCATGATTCTAATGTAACTTAAATACATAGTGTGGAGGTGATGAAGGTGAGAGAAAAACATGAGTATGAGAGCTAGGGTACGGTGCGGGTGTGTGAGCCGCAGAATGCATGCTTGATGCGTCAAGACATGGCGCGGGCACAACTCAGTAATGATCGGACTCTAGTCACGCTTGTAGGATGTTTTGGTGACTGCAAGAGGAGTGTGTTCAGGGAGGAGGCTGAATTGTCGCAGAATGCATGCTTGACGAGTCAAGACATGGCGCGAAATTCTACTCCAGGGGCCAGGATACATGCTTGTACTCATAGATTCATCTAGGATACTCATTGGAATTACAGAAGTAGAATAAGTCATGGCGGGGGATTGAACCCTACAAAAATGAAGATCGATTAAGAGGCTTGCCCTCGAACCTATGTAGTATGGGATGCATAGAATTCGAACAAGTGCGCATTAGTATCATGTTAATTAAATAAATTGCATTAAGGATTTAAGTGCACAATCACGACACGACATCATTAAAAGTTCCCTCTTATTTGCATGCTTATGTTGAACAAGTTTGTGATTTGTAAGAAATGAGATTCATTATACTGTTTCTGGCGTAGAGAGGATGACCATGTATAATTATCGTCGGTTGAATAAACTGACGTACCCACAGTTTTTATGCAGGATATAATTACATGTAAGAGGAATGGATGCATAAAGAGTTCATTATGTTGTTGTTCATTTATGTAAATATTGTATATTTTGCTTCCGCTGTGTAAATTCAAATGTAATGTGTTGTAAACTCTGATGTAAAAGAAAAGTTTTAAAATTCCTTGTAAAAGTGTATGTGAAGGAAGCGAAAAGATCCTGTAGAACATCTCGAATTCAGTAATTTGGGATTCGGGGCGTTACAGAGTGGTATCAGAGCCACGCTTTCTATGCTTTCACACTTGTATAAATTTATAAGGAACGACACCCTAGATGTGGACATTAGAGTGTGTGTTTGGATTTAGAGATTTAAATGTAAGTGACTTACATTTGTGTTGCTCTATGATTTATGCTCCTTCCTCTCTATTTCTAAGATGGCTGATCACTTCGACCCTGCTGGAGGCGACGACTGGCACATTATTGAGGAAGAGTACCATCCTGGACAGGCTGATTCTGAGGACGAGTATCACCCCGGGCAAGCTGATTCTGATGATGAGGAGTACCCTGAATCCCGAGAGATTACCCCACCGCCGAACTCACCTGACGATTCTTCTTCTTCCGATGAAGAAAAGGGACCAACTCTGGGTAGCGCTGTGGCTTCTCTGCAGAGGCAAGTGGATACCTTGAAGTATAGAGTTGGAGTTTTGGAGGCTCAGATGGAGAAGCGGAATGCTGACTATTCTGTTCTTAGCCATCGGATTTGGGAACTTGAGAAGAAAAAGAACCTGACTGATGTGCTGAAGGATGAGGTGGATGAACTGCGGGATGAACTTCGAGCAGCGAAGAGGACCCGTAGAGATTAGATTGTCCTAGTTTCTATTTTTCTTCTGTTCTGATGTTAAAGTGTTTTTTAAATTCGAATGTATAAACTTTGAAATTCAATGAAATGAAAGTTGGTTTAAATTCTTGTTATATACTTCGAATTTGACGGATCTTTTGCATCAGAATATGTCGAGAAGAGGAGCAAGGAATGGGGAAGGTTTGGACCTGGAGGCCGAGTTTGCAAGGGTTTACCAGACGCTGAATGCAGTGGCTGCAAACTAAGGAAGGGGGCCGGTGAATCCAGTACCCGAGGCAATTAAGCTAGTGGAATCGTTCAAGAGAATGAAACCACCAGTGTTCGAGGGAAAGTCAGACCCGAATGCGGCCGATAACTGGATTCGGCAAGTGGAGACAATCTTTGAGGTGTTGGAAACACCGGAGGGCAGCAAGGTCAAGTTGGCGACTTTGCAGTTGGAGAAGGATGCGGCTGTTTGGTGGCAGTCGATGAAGAGGACTATGGGCGGCTTGTTGCTTGGCTGGGAGGAATTTCTGGAAGAATTCCGCAGCCATTATTTCCCTTCCGACGTCCAGGAGAAAAAGGCCATGGAGTTTCTGTCACTTCAGCAAGGCAGCATGTCAGTAAGGGAGTATGAGACTAAGTTCACTCAGCTCTCCAGGTATGCTCCAGAACTGGTGATGGATGAAGCGAAGAAGGCTCGCAAGTTCGAGCATGGTCTGAGGCCGAGCTTGAGGTCTCGCATGATACCTCTTGGTATCAGGAGATTCGATAAGCTGGTGAAGAGGGCGGCAGCAACGGAGGCAGATATGGAGCAGTTCCATGTTGCTCAGCACCAGAAGAGCAACTGGCAGTCTGGGAAGAGGCCCGCGCCATCGGGTAGTTTCAAGGGGCAACCATCTGCACAGAAGTTCAAACCGACAGGGGCGAACGCTGTCAGTGTAGCTGGAAGACCTGGAAACGATGCAGGGAGACCTTCTGCAGTCACTTGCTTTAACTGTGGTGAAGTGGGACATTACCAATCTCGATGTCTCAAACCACGGGCTGGCAATCACAATGTGCCAATACAGCAGACTGGAAAGAGGCCGTACCAGTCAGGGCGAGTATTTGCTTTGATAGAAGCTGATGCTGAGGAGGCGGATCAGGTCATCTCTAGTACGAGGGCTGATGTTTAGTGTGATTCCTTTTCTCATTTCTTCTTCCCGTTCATAGTGTGAAACTGTTATGTAATGATGTATGTTATGTAACAGGAGAACTCTATATTAATGGAAAGGAAGCTGTGGTGTTGTAATGGATGTGGCCAACGAAGCGAAGGCTTGGAGGAAGAAGGTGAAGAGGGGGTGGATCTAGGAATTGGAGAGAGAAATTTGAGGAAGAAAGAGAAGAGGCAAATCAGGAAAGTGGCGTGGAGGGGAGAAAGAGGGGCTTAAATGAGGAGAGAGAATGGGTGATAGTATTTAATTTGGAGGAATATGGATAAGTTGTGCCTAAGGAGTATGATAAGAATAATTATGGTGTATTGTTTCAATTAGTGTATAGTCGGGTCTGGTTCGGGTCGGACCTATATAAACCCGAACCCGACCCGAAAATTAATTCGGGCTGAATTTTTTAGCCCGAGTCCGAAATTGTACAAAAATTTTAGGCCCATAGGGTGTTAAAAACGGGTCGGACTTGGTCGGGCTCGGGTCGGGTTCGGGTCAATTGCCAGCCTTAATCCATACCTTATCCAGTAAGCTAAAAGGGGCCATTTTACAGAACAGGTATCCTAAAATTTGTGGAATTTTTTACCCAAACTATCCCACTTTTTGTAAGTATGTATGAAACTGTCCTTGTTTGAAAATTTAATACCAAAATATCCCTATCGGTAACAGGGTTAACGAGTCTAGTAGTTTCCCTATCGTTAATCCCGTTAGCGTGCTGATGGGGATACAACTTTTCCTCTTGTGTGGAAATTTACAGAAAAACTCATCCAATATAGACTCGTTAACTCCGTTAGCGGTAGTATTTAAACCACCCGCGTTAACGGGATTAACGTTTGTAGTTGGGACAGTGGGGGGACTTTTTCAAAGAGTGGTTTCACCTGAAAATAACCTAATATAGGGATGCTAACCCCATTAGCGTGCTAACGGGTTTGCGTGTGTCGTTTGGGTGAGTTTTAAATAAGACACGCTGATAGGTAACATCATTATACTTTTAGTGTCTCCCTCTCTTCTCTTTCTCCCTCAATTTCGGAACCCAACTCCAAAACCCTAGCATCCCAATTGTAGATCTTAGTCCCAAATTACTCTACAAAATCTTAAAGGGATATTCTTCTTCTTCTCTCACATTCATTTTCATCTTCTCTGACACTCATATATCCTCCCACTTTGAAAACCCTAAATCCATCTTTGGGGTATTGTTAGTTTGGGGATTTACATAGCGGATTTTTTATCAACCCATTCACTACCCCGTTTTCTTCAAGCTCGAAATTCCTCATCTTTTCTGATCATCCATTTGAAGGTATGATTTTTATATCATTTTATCGAATACATTTTGTATAGTAGATATTGAATTTTTTTAAAAAAAATATGTATAGGTATGGATTATGATCTTCCTATTTGGCTTTATTTTGGTGGTGAGATTATCCGTGACCCAAAAATAGGTTGTTCTTATTGTGCCATTAATCCCGAAATAATTTGGGTACCTTGTACAATCACAATGGAAGAACTTGTAGAGAAGATTTATGAGGTCACTAATTGGGATAGAGAACGATGGAAGATTAAAATTTTATCCCGTTATGCAGAGGGAAAAGGTGATGGTCAATATTTTATGACTGTGCCCGTAGGAAACGACAACTCTTTGAAGTCCATGATTGGTAGAACACTTGATCCAAATTTTAGTTGGTTTGCACTAGAGTTATATATTCAGCAAATTGAAAATATTAATGCCCAACCACATGCTAACCCTGGTTCAAGCTCCACTCATGAATTGCCGATCCATAAGATCGTTTCGAATCCAGTTCAAACATCCCAAGAAATCTCTCCGTCCTCATAAGAACACACCTTTCCAAATACTACAAGTCCGGATCATACTAAATTTGAATTGCCAGGTCAACCAAATTTGGATAATGATTATGTTCCGAATACCAATTTTTTCGGGATAATTGAAAATGCTACCATTAATAATGATTTAGTTGATAATGAAGCGGAAGCGGGATTACATAATGAAGATGAGGAAGAAGTAGACGAATATTTGAATATTAATATGAATGAGAGTATTGATGTCGATGTGAACTTTACTGATGGCTTCAATAATGTCAACGCTCATATTACTGAGGAAATGGCACAAAGTGCAAGAGTAAATCATGGTCCACAAGAATCGTCCGGTTCATCTACTGTAAATGAGTTCTACATTGGACAAGAGTTTCAAAGTAAAGATTCGATTCAACATGCGGTAAAGTTGTACTCCATCAACAAACATCGGGAATTTATCACAATGAAATCTTCACCTACCATCTTTGTTGTAAAATGTAAATTTGCTCCGAGAAAATGTTCACTTGAGGAGTTGGTGCAAATCCCATCGGTTGCAAGTGAGGGTGGTTGTCCGTGGCGATTACGTACAGTTGTTCCAAAGGGCCGGACAAATTTTGTGGTTAAAAAATAGTAAGGCAGCATACTTGTGTGAACCCCGCATTGAGTCAAGACCATTGCAAAGTTGATGCTAAACTTGTATGCAGTTTGATTATGAATGTTGTGAAGGCTCAGATAGGAATTACACCGGGTGCAATTGTTGAGATGGTCAAACTTAAATTGAATTATCAGATATCTTATAGGAAGGCTTGGATTGCAAAACAGAAATCCATTGAGAAGTTGTACGGATTATTTGAAGAGGCGTACACTAAGTTTCCTTTACTTCTATCAGCAATACAAGCAGAAAATCGAGGAACTGTTGTCCATTGGGATAAGTATAAATTCGGTCCTGGCGAAGAAACATTCAGGGGTGTGTTTTGGGCATTTGGTGCTTCAATTGAAGGGTTTTAAGTCCTGCAGACCTGTTATAAGTGTTGATGGAACACACTTGTATGGTAAATATAAGGTTGTTTGTTAATAGCAGTCGCACCGGATGAGAATAATTGTTTGTTTCTATTTGCTTTCGCAATAGTTGATGGAGAGAGTGTTTATACATGGATATAGTTTATGAGCTATATTCGTTTCTATGTCACAGATCGGTTTGGTTTATGTGTTATATCTGATTGCCATGCAGGTATTTTGGCCGTCATGGAATCACAGAATGGTGCATGGAACGAATCCAATGCTTATCATCGTTATTGTATGCGATATTTTGCTACCAATTTCTTTACCAAATTTGGTAGCAAAGCAATGAGGACGAAAGTCAAAATTATAGCATGTCAAAACCAACCAAAAAAATTTCAAAGAAAACTTGCGGGATTGGAAACAATCAATGCGGAAGCGGCAAATTGGTTGAATGAGAAAATAGTTGCAAAATGAGCACTTTCTGAAGATGGGGGACGGCAATATGGGATAATGACTACCAACCTATCAGAAGTTTCAACTCGATTTTGAAAGGTGTGTGTAGTTTACCAGTAACTGCTATTGTGGACATGATCTTTTACCGGCTTAATTCGTATTTTGCCACACGGCGTCAGTTAGCCAACAAGCTAATTATGGAGGGTAAAATTTTTGCACAAAGAGTACAGGATTTGATAGATCTCCGGCGTGAAAGAGCCAACATGCATGAGGTGATATTATTTAGCCATCAACCTGGAGTTTTTGCAGTCAAAACAGGTATACGAAGAGTAGGTGGGAATCAAAAGGGTGGTAACTTGCACACTGTTAACTTGGGGAATAAAATATGTACTTGTCAAAAATTTCAGTTATATCATATACCATGTTCTCATGTTGTAGCAGTTTGTGCATATCACGCTACTGATTACAAACCGTATGTTGATACATTCTACTCAACTATTTTGTTAGTACAAACGTGGGCTCCCAATTTTCATCCAACACTAGATCCTGCATATTGACCAGTTAATAATGAAAACAAACTTGTAACTGATGCGAGCCTTCGACGTTCTCGGAAAGGTCGACCGAAGAGTTCGAGAGTACGTAATGATATGGATGTACGAGATGAGTCTAATAGGGCTTCGGGAATCACGTGTTCAAAATGTGGTTTGACGGGTCACAATAAACGCCGATGTCGGAAAAACTCAAGTCAATCTACTCAAAGCCAACATTGAGTTGTTTTAGAGTTTTGTTAGTTGATTTTTTTTGATTATGTAATATTTAAGTTAGAAGTTTGTATGGAATGATGAATTTGAAGTTGTTGTCATATTTGTATGATTTATGTTATTTTGAAAGTTAACGACTACGCAGATGAGAAAATTAAAGAATGTTGAAACTTTCTGGAAATCAAAGTTACTAAGTCTCGTTAACTTAGTTAATGGCCATGGTTTGAAACTTTCTGGAAATTGAAGTTACTAAGACTCGTTAACTCAGTTAACGGCCTTGGTTTTACCAAGGCCGTAAACTGAGTACACGACTGTGGAGATTCTTCACTTTCCAGAAAGTTGAAACTTTCTGGAAATTGAAGTTACTAAGACTTGTTAACTGAGTTCACAACTGTGGAGATTCTTCACTTTCCAGAAAGTTGAAACTTTCTGGAAATTGAAGTTACTAAGACACGTTAACTCAGTTCCAAGGCCGTTAACTGAGTTAACGACTGTGGAGATTTCAAATTTTCCAGAAAGTTGAAACTTTCTGGAAGTTTGAGATACTTACACACATTAACTCAGTTAACGTTTACCAAGGCCGTTAACTGAGTTAACGACTGTGGAGATTTCAAATTTTCCACAAAGTTGAAACTTTCCAGAAGTTTGAGATACTTACACACATTAACTCAGTTAACGTGCCTATTTATACCAAGGCCGTTAATTGAGTTAATGTGTGTACAGCAACATCACAAATAGACTTGTAAAAATCTGAAGCTCATACCTCAATACACAAATCCCATAACCAAACATACAGCCAAAGCCCTCAAATCTCAAATCTCATACAGTCAAATCTCAAATATCTCCAATCTCCAATCTCAAATATCTCCAATCTCAAACATATAACCAAAGCTCAAACACATACAACTCAAATATCTCCAATCTCAAATATCAAAATCATGAACTGTAATATCCAAGCTCATACACATACACAGATCAAATTTCAAAAAACATATAGCCAAGCTCATACACATACACAGATCAAATTTCAAAATCACATATAGCCAAGCTCAAACACATACAGCTCAAACACATACACAAATGAGCTCATACTCAAAACTGAGTCCCCGATCGACAAGTAAAAACTATGCGTCTCGGAGCGCCATCTCTCGAGAAGAGTTGTTAATAAGGGTCGGTCCGCCTTAATGGAGCTCATCAACCCTATGCTGTATAGCCCACATTGTTGTAATATCTCATATATAAGGGGATGCATATCTAACGTGTTGTGCCCCTAAAATTACACTCCAAAGAGTTTCCTTCCCAAACGGCTTTAGATCGATGCTGGCTTTGTAGAGTCAGAAACTTTGGGTTGATCGGATCGGGAACCACCGGAGGAACATATGAGGAAGAAGATGGTCCCGGCTGACTAGATGGAGAGGAAGGGCCAGGTTGATTTGGAGGAGAAGGAGGAAATGGGCCCATTTGAGTTGCCAGATAAGAAGAAGTACCGGCCTCAACCTATACCAAAAAAGGTTGAAATTCAACATATATATTTATAATTTTCTTGATGTTAAAATTAAACGTATGAAATTAATGTCAAATCATCTTACATTGGTACGTCTATGTCCACCACGGTGCATTTTTTTGGGAGGTTGTCCGTGACATGTTCGTGGACCTTCCCGGGTAGTTGGAGGTCTACTACTACTCCCTTTTTCGGGATTACCCATTGTCTGTGCCATATCCTATATCAAATTGAATTTTACATGTTAGATTATATATGTTAACAAATTTAACTTAAATTCGCTATAAATTACTTATACAATTAACAATGTCTAATTTCCAACATTTAAATATTAAACATTACTACTCAAAATGTCAAAATGTCTAATTTCCAACAATTAGCAATTTCTAATGTCAAACATTTAAGTAGTGTATTGAACATGATGGTTACAAGATATATTGAACAAAAGTCCCCTCCTTCTACACTCCTATTTCCCCTTCTTCTACACTCCTATTTCATCATGAACCAATCAGAAACATAGACTGTATTCTACTTGATGTTCCCTTAAATTTGGCACAAATGAACCCAACATTGCAAATCAAACCCTAGACCCAAAATCACAAAAATTATATAGCATAAATAACGAAGAGTTACAAACGATTGTAAGGTGGAAGTAAGAAGTCGACGGCAAGCACCACGAGCCTCTCCTTTCGAAAATTTGGGGGAAACCCTTTATGGGTTAAATAGGCATTTATTGGAGAAATTGTATATTCAGATGAGTGTTTTGGGAGTGAAGAAGAGATTCCACCGAAAATTTCGAGAGATTGGGATGGGTAGAGGGCGGAATCGAAGACTAGGGTTTGGGGGTTTGGGTTTCAAATCACTTGATTTTGGTGTACGGAGAGAGAAGTGAGATGAGAGTGAGATAGCGAGATTTAATTAATAAAAGCCCAAACGATATACGTTAACCCGATTAACGCGCCTAGTATAAAGAGGCTCGTTAACTGAGTTAACGTGTGTGAGTATCTCAAACTTCCAGAAAGCTTTCTGGAAATTTTGAAATCTCAACAGTCGTTAACTCGGTTAACGGCCTTGGTAAAAAGTGGCACGTTAACTGAGTTAACGTGTGTGAGTATCTCAAATTTTCAGCACATTACTTGGGGTCTTCTGCCTACATCCCTATTGTCCACCAATCACGCTAACCCCATTAGCACATGTGGTTTAAACAGATACGCTAAAAATTGGTGGTTTTTTCACAAACACCCTGCTTAGGAGAAAAGTGTTATCCCCTAACACACGCTAACTGAGAAAACGCGAAGAAAAGTACTAGGCGTGTTAACTCAATTAGCAACAAGAAATTTTGGGTATTAAATTTTCAAACAGGGACAGTTTTCGCACATACTTACAAAAAGGGGGATAGTTTGGTAAAAAAATTCAAATTTGTGTCGCATTTGGAGCAGGATAAGATTGCTGATTGCTAACCCTGCAATTATGTAATTCAATTCCGGCGATAATGAATACCTGTTTCAATGATTTAGGTCTACCATGGAAGCATGGAGAAGAGATTAGGGATAACATCAGGCCTCTGTGTCCTAATCCAGCACGTCCCAGTCTCCCAGAACACAAAGGTGACCGATATGAGGCCATACACAGCTTCTACTTTGGGTAGTATGGTCACATCTCCGTACAGGACCCGTACCTCACCTACGAGGACTCGTATCTTGCTGTAACCGGCGGCTCTGGGATCTTTGAAGGTGTATACGGTCAAGTTAAGCTGCACCAACTCATTTTCCCTTTCACGATCTTCTACACCTTTGAGCTCAAGGGGATTCCGGAACTTCCTGAAGAGCTTCTCGGCACGCCGTTCCCACCATCTCCGGCAGCCGAGCCGACACCGGCAGCTAGGGCTGCGGAGCCACATGCAGCAATCAAGAACTATAGCAATTGAATTGCTGGTTGTTTGAAATTAATTGTTGCTAATTTATTTGTATTATGCGGAGTAGTAGTAGAAGTAGAGAGAGAAAGAGAGCTCGTGCTAATTGCAATTCCAGTCAGTGTGGTGAATTAGTCTTTGTCAAATTGAATTAACAAGTGAAATATAAATGAAAAACATGAGCTCTAAAACCTCGGGTTGAGTGCTCTGCTAGCTCCGGTCGTCGACTACGACAAGAAATAAACAAGCGAGCAACTACGACTACGCTGAATGATGCTTATGATTGGTTAGCTTTTTTTCTTCTATAAATAGTTAGTGCAGACATTATGTGAAAGAACCTTCTATTAAACTAAAATTTTAAAGTTGTAGAAAGAAAAATTGTACTTGTATTCTAATAGGTGTTATGAATCTGAACTCAGATAAGTTTGAGTCTAGATCAATACTGTAACAAGATTGTGGTTGTGTCAACTATGAACATTTCACAATGAATATGCCATCTTTCATGCGCATAACTTGTGCCAACTCTCTCTCTTTGTCATTTAATTATTATTCCTTAACTAACAAACTCTCCTTACAAAGAAAAATCCATTTAATGCATGGTGCCAGTAATCTGCCATATCTCGGTCATTTCAAATTTAGAATTTCTCATCGATTAAATATTGAGACCTTTAAATTTTTAATTTTTTTAAAAAAAAAGACTGATTTTATTTTTTCAAAAATTATTACCTTTTTTAAAAAAAAAAATACAAACGACATTGTTATAAATAACTTAATTTTTTTCCTGGACAATTTTACCCCTCCATAACGCTGTTCAAGCCCCCACTCCAGCCTCAAATCAAGTGGCACACCGCCCAACAACAAATGTCGATCCAACGGCCCAGATTTCTCCTCCTCCAATAAAACCCCTTTCCCTTCGTAAAATAAATAAAAACCCCAGATCTCTCCCATTCCCCAACTCCACTCACTCCACTTCCCCAACCTCCAACGGCATGGCCGACCACCCGGTCTTCGACGAGCCCAAGCCCACCGAATCCCTCCTCGACAAGATCCACGGCCATGATTCACCGTCAGATTCCGACTCCGACAAGCACCACACCACCAAATCTGAGCCGTCCATCAAGAACAAGATATGGCGCCTGTTCGGCCGCGAACAGCCCGTCCACCAAGTCCTCGGCGGCGGCAAACGTACAATCCATTTCTTGATATTCTTACCATTTTGCTACTATTATTAAAAAATTAGATCGAGTTCTTGAAATATTATTTTTTTTAAAAATATTTTTCCAGCTGCTGATGTTTTTCTGTGGAGGAACAAGAAGGTGTCGGCGGGGGTGGTGGTGGGGGCCACCGCGGCGTGGGTCATATTCGAGCTTCTTGAATACAATCTGGTGGGGTTGGTTTGCAACTGCCTGATACTGACACTTGCTATCCTCTTTCTTTGGTCGAACGCCACGCACTTGGTCAACAAGTTAGTTGTGATATTGACATTGTTGTCTAATTCAATTTTTTTATTTAAATTGATTGATTGAGTTTGGTTAATATATGTGTTGGCAGGTCACCTCCGAATATTAATAAGGTGGAAATTCCGGAGGA
Organism: Hemerocallis citrina; assembly: GCA_017893485.1. Classification (NCBI taxonomy): domain Eukaryota; kingdom Viridiplantae; phylum Streptophyta; class Magnoliopsida; order Asparagales; family Asphodelaceae; genus Hemerocallis; species Hemerocallis citrina. Next base: position 13,057,660 of record CM030364.1, on the reverse strand, counting down.
TTTGACGTTGAATGTTGCGCTGTCGCTGAGATATGAGATTAACAGAGGGTTTGCGATGTTGAGGGAGATTTCGCTTGGAAGGGATTTGAAGAAGTTTCTTGTTGTATGCGGTTTGGTTTTGGGTATTTGGATTTTGAGGATTTCGGGTTTAATGGTGAGCTGATGGAAGTTTCTTGTTTGTTTGTTGTTTCTGTTTTGTAGGTGATTGTTGGGTTGTGGCTATTCTCTGCTGTTGGGAGCTGCTGTAGTTTCTTGACCTTGCTTTACATAAGTAATGCATTTTGAATTATTTGAATTTTCTTGTATAAATTTATGTACATGCTTCTTTGGGATTACTTAGTTTTTTAAGGCTTAGAGCATCTGTAGTCGTTTGCTAAATATGCATAATATGCATATTTTGTCAAAAATAGCGCTGCAGTCGTTGGGTAAATATGTATATTTTGCATATATCGCCACTGGAGACTGCTATATATGAGAATCGAAATGAGAATTATGCATATATGAAGGACGGAACTCGAAGTGCCGTCGCACAAAAAAAATATTTAATGGTCGGACGGCTCTCCAAAAAGATTTAATTTTTGCAATTAAAAAAAAAATTTAAAAAAACCCACTCAGCACTCAGCCGTCCCTCCAAAAACATTTTCATTAATTTTTTTTATTTTCTCCGACGGCACTCCATGTGCTGTCCCACTATTTTCAATTTTTTTAAATTTTCTCTGACGGCACTCCATGTGCCGTCCCACTATTTTCAATTTTTTTAAATTTCCTCTGACGGCACTCCATGTGCCGTCCCACTATTTTCAATTTTTTTTCCCTCTAACGGCACTCCATGTGCCGTCCCACCATTTACATTTTTTCCCCCTCTCTGACGCAATGTGGAGCTCCATCTGTATATTATTTTAATTTAAAATGGTAAAATATAGCATTCGACGACTGTAGCGAAATGGAAAATTGCTATATGCATTTATCCATTTATGCATTTTTTTTTTAACAATAATGACTATGGATGCTCTTAGATAGCACTAGTATTGCTTTGGATCTTAAGTTTATAATCTCTACTACTATAACTCAAGAGTTTGAGTTGTGTAATTTGTAGACAAGTCAACTTTATTAATCTAACCTGAACCGTATATTTTTAAGTGAGTTACATTAACCATCAATTTCTACTTAATTAGCTAGTTACCATAATATCCTCAACTTCAACTTTATTTATGACAGTGTCATTCGTATAAAATAAATGTTTATGCCCTTGAGGGTAATTCGTGATGATGTGGGAGCTTAAAAGAAGGCATGCACTGCACGTGCAAATTACTAGTAGCACTAATTAGACTATTAATTTGCGACACGAATTATTTTTATGTTATATTTTATTGATTTGCCCTAGTGTGTGCGCGCGCGTAGGGAAATCTTTGGTTGCGAACGGACATTTGGTGCGAAATATGTTCGCAACCATACGTATTTATTGCTGAAAAATAATAGCAGACAATGTTCTCAATTTATTGCTGATAATGCATCCACTTGAGTCTTGAGTTAAAGTGAAATATATTATAACAAATTGCATTTGTGGTTATTCTGAGAATGTTCAATTAAATTAAGTATTAAAGTGGTGTATTTTTCAATTAAACTTATCTATGTTGTGCATTCAAAAACTTATCTATGTTGTGGGGTTATGAACAATTGATGAGTTGTCTGGGGTTAGTAACTTAGTATCCATTTTAAATTATATTGTGGGGTTATTTACTTATATGAAATTTGAGAGAATCCATCTTTTACTCTTTACTCAATTTTCTGTCTAACTACTTCTATTGGTTTTGTGCAACAGCGGTTGTTTTGCTACACACAATGCCAGTCCTGTATGAGAAGTATGAAGACAAGGTTGATCCCATTGCGGAGAAAGCAGCAGCAGAATTCAAGAAGCACTATGCTGTGGTTCATGCTAAGTATCTGAGCAAAATCCCAAGGGCACCATTGAAAGATAAGAAGCTGCACTAGGAGAGGAGAAGGTACTCGTGGTTGTATTAGGTTATGATGGTTATTGTCTTGAAGTGTTTCTTAAACAACTCTGTCCTATCCCCACTTTAGTTATTGGGTTACTATGTTCAAAAACCTGGTAAATTTAGTGGTCATATTCCAAATTTTTGTAGTGTTGGAATGTCCTGTTGTTTGACATGATATTGGTTTTATCTCGTTTATATTTTGCCGTTTTATTCCATTGCTATTCACTGTCTTATGTAGGTGGCATGTTGATAAGCTTCACAATAATTTAGCTCTAGTTATCATAGTGCCAGCATCCATGCTTGCAGCAAAAGCTGAGGGGTTTTAAATTTCAAGTCCATTATTTAGATTGATTGCAGCTGTAGTTTGGGTTTTACACAGTATCTATTTACTGATAGACTATTTAGTTTTATATTAGGTCTTCCGTTGCTATTCGTCCAGCGATTGGATCACTTTATTGGATTTTGTAATCTTTTTTTTTTTCTCCCTATTTGGACTTATCATCTCAGCATTATTATTCATGTTAAATTGTTGCAATTGGTATTTGCTTTGACATAATTTAATTTTTTGATTTGGTTTAAGTTGATCGGTTTTTTGTTACAATCATATTGGAGGTTTTGTTTTGTTTTGCTTTAAGGTATACCAGCCTCTTATGATCTGTTTCACGAACACTTCAAAATGGGTCTTGTTTATGTTTGTCTAACTCATATCGAGCACGCCAAATCCTTGTGCAGGTCAAAATATGACTTGAAATTGGCTGACTTGTTTTGACAGGGTCTTCATTATGTTGAGCTGCTATCTTAGGGTTATAGGGGTTATGTCTTTTGGAATAATTGTATAATATTAACCTAAACATGTTTGTCATATATAAAATTATACTAGCTTAATGGGTGGATTGTTGCACACAAATCCAGCTGTCATAACCTAACAATAGAAGAAAAATGGATTGACTGTTTATCGTGGATGACTCTTAATAAGGCATTAAGACAAGAAGGTGAAGGAGAAGACTGACTCCCGAAACTAGCTGGAGACCTACATCTCCAACATGAAGAACACCATTGGTGACGAGGATAAGCTTGCTCACAAAATTGAGAGCGAGGAGGAGAAGATTGAAGCAGCCCTCAAGGATGCATTGGAATGGCTGAATGACAACCAGAATGCTGAGAAAGAGGACTACGAGGAGAAGCTCAAGGGAGGTCGAGGCTGTTTGCAACCCAGTTATTTGTGTGGTGTATCAGAGATCTGGCGGGGCCCCCGAAGGCGGTGCAGATAGCTGAATGATGACAACTCACATGATGACACTATTGGTGAAGAGAGAGTAGGAGAAGAGAATAACAGCAAATCTAAGGACTCTTAACTAGGCATTCTCTAACAATATATTGTACCCACCTTTGATTGGGAACGGTTGTCTGCGGTTATGCTTATCTATTAATAACAGGGCAACCGTAGTACTGTACCTGCTATGTAGTTACACATTGTTGGATATTTTAAACGGAGGGGGGGGGGGAACAAATCTGGTCTCTTCTACGAGGTATCTTTATTAATGTGCTTGTGGTCCTGGGAGCGGATTAACAAAGTAGCTGTGTCTATAAACTGCATGTTCCAGTTTCCGCTGCTGTAGTGCCCTTGAAGATGAACAACAATATGAAAATCTGCATGCCCAAGATGTGTGTTTTCTGTGCCCCGTTGGTTTATCCATTTTGTTTCTTGTGTCTTGTGTTTATTTTCTTATTAACAAAGAGGGTAGCATGCATGCATCTTGACGCAACTGAAAAAAGAAAATTGCTTTATTACCTGATCCTGCCATAAATTAGATAGTTTCTCCTTTGTAGTTTGTAGAATGATACAAACATGTACCAGTTGTAGAATTATCATTTTCGTTGCAGATCATGCCTAACTCGTTCAAATCTGTCGGTGTTTCTGTTTTGGATCTGTTGTTTGATTTTTTTTAGATTTACTGTAACATGTTGCAAGCGTGTTTTGAACTATGCAACTAGTTGCCACACACTTTCTGTTAATACAAAGTTATGGTTGGAGACTGGCTGTTGGATGTTACATCTACAGCCAGCTTGATATTTGTTTCTTGGATGTGCTATTTTACCACTTCTACACACTATACTCATGAATGTCGAGCCTGTGCAAAATATATTTTGTATGATTTATGTGCATGCTTCGTACTTCCTCTCTTTGTAGATGGCCTTCGAGCAGTCGCAAAATTCACTGTCAAAAACTGAAAGAACTAGGAAACTAATTATAGCAAAAAGTAGGGGTGGGCTCAGTACGGTACCAGACTTTTTGACATTGTACCATTATCATACCAAACTAGTTCGGTTTGAAAAATATGCAAACCGTTACGAACCAAAAAGTTCGGTATACCGACTACTTTAGTTGGTATGGTTCGATATTGGCGTTATACCAAATATGACCCAACAAATATCTTAGAAAATATCTTTTCATGCGCTGTTTGAATCTTCTTGGGTAGTTTTGGATACAGTGTCTAGTTTTGGATACAGTGTCTGTGAGTTCTTTTATGATCAGATTAAGTGAAAAGCTATGATGCATTCCTTATTTTGTGTAGCACTTACCTTCTTGATATCGAATATCATTTCCTACAAAAAAACAGAAATAAAAAACCAGATTTTAGTTGCTCTCAGTCAGATTTTTTTTCCTTTTGCTTTTTCTAAATAGGGGCTTTTAGTTGCTCTCAGTCAGATTTTTTTCTCCTTTTGCTTTTTCTAAATAGGGGCTTAATCATATGTAACCGTGTATTCTCATTGTTTTTTTTCCTTCTTCCGATCAAAATGTATTATCGTTGTTCTAAGCCTTAAAATGCTTGCTATTGAGTATGGTTGTTGCCTATGTTGCATGCCAATATCTGAGGGTTTGATTCCTCTGACATGTAACTTATATGTAATGCAATAAAAGTGTGTATCAATTGCTTAAATAATTTTACAATTGACATATGCACTGGTTTATCTTGGTCTTAACATAATAGTCTCTTTCAGTGTCATATTTATGTACTAGTTTCTTAATAGCATACTAGTCCTTCCAATACAGGATTTGTTCAGGGAAGATGGAGGGTTTAGGGAAGATGGAGAGTTTATTCGGTACGATAAAATACCGACTGAACCATATTCATACCAAAACCGAACCGGATTTTAGAACTCGGTACGGTTGTACCGTACCATACTTTTGGTAACCGAATTTTTCGGTACCGAATCGATTGGTTCGGTTGGAAAACCGGTCGGTTGGCTCATTTCGATATGATCGGTCACCCCTAGCAAAAAGAACAACTGAAATCCATATTCCATCCACCGCATCCCTTACAAAAAAATGAAACTCAAAATTTCTCGAAATTCGCCAAAAATGGTGGACTATAATTGCACACAAAAGAACAAAGAAGTAAAAATCAAAAGCAGGGACCAACTATAATAACAAATTACTACCAGACAGTTATACTTGTACATACAAATATCAAACACCAGATGTATTGCTGTACAACCCTTATGTCCTAATATTACTCATGCCAATCACCAGAATACTACCCAGCATTTGAGTATGTGCAGTGGTTATTACAAGAAACTTATATATTAGCTTTATATTACAACTCACATTCAAACCTCTCTTTCTATAGGTAAAGATTACAACTAATAAATGAAATGTATCCTCTCAAATCTTAATGCTTTGAGCTGGTAATTTCTAAGAGCCTTGGGGGAGCCCATAACCTTGTCAATCCATGTAAGGGATGAATTATGGGATGATCGCAATCAATATCATCATCACTATCAGATGATGAGGTGGTCTCGTCTAAAAGATAATCAACAACCTGACTCGAAAAAACAAGAGATCATTGTCAACAGAGTAATGAGTATGATGTCCTCAAAACAATGAGAAAAAGAAAATTCAAATCTGGTCAATCAGCTTGAAATAAGATGAGAAAAAAGGGAAAAAAAATCTTAAATAGATAGATGCAATCAAGGCATGCCTGCCTTGTTTAGACTGAGGGCATGCCGCCTTGTTTAGTTTAGTTGGGGACATGCCCCAAACAGTGAAATACGAAATTTTATAAAAGTAATCGAAAACAGTGTAATATAGCTCACAAAATGAGGGAAATAAAAAATCTCATGAAAGTGGCCAAAAACTGTAGACTATAGCCAAAAAATGAGGCTAAAACAGTCAAATACAAAATTTCGCGAAAACGGCCAGAAACTGTGGACTAACACACAAAAATGAGGCCAAAACAGTAAAAACGAAATTTCATGAAAGTGATCGAATACAGTGTATTATAGGCCATAAAATGAGGGAATTAAAATATTTCACGAAAGTGGCGGAAAACTGTGGACTATAATAGCCCACAAATGAGGTTAAAATAGTCAAATACAAAATTTAACGAAAACGGTCGGAAATTGTGGACTATAGCCCACAATTGAAGCTAAAACAGTAAAATACGAAATCTCTTGAAAGTGACCGAAAACAGTGTACCACAAAATGAAGAAAATAAAAAATGTCACGAAAGTGGCCGAAAATTGTGGACTATAGCCCACAAATGAAGCTAAAAAAGTCAAATACAAAATTTAACAAAAACGGTCGGAAACTGTGGACTATAACCCACAAAATGAGACCAAAATAGTAAAATACGAAATTTCATGAAAGTGATCGAAAACAATGTACTATAGCCCACAAACTGAGTTAAATAAAAAATCTTACGAAAGTGGCCGAAAACTGTGGACTATAGTTCAAAAATGAGGCTAAAACAGTCAAATAAAAAATTTTGCGAAAACGGCCGGAAACTGTGGACTATAACCCACAAAATGAGTCCAAAAGAGTAAAATACAAAATTTCATGAAAGTGATTGAATACAATGTATTATAACCCACAAAATGAGGAAATAAAAAATATCACGAAAGTGGCCGAGAACTATGGAATATAGCCCACAAATGAGGCTAAAAAAGTCAAATACAAAATTTAACAAAAACGGTCGAAAACTGTGGACTATATAACCCACAAAATGAGCCCCAAACAGTAAAATACAAAATTTCATGAAAGTGATCGAAAACAGTGTAATATAGCTCACAAAATGAGGGAAATAAAAAATCTCATGAAAGTGGCCGAAAACTGTGGACTATAGACCAAAAATGAGGTTAAAACAGTCAAATACAAAATTTCGCGAAAACGGCCAGAAACTGTTGACTATAACCCACAAAATGAGGACAAAACAGTAAAATACGAAATTTCATAAAAGTGATCGAATACAATGTATTATAAGCCACAAAATGAGGAAAATAAAAAATCTCGCGAAAGTGGCCGAAAACTGTTGACTATAGCTCACAAATGAGGCTAAAACAGTCAAATACAAAATTTAACGAAAAACAGTCGGCAACTGTGGACTATAACCCACAAAATGAGGCCAAAACAGTAAAATACGAAATCTCATTAAAGTGATAAAAAACAGTGTACTATTTAAATAAAAAATCTCACGAAAGTCGCCGAAAACTATGGACTCTAGCCAAAAAATGAGGCTAAAATAGTAAAATACAAAATTTCGTGAAAACGACCGGAAACTGTGGACTATAACCCACAAAATGAAACCAAAACAGTAAAATACGAAATTTCATAAAAGTGATCGAATACAATGTATTATAGGCCACAAAATGAAGGAAATAAAAAATCTCACGAAAGTGGCCGAAAACTGTGGACCATAGCCCACAAATGAGGCTAAAACAATCAAATACAAAATTTAACGAAAACAGTCGGAAACTGTGGACTATAACCCAGAAAATGAGGCCAAAACAGTAAAATACGAAATCTCATTAAAGTGATCGAAAACAGTGTACTATAGCCCACAAACTGAGTTAAATAAAAAATTTCACGAAAGTGGCCAAAAACTGTTGACTATAGCTCACAAATGAGGCTAAAACAGTCAAATACAAAATTTAACGAAAAACAGTCGGAAACTGTGGCCTATAACCCAAAAAATGAGGTCAAAACAGTAAAATACGAAATCTCATTAAAGTGACCGAAAACAGTGTACTATTTAAATAAAAAATCTCACGAAAGTCGCCGAAAACTATGGACTCTAGCCAAAAAATGAGGCTAAAATAGTCAAATACAAAATTTCGCGAAAACGACCGGAAACTGTGGACTATAACCCACAAAATAAGGCCAAAACAGTAAAATACGAAATTTCATGAAAGTGATCGAATACAATTATAGGCCACAAAATGAGGAAAATAAAAAATCTCACGAAAGTAGCCGAAAACTGTGGACGATAGCCCACAAATGAGGCTAAAACAATCAAATACAAAATTTAACGAAAACAGTCGGAAACTGTGGACTATAACCCACAAAATGAGGCCAAAACAGTAAAATACGAAATCTCATTAAAGTGATCGAAAACAGTGTACTATAGTCCACAAACTGAGTTAAATAAAAAATCTCACAAATGTGGCCGAAAACTGTGGACTATAAAACCAAAAACAAGGCTAAACAGTCAAATACAAAATTTCGCAAAAACGACCAGAAACTGTGGACTATAACCCACAAAATGAGGCCAAAACAGTAAAATACGAAATTCCATGAAAGTGGTCGAATACAGTGTATTCGACCCCCAAAATGAGAGACATAAAAAATCTCACGAAAGTGGCCGAAAACTGTGAACCCACAAATGATGCTAAAACAGTCAAATACAAAATTTAACAAAAACGGTCGGAAACTATAGATTATAACCCCCAAAATGATGCCAAAACAGTAAAATATGAAATCTCTTAAAAGTGATCGAAATAAGTATACTATATAGCCCACAAAATGTGGAAAATAAAAAATCTCACGAAAGTGACTGAAAACTGTGGACTATATATAACTCACAAATGAGGCTAAAACAGTCGACTACAAAATTTATGAGCTATAGTTTATGAAAGTTGGCCAAAACACAAACTCAAAAGTTTCCCGAAATCGGTTAAAACTAATGGTAGACTATTATAGTTAGTAAAAACATTGAAATTAACAAATTCTCAAAATTGGGTAAACATACAGCTCAGGAGAAGTTGGTAAAAACATTGAACATCAAAATTTTTCAAGATCAATTAAGAACGGTGGAAAAACCATTGAATGTCAACATTTCTTGAAATTTATTAAAATTTGTGGAAACTTGGCAAAACCAAAAACTATAATTCCTCCAAATCGGCCACAAATGATGAACTTGTAGCTCATGAAAGTCGGGAAAAAAAAACTGAACTTCAAATTTTTTTTAAATCGGTTACAAACATTAGACTACCTTTAAGAAAGTTGGAAGAGAAAAAAACCTAAATTCGGAATTTCTGAAATTGACAAAAAATAATGAACTATAGCTCATAAAAGTAAGCCAAAACACTGAAATTCTAAATATCTCATTATCAGCAAAAAGTAGGGGATTAACTTAGTAAAATTGGCGCACAAAAAACATTGAAACTCAAAATTTCTCAAAATTCGCCTAAAATGGTGGACTATAATCGCACATAAAAGAACAAAAAGGTAAAAATCAAAAGCAGGGACCAACTATAACAACAAATTACTACCAGACAGTTATACTTGAACATACAAATATCAAACACCAGATGCTTTTCTGTACAACCCTTATGTCCTAATATTACTCATGCCAATCACCAGAATACTACCCAGCATTTGAGTATGTGCCGTGGTTATTACAAGAAACTTATATATTAGCTTTATATTACAACTCACATTCAAACCTCTCTTTCTATAGGTAAAGATTACAACTAATAAATGAAATGTATCCTCTCAAATCTTAATGCTTTGAGCTGGTAATTTCTAAAAGCCTTGGGGTAGCCCATAACCTTGTCAATCCATGTACGGGATGAATTATGGGATGATCGTAATCAATATCATCATCACTATCAGATGATGAGGTGGTCTCGTCTAAAAGATAATCAACAACCTGACTCGAAAAAACAAGAGATCATTGTCAACAGAGTATGATGTCCTCAAAACAATGAGAAAAAGAAATTCAAATCTGGTCAATCAGCTTAAAATAAGATGAGAAAAAAGAAAAAAAAACAATTCTTGAATAGATAGATGCAATCAAGGCATGCCCGCCTTGTTTAGACTGAGGGCATGCTGCCTTGTTTAGTTGGGGGCATGCCGTCTTGTTTATATATTTAAACACAGTCAAATTTTGGGAAGAAAATTTTTGTAACTTCAAAAGTGGAAGAGCTTATAGTTTGGGAACAGAGATCTTACCTTGTTAGGTGAAACAGGATTCACTTTGACTCTCTGATTTCCTTGCTTTGCGCAGTGATGTAACCTAGAATTTGTTAGATGACTGAGCCAAACTATACAGTGACAATGGCCACATATAACTCGATCTGATGCAAATTTCCTGGACATTCCTGTGTAAAGTTTGCGACAATTAGCCGACTGAAACTGAAAGGATTAAGCACTAATTATACCTAGGAGACAAGAAAAACAAGAAACAAACATTCATCTATGTGAAACAATCCTTTCCACTAACCATACAAGACAATTCGTGTATGTTTGTAAACTTTATTGGATCCTCGTTTATTGTCCCAATGTATAACAATTATCATTGAAGCGCAACAAGAAAAATAAAGAACTCATGTGCAATTCACGAGCCACATGAAATGAAATCTACAACCACAACCCTATCTCTCTCTACTTATAATTGTAAAGATGTAAAACCAATACAACTAAGTTCAGATTAAGGATCAACGAACCATAATGAAATAGAATTGATACCCACCTAGACACTCAACACCAGTCCACATGTACAAAAAAAAATTATTTTCTTTATTCAATAAATGATTATTTAGTTTGGAACAAATCTTCTTTTTCTTGCATGAAACAAAACTTGCCAAATGAAGGAGATGTCCCTCCATCAACATGGGCGGAGCTTAGTGAGGGGGGGGGGGGGGGGGGGGGGGGGGGGGGGGGGGGGGGGGGACAGCCCCCCCCCAAAATTTTGAAAACCCCCTTCATACTATTGAAAATTTCGGAAAAAAAACCCAATATAATTATGATTTGCCCCTCCAAAAAATTGAAGTTTTTTTGGTTTAGCCACCGTAAAATTTATGAAAAAAACCCTTAAATATATATCTATATATAGCCATAAGATTTTTTCTTGGCCCCCCGGGAAAAATTGTTCTCGCTTCGCCCATGTCCATCAATGATATAAATGCAACAAAAGGATACGGCAGAAAAAGATAAACTGCTAGGGGAAGCATAAAAATTACTTCCCTAGCCAGTTTATTGGAAGCAGTTCTAATCTCTGTTGAGATGTGTATAAAAGAGGTATGCATGGGAATAAACCTTTTTTATCAATTATGGAAAGAGTAGAAATCCCCCAGATGAGTAGAATTACTTCAAGGCTATGTCACTTCTAACCAAAGTGGGACTAGAATATTTTTCCTAAAATTTTCATTCGAGTGAGTGTGTGCACCTATGGGTTATTCATAAATGCAAAGACTCCGACCAAGAAGAAGCTCAAGGAGAGGTTTGCTCACAGTGCCACTTCGACCTACGAGGCCGAGCCACAGGAGGGAGAGTGATCGGCAGGTGGCTCAGCTTTCTTGGCGATTCCCTTCAGTGGGGGGAGGAAACGAGTACTGATGGATATGGTTCCTGTACAGTTTTGGTAGGAACATGTATTTTGGGGTATATTGGGAGCGATATACTGTATTTTGGGTGATAGTTGTCTTTTGATTTTTGGGTCAAAATGAGTATCATGCCCCAGTTTGTTGGGTTGCATGAACATCATTCATGAATGACGTGTTGGTTGTTTTTGTTTCGTTAAACTCTTTTTAATGGAACACAGCGGGGGGAACTACCCACTGTTTTATGATAAAATAAATAAATGCAATGACCCAGCTCCATTGTCGACATAAATTTTCAGTATGGGAGCTAATGTATTGTTAATGATGATCAACGCGACAAATAAATATATAGTTGGAAATCTGGAAAAGGAATATGACAGGCGAACTACAAACACAATTTTTGTTGATAATCTAATTTGGAGAAGGCAGAAGTAAAAAGACCGATGAAATTTTGGACATCTGCTGTAAGGTTAGTGACCAGAAATTGAACAAATAAACATTAGATTTGCAGTTACTCCAATTTGTTGAAGATTAAGGAAATTCAAGAGATGGTAAGTTTATTAGCTCTAGCATTAAGGAAGAAGGATTGTGCTACTTGTTCCTATCGTTAGAAAAAGGCTGGACCATATGGATTTACATTTGGTAATTGCAAAGAACCCTTGCTGTCAGAAAACCTCACAGCATCTCCCTTCGCAAGTAGGAAGAATTTGGCAAGCTTAATACTAAACACATTACCTGCTCCACACAATGTCAGTTCCTAAAGAAGAGGTTAAAGAACCAATGATACTACTATAAAGGGACTGTTTGGGGGAGGAAAGCTATGCCCAATCAAGAGAAATAATATTTGCAAAGAAGTGGGACAAGAAATTGGGCATAAAACTTGCAAAGAGCTGCATGGCATCTTCACTGCAATGCAGATGAGCAAAGTAGTTCTGGTTTTCACAAGCTGATGTAAGGATATCTCTCAGGCAAAATAAAAAATGAATGAATGTAAAAGGAAAATTGACAAGTAGTGCTGTTGGTCTTGGGTGGCGTTTCATAGAAGCTGTAAGTGAACTAGAAAAGAGGATCATTGCTGACAAATTGGCGACAAAATAAATGTGGAACTATGATCTGATAGTCAGCCGAGAGAAAAGCCTCTAAATTGGTACCCTTTTGAGAATATCAACAATGAATTTGTTCCCTTCATTTCAGAAAAAAATTCAACAAAGAATGTGTAGCTTCATCTCAACTCTGAGGAAGGTGGTCCAAACAAGCTCCAAGGGCACAAAATTTTTATTGGAAGATAATCAAAGCAATAATATCTGAAGGGCCAGAGTATGATGGATCATGGATGCCTCCAAAACTGGGAATACTGTATGGGGTAGTATAAATTTGCATCTGAAAACAAGATGCAGACAATCAAAATAAAACAATAAACTTACTAGGAGAATTCCAGTAGTTTCTACGGAAGTTTATTAATTATCAGTTGCTACCAAGAGGCTGGTTAGAGGCTGGTTAGAGCATTGAAACTCTTATCCATGTGAATGTGGATGTAGGAAGTGTAGAATAGGTTAGGCTTACAACTGGTTTGCTACACATTTGGGAAATTTCCTATATAATGTGGAAACTTGGACAGGGATGAGAATCTGAGTAGGGAGTATGAGGTGGCTCAAATCAGCAAGTTTAGGTAACAGATAATGAATAGCTCCCAGAAAAATAATTTAAGCATAAACAGTATGGATTTGGTGAAAGCAAAAAATGATACTCATGCTAATGGAGACAATGGAGACAGAAAGGAAAGGTAAGTGCTGATGATGTCTTTTGTTATCTCCATGAAAAGCAATTCCAGATTTGCCTAGACTAGTTTATTATGGAAGATACTCTGTTGGCAACTGGATGGGAAACGAATTTCCTTCGCGAAAGACTGCCATCAACCGAAGTTGGTTTGGCTTGCATCCAGGGTCTTCAATCATGCTCATTGCTTGGGTTCTGCATTTCTTAGATGTTTTTAATTTAATTTAAATTTTGGTATTTTGTGTAGACACCACTCACAAATTTGTGTATTTGTCTAAACACCACCGACAAATTTGTATTTATCTAAACACCACCTACAAATTGAATATTTGTCTAAACACCCTTAACAATATAACCTTTTTCTCTTATAAACCAATATGGGTACAAGTGTATTCTTCCATTCTATAGAATATGTCAAGGATGAGGGACAATTTGGTAATGAAGTAGCTATTTGTGGGTTAAACTCTAACTACACACACACACACATATAGAGTCCCTTTCCGTTGTGCACTAGTCTCCGTGTGCACTCGGCCTTTGGGCCTTCGTATCGACGATCCGAACCGTTCACATTGATCTACATGTCTAAATTAGTCTAAATATGTAAAAATCAAGTTATCTGAAATTCATTTGCCCCATCCATTGAAGTATTGCAAAATTGTATGGTTGAATATCATGTTTTTTATAATGACATGATGGATGGGCAAATGAATTTCAAATGACTTGATTTTACATATTTAGACTAAATTAGATATGTAGATCAATGTGAACGGTTCGGATCGTCGATAAAGCCCCAGTGCATACGAAGGCTAGTGCACAACAGAAGAGGACTCTCTCTATATATACAACAGAAGGGGACTCTCTCTCTATATATCATATATATAGAGAGAGTTCCCTTCTGTTGTGCACTAGCCTCTGTGTGCACTCGGCTTATATAGAGAGAGTCTCCTTCTGTTGTGCACTAGCCTCCGTGTTCACTCGGCCAATGGGCCTTCGTATCGACGATCCAAACTGTTCACATTGATCAACACGTCTAAATTAATCCAAATATATAAAATCAAGCATTTGAAATTTATTTACCCATCCATCATGTCATTATAAAAAAAATGATATTCAGCCAAACAATTTTGTAACCTTTCAATGGATGGGCAAATGAATTTCAAATAACTTGATTTTACATATTTAGACTAATTTAGACGTATAGATCAATGTGAACGGTTTGGATCATCCATGTGATGGCTCGAAGGCCGAGTGCACACGGAGAGCACAACAGAAGGTTTATATATATATATAGGGCCCTTTAGTTGCGAACGAACTGCGCGCGAACTATTTCCGCTATTAGGAATAGTGGCAACAGTTATCACTGGCAAGCAGTTCGCACCAATCCGTTCGCAACCAAAGATTTTCCTATATATATAGAGAGAGAGAGAGTCCTCTTCGTTGTACACTAGCCATGGTGTGCACTCGACCTTCGGGCCTTCGTATCGACGATCCAAACTGTCATATTGATCTACACGTCTAAATTAGTCTAAATATGTAAAATCAAGTCATTTGAAATTCATTTGCTCATGCATTGAAGTGTTACAAAATTGCATGGCTGAATATCGTTTGTTTTTATAATGACCTGATAAATGGGCAAATGAATTTCAAATGACTTGATTTTACATATTTAAACTAACTAAGCCGTGTAGATCAACGTGGACAGTTCGGATTGTCGATACGAAGGCCGAGTGCACACGAAGTGCACACCATGGCTAGTGCACAATGGAAGGAAACTCTCTCTCTCTCTCTCTCTCTCTCTCTCTCTCTCTCTATATATATATATATATATGAGATTAATGGAGGTAGAGTTCCACTCTACCTAAGAATGGTACACACTCGACCATATTTAGAAGAAATAAAAAGAATATGATCCGCGCCGTTGAAAATGATATTCATGTCATTAAACATAGGGATATGCAAAATTACTAGATTCACACATGTTTTGCTCATGCATCATGTGATTGCAAAATGTAGAACAAATGAGACCACAAGATGGATGAGCAAAACATGTGCGAATATAGTAATTTTGCACCACCTTATGTTTAATGATATGAAGATCATTTTGAACAGCATAGATCGTATTTTTCATTTTTAATTTCATCCAAATATGGCCGTGTGTGTACCATTCTTAGGTAGGGTGGCACCCTCTCTCTCTCTCTCTCTCTCTCTCTATATATATATATATATATATATATATATATATTCATTCTTGCTAATTACTAACTATAGTTAACTAGCAATCCATAGGTTAAACTCAAACTATAGTTAAATATGACTACTTATTGGTATGTCTCACATTGTTAAGAGAAATGCTCAATTTGTGGGTGGTGTATAGACCACTGTTTTAAATTTCGGCCGATACGGCCGAAATTTTCTTTTGGCTAGCTTGCTTATACGAAATCACTGATTTTATACTCCATATCGTTTTGGACCGAAATGTGTAGATTTCAGTCGAAATTGCCGAAATATCGGCTGAAATATTGCTGAAATTGCCAAAATATTGGCCGAAATCGACACACTAATGTTATTGTGAATATATAATTTTTTTTTGTTTTACTTTTTGTTTTACTTTTTGCACACTAAGATAATTTGCGGATTTTGTCTCTATTGTTTGTGTATATGCAAAGTCAAGTAAGTATATTAACCAATACATTTTATCTAATCAATGCAAATTCAATTTAGTTGTATATTAAATTCTGCGAATATTTACCGTGATTGATTCATGTCATTATTACATTATACCATATATTATATGATAAATGACATGTAGAACATATAATATCTTATTAGTAAAAAAAATATTTATTGAGTGTCCGAAATGAATATCCGAGATGATCACATTTCCCAGGGATCTCCTCAGATATCTCCAATCCCAAACGAAACACCCCTTACCGAGACGTGTTTGAAATCCGAGATTTAAAACCATGGTATAGACAAATACAGAAACTTGTCAATGGTGTTTAGACAAATACAAAATTGAGGGAATGAAAATTACAATATTAAAATTTATGAGTGGTGTCTACGAAAAAAACCCACTTTTTCCCCTTCCTCTAGTCTCTATTTTTTCAGTAAAGATGGGTCCAAAGGGATGTGTACCTTTATATTGTGCTTTAAATGCCTCTCTCCAATCAATTTGGGCTCCTCCATTTTTACCTTTTGAATATCTGTACGGACCTACTACTTTGATATCATGAAAGAATTTATAAGTCTCCATATCGTTCTTGGCATCATCATCACCAAATAGAAGGGAATATTGCCTTCGCCAGAGTGTGTTATCAACTGCAGCTGAATTCCATGCACTTTTTAAGAGAAGATGAAGCATGTCATTAACTCAATTATAAAAGCAAATTACTTGGGCTAAATAACAAAAAAAGAGCCTACCAGCACACTGAACTTGCATGTGCTAAAGATCGCAAGTCAAGAAAATTGAACAAATGGACAAGAATATCCTGTGGAAGTTGCATTGACCCTAAAGAAGAAAATTAATAGTTCCATTCAGAAAATAAAAGAAAATATTTGATCAAAATGATAATCTATGAATTTATTCTCAAAAAAACAGATTGTGGGATCATGGTCTCCATGTTGTGAGCACAAATAATGATGTTTCATGAGCAATAACAAACAAAAGAAATGACCAACATAGTGTACGAGTCACCGATAAAATAATTGGCAAGATTGTGGTTCTAATTTCTAAATGATCAAGGAATGGGAATGTGGTGAGAACTGACAACAATAGTTTTCCATTGAGGAACCGTAACATTTTAATGGGTTGCTTTTAAGCTAACCAGCGGTATATCATTACGGGATCAAACTAAAGTTTATTAGACTTGCCAACCAAGTGATACCCCACATCATGAACTAATCTAGTCATTATCATACATTCAATTACCACATTAATATAGCTACCTGATGCACATTTCCAATCAATGAACAAGTAAAATTCACAGTATATACATTTTGGCTTGAATCTGATCAAGATTAATCTCGAAACTCAACATGATACTCAATAAAGTAATGAAACATCGAATTAATACCTCCATCTCGATGAGCTTGATGAGCTTTCCCCTGCCTCTTATGCTCAACCATGGCACGCTTGAATTCCGAAACAGCCATCGACTTTTTCTGCTTCGGCAATGAAGCTTCCACAGCTTGGACAAGAAGGTTGGCTGCCTTAATTGCTTTTTGTGTCCTCATTCTGCCATTTTGCAACCATATACTTAAAAGCCCATCACAATAACATTCAACAATATCATCTATACTATAATAAAGTGAGAAGGATGTCTCTGAACAACCACATTTGGGATTGTAATACATGCTTTTCTGTCAACGTTGTTGCTTGAATAATAGTCCCAAATAAAAAATAAAAAAATTGGACGAATGATTAAATTAGTTTAGATCCCGACTCCAATAGGGATTTCATGGTTTCCGCTTCTTTTGGGTCATATAGGGCTTCTCACTAATTTATCAAATATATCAAGCATCCATCGAGACTAAGACTCCAATAGGGGTTTTCACGGTTCCGACTTCTGGGTCATGTGAAGTAGGGCTTCAAACTAATTTATCATATATATCAAATATCCATATGAACTAGTGAGCCAAAAGTTAATGGGTCTTTACTCCCACATTTTTATCTCTAATTATTACGAATCGAGGGAATAAATGACATTCTACTCCAAAGACAAAACACATGCATTATAAGTTTCCACTTCTGGGTCATATAGGACTTCACAGTTCAGAATAACTTATCAATTATCCATCTTAGACTAGTGAGCCAAAAGTTAATGGGTACCTCCAATTATTATGAATAGAGGGAGTAAATGGCATTCCACTACAAAGAAAAAGCACGTGTTTTGCACACTCTAAAATCTAGTAATCAAATAAATAAAAGCTCAAATAGATTCCTGATAGAACAGCAAACATCGCATAGTATACACATGCAATTTTGAAAAATTAGCCAACCAAACAATCCAAATTATGAATTAGGGCTTCGAATCAGAAGACTGACTGAGGGAGGAGGCGGAAGGCGGAGAGAATGTCGCGAAAGACGAGCGATTGGAGGGGTTTGGGGAGCTTGGAATAGGCGATCTTGACGATGAGGCTGAGCTCGTAGCAAGCACCGGAGTAATCGTAATGGCGACCTAGGGCATCCGAAAGCCCTAATTCCTCGTATCTCTGGATTGCTGTTTTGTTTGCCCTAAATTTTTCCATGAAGAACTTAGAAAAATGTCAGAGATTGAGATTAGAGAGAAGAGGGAGAGGTTATTTATAGAGAGGTGGAGTGGGTCGGGTAGAGAGGACTTAGTGAGGATCCGATTTGGATTTGGACATGGGCGTGGCCCATGAACCGACTACGAAGAGAAAGAATGGACAATTGTGTTTTTCATCCCCTATGTCAAAGACACATGTCAAGCACACTCTTTTTAAGCTTAAGTCGAGAAACTTAATTGCAACGATTTCATAGAGAGTGCTTATATACAAAGATACATGTAGTTGAGACTTTTTTTTTTTTTTTTAATCATTAAACGGTGGGTTGAACACCCCCCCCCCCCCCCCCCCCCCCCCCCCCCCGCCCGACTTTAACAAAATATACAACAAAAAATATGTCTTATGAATTTCAAATCCCAACAGACTGGGTCCTGTAACTCATACATCTCAACCAACAAACAAAAAATACAACAAAATCTAATCCTACTGATCAGTCGACCTCGTCAAAGTCAATCTCTCGTGCCAATTTGAGCTCATTCTCTCTCTCAGTCCCTCGCTTGTACACCGTTTATCTGCTCCGTCGCTCGCACGAACACCTCCGTCGTCCCCAACAGTGACTCATACATCAACTTTAAATACCATATGAGAGACCGCAGGCACTCCACCAATCTGACAACTCTCTGTACAAATTGAGTCCTGGTTCTCAACCTCGCTTGACCCTCGTTGACAATCACTGCCACCTCACAACGAAAGCTGTCATCTTTCCTGACTGCTCAACAAACGCCACCACCACCGTGAAATCTAATGTAGTTGAGACTTACATGCAAATGATTCAAATTTTTTCTAGGTAGATGAGTTTAAGTGCAGAGTATTACATATGCATGCTTTAAGGGACTTCTATAAAAGTATGCACTGAAGCATGATGCTACAGGTGAGATTTACTTCATGTGGATGATAGTTTACAGCTAATGTATCCAAATGTAAGGTGATTAAAATGCTACTTGATACATATTGTTCTTTCAGCGGGCAGAATGTGAACCTTAGTAAGTCCAGTGTTTTCTTTAAAGAGTGTATTGATTTAAATAAGAGACGGCGCACGCTTAGACTTTTGTAGACGAAGTTGCGTTATATGTCATTCAAATACATCGGTACTATGATTAGCTTGTCCCGCATCTCCGCTGCTAATTACAGTGATGTAGTGGAGAGAGTTCATAAACATCTATTTGGCTAGAAGGTTAAGACTCTTAGCTTTGCGGGGAGGTAGATTGTTCTGAAATCTGTTGCTCAAGCTATCTCAATGAACAAGTTAGCTTACACTTGGTCCCAAGATATGTTGTTGATATGCTTGAGCAAAAATTTCGTGCTTTTCTTTGGCCTAAAGGTCATGGCAATAGAGGATTGCATATGATTGCTTGAGACAGGGTTTGTAGACCCATCGAGTTTTGTTGTGTTGTTTTGAGACGATTGAACATTTTACAGGATAGCCTTATGGCTAAAAATTTGGCTTTAATTTTTAGTAAACCTCGGTCACTACTGTTTAAGTGGTTGTTTGCTAAGTATAAGCTCCTTTCATATGTGGGATATTCAATGTCCGAAACAGTGTTCGTAGCTATAGCGCGCTTTCTGCACTGGTAAGGACTTGATTTTGCAATGATCTTCGCTGGGAAGTGGGTAATAGGATGGAGATTGATGTCTTTTTTGATCCCTGGATCATTTGTGCTCCTCTGAATAGAATTGACATCATTGCTTCTGTTAAGTTGTTGAGTTTTCTTATCTCCCCTTTTAGCGAATGGATTTCGGCTATGTTGGAGTCTGGTATGTCCCGTTCTTCGCTAATATTGTGTTACAAATGCCAATTTTGGCGAATCATGTCACCGATTACCTTGTTTGCTATGAATCCCTTATGTCAATAGTCACATTGAAGAAATTGTATTCGGCCGCAGGTAGAAGGAACTACAAGGTGCCAAGTTTTTCAAATAGGTTGATCCACAAACTAAAAGTCGCACCAAAAGTTATTGCTTAGCTGTGGAGAATTGTGTGTGGCGAAATTCCTACGAGGTGCCTACTCGCCTAATTTGTGAGGTTGGGGATGAAACAATTGAGCATTTCCTCTTTAATTGTAGTTTTGTTCGTCAAGTTTGGAGTATTCTTGTGCAACGTATGAGCATTAATGTGAACATGACAACCTTCTCTGATCTATGGTTAATGTTAGAGGGGAATGTGCTTAGTTCAGGTGATAAAAAACAACTACTACAATCTTTAACTATTACCTTTGTGGTATGTTTGGAAAGCTCGATGCAGACTGTTTTGAGGACGTGTGCCCCCTTCTACACACTATAGTTTCTAGTGCAGTTTCAGACGTTATTAGAAAGTGGGATGTTCTTGGTGGGTTTTCTGTTTCAGTGGTTTCCTATAATGAGGTCCAATGGATGGGTCTCATGCAATCTCCGCTCCTCGCCGTGTGCAGGAGCTTTTGATCAAATGGGTTGTGTCGAATCTATTAAACTCAACATTGATAGATCATTGAAGGGGAATATTGTTGGCTATGATTTTGTCTACTGAAATTGGTGTGGAAGATTGTTGCTGATTAGTGGGGGGCCAGTCATATCTACATCTGTCAACATTACTGAGAGAAGAGGTCTGTGGATGGATCTTAGGGTCTTTCATCTGCTGTCTCATCAGAGTCATGTTCTTATTGAGGGAGACTCAAAGCTGATCATTGATCAGACCTGTGCAAGAAGCGGTCATGACTCGAGTTCTCAGGGTATCTTACTCATACTTGAATGTATGAATATTGGTAGGACACAACATATTTATCAAGAGGAGAACGTGTGTGTTGATTGTGTTGCGAAAAGGAGATGTAGCAATGGTCAAAGTTTTCCGATTCTTAGTTTCTTGTTTTGGCTGAAGAAGATGCTAGAGAGGTCTCCGAATCAAGGGACGCTCTTGTTTTGTAGCCTTTTTTTTAATAATATGCTTTTAATTATTTTGTCTAGAAAAAAAAAAAAAGATTTAACTCCAACTCTTGTTGTAAACTTGTAATCTAGTGGTGATATATGGATTATTGGTCTCTCAAAATGGTCACTAATGCATTGAACTCACATTGTGAACTTACCTAGTTTTTTTGCCTTAAACTACTCTTTGCCTAGTTCAAAGTTGCCCCGTTCTACGACTCGTTTGAAATTCTCACATTTAGGTTAGGACTTACAGTCATCCTCATTCTAGGAGGAGTGTGATTTAGAAAAGACAGAGAGTGAGCTAGCTGATGATTAGTGTAACTCAGGACACAAATGTCGTTTACCATCCATGGTGAGAGTGTCATCATTATTAAGTTGGGAAAACTCAACACAGATACAATTGATCGAGTACTACATTATTTGTTGATAACATATATGCAAATATATGTTATCTTAATGCTAATCTTAGTGCTACCTCAGTCTCCAGCTCAAATAATGCCCCCGAACTAGGTTGTAATTAATGAGCACTCTTATCTGGAACGTTAAAGGTATGGGTGACCGGGGGCAAGTGGGAAATGGTTAAGGATATTATCAATAAGTCTAAAGTTGACATCATGGGCCTACATGAAACCAAATTGTCTCATATCGCTAGGCTTAGAAGACTTCAGGGTAATCGAATATCTGATTTGAAAATTCATCTTTCTGTTGGCGCCTGTGGGGGAATCGTCATTGGTTTTAACTCCGAGGTGTATACCTGCCTTGACGAACTCTATGGGCAATTATTGTTATCAATTATGCTCCAACACAAGACAGATAATTAGATTCAAACTATCACGGTGGTGTATGGCCCAAACATTGTCTATGCCAGGATGGCATTCTGGAGTGAACTACGTGAGATCCACTCATGGTGGTAGCACCCCTGGGTTGTGGGGGGAGACTTTAACATCACCAGGTTTGCCTCCGAGCACAGAGGTAGAGGCTCTAGTGACTCCGACAGGGAGGCATTTAACTTGGTTATTGCGGATCTCGAACTCGTTGATATTCTTATCATTGATAGACTATTCACCTGGTCAAATATGCAATCGTCTCCTATTTTGGCTAAACTAGACAGGGTCTTCGTATCTACTGACTGGGAGACCAAATTCCCTCTCTCTTGGGCTAAGTCCCTCCCTAGACCCACGTCGGATCATGTCCCTATTATCTTCTCTACTGGGGAATCACACCCTAGGAAACCACCCAAATTTAGGTTTGAAAAAGCATGGTTGGAAATCTAGGGCTTCCATCACATGGTCAATGAAAACTGGGCCCACCCAATGAAAGGGACAGAAGCGGCTGCAATCTGGTGTGAAAAAGTAAGATGACTATGTTCCAAGCTCAAGAAATGGAACCGAACCAGATTTACGACGATTTGGCGATCGAAAGATTCCCTGTTGGAAGGTATCGAGCAGTTTGAGGAGATAGAAGAAACTAGAGACCTCACGCAAGAGGAGTGGAATAGACTGTTACAACTTTGAAATGACATTGCTCAACTTTATAAACTAGAAGAGCTCATGTGGCAACAACACTCCATAATTTCGTGGCTCAAAGAAGAAGACGCAAACACTACATTTTCCCATCGGATTGCCCGTGCCTGGCGTAGATCTAATCTTATTCATTCAATTCAGAGCAAATATGGAGTCTTGCAAGGAGACTATAGTCCACCACCTGCGTCAAGCCCCATCATCAACCTCCTCGAACCCATCCCCAACCTCAGTCGACTCCCGCAACCGCTCCTCCATTGCCTGCCCTTGCCGCCTCCACAGTTGTCGACAACCTCCCTCCTCCTCGTCAACCTTTGGCCTCCCCTCACCCCGTCGACCTTCAACACCTGCACCCCGAAATCCCGCTGAACCCTAACCCTAGCCGCCTTTCCCCCTGAATCAGCAACCGAAACCCGAACCCTACCCGTTAATTTGTTTATTTATTATTATTATTATTTCTCTCTCCTCTTTTTTGCTCCGTTTCTTCAAAAAATTTAAAAAATCGAAGAAAAAAATAAAAAAAAATCGAAAAAAATAAATAAAAATTTACAGGTACTACTACTTGATGGAATCTCAGTCTTTCCCATATATTTCTGCTCTACCGACTTCTCCGCTGCAACCGCCTCTCGTTCCCTCTCCCTCCCATCTTGTTCCTCCTCCAAATTCTAACAGCAGTAGTGCCACCTTTATTCTGCCTCCCGCCTCCTACCTTCTCCCAGCATCATTCCTCACCCTACCCCACCTCTACTTCTGACACCGGTAGCACCGTTCTGCCCCCTTACCCCGACCTAGACAACAACATCATCTTCCTCCTTATTGTGCTCTCAGTCATAGCAACACTAGCCTTATTCCTCCTCGCAATGCTTCTTCCCTTACATTCTCGGCCATGCCCATCACTCCAGCCTTGCCGTCTCCTACTGATTGGGCTAATCTCCAGCAACGCCTCACTCAGCTAGAACTACAGCCCATGGGACAGTTTATCAATGCTGGCTCCTCTGCACCTGCATTCTCTACCTCTTCCAGTATAAATTCGTTCTGGATTTTAGATTCTGGTGCATCACACTATCTCACTAGTAATCAGATATTGTTCACCACCTGCACTGCACTTCCCTCTCACTCTCCATCTCTACACACAGCTGATGGCTCACCACTTCTGTTACACACCCAGAGGCAATTAGCTCTCCCACTTTCACATTACCATATGTTCTTTATGCTCCTCATTTATCGATGAACCTTATTTTTTTTAGTGCGTTGTGCGATAGTAGTCTTGTTGTTACTTTTGACTCTTTGGTTATTCTATTACTGATTCATGCACCGGTGAGGAGTTTGGGTGTGCTAGTCATCAGGATCGTCTATATCATCTAGATTTTCTTCGTGCACATCACTCTCATTCTAGTTTTGCCAGTATTGTTTCCTCTGATGCAAATCTGTGGCACAGACGTTTAGGTCATATTAGTGCGTCTCGTCTCTAGACTTTAGCCTGTAGTGGTGCTCTTAGTTCTCTTACTTTTAAACGTTCATCTGATTGTCAGGGTTGTCATTTGGCCAAACACATCGCACTACCCTTTAGTCACAAAAGCACTTCTCAAACCATCCATCATTTTCAACTTGTTCATTCTGACATATGGGGACCCTCTCCTGTACCTTCGTGGAAATGCTATCTCTATTATGTTGCCTTCATCGATGACATCAACAGACATATATGGGTTTTTCTTATGCATCAGCGATCTGAGATACCAGATATTTATCGGTTCTTTACGACTATAATTCACACTCAGTTTGGTGTGCGCATCAAAAATTTCTGATCGGACAGTGCTCTTGAGTACACTTCCACCACTATGAGATTGATCCTTGAGTCTCACGACACCCTTTTTTAGCAATCATGCCCTCACACATATGAGCAGAATGGTGTAGCTGAACGCAAGCATCGTCACATCCTTGGGATGGCTCGCACTCTTTTACTCTCATCTTCCGCTCCTCGTTCTTTCTGGGCTGAAGCTGTCATGACCTCTGTTAGTCTCATTAACATTACTCCCTCGTATGCTCTAGCTGGTACGACGCCTTATGAGGCTTTTTATCACTCACCCAACTACAGTATGCTCTGTACTTTTTGGTGCACCTGTTACGTCCTTCTCCCTCCTACTGAGCGCACGAAGCTCTCCGCTCGTGCTGCTAAGTGCATTCACCTAGGTCTCAGTCCCGAACACAAAGGTTATTGTTATTTTGATCCATCAGTGGGTCATGTCCACATTTCTTGACATGTATCCGTTGTGGAAGACTCTCCTTACTACCTGACCTCCCCCGAGGATGCTAGATTTCTAGATTTTCCAGTTGTTGCTAGCTCCCCGACTTCATCTTCCCACATTCCTTTTGATCCCACTTCTCTGACTCCATTCACATCTCCTGCAGTCCTTACACCTATTGTCCCCCCTACTGAAACACCACTTGCATCCCCACAACTGCCAGCACCCACCCCACCTCCTTCCCCACCGACACATGCACCCACTCCACCGTCTTCACCCCCACACCCTGTCAGTCCACCACCGCTTCGTCAGTATACACGTTCTACTTCTGGTATCCCTCCAGCACGTTATACACCTGATGCCACTAGTCCTTCGGTTTTGCCACCCTAGCTTCTTACTCACCACAGTTTCATGCATATCTCACTGCTATACACTCTACACGTGAGCCTAGAACCCATCAGGATGCAATTCAATATCCTGAGTGGTGGAAAGCTATTGCAGAGAAATTCAGTGCATTTGATCAGACTGACACTTGGGATGTCGTTCCTCTACCAGAGGGCGTTCAGCCTATTAGGTGCAAGTGGATCTTCAAGGTCAAATATCAACCTGATAGATCTATTGAGCGGCACAAGGCTCGTCTAGTAGCCCGAAGATTTACTCAGGAGCATGACATTGATTATGATGAGACATTTGCTCCCATTGCACACATGGCTACTATTCGCACTCTCTTTACTGTTGCAGCCATCCGTCAGTGGCCATTATACCAGATGGATGTGAAGAATGCTTTTCTTCATGGTACCTTATCTGAGGTTGTTTATATGGATCCTCCTTCTGGCCTCCCTACTCCTCCTTGTCATGTTTGTCGGATACGTTGGGCTATATATTGTCTGAAGCAGGTCCATCGAGCCTGGTTTGAGTGTTTTCGCCTCATCACCAAGGCTGGTTTTAGTCAGAGTTCCCAAGACCATTCTATGTTTATGCAGTCATCACCGCAAGGGAGGGTACTTCTACTACTCTATGTTGATGATATGATCATTACTGGGGATGACTCCACAGGCATTGCATCCACCCAAAAATACCTTCACTAGTAGTTCCATATGAAAGACCTTGCCAGACTACGTTATTTTCCGGGTCTAGAGATTGTCCATGGATCTCGGGGGATACCCATTTTTCAACAGGAATACACATTAGATATTATCTTTGCTGCATGCCTCTCTAACAGTCGATCAACCGATATACCCTTAGAGCTTCATGTGAAGCTTCTTCCCACTGATGGTGAGTTCCTTCCTGATCCCACTAGATATAGACAGATTGTTGGACAGCTTGTCTACTTATGCATGACCAGACCGGATATTGCTCACACAGTTAGCATTGTCAGCCAGTTTGTTTTCACTCCTACATCAGTTCACTACAGTGCTCTTCTTCGGATTCTCAGATATCTTCGGAATACTATTACTCGCTCATTATTTATGCCTTCTACATACAAACTAGAGCTGAGTGCATATTCTAATTCAGATTGGGTAAGTGATCCTACTACCAGACGGTCTGCTACAGGTTTCTATCTGTTTCTTGGTTATTCACTGATCTCATGGCGAAGTAAGAAACAGGCAGTTGTTGCATATTCTTCAACCGAAGCTGAGTACAGAGCAATGACAGCTACTACTAGAGAGATTGTTCATACCGTTGGTTGTTATCAGATATGAGTGTCACTCTTTCAGGAGCTACTCCTCTTCATTGTGATAACCGAAGTGCACTACACATTGCGAGCAACCCGATCTTCCATAAGCGAACGATGCATATAAAGATTGATTGTCATTATGTTCGTGAGCGCTTTGAAGCAGGGACCATTTCACTTCATTCTGTTACCTCTTCACAGCAGATGGCATACTTCTTCACCAAATCTCATACTGTTTAGAGATTTCGATATTTAGTGGGCAAACTCACACTGTTTGACCGACTGTGAGTTTGAAAGGGGGTGTTAGATATTATAGTCCTATATTGGGTATTGTGCTAGTTTTGTATTTGGTTTCCTCCTATATATAGGAGATATTGTACTCAGTTGTTTTTCAATTCAATAATCAGTATCGTTTTCAACTCTTTGATTTATCTTAATAGAGACAATGATATCAAACTGGCATTCTAGACCCACTTCAAGAACTTGTTTGGACAAAAAATGGATTTGAGAGTCCCTCTCAATCCACACTTTTGGCATGCTTCCTTGGACGTCCTTGACCTTGATCTACGGTCTTTGGAAGGCCCTTTCACGGAAGAGGAAATTTGGGTGGTGGTGTCGCAACTTGGCAGGCAAAAGCACCAGGTCTGGATGGTTTCCCAATCCTATTATATCATACATTTTGGAAGAAAATCAAAGACGATCTTGTAAATTTGTTCACCAAGTTCTATGACCGTAGGCTTAAGCTGGGTAGAATCAACTTTGCCGAGGTTGTATTGATCCCTAAGAAAGAAGACTCCTTGAGGGTTGGAGACTTTCGCCCTATTAGTCTTCTTAACTGCTCTGTTAAGATTATCACCAAATCGCTAGCTAACAGATTTGGTAAGGTGATGGACAAACTTATTAGTTGCGAGCAAACTGGATTCATTAAAAGACAGTGTATCCAGGACTGTAATGCTACTATTGAGGAAACTATCCATCATTGCCACATATCGAATGCTAAGAGCTATCTCCTTAAACTGGATTTTGAGAAGGCTTATGACTCAGTTGATTGGGACTGTCTTTTGGAAGCTCTTGCAGGATATGGGTTTGGGGACAGGTGGATCAGATGGATCCGCAGTTGCCTCTTTTCTAGTAGGACTGCCATCATGGTCAAAGGGGTTTCAGGTAAATCGTTTTCCTGCAAATGTGTCCTTCATCAAGAAGACCCCCCTACCATTGTGGCAGATGTCCTGAGGTCTATGATGGCTAACTGCAGACGGGCTTGTTGGCTCTCTCCTGTGGCTAGCAGTGTAAACCGTCAGGGTTGCTCCATCCTCTAATACGCAGACGGTACTCTCCTGTTCTGAAATGGCAACCTTGGGGAAACCATCACTTTAAAGGAATTATCTACAGTTTTGAAGCTTGGTCCGACCTCAAGGTTAACTTCCACAAAATTGCATTAATCCTCATTGCTTTATCCTCAGAGGAGGCATAGGATCATGCCACCATTCTCAATTGCACCATCGAGATTTTCCCATTAAGTACCTGGGGCTCTCGTTGAGACCGGGCAAACTCAAGAAGGCTGATTGGCTACCTATCATTGATCAGGTTGAGAACTGACTCGTAGGATGGAAAGGTAAATCTCTATCCTTGGGAGGGAGAATCACCCTTATCAATGTAGTCATTTCTAACCTTCCAACCTACTACATATCCTTCTTCGAAATGCCACGTTGGGTTATCCAGAGAATTGACTGCATACGAAAGTGATTCTTGTGGAAGGGTACAAACTTTGATAAAGGTGGCTATCACATAATTAGATGGAAAAAAAGCATGCATGAAGAAGATGCACGGAGGGTTGGGTATAATTGATCTTCGGGATATGAATCTCGCGTTATTGGGAAAGTGGTGGGGGAAAATCTTTCACCATAACGAAGAGGGGTGGCAGGATTCTGTTCAGGCTTACCTACATGGAAACGGGACGCGAAATCTAGACTTCAGGTGGGCCCACGTGTCCCCTGGTTCTGGAGAGGAATTACTAAAGCCTATGTGCCATTTAATAGTTGTGTATCGATGTATATCGAAAATGGCAGGCTCACTAGATTCTAGTGGGATAAATGGTGTGGTGATCACACGCTTGGTCTGACTTATATGCACAAGAAGCACAATCACACTAAACGGTGGCCGCATCCTAGAGAAGAAGGTCCTGGAAGCCTACCTTTAAGCACTCACTGGATTCTAATTCTCAACTTAGGTTTATGGAACTTCAGGCTCTTATCGCCAACTCGGGAGTTAAATGTTCTCTGGGACTAGACAGAAAAGTCAGGGGCCCAGAAAAGAATGACACTTTCACGGTACTGTCTCTTTATAACCGTATTCACTTCAGGGGATGTAGTCCGAAATGGCCGAGTATTATTTGGAAAGCTAAAAACCCACTGAAAGTAAAAGTCTTCTTATAGCTAGTCCTTAACGATGCGATTTTGACAAGTGAAAATCTGGTCAAACGCCAAGCAACTATTGATGCTTCATGTGGTTTTTGCAATGCTGTATCTGAAACCAGAGATCATTTATTTTTGGATTGTCACAGGAGTAAAGCGGTCCTCACTGATGTTCTTAGAGCCCTCAGAACTAATGATTACCCGATGAGGTATGAGGATTTGTGGGTCGGTCCGAAGTTCGCTACTAAGAGATGCTCTATGAGAGAAGCATGGTTTATTGCTATCGCTGCTACGACCTAAGTACTTTGGCTAGATAGGAATAACTATTACTTTCGTGGGACTGGTAATAATATTTCTGGTAATTTAACTCGCATTATGCAACTTATCTCCTTTTGGGCTACAGCTGCAGTGACAGGTCCTCAAGGGAGGATTGTCAGCGTCTTCCAGGTGGAGGATTATGATGATGATGAATAAATTACTTGATTTGTTAGGGATACAGATGTAAAATAAATATGAAATATTTGTTAGGGATACAGATGTAAAATAAAACCTAAAAATAGTCCATTTGTGACTTGTGAAGGACTAGCATCAGGCTGTAGCTTTGGTGTACAGTGAGAATGCAAGGGTAGAAATGTTTTTAATTTTCTCGTCAACACCGTAAAATTACTTCCCCTTTGACCAAAATCTTGTATGCGCGCACATCAAATTGAGTGATTCTTCTACTTCGTAAATGTGCCAAGTGCTGAAAACTTCAACGTGATGATCAGGGATTAAGAAATATATATTAACAAGTAACATAAACACATGCAAAGGAATGAACTTTCGCCTAAGATATGTACAACTTGGTAGTTTAACAATGGTATAACCAGATTTTTCAATGTCAGTTTGAATAAATTTCAACATCACGAAGACTTGAATAACAAAAACAAACGGAATACATAGTTTCGACCAAATACGAAATAAGAAAGCACCACACACAATTTCAGCTCTACAAGAGAACATGTACACACACTTTCAACAACGGATAAACCTTGCATAATACCCCAACATCAATCATTTGCACCACCTGGCACATGATTATCCTGATCATGTGCCAAGTTAACAACGTCGAGGTTAACTCCGATTCGGACTTTCATTCGGCCTTTTTATCCTTTTATAAGGCCCTTCTGGGATCGCCGGGCAACCGCTCCATCCAACTTGATTGGAATCATCTCTATGGTGATGAAGATCCTAATCTTTCCAGTCTCGATACTCCTTTCTCTTTGGAAGAGATTAAATCAGCGGTTTTCGCGATGAACAGCGATTCTGCTCCTGATCTGGATGGATTCCCTTCATTCTTCAAAAATTCTGGGAGATTCTAAAAGATGATTTATTTGACATGTTCACCGAACTTCATCATGGTGAATTCTCTTTTGATCGTATTAACTATGCTCATATTGTGTTTATTCCCAATATCATTGATGCCAACAAAGTGTCTGCTTTCCGCCCGATTAGCCTTCTTAATACTATTTCCAAAATTATCATGAAATTTCTCTCAGCTCGTCTTAGCCTAGTCGTTTCTTCTCTTATTGATCCGGCCCAGTCCGGCTTTATAAGGGATAGGTTTATACTTGTTAGTGTGGCTTGTGTACATGAGATTATCTCTGGTTGCCACCAGTCCGGTTCGAAGGGTATCCCCTTAAAACTAAACTTTGAAAAAGCTTGCGACAAAGTTAACTGGGAGTTCCTCTTTGATATTTTGCATCATCGTGGCTTTGGGCCCAGATGGATTGCTTGGATTAAATCCAATCTCTTTTCTGGTACTTCATCCATTCTCATTAATGGCTCTGAAGGTAGTAAATTTAAGTGCAAGCGGGGTCTCTGTCAGGGAGATCCTCTATCCTCTCTCCTGTTTTCTCTAGTTTCTGATGTCTTTAGTCGGATCCTTCTAAAAGCTTGGAATGCCAATTATATTGAAGGATTAGGAGGATTCCACGGTTTTAGAGGTGTTCTTAACCTCCAATATGCTGATGATGCCATTCTTTTTTCCAAAGCTAATGGTGTAGCTCTGTGGAAACTCAAGCTTCTGCTGTATCTTTTTGAATTGGCCTCTGAGCTTTCTATTAATTTTAATAAGACTTCCGTCCTTTGGTTAGGTGGATCCCCCAACCGTCAGGCTGAGATCGCTCAATTTTTTAATTGTGCCTCTTCATCATTTCCTATCCAATATCTCGGAATACTCTTGCGATGGGGTAATCTCCATGCGACGGATTGGATGCTTATGATTGATAAATTTGAAGCTAAACTCAACTCTTGGTTTGGTAGATTCCTCTCGCATGGTGGAAGACTTATTCTTATTAATTCGATTCTTTCGTCTCTTCCCCTTTATATGATGTCCTTCTTCTACGTCCCGTCCTGGGTTATTAAGAAAATTGACAAGATTAGAAGAAATTTCTTATGGTCAGGCTCCGCTAATTATAGAGTCAGTAAACATTTTTGCAATTGGATGCCGGTTTGTAAATCGAAGAAGGATGGTGGCCTAGGTGTCCTTAACTTTAGGAGCTAAAACTATGCTCTCTTAGGGAAGTGGCTATGGCGTATTCTGAAGGACGAATCGTCCTCCTGGGCTCGTCTGATCATTCATAAATATCACTCTCATCACAAAATCTGGGAACTTGATTCTGATCTTTCTCCATCTGCTTCCCCCTTCTGGAAAAGAGTATGGAAAGCGGTTGAACCTTTCCGCTGTAGTTTATTTAAATTATGTTCCGATGGTTCAAAAACCAAATTCTGGTCTGATTTATGGACCAGCAACTATAAGATTGCGTCCCTCTTTCCAGATTTGTTCCGTCTCGCCTCAAATCCTAACGCCTTTGTTGCAGACTATGTTGTGGGTGTTCACGACCACTTTGAATGGGTGATTCCATTCAAAAGGGTTCTCCCGTCCTCTGCAATTTTGAATTATGTCCTCCTTCTTTCTGATTTACAAACTTATTCTTGGACCCCCCACGAAGATGTATCTTGGAGATGGACATCCTTTGGATCATTCACCGTTAAATCTTTTTACTCCTTCCTTAACCACGGGGGAGTTTCTTCTTCTTTGGCTAAGTTTATTTGGAGTTGTATTGCTCCCCTTAAAGTGAAGATTCTTGTATGGCTAACCATACAAGACAAACTTTTGACTGTCGATAAATTCAATAAGATGAATTTAGCTTTAGGGCAGCAGTGTTCTTTCTACCTTACGCACCATGAGGATTGTTAGATATTATAGTCCCATATTGGTGGTGGAGTTGTTTTGATATTTGTTCACCTCCTATATATAGGTGGTCTTGTACTTGGTTAAACTCAATTCAATATCAATATTGTTTTTATCTCTCTGATTTATCTTAACATGGTATCAGAGTCAATTACCCAAAATTTTCCTTCTTAAATTCCCTCTACAAAAACAAAAAAAAAACTCAAATCCCAACAGCCAAGTTATACAAAATTTTCATTCTTTCCAAAACCCTAGAATTCCAATAGCCAAAAAAAAAAAAAAAGAATCACTCAAATTAGCTGAGTACAGAGCAATGGCAGTTACTACTAGAGAGATTGTTCATGTTCGTTGGTTGTTATCAGATATGGGTGTTACCCTTACAGGAGCTACTCCATTTTATTGTGATAACCGGAGTGCATTGTATATTGCAAGCAACCCGGTCTTTCATGAGCGAACGAAACATATTGAGATTGATTGTCATTATGTTCGTGAGCGTTTTGAGGCAGGGACCATCTCTCTTCATTCTGTTACCTCTTCCCAGCAGACTGTAGACTTCTTCACCAAATCCCATACAGTTCAGAGATTTCGACACTTAGTAGGCAAACTCACATTATTTGACACATCGTGAGTTTGAGAGGGGGTGTTAGATATTATAGTCCCATATTGGTGGTAGAGTTGTTTTGATATTTGTTCACCTCCTATATATAGGTGGTATTGTACTTGGTTAAACTCAATTCAATATCAGTATTATTTTCATCTCTCTGATTTATCTTAACAAGGATTATGATCACCTATTCTTGCAATGCTCTTTTTAAACTCCTTTATGGTCGATTTGCTTAAATGCTTGGCATGTCCATTCCCATCCAAACTTTATCCTTTCTTGGTGGACCTCTTGGATGTGCCACAGTGTTAGCCGTTTAGTGCTCAAATCTTGGGATTTGACCATGATGGCTTTGACCTGGATTATTTGGACCAAAAGGAATAATCGCATTTTTAATAATACCTCTCGGTCCATCTGTAATCTCGTTGATGATCTCCTTTACTTTACCAAGTTCTGGTCTTCAACGTTATCTCAAAAAAATATTTATAATCCGCACCTTCATAATTTAGAGGTGGCGGCTGCTATTTCTTCCAAAATACTTACTTACCTCCATAAGTGTTATGCAGCCATTATTCTGAGTGTTGTTCTCTGCTTCTATTGCAGTGATGTTGTTGTTGGTGGTCTGCTTTTTAGACCCTATTTGTTTTAATTGAGGCAGCTGCGGTTTTATTTCAAAATTCTTACTTACCTCCATGAGTTTTATTCACTTCTTTTATTGATTCTTGTTCACTTCTTCGATTGCAGTGCTGATTTTATTGTTGATCTCGCTTGTGCCCCAAGCTATTTCCAGCTCTGGGCTGTTTTGGTGGTAGGATTGTATCAGAGTGTTTCCTGATAGTGGCTCAATATTTCATTATTTTGGTGTTGCTGGTAAGAGATGGCTATGGGATTTCCCCATCCCTTGTTGGGACTGTTTTTATTTTAGTTCTAAGCTAACTATTGTTAAGTCTACCTCTCTTGCTCTATATACTTTCTGTTTTAATCTATTTTGGTAGCCTCCCTCGATGGGACTGTTATTATTATGCTTCTAAACTATCTGTTATTAGGTAAACTCTCTTGTTCTTAAAATTTCATGTTGTTATCGAATTTGGTGCGATTATGCATACTTTGTTTCTAAAGATTGAAGGCTTTTCCCTTCACTTGTTTGTCTTCCCTGTGTGGTAGACCATGCTTGTGTTATCGGGCTCGATCAGCCCCTCGGCTACGGTCTCTGGGTATTGATTTGAGTCATTATGTTGGCATGGGTGCATATTTGGCTCCGGTGCAGTTTTAGCCCCATTCTTATATCTGTCTCAACTTTTTTTTGTCACCTCCTTTTGCCTGGGTGATTGGTATGAGTCGACTGACTTTCAATTATGACTGATTATTAGTTGTCTTGGATGCATTCTGGGCAACTTGTTGAGTTTAGGTTGTTGTCCTGGATCGAGCATGCTTCAGAGTTCTCCGAATCCGGCCATCTCTTTGGCAGAGCTATTCGAGCCACCTCTTTCGCGCCGCGTGTTGCTTCTCCTTTCGCTGGTTTCCTTCTCGCTAACGTTATTTTTGATCACATGCGACGTGCTCTTTGGTTGAAGTTATTGTATAAGGGTTGTTTTGGTGCTAATCTTTCATTAGCTGTTTACTGTGTTGTTGCTAGTTTTTGGTTGTTGCGGGAATATTTTTTGTGCTCCTGTTTTCAGTTTGCCCTCTTGTAAACTGTTTGTTGTACAATATTATTGCTTTAATATAGTATTTTTGTGGGCTGGAGTCCTAGGCTCTATCATGTTTCTCAAAAAAAAAATAAAAAAATCATTTGCACCGCTTCAATATTCCAAACTAAGTTTTATATATTCAGAGAAAAGTGCACTAACATTGTTCTTCCAGCTATCAAGCAAATGCAATCTAAAATAAACTGGTAAACCAAAATAAATACAATGCATGGGATACATTTCATATACTTATGTATTCTTGCAAGAATATCACGAAAATCTAGTTCGAGTCTTAATTTGACATAATATACCTGTTACCTATCTTTCCCTACTAACGTTTGTTTTCATCTTTTGCAGGCCCATCGGATAGATACCAAACAATCTCATGGCCTCTCTTCAAACTTTTCCCCCTTCCTCAGAGCATTATATCTCAAGCTGGGGCTATTGGAAATGGCAGGATCTTCAATTGGCATTTATGCGCCTGTGTATGTATATATACATCTGCAATCTAAAGAAAGTAAGTGAGCTGCTGCTTCTTTCTCGTGCCACCTTCTCCATATAATTCATTCCACTGTCTGAGTTCGCTCATGATAGAACCTTCGGCAGCTAAACTGGCAGCAACCTGCGTTGTGGAATTTCTCGTGCAAGTTTAGTTTAATTCGAAGAAGGGGATAAAAGAACCTCAGATATAAACCATCAGAAATCAGTAAAAACATATACTCACTTGATTTTTTGCCTGCCTTAAGTCTTCCATGTTTAATGGTCTCAGAGTAATTTCTGGTTCTTCATTTTCCTTTTTGTTCTCTGTTTCTTCGTCCATTGTTTCTGATGCTTCAGCTGCATCTTTTTCTTTTTCAGCTTTCTTTTTCTTCTCCTGATATGATAAAGATGAAACGACAGTTACAAAGGAAGAAGAAATTCAATGTGTTAACAGTCAAAACCACATAATACAAGTATCTTAAGTAGGTCATAAAAGATGCTGGATGCCTACAGATATTATGTTTATGATTTAGATATGAAGTCAATTAAATATTTAAATTAGTTCCTCACTATGAAAAAGTATGTAGTTCAAACCTACTATTTGTTTCGGAAAAGCCAAACAACCCTACAGAACTTTGTGAAAGAGAATAAAATTTGAAACTGACATAATGCATCAAATGGACTAGGCTTTGATATTTGTAGACCTTCAAATTAATTGAAGACATCACACAAATATTAAAGGTGTTTGGAAAAAGAACTAGTAAGAATCTGATTCTTGAGTTTGTCTCGTGCAAGAGTTTTCAGAGGCAAGTAAAATCTGTGTGCTTATACGTAGTAATCTAAACATATTGGAGCACTTGTTGTTCGGACAAAGACCACCTAGAAGTTTATGTATTAGCTCATTTAAAATGAAGAATGAAGCCTATAAGCAGGGCCGGCCCCCACCTTGAGGCTGGTGAGGCGGCCGCCTCAGGCCCCGTTTTTTTTGCACTTTTAGGAGCCCCAAAATTTGTATTCCCCTTGTAAATATAAGCACGTTTTTTGTGCGTAAAAATATATATTGTAATTAGGGCCCCAAAACATAATTATTTGGGCCTTTCGCCTTGGCCCCAGAAACTCAGGGCCGGCCCTGCATGTATGTTTTTGGTAAATTATTTCCTAGATTGGAGATTCAAGCTTGTAAGGATGGGTATAACCAATAAACAATAAGTATGATCCACCATGATCTATATATAGGCCTGCCATGCATTTTATTGGCCGTACTCACCGTTTCCTAGTCTTATTATACTTGCCTCAAATAAGTGTATAAACTCAGATCTTAAACAGTAAAAGCAAAAAACGCAGGGCCAAGATACACACCAGTTCCTTTTTTGTTTCCTTCTGAATCAGTTCTCGGATAGGTCTGTATGCTGCTGTGGTACACAGGTTCTGCAATGAAAATTCAAACTATGTTCAGAACCAATCATATAAGAGCAATCTTAGATTTCTCCAAAGAAACAAACCAACCTTAAGATCGCTTCCACTATATCCTTCAGTCATGTTTGCAATCTCTTTATAGTCAAGAACTTCTTCGACATTTTCTTTTGACAGAAGTGTTCTCAAGATCAATTCCCTGCTCTCCAAGGTCGGTAACCCAACCATGATTCTGTTCAAATACAGGGAGTTTTAGAAAAGCTAAGAAATGCACGATATGCCTTTTACAAAAAGTTTAAAACTATTTGTATTTACGAACAAACCTGCGTTCAAACCTCCTAATAATAGCTTCATCAAGGTCAAATGGTCTGTTTGTTGCAGCAAGTACAAGGATTCTCACACCAGGTTTCGTTAAGAGCCCATCCCAGTGAGTCATAAACTCATTCTTGATCTTCCTCATGGCTTCATGTTCTCCATTTCTAGACCGCTGCCCAAGCATGCTATCAACTTCATCCACAAAAATGATTGTAGGGGACACCTTCGCAGCTAGTGAGAACAAAGCCCTGACATTTTTCTCATCTTCGCCAAACCACTTCGAAGTGATAGTGGACATTGAAACATTGATGAAACTTGCTCCAGCTTCATTTGCTATGGCTTTGGCAAGCATTGTTTTTCCAGTTCCAGGTGGCCCAAATAGAAGAATTCCCTTACAGGGCTTTAAGAGCCCCCCTTTAAAGAGATCAGGTCTTCGAAGGGGAAGCATGACGAGTTCCTGAAGAGATTCTTTTATATCACCTAAGGCACCTATGTCGTCAAATGTCACACCAATGTCGCTGGCTGGGATAACCTCTGGCCTAATCCGCTTTTCAAATTCATTGTCGAGAACTTCCTGCATGAAAAACAAATAAAATTAAATAAATTTAGGGACAAATCTAATTAATCTTATCAATTTATCTGAAAAATTAGAATGAACAAAGAAAGAGATAACAAATGGTTAAAAAAAATAATAATAATATATGAAATAAAGCAAAATTTAGTTTCATTTATTTAAATCAAGTGCAACCTGAGTTTCCAGCTACAAAACGGAATTCAATTACCATTGTCGAATGACATAAATTAGTGCGAGTGATGGTTAGGCCAAAAATGATATTTAATGAAGATAATATGCAGAATCCTTCGATATTAACGTACAACGAAATCTCAATGAAGAAGAAAGGCAATTTAAACAGACTGAAAAGAGTCTTCTCTCCTCTAATTTACTCAAGGATGCTGCACTAAGAACTTATTCAGGGTAGGACTAGGAGTAGAGGGTAAACAAAATTAAACTTGTACAAATATTGAACATCAGATATAAATGGCAAAAAAATTAAAGTAAAATCCTAAAGGCCCTAAACAATAATAAGTATAGCGAGTCAGATATTTAAGAGCATCTCATTTACTCATGGTGCTTTCCTACAAGCAGTTGATCACTTCTACCGAATATCCCTAGTAGATAGGTGGTGGTCAATAGATACATTTATTGTAGAATACTCGAAGTTTCCTTTTGGTACACCATTTTTCCCCTACCGATCCTTGTATTCAAACCTTCTCTCAATTTCACTGTTTAAACTAAATCTATATAATCAGGTGAATAGTTTTCTTTTTGAGCGAATAGGGGAGTAATACCATGCATGGTTACGAAGAGTATGATATGTGAGAAAATTTTAACTATTTTTCAACGAATAGGGGAGTAATACCATGCATGGTTCCGAAGAGTATGATACGTGAGAAATTTTTGCATTTGAACATCCAGAACATAAATAAATAGATGAAAGAAATCAAAATTTTTGGTACAATATTAGGTTGAACATACAACCTTTGCTGCTGAAGCTTCACTTTTGGTTTCAGGATTGTGCTCCGATTTTGTGGCTTCTTCATTACCACCCTCCTACACAATAAGAAAATCGTGAAAAGTAATATTAGGATGATGAAGTTATTTTGTGCATATCCCAACCCCAACATACACAGACCCTACAAACCTTTGCTGCGTCTGCCTTCGCCTCCAGCTTTAGTGTATCCTTGCCACTAAGTTTACTTTCTTGAAATAAACTCATTCCATGCGACAAACTGTATTGGATATATATATAGTTAGATATGTATCAAATAAAAAGAATAAGGCTTAACAAAAAGCTAACACAAATCATAGCATGATTGAACTCACCTCTTGGAGGAAATAACAAGCTTTCCGTTTCTGTACTCAGGATCTTTGTTATTCATCAAATGATAGGAAACTGCAGATATCACTATCTCTTCTATGTAATTGCTTAG
Source organism: Hemerocallis citrina (assembly GCA_017893485.1). Classification (NCBI taxonomy): domain Eukaryota; kingdom Viridiplantae; phylum Streptophyta; class Magnoliopsida; order Asparagales; family Asphodelaceae; genus Hemerocallis; species Hemerocallis citrina. Next base: position 13,018,507 of record CM030364.1, on the reverse strand, counting down.
AATTGTTGTATCATCAAGACAGATTGACCTCAGATCGTCGCATTCAAGATCATTTGCAACTAGTACCTCCGTAATATGATTTCTATTATCCTGAATTTGAATTATTTTCATGTCTTCCTCGAGCTGGGATTTCCAATTAACCAAGTGAGTTTCATCTTCTGGAGCTCTGATCTCTATATCGTATGGGAATAAAGCACCGAGCCTATCATCCACTTCTTTGAACTCACATTCTGCATCCAACATCCTTGAACCAAGTATCAAAACTGGCCCAGGTAATTTTGTCAACATTTTCTGGAAAAGGGAATACATCCTTTCGGATCTATGTAAAAAGTTCTCGACGTCCCTTATATAAAGGACAATGGGCTTGGTTTTGGAGACTGTAGTCAGAACCTGTAGAAAAGATGAAATAAAATAAAAAATAAATGTAACAATATATTGACCATGCGAAAGAAGATGTGAACAGTAAGAGTACAGGAAGTATATGGTAAAGAGAATACCGTGTAGATTGATTGTATAAAAAGTTTCTCATCGAAAGCCCAGCTGCTACTTCGTTTAAGAGGAGCTGAGAATCAAGCAGATCACAAGAATCAATTATGAGATAGATATCAAGAACAGGCCCGATTCTTTTGTAAGTTTCATTAACATCTCATTAAACACCGGGGAGGACTTGTTAGGATTATGTTTTGCATACTCGTTGTTTAATTAGAAGAAGAAATGACGAAGCGCGGATGTCGAAGCGTCGAAGAGAGATGAAGTTGGAAACATGCAGCAAAAGCAACAGAGGACTGTACAGTCAACTGTACACCCCTCGGGTCCAGACTGGTTGAGTTACAGTCGACCGCACTTGGGTGCAGTCGACCGCCCGCGGGTGCATCAATATTCTGGGCCTAGGTCTTGGGGATCGTTTTGGCTCAATATTCAACTCCAAGTCAGATCATACGGCTCTTATTCAGTACCTTCTTCTACTGGATATATTGGACGACTGAAATATCACGACTAACCTAGTGCTCTCTCTATTCTTCTTCTACTTATTGTAATGACCTCCAATTTTAAATCTCCATATATTTTCTTCCGGATTAAGCGAAAGCTAACCGGGATAAATTCCTCGTGTGTTTTGTGTTGGATTGGTGGATCCATTTCTTTGGTTGTGCGATTGATTCATTTCATCTACCTCGCCATTCTCATTGCTCTAATTAGTTCTGCTGTATCACAGGTGTTCGACAAAATTTCCCAACGAGAGTTGTGGTGAAATTCCTCTCCCTATCACAGCACCCCAACGAAGTGGTATCAAAGCTTCAGGTTGCCGAGTCCCTTGGTCACAGTCTTTTGATGATTAAGTAGTTCGATGGAAAGATCAACTTCAATCATTGGAAGGTTGACATGTATGATGTCATAGTTCAAGAACATTTACAGTTAGCCGTCAAGAAGAAAGGAAAGTCATCAGATAAGAAAGAGGATGTTTGGGATGATATTTGTGAAAGAGCCATAAGTCTAACTTGGCTATCATTGGCGGACGAGATCAAGTACAAATTTCTTGAAGAAACTAGCGCAGCGAGTTTGTGAGAAAAACTCATAACTGACTACTCTGGTTCATCATTATTATATCGATGAATTGGAAGAGGAGGTTACTCCGTTTAACAATGAAGGAAGGTACCGTACTTCAAGATCACATCACAGAGTTCAACAAGGTGTTATCTGAACTCAAGGAGATCAACACGGATGTGTGAAGAAAATAAAGCTATCAACTTGATATATTCACTGCTGGATTCATACGAGTATTTGATAACTACCATGCTATATGATAAATCTATCAAGAAGAGCATTACGGTGGATGGTGTAATCAAATCCTTGAAGGAAAATCAACTTAGGAAGAAAACTCAGAAATCATCTTCTACTCCATAGGTTGCCTAGCAGTGGAAGGTCCTTCAATTGGAAGTCAAAGTGCATTGCAAAATGAGTCGATCCATTGCCGATATTACAAGAGATCAGGATATACCAAGAAAGACTATTGAAAATTGCAGAAGTAGAAGAGCACCAAGGATGACTATATTACCGCAAATGTGGTTTACCCTTCTGAATCAGGTAATTTGTGTCTTCTTTAGAAGTGAATTCTGGTTGGTTTCTTGACTCAAGGAGTTATACTCATATTTGCTCCAAAACGAAGTTGTTTTATACTTATAAGTCTACTACAGGGCGTTGTATGAGAACGAAAACTAGGGAGATTTGTGAGGTAGTAGGTGAGGAGACAATTGAGTTGGAGATGCTAGGTGGGAACGTGTACACTCTAAGGAAAGTCTTGCATATTTCTCTGCTAAAACAGAATCTGATTTTCTTGGGAACTCTTGAAGAACGTGGGTGTAGGTACACAGCTCGAGGTGGAGTTTTATCTGTTTTTCATGGTCGTCGTGAGGTGATTAAAGGTATGAGAGTTGTTGGGTCAAGTCAAAGCAATCTCTATAAGCTTGGGGGATCCGTAGGGTTGGCAATCGGGCTAGGTCAACCCGCCTGCACCTGCCCGTTTATGACCCGAACCCGTTTGACCCGGTCCGGGTTCGGGTCCAACCCATATACTTAATCGGGTCAGACCATGTCAAAAAATTAGCTAAAAAACCTGCTCGACCCTACCCGTTTAAACTGTAACCCGACAAAACCTGACCCAAACCTGACTCGCAACTGCCGGGTTGCTTAAGGTTGACACAGGCAGGCCAACCAGGCCGGTCAAACGCTATTTGTTTTTTTTGGATTTGTGTTGGGATTTTTTCCTATAAAACCCCCCTAAATTCACTAATTTTTCTTCACAAATTCACTCTACTCTCTATCTATCAACTTTTTTACTCTCTCAACTACAACTACTACTCTCAATCTAGTTCAACAAAGTAGCAACGAAGAAGTGAAGAAGTTCAATCGTGTCGAAGCTACTACGTCTACAACCAACTCTCTATACTACTCAAATTCTTGTCAAAGCTCAATCTCTCTCTACTACATAGTGAACTATCACAAACTCTCTCTACTAAACTACTACTTAAGTGAAGAAGTTCAATTTCTTGAATTCTCGTCGTCTGCTCAACTCTCTTTATTATTTTCAACTTTATACTCGTGAAGTACGGTATCAAAAAATTTCAACTCTCTCGACTCTTTATTATAGTCAACACTTTAAATTTTTTTTAGTAAACTTGTTTATTGTTTTTGGCTACTCTCTCAACTCTCTCAACCCTCCTATTGTTTTTTAGATTTTTAATTTACATACACTACTACTACCTCAACTCTCTCAACCCTCCTATATTGTTTTTTGTTTTTTCACATACATTACTACTACACTACATTTATCATGTCACGATCACGAGGTAGCGTCCATAGCCAAAGTGGACAAGAATCCACTAGTTCATCTCGTCGGCCTCCAATAATCCCACAATTAGAGACCGAATATAATCCTAAACTTAATATAGATAATAAAAATATTCCTCACCACGAGTATGATCCCGACACATACGACATGATGACATCCTAGCTAGTGACACACAAAGACATGACACCGAACCCGCACAATTCACTTCTAGTAGAAAGCATAGAGGTCAAACTAGTGAAGTCCACAAATTTTATGACCATCCCAAACGAGAAAAAATCTGAGCATAGAATATAAGGTGTAAGATATGTAACAAAAGTTTTAAATGGAAGAAGGGTGAGGGGATGGGTACAATTAGCCGACACATTCAAAATGTACACCCGAACTAGTATAAGACCAACTATCCCAACAAAAGATCAATTCTAGGACCGGGCAAGCAGAAAGCCATAGCTATGATCTCGAAATTGTTCGTCGAGAAATGACTATATTAGTTATTAAGGAAGAGTTACATTTTTCCTATTCCGAGAGTAGGAACGTAGAGGCCTTTAACCAAAATATAATAAATTCACATTTCAAAAGAATACTCAGAAACACACTTAAGGGAGATTATTTTAAACTTTATTCCAAAATGAGATACGCTTTACTTACACTTTTGTATTCTTTAACTTGTAAAATATCGTTAAGGGCCGATGGTTGGAATGGTTGTAACGATATTCCGATGATGGACATAACTTATCATTGGATCGATAGTGATTGACTAATTCAAAAGAGAATCATATCACTTACCGCTTTGCCATACCCCATAGTGGTACGGTTATGACAACACGTATTTTAAAAGTTTGTGATTTATTTTATATTCGCAATAAAAAAAATCGAGTAGTTTTGATAATGCCTCCAACAACACTAGTGCGATAACTACATTACAACAACATTTAGCTCATCCATGTCTTGAAATTTTGCATATTAGATGTGCATGTCATATTCTTAACTTATGTGTACAAGATGCATTGAAAGTAGTCGATTCAGATGTGAATGCAATTAGAAATTGTGTATATTTCATCGCTTTGAGTGGTACTATACTCCAACAATTCAAAAAATGGTGTAAACTTAAGGGAGTACATTTTAAGAATTTTTCTAGAGATGTTAAATACCGAAGAAATTCTACTTTCGACTTATTGAATGTTGTTACTAAATACAAAGTAGTTATTAATGATTTTTGTACTGCAAAAATATGGAAGATTTTCGAATGACTCTTGCTTCATAGCATTTTGCCGAAAGTTTGTTAAATATTTTGTAATCTTTTAAGACTACAACTTTGAAATTTTCAAAATCTTATTATTCCACTTCTAGTAATATTTTTATTTCAATAATTACTATGATGCGAACTTTTCAAGATATAATTACGGATCCTTACATTGGCCATATTGTTATTTCTGCTTATGCTAAATTTTTGAAATATTTTAATCCTCCACCTATGTTGTTTTGTATTGATACTGTAATGGATCCTCGTATCAAATTAGCGGGTACAAATAGTTTGATTGAAATATTTTTTACTTTACTTGGAGAAGACTCTCAATATAAATGTAGTGATTATTTAGCTATATTTGAGTTGACATTGTATAATTTGTATGATTTTTATGATAGAACTTATGCATCTAATGGTAGAGCATGACAAACTAGTATATCAACTTCTCTTCTTCTTCTCGAGCTAAGAGTAAGAGCATATTAGAAAATACCATTACAAATTTACTTGCTCGTATTCAATTTAAAAAATCTAGGATTAATGCACCTAATGAATTAAAATGGTATAATTCACAGGATAGTGAGAGTTCTAGTGCTAGTATTGAAGTGTTACAATGGTGGAAAGAACATGAAACTCTATTTTCATTTCTTTCACATATGGCTAGAGATCTACTAACCCCTCATGTGTCTATAGTTGCATCAAAAAGTGTTTTTTCTTCAAGTGGCAGAGTTTTAACCGATTACAGGAATTGCTTGAAATATGATTCATTAGAGATGCTTGTATGCACTGAAGATTGGATGAAAGATGAAAATATGACTCAAGGACAAGCAATGGACACCTCAACAAGTGGAAGTAACTCTCCTGAAGATCAACAAGCTGAGTAGAGAATTTAGGGCGATGAGGTCTTAGGTTTAGGTTAAGTAAAGGTGCACGACAGTCATCCAATGCCCTCTCTTCAATCTAACTCTAGGCTATCTCGAACTCTAGATTATCCCCCTAAACATGTAATTCAATAAATTTGTATGATTTTTTTTTTGTTTTTATTACATGTATTTGTATGTCGTAAAAAAATATTCCAAGTAGAAATGAGCAATATATACAATTTGTTTACACTCTTATACTTGTTGTAAATTGATTTTTAAAGTTTTTTGGAGTTTAAAAATTCAAAAAAAAAAAAAACTCGGCCTAACCCGGCCCGGCCCGGTCCGGGTCGGGTTCAACCCAAAGGGGTTGGCGGGTCGAGTTTTTCAAACTCTAACCTGGCCCGGACCGGACCTGGTTTTGACTCAAACCAGCCCGAACCCGCCCCCCACCCGGGTAAACCTGGTGGGTTGGGGCTCTGTCTAGCCCGCCGGGCCCGAATGACATCCTTAGGGATCCGAAATACCTACGCAGGTCTTGTTTCTTTTCCCGATATCCCTGCAAGCTCATCTAGTCTGCCGCAAGTAGCACCATCGAAGCGAAACCACGACGTTCGAATATCGTCGAAAGGTGATGAGTGCCTTGGGGTAGCTGGAGTTCATGCGGAGGTTGGCAACTCTGTGTTAACGCCTACTGAGGTGTGTCGTTGATGGGGGTATACTGATCAATGAGGTTGGGTATAAGATTTGTTTAACTAGCTGAAAAAACTATCGTTCCAAGTATATTTGCAAGTAGAGATTAGTAGAGTTAAGAGATGAAGAATCACATCATGTTTATAGCACTTGTATGCAATTCAAGGTAGAGATTGTTAGGATTATGTCTTGCATACTCATTGTTCAATTAGAAGAAGAAACGACGAGCACGGAGGTCGAAGCATCGAAGAGAGATGAAGTGGGAAACAGGACAGCAACAACAACAGAGGACTGTACAATCGACTGTACACCCCTCGGGTCTAGACTGGTTGAGTTGCGGTTGACCGCACGAGTGCAGCAATATTTTGGGCCTACGTCTTGGGGATCGTTTCGGCCCAATCTTCAACTCCAAGTCAAATCGTACGACTCATATTCAGTACCTTCTTCTACAGGATATTTCGGATGACTGAGATATCAAGACTAACCTAGAGTTCTCTCTTTTCTTCTTCTATTTATTGTACTGACCTTCAATATGAGACGTCAAGTACTTCATTGATATTTTTTCTCATTGAAAGTGAAACTTGAGAGATAGTTCTTAGTAAGTTTAATTTCTTATATTGACTGAATCTATAACTCCTTGTAATCTTCTCTAGTTGAATATTATATCTCCCTTTATATTTCTCCTGATTAAGCGAAAGCTAACCGGGATAAATTCCTCGTATGTTTTGTGTTAATTTGATATATCTATTTATTTGGTTGTTCGATTGATTCATCTCATCTACCTCGTCAATCTCATTGCTCTAATTAGTTCTACTGTGCCACAGGTGTTCGACAAAATTCTCCAACGAGAATTGTGGTGAAATTCCTCTCCGTATCACAATACCCCCAATAGGTTTTAGTCATCGTTTTCGATCAAAAATTCACATGTATTGAACAGGAATAAGAAAAACCAACCTGAATTTGTTTGACCGCATTGTGATGAAGTGTCACTACTAATATCAGCTGAAAGAGAGGAATTCCTGCGAATCTTTGTCATCTTATCATTATAATCAAGTCTCCTGAATATAAAGGAAGAAAAAATGAACATTTAATAGAATAGAACAACTAAAGCACCTACGTTACTTATGTAATAGGGAATACAAAATAGTACCTTATATTTGTACTGCTACTTTGATTGCGTAATGAAACTGCAAACAAAGTGAATACTTTAGAATTGACAAGAGATGGCATTAACAGTGAAATTGTTTCACAAGAGATATACAAAAGCATATAAATTATAATCCCGAATAAATGATATCCCAACTATGAAGAGGATGGACAAAACTGAACAGTGAGCACATTTTAATTTTAAAATTTTTTAAAGTAGAAACGAAAGTGGATTACTGACATTCAGATTTCAAAGACCAAAAGAAATAAATAAATTGTATGGCTTCAAACATTATATCGGTGATATCATTCTCCATTAAGAAATTGAGTGAATGATTGTTGGTGTCTTGGTGATACTCACCTGTAACTCTCCACAAACTGACACTAGACTTTATTAAGCACCACACCAACCTTTTTTTACCTTTACATAAGGTTTTTTAGTCCCAGAAATCTGAATTAAACTCATCCTGAGAATGCATTGGAGCAGGTGCAACCTCTAAACTTTACAATGATTCTTAGAACCATATACTTTTTTTTTGGAGTATTCAGAATCATGTACTTAAGATAGTATGCTTGCAACAACCAAAATGACAAAAGAGCTGCAGCTCTAAGCAAAGATGTATCAAGTCCTAAGGGCAACGATCTAATTAAACCACTAAAGAAGATTACAAAGTTCAAGTATTACACCTAAAGGAAAACTAAATATGTTGTGTATATTGATGAGGGTAAAAATAACGGACGATCTGCACCACTCGATCCTAATGCAAATCTCGAGGAAATCCCAAACAACTCATGGGCCACTCATAGGCCCATCCCCTGAATCCGGCCCATCACGGATCAGGTCTTCCCCCATGATCAGGAGATCAACAGCTAGATTAGTCACTGGGAACATTCTCTAAACTGACCCTCATTAGCCTATAAATACAGGCTTACCTCTACAGTAACTAGGTAATAACAATTTTATCACATAATCACTAGCACTGTCATATTTATCCGATACCCGGACCCGACTCGGACCCGGACCCGACATTGGACCGGAACCGACTTGATCTATACGGGTCCAGGTCCGGGTCCTAAAATAAGACCCGATGCACTTTCGGATCCGGCTGGAACCGACCCGGGCCCGGGCCCGGACCCAAACCCAGGCCTGTTAAAAAATACCAAAAAAATATGAAATTTGAATAATAGGGTTATAGGGATATACATATAAATATTATTTGTTGAAGATAGATGTGTAAATATAATATTTATTCATGTACTTAAGTACAAAAATTGTTGGCATCATAGGATATTGGGTGCAAAAATACTTAAGTACAAATATTTAATCTCCGCTACCGGACCCGACAGGTAGATTTTTTTAACTTGGACTCGGACCCGGTTCTCGCAAGTCCGGGTTCGGGTCCAATTTTTGGACCCGTAAGGTACCAGGTCCGGGTTCGGGTCCAATTTTTGGACCCGTAAGGTACCAGGTCCGGGTTCGGGTAGTGAAGGACCCGACCCGGTAGGACCCGATTGCAGCTCTTAATCACCCTTTAAACCGTTGTTTATTGACTTGAACGTCGGAGGGTCTGTCGCCGGGAATCCTCCCGGCGTTTCAGACTTTTTTGCAAGTATCCAGCAACAGTCATCTATGACCCGATCCATCAAACCGAACCACTCTTCAGCCTCACAGCAGGGTCATATCGGAGGATGAGATCCGAGTTTCCTTTTGACCAAAAGAACTTACTATCTGTTGCTCCCACACCCAAAAACAAGCATCACCATATATAAATATCTCATCATACATAATACAATTGATACCTTTAGGTTCCTCTCTTGCAGAGAGAAGGGAAATCGATTCAAGTAAACCAGACATTCTCTCAAGTGCTGCCTCGGAGATGGACCTCTTGAAAATCTGAAATAATCAAAAAAACACCTAGATGAGAACTAGTCTATTTAATTTAGGAATAACTCCATTCGGAACCATGATTACAATATACTTAGTTCATGACTAACATCTGTATGCATAACCAACTACTAGAAGCAATAAAACATTCAACTATACTACAAAATGCACAACTATCCAACATACCCTTTTCACCTCAAATATATGTAGAGTAAAAAAATGAACATATTCCCTCAAAATATCTTATAAAAAAACTATCCTCTAAAGTAAGATCCAATCAGTTACTACCAAGTGCTGGATTCAAAATAAGATATATACTGATAGCTGCAGGAAATCTTACCGAAACTTTGTTGCCACTGCCATATTTGCTCTGCATCTGTAACAAATGCCCATTAATGGTGTCAGAAAATCAGAGGGAAAAAAACAAAAACAAACAAATATACAAACAATTGAATGACAAACCTTGAGAGAAAAGTCAGTTACATCTAGCAACAACAATTTGGTGTCGAATTGATGGGCTGTAGCCTTCGCGAGCATCTGTTGGTATAGCTCTTCAAGTATGAATCTCTAGAATCAGTATCAAGCATAATGTATAGACACCAAAATGTACTCATACAATAAACTGACATATGAAAAATCGGAAAACATTACTACCTGCAGGGCCAGAGAGTAAAATAGCTTGACTTGCAGGAACAAGGTTTCGAGTATACTTGGAAAAATCTTTTTGCTTCAGATGAACATAAGCTACACTTGTCAAGACAACACGAGTTTGCTCACTGTCATTCACATTAAAAGACATGCATTAGAATCAAACAAAAAGGTATATGATTAGCAAATAATTCAGGATTTTTAGCCCACCACAACCAGGTGAGTGCAACTTCACACTAATGTCTAACCAAACAATTAGTTGCTAGTTGTGTAGCAAGTGAAATTTCGTGTTATTTGGACTGCTGAGAAGCACGCTAAGTTATTGCAACTCTCTTTTAACATCACCGCAAATTGCACATGCATGGTGCATCTGTACTTACACCATGCAGGTAAGATGACAAATAATGCAAATTCAGTTTAACCTTGCAATCTCAGTGGAAAATTTGAAATTCTGAAACGAATAGGTTCATGTCATAGAATCTGAAGAATCAAAAGATCATAGATAATTGTCTTTATCCATAGAAAACTATGAAAACTAAAACCCTCCCCCTTCCTCCCCAATCTTGTACTGTCTAGTAGTCAAGCACTACAAAATACATCAAACAAGGATGTGAATGAATAATGATCCACTACAACCCCAAAAAATCCATCACTGTCATCATGTAAACCTTTTTCTCATCAACATGTTGGTGGCTCACTCAAATAAAACACAAGAAGGTGTTGTTTGGTTGTTTGACAGTGATAAAACTTGGACAATTTGCAATCGGAAAATCCTGCAAGTGGCCAAATTTCGAAGCTCAGAACAGTTGCAAGATAAAAGTTGGTATCCCTTTCACAACTTTTTCACTTGAGTTGCACCAACAACTTCAAGTAGACATTCGTTCGAGCACCTTGCATGCAATACAGTTACAACTCCAACAAAACCAAAACACCCCATCTACGAGTACAACTTTCACCTAGTTTTAACAAAATACCTAATCAAGAACTTGACAGATAACATTACAATTCTGTAGCTTTATTAAAATGGAAAGTTCACAACTTTATAAATTTCATGACAATGATACAATGTTATTAATTTAAAATTCTATAAATGGTCCACTGCAGCTGTATCAACTATTTCACCCTTATATATCAGAATCTTCAAAGATACTCTCCACTAGAATGTGAGAGCCACAAACCTACAAAATTCCAGCCCGATACTGACACAACTACAAACAAATTGCAAATCATGGACCCATAAGGGGCCATCACAGCTGGTATTAACTCACAATTATTGTCCTCCCATATTTGTGAAAGAGTTGGCCATTTCCGAATATAGTACTAAACTACCCACATGGGGTCTAGAATGAAACAACCCCTAAACTCATAAGCATTCAAGAACCTTCAATTATTCAATGAATTATGCACATACTAAATTATTAAAAAATTTAAAAAAAAAACAAACAAACATCCTACAACACTAAAGTTCAGACAAATTTAAAATATTTTAAAAAAATATAACCTGATGCAAGCAGAATTTGAATTTTTTTACCTGAGATAATACGGGAAGTCCTCAAAAGTAACATTGCTCTCCTTCCCATCGACAACCTGCCTCATCAGCTCCATTTCCAGCTTCTCAGCAGTCAACCCGCAAGAATCCGATCCGGTAACACCGCCGCCACCTGTCCATCTTCCGACCCCGATACCAACGCCGACTCCGAGGCCAACACCCAGCGCAGAGATGAGGAGACTCTTCTGCTCCATACCCTAAACACCACTACCTTCCTCCTTCTTCTGAATTTGAACCTCTTTCTTCCTGACCTTTGCATACAAAAAGCCGATACCGACACAATCTTAGCTCTTCCTTTCTTGAATCCTTGAGTTCTTGATTTGTTTTTTTGGGGGTTTTTTGGTTGCTTGTTTTGGAAGGAGTGAGAGGGGAGTAGGGCTTGGGCTTGGACTTGGACAATGGAATGAAATGGATGAGTATTTATAGTGGGAAAAGGTCGGTGGGAAAAGTTTGGTGAGAGAGAGAGAGAGAGGTTTTTTGGGAATTTTTTTCGTTTAATTTTCTTTTTGGGGATTTGAGGCGAAGTTGTGGGAGTTGACGTGGACTCTTGGAAGGTAGTTGATTGGCAGAGGTAGGATTTTTCTGATTCCAAAATGACCCACTTTTTGATAGTATTTACCAAACTGATCCACTTTGAAAATTATCAAATTGACCTACTGGCTATTTGAAATAGCGAGTTTAGTTCAAATGACCTCACTATCTAAGATAGTTGTATTTATTTTTCAGAAAAATTTTGAACATACAATTTTTACCTAATATATATTCAGCTACACTCGCTATCTCAGATATCAAGTCTAGTTCAACTGCGTAGTTGAACTCATTTTTTGGAGAAATTTTAAATATACATTTTCTACCTGAAATGTATATAACTACACTTACTATCTCAGATAGCGAGTCTAGTTCAACTGAGTAGTTGTACTCATCTCAGATAGCGAGTGTAGTTGTACTCATTTTTTAAAGAAATTTTAAATATACAATTTCTACCTGAAATGTATAGACCTACACTCGCTATCTGAAATAGCGAGTCCATTTGAACTAGACTCGCTATCTGAGATAGAGAATGTAGTTGTATACATTTCATATTCAAATTTTCTTTGAAAAATGATTACAACTACACGCGCTGTCTGAGATAGCAAGTTCATTTGAACTAGACTCTCTATCTCAAATAGCAAGTGTAGTTGTATATATTTTAAGTTCAAAATTTATCTGAAAAAATGAGTAATAGCGAGTGTAGTTCAAATGAACTCGCTATCTTAGATAGCGTGTAGTTGTATACATTTCAGGTAGAAATTGTACGTTCAAAATTTTTTAAAGTGTTAGAGAAAATTATAGAACTATACTCGCTATTTAGGATAGCAAGTTCATTTGCTATCTTAGATAGCGAGTAGGTCAATTTGGTAAATAGTTTAAAAAGTGAGTCAGTTCCGTAAATACTTTCAAATTTCGGTTCATTTTAGCCAAAAAAAAACAAAAAAAAAGGGATTTTCTTTGGTAAACCTTGGTGGGGCCCATGATTATGTGTCCTTTTACCGTTTGTTGGAATAGATTTGACTACTTTTTTAAAGTAAATATGGAGAGTGGCACGAACAAGGTATATGTTTTTTTGTCATAATACTTGCATGATTATTTGTTACTAATCTCTAATGTCTAATATTATTATGGGAGAAGGCCTTAGTGTTATTCTTAAATGTTTTGTCAATCTATCAATCCGTATAATATACGTGCATAACTATTATAAAGAAAATCCTAAGTTCAAATCATGACTAAATCTAAATTTTTATTTTAAAAAATTATATTTATTAAAACGTGCATCGCACGTGTAAACTACTAGTATTCAATAATGAGTGACTGGTATTCAATAATGAGTTACTGCTTATAACTACTAGTGTAGGAAAATATGTCGTTGTTGTGTAGTATATAATTAGCCAAGATTTGAAAAAGTTACCTCAATAACTTGTTTATAATTAAGACAAGCTATAAGACAAGTAGTAATTTTAGGGCAAGAAGTAATCTTAGTGCATGATTATTTGTTATAACGTTCGATGATAAGTGGTAGCTTTTTACTATTGTGAATGTGGCTGTAAGAAATGCGTTGTTGTATTAGTATATTATTAAAAAAGAATTGAAAAAGTTGCGGATCATTTACGCTCTTCGCTATTGTTAATATAGGTGAATTTTTCCCAAAATGATCCTCTTTTTGAAAAAATTTCCCAAACACTTTTTTTTTCTTCCCTAAACGACCCACTCGCTTTTTGAAAAAGCGAGTCTGGGATTATTCCCCTCGCTTTTTCAAAAAGCGAGTCTTATGTTGCAGATTTTCAATATCTCAAGACTCACTTTTTGAAAAAGCGAGGAAAATTCGCTTTTCAAAAAGCAAGTCTTTAGTTTTTCTGCCTAGCAAGAGCGAAAGGCTCGACTGGCGGAAGGATGGTGTTTCGGAGTGGCGAGGGTCGACGCGACTGCAAGAGCGGAAGGCTCGACTGAGACGAGGGGAGTGGACGGCACCTCGGGATCGCGTTAATGGCGACGGAGGAGGAGCACGGCGGCTGAGATGGGGAAGAAGGTGACACTGGGTTGCAGGCGGAGGCGATAGGGTTCTTCGGTGGTGGGTTCGACTGCAGGAGGCGAAGCTCTGGCAATGGAGGGAGAAGGCGAGCGGCGGGACTTCAATGGTGGGGGTGTCGAGAGGAAGACGAAGCGAGTCGAGGAGGTGGAGTGCGGCGTGGGTTTTGTGGTCGTTGGGAGACAGAGGAAGAGTGAGAGGGAGATGGAGGAAGAGAGAGAGAGAGAGCGGGAGATTGGAAACTTAACACAGCAAGTGAAACAAGATTACAAGTTCAAGCTCTTAAATTGGGAACAATGACAAAGACTAACACACTCATTAATCTCCGTCAATCTCACTCAAAATTTCAAATCATTCTCCAATTTGCTTAAGTAATGAAATGAAAGAACAAAAATCAAAGGAAAATAATATATATATAAAGAACTTTAGTACACTAGTAGATAGCGGTGAGTTTTAAACCTAATAAATGTGTCAGCAAAATAAGTGAACTCACAGTAGTCACAAAGTTTTCAAGGCGACATACCAGGTGGTTCCCAAGGGCGAGGGGTGAGTAGTGAAGATGAGCTTCGAGTACGAGAAGGCATGCGAGGAGGTGCCGGAGGCTGACACAGTGAAGGAGGTGACTGAACAAACCCTCAAGGAATTGGATGCTTATATATGCTCCTAAAGAACTAAGATGTAAGAACTAAGAAGAGGGGATTATGAGGTTTGAGGTCAAATGAATAAGTGATGCATCTAGGTTTTACGTAATGGGATGTTCGATGTTTGGAGTTCGACGGGGAGACAAACGGAGGGAGGCGAGGTCGAAGATAGTTGGGCCCCAAACTACAGAAAAAGCGAGTGTGGGATAAATCCCCTCGCTTTTTCAGAAAGCGAGTATTGCTGGACAAAAAAAGTCAAGACTCGTTTTTTGAAAAAGCGAGTGTGGGATAAATCCCCTCGCTTTTTCAGAAAGCGAGTCTTGAGATGACGAAAATCAGCATCTCAAGACTCACTTTTTGAAAAAGCGAGGGGGATAATCCCAGACTCGCTTATTCAAAAAACGAGTGGGTCATTTAGGGAAGAAAAAAAAAAGTAGGGCAGTTTGGGAAAAACTTTCAAAAAAGGGTCATTTTGGGAAAAAATTCAATATAGGTGTAAGGAATATGTGGTTGGCTAAAGTTTGAAAAAGTTACTTTTATAACTTGTTCACTATAGAGGCAAAAATTATATATAGGATAAGAAGCAATCTTATTGCACAATTATTTGCTATTAATGTTCAGTAATAAGTGACAGCTTTTTACTATTATGTAAGGAAGATTTTTTAAGTGTGTATATATTGTAGGAAATATATTCGTTTCTGTTGTATATAATTGGCTAAGTATTGAAAAAGAGTTATTTTTGTAACTTTTTTTAGAAGAGGCAAACGTTAGGGTAAGAAGTAATTTTGAACCGTTGATAGTTCTCTTGCTATATATACTAGTATTATACACGTGCGTTGCACGTGAAGAAAATGGGGAGGAGGGAATGAAAAGAACAAAAAAAAATCTAGTATTATACACGTGCATTGTACGTGGGGAAATTGTGGAGGGAGAATGAAAAGGATAAAAAAATAAAAATAAAAATCTACCAAGACGTGCGCTGCACGTGTTGACAAAATGACAAATACTTACAAATGACACAAAGCCTTTCTTCTATTATAATATTAGAGATGATAATAGAGGTTTCCTGAAGTTAGTTACAATATAAAGGCAAGAAAACATCATTTAAATAATGTCATTATTTAATAGAGGTTTCCTGAAGTTAGTTACAATATAAAGGCAAGAAAACATCATTTAAATAATGTCATTATTTCATTGAAAAAGTTAATGTCATAATTAGTCAATAAGTAAACACTCATTGTCGTAAAGTTCACTCTCTAATTTTAGTATTCTAAAATTTTGTTTTCTGATATAGAAGGGACGAAGCCAGAAACTTTTCACAAGGAAGACATAACTGATAATAAATTCATAAATTGTTCTATTGGTATAAGAAAAACAAATATTAGATATCATTCTGCATCAATCATCCATAAATTAAATATGGGAGTGTGGCCAAGTAATAAATTGTAGATTTGGAGGGAGTTGGATGTTATTTTGAATATAATAGGAATTTTGTAGAAATATTGAGGGACTGAAAGGGTAAAAAATAAAAAATGCAAAGGTTTTGCAGAAATTTTGTTAATTATGTAACTTTCCTTATTATCTTATTAATTCACAGAACATGTACTACACCATATCTATAATTAATTAACAGAACATTTACCAATTTCACTACCATTCTCTTCACTACCTTAGGTGGCATACTTCTATTTGAGAGTTTCCCCACTTCTCTATCTTTCCCTACCTATTGGAATGTGCCACCTAAGGTAGTGAAGAGAAATGTAGTGAAATTGGTAGTGGATGTAGCATTACTCTTTTATTATAATGGGAGAGATGGGGTTGTAAACAAATAAACAATTTTTTATCATTTCTTAGTGTGTGTGTCAACACGTATAGCACACGTGTTGGTAGGTTTTTTTTTTTGTCCTTTTCATTCCCCTCCTCATTTTTCCACGTGCAACACACGTATATAATACGTAGATTTTTTTTTGTCCTTTTCATCCCCCCTCTCCATTTTTTTCACGTGCACCGCACATGTATAATACATATTTTTTAAAAATACATTGCATGTGCATTGCACGTGCATTATACTAGTATGATTTAAGAAGAGCTTTCAAAGTTAAAGGAACACTAATTGAAACAAAACTTTTGTATTAATTTTTTGGCCATACCCCATAAAATCAAGGGCAAGATCGACTCTTTCATTCCCAAATATTTTTGCTAAGCTTCTCCATCCCAAATACCACAGCAATTTAGTGACAAAAGGGTTAGTGTTATGTTAGCTAACAACCACAAATTAATTAATTTCATTTATTTTTTCCCCTTTTGTGTAAGCAACATAGTAATACACATGCATGAGTACACACACAACCGCATATGGCGCAATCCTTGCTACATGCACTTCTTTTTCAAAGGCGAAAAACAAAAGGTTATAGCGACATGTTGAACCGCCTTGCTAGTTGTTGCAATACTTTCAAATAGAAAGCCAATGAGTCGCCATCAAAATCAAAAGAAGGCCATTTTCTCAACAAATAAAAGTTGATTTATAATCAAATAAAATTAAAAATACATTATCAGAAGACACCATTAATTGTTTCCAAGAGGGCTTAGTTAGTCAACCCAATTTTGCCGGTGACATTATTCCTTTCTTCAATCATCGGATGTATGTTCTTAGAACTGCAGATTAATATCCCAATCAAACAACATTTCATGCATGGACGGTGTTCTTGTTAGGACATTGAGGATCTTGTTGAGTCTTCGACACAATCAATATAAACCATCAAGCAAAACTAGATTACATCAACCACATAAAGCACATAGGAATTGTCCCGATTAGGACTTTCGCCTTAATCAGAAGGAGGACGAACCAAGATATTATTTCAATAAGAGAAGATACAAGAATGTTACAATTCTTACCACGACCCTCTAAGCCTAACTGAAACTTGTTTGTTGTTTACAATGGAAAAATCTCTCACCCTCTCAGATGAAGTACCATCTTCTTCTATTCGGCACTCAATAGATACATGTTGTTCTAGGAACCGTTATAATTGATTATATAGATCTAGAGAAAACCCTAGTTTGATACACTTGATATACTTGATACACTAACCACTCAATTACTACTAAAGAGATAACCCCGCATTGAGAGTCGTACAATCTGACTTGCAAACGAAGTTGGGCTTCTTGTTAGGAGTTTAAGGATCTTGTTAAGTCTTTGACACAATCAACACAAACCACCAAGCAAAACTAGATCACACCAATCACACAAAGCACACAAGAATTGTCCCGGTTGGGGCTTTCGCCTTAATCCGGGGGAGAAAAAACCGAAATATTATTTCAACTAGAGAAGATACAAGAATATTACAATTCTCACCACGAACCTCTCTCAAGCCTAATGGAACTTGATGCTGCTTACAATGAAGAAACTCTCTAACCCTTTCTATGAAGTACTCTCTTCTTCTATTCGGCACTCAATAGAATCATATGGATTTATGAGTCATTACAATTGTGTATATAGATCTAGAGACAAACCTTAAGTTGATATCTTGTTATAATAGCCATCAGATTACATAAGAGATAACTCTACGATAGGAGCCACACGATCTAACTTAAAAAGCAAGTTGGGCTTCTCACGAATCAGCCAGACTCAAGCCTGAAACCCATTAGCGCCGCAAACGGTCGACCACACATAGGTTGCAGTCGACCGCAACTCCCACTATTGCTGCCAACTGCTTCTTCTTGCCTCCACTCCGTCTCCAATCGTCTCGATCCCTCCATCGTCTTATCGCCTTCTTATCCAACAATGTATGCAAGACATAAACCCAACACTTCTCACGAATCAGTCAACCCCGACCCAAATAACCCATCAGCGCCTCATACGGTCGACTGACCCCAAGGTGCGATCGACTGTCCCCCTCACGGGAAAACTGTTGGGGTTACGTCTTGCATACTATGTTGGATAAGAAGACGATGATACGATGGAGAAATCGAGACGATCGGAGACGGGATGGAAGCAAGGAAAACAGTCAGCAGCAGCAGTAAGTGGAGTTGCGGTCGACCGCACTTGGGGTCGGTCGATCGCTCCGACTACACAGAGTTCCCGAGAGGGGGTCGGTCGAAAGACCTTGTGGTGCGGTCGACCAAACACGACGCTGATAGATTATTTAGGTCGGGTCTTGGTGATTGTGAGAAGCCTAACTTGCTTTTCAAGTAAGATCTTACGGCTCTTATGGTAGGGTTATCTCTTCAGGAATATCTAGTGGCTATTGTATCAAGATATCAAACTAGGTTTTCTCTAGATCTTTATATATTGTTGTTATTGACCTCCATGAAGATTGAATGATTCTCTAATGTAAACAACTTGCTCTTGCTAGTGAGGCTTGGGAGAGAGTCATGGTGAGAGTTGTAATATTCGTGTATCTTCTCTAGTTGAATAACATCTTGGGTTACTTCTCCCCCGGATTAAGGCGAAAGCCCCAACCCGGACAAATTTTTGTGTGCTTTGGTGTGTTTGGTATGATCTCATATGTGCTTCGTAGTTTGTGTTGACTACATTGAATAACTCAACAAGATCCTAAGAGGGGTTTTTGGTAGAAATACCTAACAATTGGTATGAGAGCTTCGGGTTCAAGGGTTTGTTCTAGTTCCTTGGAGATGATGACAGATCAGATCACGAAGATCAAGCGGTTCAAAGGCAAGATCAACTTTGATCTCTTGAAGGTGGACATGCATGAAGCATCGGTTCAACAGGACTTGGATCTAGTCCTTGAAAGAGATAAAAGGAGACCAATCGACACAAAGCAGGAGAATTGGGAGGAGATTTATTCAGAAGCCTTGGGTTTAATTCGGTTGTCATCGACGAACGAAGTCAGGTATAGGAGAAGCACGGCGATTCTTTGGGCAAGATTCAGAACTAACTATTCGGGATCGTCATCACAGGGTTGGATGTACCAGCGAAGAAAGTTGTGGGATTTCTCAATGAAGGAAAGTATCGCTCTTCGAGATCATGTAGTGGAGTTCAATATGAAGTTATCTGAACTGAGGGCATTCAATGCAGATAATCTAAAGGTTTCTAACTCGATATATTCACCCCCAAATCTGTCTAACATGATAACCGTGCTAGATGAGAAATCTAACAAGGAGAAGTTTTTCATAGCAGGTATGATCAAGGGGTTTGAGGAGGATGCACTTAGGAAGGAGAGTCAGAATTCGGCGTCAACTTCTGTGAGTTGCTTGGAGGTGGATTGTACTTTGATTTGGAAGGAAAAGTGTATGTAGGAGTAAGGTTCGTGGCCACCAGTGCAAAAAGATTGAGCATTACATGAGAGACTGTTGAAAACGGTTTAGTCTGTAACATCCCGTAATTTCTAAAGACATATATATATATATATATATATCTGTGTGTGTGTGTGTGTGTGGAGAGTGGCAATATAGTAATTCAATTGAAATAGTGGAATAAGGGGGGCCCACGGAGAGAGAAAGAAAACAACATGAGAGCTGTGTTTCTCTGCAGGCCCGCCATATGAGAAGAGTAACAAGGAGAGGCAGGGTTCTGCCTTTGCTGACATGGCAATAGGGCCACCATTTGAGATGGCTTGCTGTACACGGACGAGAAGTAGAGAGAGGTAAGTTAATATAGTCCTATATCGGGAATACACAAGAATAATATAATAATAAATAATATAGCATATGATCAAGAGTCACCAATCTGGTTAACCACCTTTTGAGATGCAGCCTGTGGTGGGCAGTTGTACTATACTATAAATAATTTGTGTGATAAATTGTAAAAATTGTCTGAGTCTGGGGCAGGGGCATTACAAATGGTATCAGAGCCGACTTTCGATACCGAATGTGGAGCATGTCTATATAGTCGGGCGGTAGATTTCGGGACTATAGACCCAGTTGGGCGGTGGATTCCGGGACTGTGGTAAGCCCTCAATTAAATCCGGGACTGTGATTGATCGGGCGGTGGATTCCGGGACTGTGGTAAGCCCTCAATTAAATCCGGGACTGTGATTAATCGGGCGGTGGATTCCGGAATCATAATTAGTCAGGCGGATAAGAGGACAGCTGAATTAAATTCGGGACTATGATTGATCAGGCGGTGGATTTCGGGATCATGATTAGTCGGGCGGATAATAGAGCAGATTCTTCACATCGGCTAGAAAGTAGATCCTGCACTAGATTTTGCATGCCCCGTGCTCAGCGAGGACGCTGATTTCTAAAGGGAGGGTGTATATAACATCCCGTAATTTCTAAAGGCATATATATAGAGAGAGTGTGTGTGTGTGTGTGGCAGTATGGTAATTCAATTGAAATAGTGGAATAAGGGGGCGCCCACAGAGAGAGAAAGAAAATAGCATGAGAGTTGTGTTTCTCTGCGAAGACATCATGATGACGTCACCATGTGGGGGCCCGCCATATGAGAAGAGTAACAGGGTGAGGCAGGGTTTTGCCTTTGCTGACGTGGCAGTAGGGCCACCATTTGTGATGGCTTGCTGTACACAGAAGAGAAGTAGAGAGAGGTAAGTTAATATAGTCTCATATCGGGAATACACAAGAATAATATAATAATAAATAATATAGCTTATGATCAAGAGTCACCAATTAGGTTAACTACCTTTCGAGAGGCAGCCTATGGTGGGCAGTTGTACTATACTATAAATAATTTGTCTGATAAATTGTAAAAAATTTTGAGTCTGGGGCAAGGGCGTCACAGAGTCAGAGGGGTGCCAAATTTAGTGTCGCTGAATCAGGTAATGGCTTAAACAGTGCTTTTGTTTCAAGTTCCTTAGATATGAATTCTGGTTGTTCTTTTGATTCGGTTAGTTCTTCTCAAGTTTTCTCCGAGAGGGAGATGGTTTCTACTTACAAATTTGCATCATGTCATCGTATGAGAATCAAGGTTGATAAGATTTGTGAAGTAATGTTTTCTACTTACAAGTTTGTCTCATGTCGTTGTGTGGGAACGAAGATTGACAAGACTTGTGAAGTAAGAGGTGAGAAAACAAATGAGTCGAAGATGACAGACGAAAGGAGAGACACACTAGAGGAGGGCATGTATATTCCTTTGATGAGGCGGAGCGGACTGCAGGTACACAGATTCAGGTGGAGTTCGTTCAGTTTGGGAAAGTTATCGTGAGGTGATGCAGGGTGGGGGGGATTGAGCAGGGTCAGCACAACCTTTATCAGCTTTGGAGGAACAGAAAAACTTGTGCAAGTGTTTCGAAGCCCATTGTTCCTAAAGCACCATCTAGTATTCCGTCACTAGAATCATCCGAGCGAGACTGCGACGTTCGAATATCGTTGGAAGGTGGAGAGAACCTTAAGGTATGTGGAGTTCGTGTGGAGGGTGGCACCTCCATGATTACATCTACTGGGGTGTGCCCTTGAGGGGGGCATACAGCGGGATAAAAACAAGTGGAGATAGATTCAACTAGCAGAGGAAGCCATTGAAATGAGTTGTTTGTAAGAAGAGAAGGAAAAGAGTCTAGAAGTATTTAAATCACACAAGTGTGGATTCATGAGTATGCAATTCAAGGTGAAGATTGCTGGGTTTATGTCTTGCATACTATGTTGGATAAGAAGATGATGAGACAATGGAGGAATTGAGATGATCGGAGATGGAGTCGAAGTAAGGGAAACAGTCAGCAACAGCAGCTGGTGGAGTTGCGGTCGACCGCGCTTGGAGTCGGTCGACCGACCTTGTGGTGCGGTCGTCCGAACGCGACGCTGATGGATTATTTGGGTCGGGTCTAGGTGATTCATAAGAAGCCCAACTTGCTCTTCAAGTCAGATCTTACGGCTCTTATTGTAGAGTTATCTCTTCAGGAATATCCAATGGCTATTGTATCAAGATATCAAACTAGGTTTTCTCTACATCTCTATATATAGTTGTTATTGGCCTCCATTGAGAGCCAAGAGTGAGAGCACTTCATTGAAGGAGAGATTGAGTGATTTTCTAATTGTAAACAACTTGTTCTTGTTGGTGAGGCTTGAGAGAGTGTTGTGGTGAGAATTGTAATATTCATGTATCTTCTTTAGTTGAATAACATCTTGGATTTCTTCTCTCCCAGATTAAGGCGAAAGTCCCAACTGGGACAAATTTGTGTGTGCTTTGGTGTGTTTGGTATGATCTCATATGTGCTTGGTAGTTTGTATTGACTGCATCGAATAATTCAACAAGATCCTAAGAGGTGTTTTCGGTAGAAATCCCTAACAAAAACACCCTGTACAGTCGGACGTTTGACCAACCCATTGTACAGTCGACCGCAACCTGCTCCAGTTGATGTTGCTGACTGTTTCGATCATTCTCATCGCTTCATCGTTTTTTTTATCGAACATGTGCATACAAGACATATAAAACCCGACAATTCTCTTTTTTCTATAAAAGTGTGTTACATTAGATCCCCATTGTGCAACTCAAGTCAAATGTGTTGTTTCCCATATGCAGTGCACTACTAAACACAGAGAGAGGTAGAGAACAGTAGTCGAATATGACTGAGGTAACGGTAAAGTACAATGAATTTGTTTTGCTTTTTTAAGCGTACTATCAGTAGTGTGATTCAATTAAATATATTTGCCTCTGCTCTATAGCTTGCTCTATCCCCTACGCAGTCACAGCTCTGCAGTCATTGACAGGCGCGCAAGCTAAAATGGATAGCTGTTACCCGTGAATTCCCCTACCGTTGGATCTGTGCTTGGCACATTAACACTCTGCCACTGGTGGGACTCGATTGGAATTAAGTATCTACTGCAACCATATCCATCCATTAATTGGATTGGACGATGGAAGAGGTTTGATATCCATCCCATATGCCATTTTTTCCTTGTCTACTGCTCTCTGTGGAGGCCAATAACAACATATGCGATATCTACTGCTCTACCTTTCTCTAGGCATATGTTGTTGTCATAGTATATTGTCTAGGTTTTCTCTAGATCTCTATCCCATGTGCCATTTTTTGTTTTTGTTTTCGTATTTTTTTGGCAAACTGAAAATAGGTAATCTAGTCAACTAACTACATGCACATATCTATCTTCCATTTTCAATTTCCATATGGTCCCTAACACAACATGCTTCCAAGTTTAGTTATGAAGGCTGCATATTTAATATATATTATGTTTTTATTACTCAATTTAAGAGAAGAACCTAATAACTTGTTTTAATTATGGTGGCTACCTAACAATTCCTATGTAGTATATTGTTTGGAAAACAATTAGAGCAAAAGTGAATGCTTTTTTTTTTGTTTATCCTAAATCAGTTTTAATTAGCCACCCTGGGGATTAATGCTTTAGTCATTGCATGACACCAACTAATGTGTGCTTTCCTTTCTATTCTGCCCAAGCTCCATGTCATTATATACACCAAAATCTTACAACTCTAAATAGTTGCATATAAAAGTGAACTACAAATTAAATAGGTCCCCAAACAGAATCTAGAGTACTGCTAGCTCTAAAGAAAGAATCTAGAGCTCCCAATTCCTCTTTATACTCCCAAGTCCCAACAATCCATTTAGGACTTCTTGGATCACATTAGATGCATATCTTGTAGTATAATGTCATGTGATATGGAGTTTTTGATGAGGACATCGATTCAAGACGATTCAGGCGTTTCTATCAGCGCAGGCGTCGTCTAGGACAGCTGCTTATTTAGTTTAGGAGTTTATTTCAGTACCATATTTGTTTCTGGCAATTATAGCCATATGTAATCTTTTTTTGTATTTTTTAGATTTTGAGAATATTTTGAGATTTGTATCAAGATGTATTTTGAGCCTATTTATAGGCCTTGAGATTAATGAGAAAGAATGTTATTCTTGATAAAAAAAATTGTGTTGAGCTTTTGCTCTTCCTCTCTCTCTCTTTGTGTGATACAAGTGAGATCCAAATAATTAGGGTTTGTGATAAATTCTAATACAATTCTAGAGTTAGTGATTAATTCTAATCTACCCCAAATTAAAAATCCCTCAAATACAAATCTCTAATCCTAATTTTCCAAATCCCTAACACAAAATCCTAATCCTTATTTCTACACCTGCCACCAAACTCCCTCTTCATCTTCATTAGCCGCACTCACTTCTTCTCCTTCCTTCTTCTTTTCCCGAAACCCAAACCTAAGCCCTAAACCCATTACCCCACTCCATCGCCAACCCCTCCTCTTTCACCTACTGCTCCTCCATCACCCCGACTTTATCATCGACCACCTACAACCCGCGCCATCATCCACGACCCCCACCTCCAGCCCCAGATCGCCGTCGTCCTCCCCCACAGTTTGCCCCTCCTTTCCCTCTTCCCCGTCGACCACCCCCTCTCACTTCCACCACAAAGCAACTCGCCCAAGCCGCCCCACCTCCACGCCTCCGTCCCTCCCCTTTCCTCTGTCGACATCCTAAGATCCAACCCCCCTTCACTGAACCCTTCCCAGGCCGACGCCAGCCCAGGTTCGCCGCGCCCTATTGCCCCTTCACTCTTGTTGTCGCCAGTGCTGGTTTGGATTGTGGCTGTCTCCTTCTTACTGTGGTTGCTGATTTATCGTGGTCTACCATTGCTGAGTTCTTAGTTGTTGTCCAACTCCGAGATCTACGTTGGTTTCATCGCATTCGGTAAACTCTTTTCATTATTAAATATTTGTATTCTACTGCCCTATTATCTATTATATTATCTGATTTGCCTGTCGTCTACAAAAATAATTGAGATTAAGTATTCCACATGCTTGAGTAAAGTACGAATCAATATTGAACCTATTACTTGCTAAAATACTTAGGGATTTTAATTATTGATTGTATAGTTGAATTATTAATTGGGATTGTTAAACGTAATTCAGTTTTTGAAAATCCATCAAACCAATTAATTGTTTAAAATTTTCAATTTTAATCCGCACCTACGTGTTGGTAAAATTAATCCATTAAAAATCTTGAAAATTCTCTATTTAAGGGTTAGTTTTACATCAGTTTTCTTCTTCAATTCCTATTTCTTCCATCGATATTTTTTTCGGAGACTAGGCCAAAACCTAATGCACGAGATTTTATTGAATCCCAAACTTCTTGGCCGCTTCTAATGTACTATGACAACAACACTTGCAATTCATATGAAGAGTTCAAGAGACATCTATAACAATGCGCGCATTCGCAGCTCATCAAGTTTTTTGATAAGCCGCAACTCTCCCAAATAACTATGACAGTATAACATGTTAACCGGAGAGTCCAATGAACATGATTCATTTTCTTAAATATTTCATTAGTATTTTGAGACTCATCTGCATATATATAAGCAGCATAACATTAGTAATACAACCTTAAATATATAATTATATTTATGCTGGATTCTCAGTACTGGAAATTCCTGAGTAGCAAAGATATATCTATAATAAGTGTAGTAGAACAACATGGCTACAAGAAGAAGGAATATGGAGTACACATGCATTGCCACCTTTATGGAATATTCATTCATTCTCTTTAACTAATTTTCCGGTCACTTGACCGAACTTATAACCTATTTTTTTCCTTGCATGCACCAACTCAAGCAAAAGCAGTGGCTGTGAGTTAAAGAGATGGGGACCAGCTTTCTCTAGTTTATTACAGTTGTTATTATAAAGACTATACTTAGATGGGATCTCCATCTCCTTCAGATTTTTTTTGAAAAAAAGTATATTGGCCACCTTGGACTAGTCCACACGATCAACCAAACGTGGCAGATCCTCTTCTTGTTCTTGGCCGACAAGAATCAACGTACTAGATTCCATCACAAGCGCATAGAGTTTGTATTAATTAATTAATTATGCATGGTACGTAGCTTAATTATGTACATGTGATGATATGGATTGTTGTTTATAACCATGCTTTAAGAGTATCTCATTAATGAACTCGGATGGTTTTCAAATATTGTTTTTTGCTTGTAGCTGGCAATGGTTTCATAGAGAGGAACTTCAGTGTGAGGGTAATCCAGTGAGAAAAACTCTGTTAAAAATCGGATGCATAAACAAATTAAAGATAAACATATAAACGATACGAAGAAAGATGAACGTACTACATATAAATTTTTCAGAAGCAAACTAATAATTAATTCTGCTTGGATACTTAAACTGCAAAGACCCTACACTGAAAAATTAGAGTTCAGTTAGTCATCATAAACGACCTTTAGTTTAAAAGTAATGCTACATCCACTACCAATTTCACTATATTTCTCTTTACTATCTTAGGTGGCACACTCCAATAGGCAGGGGAAGATATAGTAGATGGGGAAACTCTCCAATAGAAGTATGCCACCTAAGATAGTGAAGAAAATGGTAGTGAAATTGGTAGTGGCTGAAGCATTACTCTTAATTTAATTGCTACTTTAATTGTATATCTATTTTTTCCATTTTTTGGTAATGATGTAAGGTTTCATTGTTCCAAATTGTGGTGTTGGATGTAATTGAAATCTTTGTATAGTTAATTATTTTCTTTTTGGTAAATTTGAAGAAACTCTCCGTACTCTATGGTGGAGATAGATATATTGGGAGAGTGATCATGTGAGAATACACAAATTCTCACTACAAATTGGTGTGAACTTTTTATATAGTCATCACAATATATGAACAGTTCAAATTGTTTAGAATTATCAAATTAGTTCAAATATGTAAAATTAAGTATTTGAAATTCATTTGCCCATTGATCATGTCATTATAAAAATTATCAATATTCAGCCATACAATTTGTAACGCTTTAATGTATAGACATGTAAATCTCAAATGATTTGGTTTTCCATCCATTGACTGATTTAGCCGTGTAGATCACATTGAACGGTTCAGATTTTTTAATTTATATCTCAAAAAAAGTTCACGTACTCTAGTTCTTACTGGAGAAGTTTTCACGTGATCATAACCCCATATATATATATATATATATATATATATATATATATATATATATATATATATATATATATATATATATATATATATAAAATTAACAGTTGGTGCCACGGATATGTTAATAAAGTAAAATGCTAGATATACATGAGTTTTTATCCCAAACATATATTATAAATGTATTGGAACCTATTTCTCACTAAAAGATGATAAATGAGCCCTACAATTATCGATCCTAGCAATACGAAAAGTCAACATATCCGTGGCACCAACTGTCAATTATATATTCTATCCTAGCTTTATGTACTCCATTTATAATTATGGTTCTTTTTAATAAGAAACCAACTGACTGTTTGTTTAAGAGCTAAATTGGTCCACTAGGCAAAAAGAGTTTCAGTTCATTCTTTAAGACTTGGAAGCTTAAAAGAGAACTGAGACATTCTTCAGAGCCATTTTCTTTTTTTACGAATCCGGTACACATGAACCAACTGCTCACACATGAACCAACTGCTCGTTAACAATTCAGAACGCCCAAGCTAAAATTGAATATATAATATTGAAGTATATTTTCACTATATACATAATATTATTTATAATAGTATTGCGCGGACAACACATGTGTTACACGTACTATGAATATCAGAACATGAGTTGAGTCAGTACCCAAACCCAGTAGTTATTCTATACATACTCACTCTAGAGGTAGTAGTTTAGATATTCCAATTCAGATACATAAGGTATAATATCTCAAACACCTTAGTCTATTATATTAACCCTAATCTTTCTCTTATTGTTCCTCATAATACTTAACAGCTAATATCTGATGTACTCTTTAGTACTAATTCCTGCGATCTCTTCCCTAAAATACATTTGAACTTATGCTCTTAATCGGAGATAAAAGAAAGAAAAGAGAATGAAGTAGTGTGGATGTCCTATTTTCTTTATCACTTTTAGTTTTTTTTTTTAATAAATGGAAAAGACTCCAGCCTAAAAAATATATTAATAAATAAACCCGGCTGAAAATGTACAAACATAATAACAACCGGTTTACAAGATATAAAACTGAAAAGAAATGCAAAAGCATATACAAAATAGGTGATGGAAACGCCAACTACAAATTCGAACAACAAGGAACTAAAGCATATATACAGCAAAATGGAGAACTAAAACACCAAATATCACTTTTAGCCTTTTAGATTAGATTCTTTGCTTTTTTTTTTCCTCTCTCTTTCTTCTGTAATTTTTCCAAGTTTCCTTTGTGGGAGCTTTACAACCTATAATCAAACATGCACACACGGAAATTGTACTATCCACTCCACATTGGCAAGCATAAACTTTAGTTGGGTTGATCACCAACCAAACACTAACTTTTAAAGCTGGCTTTTTTCTGCCTTAAAATTAATACTTCATTCACAAGTATTGGATCCCAATCCATCATTAATTAAGAAGAAGAAGAAGAGGAGCAGGATTTTATGTAAGTGATTAGAGCATCTGTAGTCGTTTGAGGAGAAAATATGTATATATACATAAATGAAAATAGCAATCGAAGTTTTGCTGCAGTCGTCAAAAGCTATTTTTTAACTTTTTAGATTAAAATAATAAGAGACGGCACTTCATGTGCCGTCGGAGGGAAAAAAAAAATTTATAAAAAATTTAATTGGAGCGACGGCACTCGGAGGAATAAAAAACAAAAAAATTTAAAGCGGAAGGGAGGGACGGTACTCGAAGTGCCATCCGACATAGATGGAAAAAATTTGCCCTCGAAATGCAAATAAAAAATTAAAATATATATATATAAATTATAAAAACATTTCAGAAATTACGAAAAAATTACAAAAACATTTCAGAATTTACAAAAAAATTACAAAAATTACAAAACCATTTCAGAAATTGCAAAAACAAATACAAAATTGTAAAAAACGTCTGACGGCACACGAAGTACCGTCCGACATAGATGGAAAATTTTGCCCTCAAGGTGCAAATAAAAATTACAAAAAAATATAAAAAATTACAAAAAACATTTCAGAAATTACGAAAAAATTATAGAAATTTACAAAAACATTTCAGAATTTACAAAAATTCCAAAAAAATATATAAATTTGCAAAAAAATTCCGGACGGCACATGAAGTGTCGTCCGACAAAAGGGGGCCAAGGGACGGCACTTGAAGTGCCGTCCGAGGGTTTTTGCTATTTTTGGGAGTTTTTTAATTGAAAAAATTATTTTTTTCCAAACGACGGCACCGTCGGACGATAAAAAATTTAACTTTTTTTGTTGGACGGAACTTCGAGTGTCGTCTCTCATATATGAATAAATCTCAAATCTGTTCTCATTTATAGCAATCGAATGTAGCGAAATATGCATAATATGTATATTTGGCCAACGACTGCAGCGCCGTTTTGAGCCAAATATGCATATTATGCATATTTGACAAACGACTACAGATGCTCTTACTAAGAGCATTCACAATGGTGTTTCTCATATTTAAGAAAATGGCAAATATAGCAAATGGAGCGTATGTGTGCAGTTGTTGTTTGCTAAAACTTTCTCAAATTTTGAGAAAGATTTTTTTTTTTATCGGACGAAACAACAACATGTTGTTCCGTTCTAAAGGTATTTTTTAAATCCGTAATAAAATTAAATTATTATTAGTTATTAAATAATAATTAGTTAATTAATTATTGATTAAAATAATATTAATTACTTCCTAAAGTGAGATTAGTTGTTAATTAATGGATGAATTAGGTTGAAAGTGACATCTTGGTGGTCAAACGGGAACCCGGTGGTCAAACGGGAACCCGTTTGTCCATTTTTTAGATCGGACGGGACAACATGTCCCGTCGGATCAAAAAAAAAAATTGTTCAGACAGTACATATTGTACCTGATATGGCTAAAATTGGGGTTAAATCGAGACCGTCCAGATCGATCACGAATCCTGAAGCACGGGGGTAAAAGGATAATTTCACATACAGATGGATCCAAAACGGGTATTGGGCCTCCTTCTCACAGAACCAACCACCCGCGAATAGATCCACTTCAATTGGGTACGGGTCCCGACCCGATACAAGCCCAATCCACCAAGAAGAGAATCAGGCCACTGATTTGGTCAAATCAATAAACCTGATTAGCTCTCACCAGGGAATCAAGGCCTAACTTCCCAAAACAGAATAGGAGGATTTTTCTCCTATTTGTTAGGCAGGAAATTAGGCCCCAAATCGTTCCAAAGGCGACTATAAATACAACCCCTCTATCACCGAGACCAGGTTAATCACTCTTTCACCACTTAAGCTCTCTCTTAATCTTTTCCTGATTACTGACAAGAGCGTCGGAGGGTGCGTCGCCGGAATCAACCCCGGTGTTTCGCACTTCCTTGCAGGTTGTGCAAGGAGCAAGGAGATCGAGTCAATCGTTCAGGTGTTTCCCGGACTCACAAATTCTATCTGTTTACCCCCACACCGAAATCAGCGGTAACAGATTGGCGCCGTCTGTGGGAAATCACCACATGAACGACCTCAGCTTCTCCTTCATCGCCTCCCATCGCCATGCCTCCGAAGAAGAACAGATCCAAAGGATCCAACCGGGTGGCCAACCCCGCCGACCCTACGGAGGATACCCCCGTCAACCAAATTCCCCAATCTGGGCTTCCTCCGCCGACCCAACCGGTCCAGCCTCCTCATCCTCAGCAGCAACCCAACAATGGTCCCGCCGGTCTCAACGGCCAGAAGCTGAAGCAGCCCATCCAGGACCATGTCTCGGTCCATAACGGGTCCTCGGACTCGATGGCCTCCCATAACCCCGACCGGAACCGCCAGAAGGAGAATGACCTCCGCACGCACCTTGACGAGAGGCGGGCCCGAGCGGAGGCCTCCCGACAGCGTCAGGGCGAGCGGTCACCTCGTCGCCGAGACAGACAGAGATCTCCGTACCGGAGAGGCCGAGCGGCATCTCCCGAACACCGAAGGAGGAGGCCGCGTTCCCCCGAGGATCGGCATCGTACGAGGGACCGTGAGGTACCTATCAGCCGTGCCGAGTTCCTCCAGTTTCAGGAGACTGTACTGCAGGCCCTGAACGCCCGTGCCAACAACCAAAACCCCCCGAGGGTCCCAACACCCCCTCGGATTCCCAGTCCTCACCGCCGGTCACGAAGTCCTCTCCAGGCTCCCAGTCGTCAGCAACATTACAGTCCCCGCCGATCCGAGGGATACCGGCGCCGAAGTCCACGCTCTCCCTCTTATGATGAAGAGTCCGAAGGCTCATACGGTTACCGGCGAGGGGACGATGCCTTTGACCGCCGCCTCCATGAGGTGGAGAGGCGCATTGTCCGTATGGACCGAGAAGAGGAGTCCAGAGCAGGGACTGTTCGCCCAAACCGACCGCCCTTCTCTCGGACAATCATGGAAGCTCGCATACCGAGGGGTTTCAAACCTCCACAGTTTGAAACGTACTCAGGCGAGTCCGACCCAGTAGATCACGTCGAGAGTTTTAAGACTCTGATGCTGATCCACCAAGTCTCCGATGCCATACTCTGCAGGACTTTCCCGGCCACCCTTCGGGGTTCGGCTCGGGAATGGTATTCCAGGCTTGCCCCCGCCTCCATCTTTTCATTTGAGCAGTTTGAGACGCTGTTCATAACTCACTTTGTGAGCAGCCGACGGGCCGAGAAGACGAGTCTCTCCCTTCTGAACCTCCGACAGGAAAGGGGAGAGAAGCTGCGTGACTATGTGAAGAGGTTCACTGCAGAAGTCAGGTCGATCGCCTCCTTAGACCAATCCGTGGCAACAGTGGCGTTCCAGTCGAACGTCCTCAACTCCAACCTCCGCTCGTCCCTAGCAAAGAAGCCGCCTACCAACTTCGCCGACCTCCTACTGAGGTGCGAGAAATACATCCGAGCCGAGGAGGCCGAGTCCCTCCCGAACTTCGGAGGACCCTCCTCCGGCTCGAAGAGGAAGGCAACGGAGGAACAGGGGGCCAAGAAGACTATGAAGGACGGAGGCGGCCAGCGTCGTCCTCCCCCCAGGTTCGAGAAATTCACGCCCCTCACAACTAATGTCTCCACTATCCTCATGGAGGTAGAGAAGGAGGGGGTCCTCCCTCCAGCCCCGAGGATGCACAAACCGGCGAAGAGGAGGGACAAAGACAAGTGGTGTCGGTATCACCGGGACCACGGGCACGAGACGAATGACTGTCGGGCTTTGAGAGATGAGATCGAAGCCCTCATCCGAAGGGGGCAATTGGCGAAGTTCGTGAAGGCTAACGATCGGACAGATCGGAACTCTCCTCCCCCTCGGGGGGCTAACAAGCGGCGCGAAGTAACGCCTGAGTTCGAAGAAGAGAGGGTTCTGCACATGATCCACGGGGGTCCCATGGGCGGCAACTCTAATACGTCCCGGAAAGCCTTCGTCCGAGAGGTGAACTCGGTCCACAGTGCTCCTCCTCCCAAGGGCTTCGGTGTGCCCGTGTCCTTCTCCGACGCTGATCTCGAAGGAGTCCGAACCCCTCACT
The DNA here is from genome assembly GCA_017893485.1 of Hemerocallis citrina. Taxonomy (NCBI): domain Eukaryota; kingdom Viridiplantae; phylum Streptophyta; class Magnoliopsida; order Asparagales; family Asphodelaceae; genus Hemerocallis; species Hemerocallis citrina. Next base: position 12,985,611 of record CM030364.1, on the reverse strand, counting down.
GTGATGCCCTCGTCATCGACCTCCGCATGGCCAACTTCAAGGTGCAGAGGATTTTGGTTGACAACGGGAGTTCGGTCAACATTCTATTCCTCTCGGCCTTCCAGGGCCTCCAGCTGTCCCGAGACCGTCTCAAACCGGCCGGATACACTCTACACGGGTTCACGGGGGTCCCGGTAACCATCGAAGGGGTAATAACCCTCGACGTTACTGCGGGGAGCACCCCTACTACCCGGACCGAGCCCATGGACTTCATGGTCGTTGACGTCCCGGCAGCATACAATGTCATCCTCGGTCGCCCCGGCCTGGCCGCCCTTGAGGCCGTCCCATCAGCATACCATTTGAAGATGAAATTCCCCACTCGGTCGGGAGTAGGGGAAGTCAGGGGGAGCCAGGAAACAGCTCGGAAGTGCTACATGACTTCCACCGGGGGACCAGTGCTTTCGCTCGAGACCCTCGAGATCCCCGAGCCGAAGGCTCGCCCTACGTCCGAACCAGCGGACGAGTTAGAAGAAGTACTCTTCTCCGACGAGGATCCGAGCCGGAAATTCCTCGTCAGCAAGTCCTTACCGACCGTGCTATTCTCCGACCTTGTGAGATGCATCCGGGGTAACCGCGACCTATTTGCTTGGTCGGCCGCGGATATGCCCGGCATCTCCGAAGACTTGCTCGTCCACCGCCTAAGTGTCAAGCCGGGGTGCAAACCGGTTCAGCAGAAGAGGCGAAAGTTCGCTCCCGAGCGACAGCAGGCAATCAAGGAGGAAGTGAATAAGCTGTTGAAGGCCAAGTTCATCCAGGAGGTGAATTATCCCGAGTGGTTGTCGAATGTTGTGATGGTCAAGAAGTCCAACGGCTCGTGGAGGATATGCATCGACTTCACCGACCTCAACAAAGCGTGTCCGAAGGATCCCTTCCCTCTCCCGAACATCGACACCCTAATCGACGCCACCTCGGGCCATGAGCTCCTCAGCTTCATGGATGCCTTCTCGGGCTACAACCAAATCCGGATGTTCCCTCCGGACATCCCGAAGACCTCCTTCGTCACCGACCAAGGCCTCTACTGCTACCGAGTAATGCCGTTCGGTTTGAAGAACGCGGGAGCCACCTACCAGCGCCTCGTTAACAAGGTCTTTCAGCATCAGATCGGCCGAAATATGGAGGTGTACGTCGATGACATGCTCGTCAAGAGCATCCACGGTACCGACCATGTAGCCGACCTCCAAGAGGCGTTCGGCATGTTGAGGAAGTACAACATGCGGCTGAACCCGAACAAGTGTGCGTTCGGAGTCTCCTCTGGCAAGTTCCTCGGTTTCATGGTGAGCCAGCGGGGGATTGAAGCTAACCCCGAAAAGATCAAAGCCATATTAGACATGGCCCCGCCTCGGAACGTCAGAGAAGTGCAGAAGCTCACCGGTCGGCTCGCAGCCATCGGTCGGTTCCTCTCCAAGTCAGGGGAAAAGTGCCTTCCCTTCTTCAAGGCACTCCGAGGCGCTAAGGGATTTGAATGGGGCGAGGCACAGCAAGCGTCGTTCGACCAGTTGAAAGCCTATTTGGTGAACCCCCCTCTGCTCAGTAAGCCGGTCCCAGGCGAGCCTCTCTTTCTCTACTTGGCAGCCTCCGAGCAGTCCCTGAGCGCTGTCCTGGTCAGAGAAGAGGACCGGACCCAGAGGCCAATTTACTACGTGAGCAAGGTACTTCGGGATGCTGAGCTCCGTTATCCGGGGATAGAAAAGATAGCCTACGCCCTCGTCATGGCAGCAAGAAAGCTTCGGCCCTACTTCCAATCTCATTCAGTCATCGTCCTCACCGATCAACCGCTCAAGCAAGTCCTCCATAAACCCGAAACCTCGGGCCGGCTGATGAAGTGGTCGATAGAGCTGAGTCAGCACGACATCTCCTATCAACCTCGGACGGCAATTAAGGCGCAGGCCCTCGCCGACTTCATTGTAGAATCCACCATCCCCGAGGTCGGCCACGTCCCGAGCGGACCCCCCATTTGGACAGTCTTTGTGGACGGATCCTCTTGCAGTGAGGGAAGCGGCGCCGGCATCATCCTGAACGGCCCTGATGGCTTCGTCCTACAGTACGCGATCCGCATGAGCTTCAAAGCCTCGAACAACGAGGCGGAGTACGAGGCACTCATAGCCGGCCTCGGACTCGCGCGAAGCGCTGGGGCGCATCGTCTCCGGATTCACAGTGATTCCCAGCTGGTCGTGAACCAGGTCTTGGGCGAATATGAAGCTCGGGACGAGCGGATGGCGAAGTACCTCGCCAAGGTCCAGGATCTCATGGGTCGGTTCGAAGAAGCCATCATCCAGCGGGTCCCTCGGGAAGAAAATGCACAGGCCGATGCACTTTCCAAGTTGGCCTCGTCCTCTTTACAAGGACTCGAGCAGACCGTACTAATTGAAGTCCTCACTAAGCCGAGCATCGAAGATGAGGCACTAGGCTCGGCGGAGTCATTGCCAGTCATGCTGCAAGACAACTGGATGAAGCCACTGGTAGAATTTCTAAGGGATGGAGTTCTGCCCTCAGACCCCAAAGAAGCTCGCCAAGTTAGAACCCGAGCCGAGCGCTATGTCTTAATCGAGGGCATCCTATACAAGCGCTCTTTCTCCCAAATGGACGGCCGACCATATCTACGATGCCTCTCTCCGGAACAGGCCGAATATGCCCTACAGGAGCTTCATGAAGGGATCGGAGGGGCACACTCGGGATTTAGGTCCCTGGCCCGAAAAGCTCTGAATTATGGGTACTTCTGGCCGACACTTCTCCAAGACGCCGAGCGACACGTTCGGCAGTGCGGCTCCTGCCAGAGACACTCCAGCATCCGACGCCTCCCTCAAGCCAACCTCGCCTCCCTATCGAGCCCTATCCCCTTCGCGATGTGGGGAATGGACTTAGTAGGGCCTTTCCCTCCAGCTCCGGGTCAGCTCAAGTTTTTAGTCGTAGCTATCGACTACTTCTCGAAGTGGGTCGAGGCCGAGCCCCTCGCCACGATAACCGAGAACAAAGTGGTGCAGTTCTTCTGGAGGAACATTATATGCAGATTCGGCGTCCCGCGCATCCTCGTGACAGATAATGGGACCCAGTTCACTGGCTCAGCATTCCGAACCCTGTGCGACGACCTCGTCATCCAGCAGCGTTTCTCGTCCGTCTCGCACCCCCAGTCGAACGGACAAGCCGAGAACGCTAATAAGCAGATCCTTGCAGGGATCAAGAAGAGGTTGGACAAGTGCTCCAAAGGACAGTGGGTCGATCAACTCCCTAATGTGTTGTGGAACTACCGCACAAGCAAGCGGACGCCCACTGGAGAGTCCCCTTTCAGCCTTACTTATGGGGCCGAAGCCGTAATACCCCTCGAGGTCGGAATTCCTTCCCCTCGGCTCATCGCCTATGACGAAGCACAGAATGCCAGGGAACTCAGAGGAAACTTGGACCTGGTAGATGAACTGAGGGAAAGGGCATCGATTCGGCAGCAGAATTACAGAAGGAGAGTCGAGCTGGCCTACAACAAGAAAGTCCGACCCGCCAACCTTGAACAAGGAGACCTGGTGTTGAGAAAGCTAGCCATATCCCTCCCCAGTCAGAAGGGCAAGCTAGCCCCGAATTGGGAAGGGCCGTACCGGGTCGCAAAAGTTGTTCGGCCTGGAGCATATCGACTCGAGGACATGGATGGTAGAGAGCTCCCGAGGACCTGGAATGCCGATCACCTCCTGAAATACCAAGAGAGCGCCCCGGCGCCTCTCTAAGTAATCCGAGGTGTCGCGCCATTCCTCTCCTTTAACTTGTAACCTGTTCTATGAATCCCACTATGTAAAACGGTTCGCCGTCAAATATCAAATAAAGAAAGTTCCATTTTGTTTTTGAATTTGCCTGTTTTTCCTCCCCTCTTTACTATACCGATGGTTCGGAGTCCAACACTCGGCTCGACTTTACCTCCTCGGTTCGTCTCCGGACGAACCAGGGGTAGATCGCCGTTCGGAATTGCTCCCACAGCCGTTGAACTATACCGATGGTTCGGAGTCCAACACTCGGCTCGACTTTACCTCCTCGGTTCGTCTCCGGACGAACCAGGGGTAGATCGCCGTTCGGAATTGCTCCCACAGCCGTTGAACTACACCGATGGTTCGGAGTCCAACACTCGGCTCGATTTTACCTCCTCGGTTCGTCTCCGGACGAACCAGGGGTAGATCGCCGTTCGGAATTGCTCCCACAGCCATTGAACTACACCGATGGTTCGGAGTCCAACACTCGGCTCGACTTTACCTCCTCGGTTCGTCTCCGGACGAACCAGGGGTAGATCGCCGTTCGGAATTGCTCCCACAGCCGTTGAACTACACCGATGGTTCGGAGTCCAACACTCGGCTCGACTTTACCTCCTCGGTTCGTCTCCGGACGAACCAGGGGTAGATCGCCGTTCGGAATTGCTCCCACAGCCGTTGGACTATGCCTAAGGTCCGGAACACGCATCCAGACCACTCCTGACTGACAGCCGAAGGTCGAAGGCGGACATATCCGGTCGGCATCCGAGCAAGTGCCTTCCCGAGCTGGTAAACGGGGAAAACACACTTCCTCCTCAACTTTCGTGCCTGATCTTCATCAGGCGGCTCAGATCGTGCCACTCGCGCAAAACGACAAGATAACGTTTTCTTGGAAAACGAGCCACCTCGAGATCCGCGCCTACATTCAACGGCTCAGATCTCGCCACGGCGAAATAGCACTCTCGAGAACATCGCCGTGTCAGACCCACTAAGCGACAAATCGCCGTACCCCTGGGGATCCATTCGACTGAATAGACACACTCAGTTCAGATAGTTCGGCACGGCCAACACAGTTATAAACAAAGACAGACGTACAAAAGAACACCGAAAGGAGATTTTATTAAATATCGGCGTACAGTACAAAATAGGCCATTACAAAAGTGTCGGCAAACAAAACATACACCCCCCGACCCACTACACTTGTCTTTCATAAAAATGCATCCTCTCCATCTTGTTCGCCCTCCTCGGCAGACGGTTCCTCCGCCTCACCTCGAAGCTTCGCCATTTCCGCCCGCAGCTGTCCCATCTCCGAGAGCAAGTCGTCCCGTTCGGCGATGAGTTTCGACTGAATGTGCCGAATACTTTTGACCCGAAGAGCATTGCTGAATGCGGTCTGCGAGTCCTCGTCCTCCCCTACGGGGCTCAGCTCGACGATCTTGCTCTCCAAGCGTTGTGTTTCGGCCTCCCGGAGACTGAGAACCAACGAAAGATGATTCCACTCGCCCTCGGATCGGCGTAGCTTCAGATCGACACTCCTGGGGCTCAGAACCACCGTCCCAGAAGTCGCCTCGGATGCGGAGTCATCATTCGGACGCCCGGAGTCCGATCCATGGATCGCCGCGACAAGCTGAAAAATAGAAAAAACGAACAAAGCGGTTTCAATACAGTGTCGAAGACAAACACTTAAAAAGTTTTCCAAAATTTTTGCATTCAGACATAATTGTGTTACAGACGGTCGACCGACCCTACAACTAAGTTATTACAACGGCCAACAGAAAGGAAAAGTGACGTAATCAAGTCCTCTTCGGAAGGGGAATGCTTCGGTTTAGGGAAACGCGAGGACGACGAGGCCGACCCTCTGAGCTCGACCCTAAACCAACGAAGCGCGACCCCCCTTCACTGCTAGTCCTAACAGCCGCGCCGACCGATGCCCCGCTCGACGAGACAGCCGCGCTGCTCTGAGCGTCAGTCGAACTCCGCCTGGTCGTCAGCGGGCGCGTCGCGAGTTCATAAAACGTGATCCCCCTCTCATTTTCCTCGCGAGTGCACGACGTGCTACGAACATTAGCCCTCTCCGGCGCAGGTTTAAGCGACGCGATCTCCTCCTCCAGCTCGATAATCCGATCCCTCAGGACGACGTCCTTCGCCAATTTCTTTGATCGAGGGGCCTTCAACGACCCGGAGGCATTGGGACTATCAGTTGCAAGCCGCCGATAGTGGGTGACCTCGATCCCCCTATCTACTGTGATCCTCCTGAGCATGTCGACTTCGGCCAATAGTCTCTTACGCTCAGCCAAAGCCCCCTCCAGCTCGGAGGCCATCTTCTCCCTTTCCGCAGAGCGCTCTTTCTCCGATAGCTCCAAGTGTTGTACCTCATCCAAAAGGTCGTCATTCTTCTGCTCGGCGGCTTTAAGCTCCCCGCGAAGCCGCTCAACTTCCCCTTCGGAACCAGGACCCAGGGAGCGCTTCCGGAGTTGATGCAGCTCGCGACAGTTCCTCCTCAGGACTGCCCTGACCTCCTCCGCCTGGCCGAGCAGGAGAAACCGCCTCTGCCGGCTATCCGAGAGTTCACGCTTCAAGTTGGCCAATTCCTTCCGAAGGAAGACCAGCTCCGTGACCGGACCAAACACCACCTGAAAAGCGGAAATAAATCCGAGGCCCAACAGTTGGAGAAATTTACGCCCAAAACGCCCAAAACACACACTAAGTCCGAGGCTCAACACTTGGACAAATTTTTGGCCAAACAAAATACTTTTTCATTCAAAACAAGGGCGGTGGCCAGTCCGCGATAAGGCTTACAAAAAGAAAACAAAACCAAAAAGACTGAAAGTAGGAAGACAACCGAGTCAGGGGTCGACCTTTTTGCTGCTCGGATTCGCCGACCCCTCGGCCTTGCCGTCGCCGTCACCCTCGTCCCCGCCTTCGCTCCAGCTCTCCTCCTCGGAGAGTTCCTCCTCCTCGCCCCGGCTTCGGTCTCACCATCGCCTTCGGCGGGTTCTGTCTCACCATCGGGTCCGAGTAAACCCTCGGTGATCCCTTCTTCCCCCTCCACGGGCTCGTAAAAGTCATAGGAGGATGAGTCGAAGCCAGGGTTCTTCGCGGCTACATGGGTCAGGGCACGGCCGTAGGCGTCCAGCATATTCTGGATCATGTGCTGCGCGGCCTCCTCTTGCACGGCCTTCTTCACCTCCTTCACCTTCCTCAGGTGGTTGGCCTTGATCCTCTCGGCTCTCTTCCGAGCAGTCTCCCCTTCCGACCGAGCCTTGGCCAGCTCATCCTTCAGCCCGACGACCTCCTTCTCGGCTCCCGACCGAGCGCTGGCCAGCTCCTCCTTCAGCTCGGCCACCTCCTTCTCAAACCTGGCCGCCGTATCCTTCGACGATTGGATAGTGTCGGCCAGCTTCTTCTCCAGGTCCTCCGCTTCGGCGACTCTTTTCGTCGAAAGAAGCAGCTCGGACTCAAGCTGCTTCGCCACCCGAACGCGCTCCGTCCTCTCCTTCTCCTTCTCCTGATCCTTCCTCGCCATCTCCTCGACCAGCCAACTGAAGTGGCAGAGGGTCTGGAAGAGAACAACGCGTTAAAATCCGAGCCCAAGAACTTAGAAAAAAAAATCTCCATGAAAAATATGAATGAAGAAGGGTTCGACACACTCACCGACATAGTGCTCCGGGCCATCTGCATCACGTTGTCCCCTGCCATCCCGGCCCTCAGGGTCGCTCGGTCCTTCGGGGTCGGCAGGTGCCTCACTGCCTCCATGCAGATGTTCCCGTCGCCCAAAAAGCCGTCGACGTTCATCACCTGCCAATCAGGGACGAAGATCTGTTTATGACGCTCGGTCAAGATCTTCTCCGCGCCGGGGGTGAGTGGCGGAACCTGGAGGGACAGCGCATCGGCCACTCCGAACTCATTGCTCGACGGACCAGGAGCGTCCGCCTCCGGGGTAGGAGCAGTAGCACCCGGGGCCGAAGGATCGAGGTCCACGACCCCACCCTGCTCGGGGACCGCGACCTTTGCCGAAGGGACAAGAACCTCAACCTCTCCCTCCTTCAGGACCGCAACCTTCGGTTGATCGGCTGCCCTCACTACCGAGGCCTTCTTCGAAGCTCGGCTGTCCTGAGGCGCTGCCGACGGCCTCTTCTTCTTCTCCTGCTCGGACCTGCCCTTCGCCACCAGGGCCTTGTAATCGAGCTTCATGGTCTCTGCAAGAGTCGAACGAAAAAACTTAGAAAAATTGAATGCAAACTTTACGGAGAGAAGTATAAATACCAGAAGCGTACGAGGGTCGATCGGACTGAGACCCCCACGGAACAGATGCTCTTCGGTGATGTCCTTCCAGCTAAGCGTCGGCAGAGCAAGGATCTTCTTCTGGACCTCGGTCTCTGCAGCGTTCAGCGGAGCGTCCTTCTTTGTACGCTTGGGTAGTCCGTCCGCCCAAACTGTCGGTATCACCCATGGCGTCAGATTCCGAACGAGGAAGTATTTGTCCTTCCATTGTTTGATCGAGTCTGGATTCTCGATCAGTTTCACGCCCGGCCGGGGCGAAAGATAAAACCTCTTCTCGTCTTTCCTCGGCTGGACGGGTCGGAAGAGACTCCGAAAGAGGTACATGGTCGGCTTGGCGCCGATCTCTTGGCATCGGAGGAGGAACGCCACAACTTGCCTCCAGGTGTTCGGCATCAGTTGAGCGGGACTCAGACCATACCAAACCAGGACCTCAACCACGAACGGGTGGAGGGGAAAGCGAAGACCGGCAATGAGGGAGTCGACCGGAAAGACGCACATGTCCGGAGAGGACCCAGTGTTGGCTCGGAACCCCGGCCCAGGGAGGAGCAACGTGTACTCGAGAGGGATCCGGAAGCCCTCTCGGACCAGACGAAGGTCCCCTTCGGTAAGAGTCGAGATCTTGCGATCGACCTCGGATAGCTCCCTAGGCTCGTTCTCCTCCACCAGTTTAGCCGTACCTTGGGTGACCTTCTCCAAGATATCCTCAGTATAATCCCGGACTCCTCCCACGCTCGACACGGCAATGGGCTGCCGACCGAACTCCCCCGCTCTCTTCGGCGTCTCCACTATAGTAATTACGGCTTTGCCCTTTCGGGACTCCGCCGTGACTTCCTGGGGCACCTCGGCCACTCCGCCCTCCGCGTCCGGACGAACAACGTCCTGCTCGCTCGGCTCCACTACTCCTTTCTCTTTCTCCCCTCGGCCAACGGCTTGCTCCGAGGCGGGGGTCTCAACCGAAATCTTAACCATATTTTCCTAAAGAGAGAAGGGAGAGAGACTGACCTTGAATTGACAGCTACGGTCGGAAACTTCGCCGGAACTAGGAACGCTACCGCGACAGCTAGCGACACCACCAGGGAGCTAAAGACCTCGAAGCAAAGTAAATACGAAAGAGAGAGAGTAAAAGTGAAAAGTGAAGACTTGGTCAAAGGGGGGGTAAAGATTTATAGTGAAAATGAGGCGCCTCTTGGACTTCCAGAGTGACTTTTGGGCTACTCTCGAAGCATCTCGAAGGCCCACCACGAAGTCAACCAGCTCGGCAAGATGGGACGAGAATCCGAGCTGCGAGCAAAACCGAACGTGGCTGCAATAGAGTCCGCTCGGAATCCGTGCAAGTGCCTTCCCGAGCTGGTAAATGGGGAAAACTCCTTTCCCCCTCAACTTCTGCGCCTGATCTTCATCAAACGGTCCAGATCTCGCCGAGAGCACTAAACGACAAGATGGTGTTTTCTTGGAGAACGCGCCCCATCTCGAGATGCGTGTCAGCATCCGGCGGCTCAGATAGCGCCACGTCGCTCGGACGATCGGGACCTCGGACGCCTCGCCTATGCATAAAAGAACCTGGAAAATTTTTGATTATGTTTTAAGGCGCCGCCCTCGGCAGGCGCCCCCCGGGTCCCGTGCCTCGGTTGGTATAACCGAGACAACAGGCCCCGGTCAGAAGCAGATCGGCACTCCCCCATCTCTAACTCCCCCGGGCTGACCTCCGTCAAAAACCATCAGCCCGAGAAGGAAGACAGAGATGGGAGGGGACCCACCAACACTCAGAGGTCGAAAGAGACGCACCATCCCGAGCTAGTTGGTTGCAACTGGAAGGCTCGGCTTGTCGAAAGACTCTAACAGCAGCGCCTTCACAGTTGCAACAAACGGACTCAGATGGCCCGGAGATCGACATCTGACAGGGGTCGTCACTCTCCCACCAAGATCTCTGCCTACTTCAACACTCACTTCGGAGCAACCGAAGAAGGCAGAAGATCTTGGTGAGAGAACGGCGACCCGTCCTTCGAAAGAGGTCCGCGCCCCGGGTCCGGACCATGACCGTCGACGCTACTGTCTTGTTGCCCCCACCCCTCACACCCCTTCGGAGCAGGGAGGGATGGGGAAACAACAAGACAGCGGGGCGACCGCCCGTCCTTCCGGGGAGGCCCATCCCTCGGATCCGGACTACGGTCGTCGCCACTCTTGCCTTATTCTCCTCCGCTCCCGACACCCACTTAGGAACCGTCCGGAACGGGAGAAGAATAAGGTAAGAGAGCGACCGCCCGTCCTTCAGGGGAGGCCCATCCCTCGGATCCGGACTACGGTCGTCGCCACTCTTGCCTTATTCTCCTCCGCTCCCGACACCCACTTAGGAACCATCCGGAACGGGAGAAGAATAAGGTAAGAGAGCGACCACCCGTCCTTCGGAGATAACTCATCCCCCGAGTGCGGACTACGGTCGTCACCACTACTGCCTCGTTCCCCCTCGCTCCTGACATCCACTTTGGGGCCGTCAGGAACAAAGGGAAAACCAGGCAGAAGAGCAACCACCACTCCGAACTTCAAGAGAGAAGCTACCCAAGGCAGATGCCTCCGAGGTCTGGAACCCAATTTGGTTGTGACGAAAATGACAAAAGGGATGGGGTACTTATAGCCTGCCCCCTATAACCAGCCATTACTACCCTCGGAAATTGAAGCGCCGCGTTTTAATTGAGGGAATTATTGATCCCCGGAAGTCGGAACGCCACGCATTAATCAAAGGCGTTATTCTTAATGGCCTGGGGAAGGGGAACGCAGCACAAACCCCGAGCGCCATTAATACCCTCGGAAGCGAGATCGCCTCCGAACAGATAGCGCCACGAGATCGCCTTCGGTCGGCTGCCGAGCAGAGGCCTTCCCGAACTGGTAAATGGAGAAAAAAAGGCACCGAGCTATCTCAGCCGTCGGATCTCTCAGAAATTCACGCTCCCAATGGCGAGCGGCTCAGATTGCGCCACGTGCGCTAGAAGACAAGATAGCGTTTTCTTGGGAACCGTTCCCGTCTCGAGATGCGTGCCAACATCCAACGGCCCAGATTACGCCACGTCACTCAAGCCCTCGGTCGGCTGCCGAACCCCCATCCCTTCGGTCGGCTGCCGAGCAGAGGCCTTCCCGAACTGGTAAACGGAGAAAAACGCTGCCGAGCAGTAGCAACCGTCAGATCTTTCCGAAATTCGCGCCCTTCCGCGATCAGCGGCCCAGATCGAGCCACGACATAAATCGGTATTTAAATCATTTTTTATCTATTTAATTTGTTTTATTTGTTTAAAAATTGCGAGAAAATTATTAAAAATTCGGGAAAATTAGCCAAAAATTCTGGAGAGTAATTGAGATTTAGGGGGCACATTTTCGAACCCTTGAACGAACAATTATTGTCCAGAATGTACGGCTAGGGCCCCCGAATGATTAGCAAACGCGTCGCAAAGTTAAACAAATAGTCCGAAAAAAATAGATAAAAACTCTTGAATACCCGATGTCACCAGAGAACCGCCAGCGGCGTCAAAAGTCGCCTCACTACCCCCTTTCCAGATTCAAAATCCCACGTCTGGACTCCGATACAACTCCATCAGCCACTAAAACAGCTAAACTACTCCTCAAAGTCTGATCACACTCAGTCCTTAGGAGTGGGGGGCTCGTGATATGGCTAAAATTGGGGTTAAATCGAGACCGTCCAGATCGATCACGAATCCTGAAGCACGGGGGTAAAAGGATAATTTCACATACAGATGGATCCAAAACGGGTATTGGGCCTCCTTCTCACAGAACCAACCACCCGCGAATAGATCCACTTCAATTGGGTACGGGTCCCGACCCGATACAAGCCCAATCCACCAAGAAGAGAATCAGGCCACTGATTTGGTCAAATCAATAAACCTGATTAGCTCTCACCAGGGAATCAAGGCCTAACTTCCCAAAACAGAATAGGAGGATTTTTCTCCTATTTGTTAGGCAGGAAATTAGGCCCCAAATCGTTCCAAAGGCGACTATAAATACAACCCCTCTACCACCGAGACCAGGTTAATCACTCTTTCACCACTTAAGCTCTCTCTTAATCTTTTCCTGATTACTGACAAGAGCGTCGGAGGGTGCGTCGCCGGAATCAACCCCGGTGTTTCGCACTTCCTTGCAGGTTGTGCAAGGAGCAAGGAGATCGAGTCAATCATTCAGGTGTTTCCCGGACTCACAAATTCTATCTGTTTACCCCCACACCGAAATCAGCGGTAACAGTACCGGCTGATCATTAAAAATATTATATAAAAAAAAAGTCAGACGAAATAACTTGTCTCGTCTGATCCTATTATATATATAAAAAAAACAATGGGTCCGTTCCCTATAATTTGAGAATCGCTAGTTCATTTCTCAAATACGAGAAGCAACTGTAGCGATTTTGTCAAAAGATGACAAATTAGCAAATGACTGCAGGCCATCGTTTCTTAATTTTTGAGAAAATGACAAATACAGCAAACGACTGTGGATGCTCTAAATCCCTATAATTTCAAAAGTGCACTCCTCGACCAACTAGCCATCTGAAACCGTATAAGGTTCCTCATCGAGCACTATCTAGAGGCAAGTCTCCTGCCAATATATATACAAGGTTTGTATACAGAAGAATTTGAGTAGATATCTTGCTTGACTGTTATTTTATATATCGATGCATTTAGCTGCTGCTTCCAGAAAACACTTGCGATATATGTGATTTTGAAAATGAGAATTATGAAAGAACTCCCAAAACAAGAAATCTACAAGATGACAGGGACAACAGCAACTTCAATTTCCACAAACAAATCATAATTGAGGTTGTACAACTTCATTCTCACCACTTGAGAGAGATGAGAGCCCCCTTCCCAAAACCTTTCCCCAACTCCAGTTCCTCTACCCCTCACCACAAAGCAAGTCGCCTGTCTCCATTGATGTCGAAACGAAGCAGAAGAGAAGGTGACGAGCATCAGCGGTTGGACGAGAGGAGAAGGTGGAGGAGCCCTATCAGAGAAGCCCGCAGGTCCTCTCCTCAGCCAAGAGTCAGGAGGGAGTGCACTGAGGACTTGAAGGGGCGATCTTCACGCCACGATCTCCGATGCGAAGTAGAGGAGATTCGGAAGCGGTCGAAGAGCTCGACTAGGTACGTCGATTCTCGTTCAGCTAACGAGGAGAGTAACAGGAAGCTTCGATCGTACGCTGAGGTCACTAGAGGCAATCCGATCGACGTCGACGAACATAGAGTTCGTTATCGATCTCCTTCCCCAGAGCGAGATCTTCGAAAGGCTGGAGAAGAGGATGATGAAGATTGGATCCTGGTAAAGTCTAGAAAGATGAAGAGGTCCATTAGAAGCAACAGCGAGTCGGAAAGCTCGCGTATTAACGGGAAGCAAAACTGCCACAAATGTGCTCGCCCCGGCCATTCCATTAGCAAGTGTACCTATGATTGGTTCTGCTACTTCTGTAGAAGCTCTGGCCATATTTCTACAGCTTGTCCAAAGCGTGTTATTGCAACTCCGTCCAACTCGACAGCGAATCTGGGAGCTCCGCCTACTGTTTCGGAAGGGAGCAAGACCCAAGAGAGTGTCGCCGGAGATCGTAGAGTTATCCAAGCTACAATCACTCCGACCCCCCTCATTGCTGAGTTCGAGAGGAGATTCAATAGAGGCATTGTTATTAAGGTTCAGACAGGGGTACCCACTGTTAACGACATCTCGGATTTTCTTCTTGCAGCGCTTACCTCAGTGACTGTTCCAATCTGGGTCATACAAGAGATCTCTCCGAATGTCTTCTACGCTCATTGCAACGATGAATCTCTAGCTCAAGAGACGATAAGGGTGAAGGGATTAGAAGGACGTGATTCTCAGGGTTTAGAGTTCTTTGTCACGTTCAAATGGTGGACTCCAGATTATGGAGCTTTGAAGCCAGATAATTTCCCTCCGGTATGGATTAGATTATACAATTTTCCCTTCCACTGTTGGGTTCGTTCGGGTTTTCAAAATGTGGTTCGTCCGTTTGGTATGTTAATTGACATTGATAGGCAAACTTTGATGCTTTCGGCGAGGAAGTTTGCCAGAGTTAAGGCGGGCGTGGCTAACAAATCCGATATCCCTTCCAAGATCCTTGTGGATTTTGACAATGTCATCTATGAAGTCAGAGTTATTGTAGAAGTCCAGAAAAATGTTTCCTTTAGAGTTTCTTCTCTGGCAGAGAAGCATTCTTTCAAGGGTGGAGATTGGAGGCCAGAGGTGGAAGATGAAGGAGAGCGGTTGGATGTGGGGGATCTGATGTGTTAGGGCCCAGCGCTTGGAGAAGTCAAAGCGATTTCGAAATTTCAGAGGGATGAGCGCCATATTCGAAAATTTTCTACTCCTCGTAACCAGCAGCCGCTAGCTTCTCTTGATAATCCCGCAAGGCCAGATGGGAACAGGCCTTTATTGCGATGGGTCCCATCACCGATTTCCCCCTCTCATGGAGACAAGCTGGCAGATCGAAGAGACTGCTCCACTATAGAGGACGTGACACTACGCGGCGCAGGTTTTGAAAGGACTGATGTACTGGCAAAGAAGGATGGGTTGCTTTCATCGAATCCTCAAAAGCAAATGGGTATTCTGAAGGGGATAGAGCAAGGGGGCCCAGGTTTAGTCAACTCTTTGGGCCTGGTTAAGGAATCGTGGATGGGCTTTACTAATGCTGAGATCGAGCTATTTGTCAAAAATGCCGTTTGTGCCCTTATCCATTCGAGATGTCAGTTGACGGCTGGCATTGAGCCCATAGGATTAGGGTCGTCGTTGCCTCTCAGCGAGGGGGGTCCTGTGGGTATCATCTCGCCGATTGTCAACAAGCCGAGGTGCGGTTCGAGTCCTCTGCAGTCCCAGTTCGTCAACACTCAGCCCTCGTCAGACCCAGAATCAGGGAACGGTATCATTGGAGCGTTAGATGGGATTATAGAGGACAATATCGTTTCAGCAACAGAAACTGAAGGTGATGACAGGGATGTCAGAGGTAGTGTGGGTAGCTCTTCCATCAGAAAGATCACGGAATATCATAGGAAAGGTAAAAGACAGTTGGTAAGCACGGAGAGCCAGATCAACGATCTAGATGGATTATGCAAAAAAGGGAGCAAACAGCAGGAGGTTGGCACGGCTGGCGAAGGTACCTCCGTTTCTAATTGTTCTGTGCTTAATTCTTTATCTGATGAGTCGTTAATTTATTTCGCAAGTTTATATGGGTTAGATATGGGGGCTACTAGGGAGGCACAACTTAAGAACTTAGCTATAATTAGAGACGATACCAGAATAATTAGTAAGTGATTCCGACGGTTTTGTGGGGATCGGTCATTAGATGTTTTATCAGTTGATCAATGGTATACGTCTTCTGGAACGTTAGAGGGATGCGCCAAAGACTAAAAAAAAGAGCAATAGGAGTGACTCTTCACAAGATTCGCCCGGACATCTGTGGCCTTCAAGAAACTAAGATCGAAACTCCAACAGAGGAGGATTTCACTTCCCTGAGGGGGATGGCTGATTTCCACTGGAGATTCAAGCCGGCTAGGGGCTATTCAGGTGGGATAGCGATAGGAGCTAGGGCTTCGACTTTTGAGATTGTCGATGAATTCATCGGGAATTTCACGGTGACTATTAGAATTAGGCGAAGGAGTGACAATTGGATCCAAACGGTTTCGAGCGTCTACGGGCCGTACGATAGTAGACTCCGCACCGAGTTTTGGACGGAATTGAGTGTTATCAGGAATAAATGGGGTGGTGCCTGGATTGTAGACGGAGACTTTAATATCACTAGATTCCAAGATGAACATAGAGGAAGGGGTCACAGTCAGGCGGAGCAAGACTCCTTCAATGAGACGATAGATGTCCTAGATTTATTGGAGTTAGAGATGGCCGACAGGAAATTCACTTGGTCGAACATGCAGCGTTGTCCGACGTTGGCCAAGCTGGATCGAGTGTTGGTATCACACGATTGGGAGCTCGAGTTTCCCGTAGCTAAGGTCAAAACAGCACTTCGATACACCTCTGACCATCTCCCCCTGGTCATCGAGGGTGGGTTCAGCGAATGTAAGCAAATCTTCAGGTTCAAATTTGAGAGAGCTTGGACCTTGTGCGAAGAGATCCGTCAGATCATAGCCGAGTCCTGGAGCGTGCGCCCTAAGCAGACTTCGGCAGTCGGAATCTGGGTGGAAAAGACTAGGAGGCTAAGAAGGCAATTAAAGGTCTGGGCTAGAGAGAAAACGCGTGCCATCTCCATTCAAAGGGAAGAGCTACCAATTAGGATCGATAGCCTGGAAGCTCTTCAAGAAGAGAGAGATCTGGAGGAGGGGGAGAAAGACGAGCTAGCCACCAAAAGATTGGAGATGCAGCAGATAGCAAAGATGGAGGAAGTTTACTGGCAACAGAGAGCAAGGACACAATGGCTCAGAGAAGGAGATGCCAACACCAAATATTTTCACAAGATGGCTAATGTTGTGCAATCTAGATACCTAAATAAATAGAATAACTAGACACAAATTAAAAACCTCGCAAGTGTACGAATCGTTTGGAGAAGCGTAGTAATAGCAAGGGTCGATCCCACAGAGATTGTAGACTTTAACTTACTAATCAATAAAAAGAATAAGAATCATAAAGAGTTGTTGTAAAAGTCTAAAAGGATAAAAAGATCAAAACTAAATTAAGAAATGCTGAATCACAAATATTTATGAAATAGTTGGGTTTAGATCTCCACCAATAGTCAGTAATGCTAAGTTACCTTCTGAACTTCTTCTCATTACTCATGTTTGTTCTCTTCAAGGGCATGGTATCTACTCCTTAAAGTAATGTTTCCCTAAGCCAAGAATTAGGCATGGTATCTACTCTAATTCGTTTCTTTCATTAAGTATTTAGCATGGTATCTACTAAGTTGTACCTAAAGAAAACATAAGAATAGTGAAAACGAACAAACACTCAAGGTTCTAGAAATTGGTATCAGATCTAGATCCCTTAAGTTGATTAAAACAAGAACCCCTAAGGACTCCCTTGTTACAAGTCATGAACACGAGATACGGGTCGTTTCAATATGCTCATATAACAGATTCAAATAGATGGTAATGCAAACTTGAATTTCTCAAGTTCTGTACGTCAGTCGACTGGCTGTTACCTCAGTCGACTGCTCTCAGCGCTTCGAGAACAAGTTTGATTGTCATAAATCTATATCAATTCAATCAGATTCAATCAATAAGTAAAATAGAAGAATTCAGAAGAATATAGCACTACATAACTACGGCTTCAATCTACCCAACTATGAAATTAGTTCCTCATAATAATACTTTTATTAATCAACAAGTTCGAGTACATGATTAACATAAAAGAATTGAAAAGAGAAGGAATAAGCTGATGTAGTTCGGCTAGAATGATCGGCTGGCTGTCACACAGTCGATCGGCCGTTCCTTTCCTTATGCTTGTTCTCCTCTCCTCTTCTTCGATGCTGATAAAGTGCTCTTGTTGATGACTCTGGAACTCTGTGATTCGGTGATTCAGGATGCGTGGAAGTGTCCCCCGAATATTGCTTCTTGGTTGGTATTTATAGAACACGGCTAGAGAATTAGGGTTTGCACTTTTCTTTTTATAGAAAAGTCCTTTTTCTTTTATTTATTTCCTCTCTTGTTGCCCTGCGTATTATTTCTTTCTCTTTTCTTCTATTCTTCCTTTTCTGTTCTGATTTGGATTAGATTTGGACGAATCTTCAAATATCTTATCTTTTGACTCTGCCGCCTACCAGTCGACTTGTCTTCGAACCAGTCGGCTGTTCCGAGACTTCTGAAGATTTCATAATTGATCACACAAGTCGGCTGTTGACAATCAACTTCTCTGGGCAATCGCCTGTTGTAATGGACCAGTCGACTGATGATCTGCAATTTCCTGTGTATCATCATGAATCTACTTCGTTTCTCTGTTTTAGGCTGTTTCCTATGGAAAAGAGAAAATAAGAGTTAAATACCACATATAGAGCTTTTAAATGTCTAATTGCATTAAGATTATCGCTCCTAAATGTGAATAATATTGTGTTCATCAAATACCCCCAAACTTAGCTTTTGCTTGTCCTCAAGCAACAAGTGAATTTATGAACAAGGGAATACTAATAATGATAGACTCAACCACCAAGAATTCTTATTATGTGAGCATCAACATAGAAAACTATAAACAATTTCAGATAAAGTAAAATTAAACATACCCACTTTCTCTAGTGCAATTGTTTATTCATAACTCCAAACTCAACCACACTTGTCATGCAATTAATTATAGTTATAGTATGTAACTACTCAATCTGTGATTATCCCTTTTCTCTACTACAAACCGAGTAGCAAACTAGAGGGTTTTTTTTTGTTTTTTTTTTTTTTTTTTAGTTCCTTCTTTAAAGTTGTCACTTGCCTTTTTACGCGAATGCAAAACATTTGTGATGAATCCACCCGGTTACTCAGCAAGTCACAAACTCTAAAGTGCTTTGCATACTCATATTTCAAGTTGCCGTTTGACGTAAAGGTAAACATTGGTGATGAATACCCCTAGTTACTAAGCACCCAAAACATTGGAGTAGATTGATTTTATTCAGATATATATATATATATATATATATATATATATATATATATATATATATATATATATATATATACTTTATCACTCTATTTACTTAAACTCAATTTAGGACTAGATCTAAAGGGAATAATCACCAGAAAAAGCATCACATTTGTTTATTATGTATAATTGCATGACTCATATAATTTTGTAGGGAAATCTGAAACTCAACAATCCTAAAGTAAATAAGTATCCTTACTTTTACTTTATAATAAATTGTTTATCCTAAAAAAAAAATTCAAAAGACTTCAAATATAACTAACTAATACCCCCAAACTTAGATGGAACATTGTCCTCAATGTTCGCGCAAAGCTTAAAATATAGGCATGTGTTATCATCTAGTAAGAAGGAGAGACTAAAAATAAAAAGATGAATAACGACAAGAAAATGAAAGGAAAGTGTAAATACTCCCCTGAAAATTGGGTTGCCTCCCAATAAGCGCTGTGTTTTCTGTCTTCAGCTAGACTTGATGAGGTCATGCCATGTATTGAATGGTTTGAAGATTCACATCTTCCTCTTGCGGTTCTATGCTCATCTCTATGTATGGCTTCGCTCTATGCCCGTTCACCTTGAATGTTTGATTCTTCTCTTTGCTATGAACTTCCAATGCGCCATGTGGAAAGACTTTTGTAACAATGTATGGCCCATACCATCTTGACATAAGCTTGCCTGGAAAAAGTCTCAATCTTGAGTTGTATAGTAATACTTTCTGTCCTTCATAGAACTCCTTCCTTGCTAGTTGTTTGTCATGGTACAACTTAGTCCTTTCCTTGTACAACTTTGCATTTTCATATGCGTCGTGCCTCAACTCTTCAAGCTCATTTAGTTGCAATCTTCTTTTGGCACCTGCTTGTTTCATATCAAAATTGAACCTTTTAATGGCCCAATAAGCTTTGTGTTCCAACTCCACTGGTAGATGACAGGCTTTTCCAAAAACCAAACGGTATGGTGACATGCCGATAGGTGTTTTGTATGCTGTTCGGTAGGCTCATAATGCATCATTCAAGCGCAGCGACCAATCCTTCCTCCTTGTGTTGACTGTCTTTTCCAAAATGCTCTTGATTTCTCTGTTGCTGATCTCCACCTGCCCACTAGTTTGAGGATGATATGGGGTGCCCACTCTATGTGTAATACCATACTTCTTCATCAACGAAGCAAACGGAAAGTTATTGAAGTGGCTTCCTCCATCACTAATTATTGCTCGTGGTGTTCCAAACCTAGTGAAAATGTTCTCCTGCAAAAACTTGACAACAACTTTGTGATCATTAGTTTTTGAGGGGACAGCCTCGACCCATTTAGACACATAATCCACACCAACAAGAATATATAAATAATCAAATGAGTTAGGAAAGAGACCCATGAAGTCGATTCCCCAAACATCAAAAAGCTCGATTACTTGGATGTTTTGCAGTGGCATTTGATTTCTAGAAGAGATGTTGTCTGTTCTTTGGCATTTGTCACAAGTCCTGCAAAAAGAAAAAGCATCTTTGAATACTTTAGGCCAATAAAATCCAGATTGCAATACCTTGAGTGCTGTTCTTTTTGGTCCAAAATGTCCTCCACATGCGTATTGGTGGCAATGTTGTAGAATACTCATTTGTTCTTCTTCTGCCACACATCTTCTTATAATTTGATCAGGGCAAAATTTGAACAAGTAAGGATCATCCCAATAGTAGTGCTTGCATATAGCCACCAGTCTCTTTCTTTCCTGACTTGTCATACCTGGAGGGAAAACATGAGCAGTGAGATAATTTACAATATCTGCAAACCATGGAAAATTTGAACAGTGAGATACCAGTCGACCGGTCCTGTTACCAGTCGACTGTCCCGATGATATGTTTATTTCAAATAGATGTTCATCTGGGAAATTTTCATTAAGTGGGGGCACAATTCTCTCTTCCTCATGCAGTAGTCTGGACATGTGATCTGCAACAACATTGTCGCTTCCTTTTTTATCTCTAATCTCAAGATCGAATTCTTGAAGCAACAGCACCCATCTGATTAACCTAGGCTTAGCATCCTTTTTAGCAAACAAATATCTCAAGGCAGCATGGTCAGTAAAAACAATAACTTTAGAACCAATCAAATATGATCTAAACTTCTCTACAGCAAAAATAACAGCTAACATTTCTTTTTCAGTAGTGGAATAATTTAGCTGTGCATCGTTCAGAGTTCGAGAAGCATAGTAAATAACATGGGGTTTCTTATTGATTCTTTGACCTAAGACAGCTCCTAAGGCATAATCACTTGCATCACACATGAGCTCGAAAGGATGGCTTCAATCTGGTGCCATGACAATAGGTGCAAAACTGAGAAGATTTTTCAATGTAATAAAAGCATTTGTGCACTCTTCTGTCCATACAAACTCAACATCCTTAGTCAACAAGTCACAAAGGGGTTTGGAGATTTTTGAGAAATCTTTTATAAATCTTCTATAGAACCCTGCATGTCCAAGAAAACTCCTAACACTCTTGACTGTAGTGGGAGGGAGTAGTTTTGATATTATATCGATTTTCGCTTTGTCTACCTCTATGCCTCTTTTTGACACCACATGTCCCAACACAATACCTTGTTGTACCATGAAGTGGCACTTTTCCCAATTCAGCACTAAATTGCATTCTTCACATCTTTTAAGCACAAGCTGCAAATGGTTAAGGCATTCATCAAAACAAGATCCAAAAACGCTAAAATCATCCATAAATACCTCAATGAACCTTTCCACCATGTCTGAAAATATACTCATCATGCATCTTTGAAATGTTGCTGGTGCATTGCACAATCCAAAGGGCATCCTCCTGTATGCAAAAGTACCAAAAAGACATGTAAAAGTGGTTTTTTCTTGATCTTCTGGAGCAATAGCAATTTGATTATAGCCACTATAACCATCTAAAAAACAATAATGACTATATCATGCTAATCTTTCTAACATTTGATCAATAAAAGGAAGAGGGAAGTGATCTTTCCTGGTTTCGTTATTCAGTTTCCTATAATCAATGCAAACCCTCCAACCTGTAGTCACTCTAGTAGGGATAAGCTCATTTTCTTCATTCTTCACCACTGTGACTCCGCTTTTCTTAGGCACTACATGTATAGGACTTACCCATTTGCTATCTGAGATGGGGTAGATGATGCCTATATCTAGTAGCTTCAGAATCTCTGCTCTTACCACTTCTTTCATGTTTGGATTAAGCCTTCTTTGTGCTTCCCTGCTTGGTTTTGCGTTGTTTTCAAGGAGTATTTTATGCATGCATTTGGATGGACTTATTCCCTTGATGTCTGCTATGGTCCATCCTATTGCATTCTTGTGCTCTCGTAACACACTTAGCAGCTTATCTTCTTCCTGTGCACTTAAGTTTGCAGCAATTATCACTGGTAGCGTCTGGTTCTCACCCAAATATGCATGCTTCAAATGGTCGGGCAACTGCTTGAGCTCTATGTCTGGAAGTCTCTGTGCAGTCGACTCATCCTGTCCACCAGTCGACTTGTCCAGTACACCAGTCGACTTGTCCAGTCCACCAGTCGACTTGTGTGCAGAAACAAAAATGTCATCAGTCACCAATTTTTCAAACACAGGTGCAAACTTACCTGAGTATGACTTTGGAGTTTCAAGGTGATGTACTGTCTCTGCAATCCCCCAGTCATCGTACTCCTGTTCAACATTAGATAAAGTTAGAGATTGTGTAATTGTGGCTTGTAGTGGTTCAACGCTATGTACCTGAAATGTTTGATCAACAATCTCCTGAACCACATCAACATTATAGCATTCATGATCATTATGTGGTAATCTTAGTGTATCAAACATTTTGAATTCAACTTTCTCTCCATTTATTTTCATGAGTATAGTACCCTTTTTAACACAAATTTTTATATCAGCTGTACTCATAAAGGGCCTACCTAAAATGATTGGTAGAGACGATGGCATTGAAGAGTCCTCCATGTCTAACACAACAAAATCAGCAGGCAAAATGAAATCGTTTACCTGAACTAGGACATCTTCCAAAATACCTCTAGGTCTTTTGATACTGCGATCCGCCAACTGCAACGTGATGGATGTTTGGTGGAGTTCCCCCAATCCTAGCTTTTCATAGACGGTGTATGGGAGAAGATTGATGCTTGCCCCCAAGTCTAGTAATGCTTTCTCAAAGAAGTGCTCACCAATCCTGCAAGGAATGGTAAAACTACCTGGGTCTTTTAATTTGGAAGGTAATTTTCTTAATAAAACAGCACTCACTTCCTCTGTCAAGGCCACATCCTCCCTAACCTGAAATATTCTTTTGTGAGTACAACATTCTTTCAAAAATTTAGCATAAGAAGGAATTTGTTTAATAGCATCAAGTAGGGGGATATTAATTTCTACCTTTCTGAGAGTTTCAAAGATGTCAAATAAATGTTGTTCTTTCTTTTGCTTGACTAACCTTTGAGGGAATGGTGGGACAACTGTTCTTTCTTTTTCACTTACCTTGTTGGAACCCAAAACATTTGATGGTTGTGTTTCTGCTTCTTCGGTGGGTGCTCCAACCTTGTTGTCAATTGTCTTACCACTTCTGAGAGTTGTTACTGATTTGAACTGTTCTTGGCCTCCAGGGTTTGGTATGGTTTGTGAAGGAAGTTCCCTGCCTTTCGTTCGCTTAATTCTTTCGCAATTTGGCCAATCTGTGTTTCCAACTTCTGAATTGCTTGCCCTTGTTGGTTGGTTGTTTGATGTTGTTGTTGGAGTAATTGAAGAACTGTTGATTCAAAATCCAACTTCTTCTGTTCTTGAACTGGCCCACTTCCCATTTGGAAGTTCCGTGCATGTCCTTGTGTGAATTGAGTCCCTTGATTATTCTGATTATTGCTCCAAGAGAAGTTTGGATGGTTCCTCCACCCTGGATTGTATGTGTTCGAGAAAGGATTGTTCTTTTGTGGAAACACTCCTCGACCTACATAGTTTGCATGCTCCTGATCTGTGAAAGAAGACATGGGACATGTATCAGTGGTATGATCTACATGAGAACAAATTGCACAAATTTTGTTTGTTTGATTTTTAACTCCACCCATCATCGACATTGCATTAACAAGCATATCAATTTTCTTATTCATGTTTACCATTTCTAGTTGAATGTTATTGCTATTAGAAATTTCGTAAACTCCCTGTTTTTTGGAAGGGCCCCTCCTTGTTGAGAATTGTTGTGAATTCTCGCTGAGTTCTTCAAATAGTTCAATGGCCTCTTCACCGCTTTTCCTCATTAAGATCCCGTTGCAAGCTGAATCCACAATTGCCTTGTTAGTATCATTTAAACCTTCATAAAAAGCTTGTACCTGGTTATCTTTAGGCATGTTGTGTGTAGGACACTTGAGAAGTTTGTTCTTGAAATCTTTCCATGCTTCGAAAAATAAATCTCCATCCTTTTGTTGGAAGAGTTGAATCTCCCTTTTCAGCTGTTTGGTCTTTTGGGCCGGAAAGAATTCTTTCAAGAACTTTGTCGCCAATTGCTCCCATGAGTTTATTGATCCTGGTTCCAAAGAATTATACCATAGTTTAGCGTTAAGTTTTAAGGAAAAAGGAAACAAGATTAACCTGATTTGTTCAGGGGTAAGCCCTTGGACGCTCTGTGTCCTGCAAAGATCGTAGAAATCTTGTAGATGGAGATGAGGCTCTTCATCTGGCTTGCCGCTAAAGTGGGGAACCATACTAAGTAACTGAGGAGATAGATGCATGTTCCCTGTGACATTAGGTTGATACGCAATACAGGAAGGTTGCTCGATATTCTTAGGCGTGAATTTGTCCTGCATTGGCACTCGATTGGTTATTTCTTCCGCCATTATTGCTCGTGAATTGATTCTCTGTGCAGTCGACTGGTTTCGTGCAGCAGTCGACTGGTTGGTCGCAGTCAGTCGACCTAACCTGTGCAAAGTGCATTCTGTTTCTGCGTCAATTGGTAGTAGCTCTGGACGAAGTGATCTCCTTCCGTGCATCCACCAATATTCTCTAACCTAAAAGAAAAATACTTAGTAATAAAATTAAAAGAAAAATAAAAACTTTCTACTGATCTGTAAGTTAAAATACTAGACAATCCCCGGAAGCGGCGCCAAAAACTTGTTGTGCAATCTAGATACCTAAATAAATAGAATAACTAGACACAAATTAAAAACCTCGCAAGTGTACGAATCGTTTGGAGAAGCGTAGTAGTAGCAAGGGTCGATCCCACAGAGATTGTAGACTTTAACTTACTAATCAATAAAAAGAATAAGAATCATAAAGAGTTGTTGTAAAAGTCTAAAAGGATAAAAAGATCAAAACTAAATTAAGAAATGCTGAATCACAAATATTTATGAAATAGTTGGGTTTAGATCTCCACCAATAGTCAGTAATGCTAAGTTACCTTCTGAACTTCTTCTCATTACTCATGTTTGTTCTCTTTAAGGGCATGGTATCTACTCCTTAAAGTAATGTTTCCCTAAGCCAAGAATTAGGCATGGTATCTACTCTAATTCGTTTCTTTCATTAAGTATTTAGCATGGTATCTACTAAGTTGTACCTAAAGAAAACATAAGAATAGTGGAAATGAACAAATACTCAAGGTTCTAGAAATTGGTATCAGATCTAGATCCCTTAAGTTGATTAAACCAAGAACCCCTAAGGACTCCCTTGTTACAGGTCATGAACACGAGATACGGGTCGTCTCAATATGCTCATATAACAGATTCAGATAGATGGTAATGCAAACTTGAATTTCTCAAGTTCTGTACGTCAGTCGACTGGCTGTCACCTCAGTCGACTGCTCTCAGCGCTTCGAGAACAAGTTTGATTGTCATAAATCTATATCAATTCAATCAGATTCAATCAATAAGTAAAATAGAAGAATTCAGAAGAATATAGCACTACATAACTACGGCTTCAATCTACCCAACTATGAAATTAGTTCCTCATAATAATACTTTTATTAATCAACAAGTTCGAGTACATGATTAACATAAAAGAATTGAAAAGAGAAGGAATAAACTGATGTAGTTCGGCTAGAATGATCGGCTGGCTGTCACACAGTCGATCGGCCGTTCCTTTCCTTATGCTTGCTCTCCTCTCCTCTTCTTCGATGCTGATAAAGTGCTCTTGTTGATGACTCTGGAACTCTGTGATTCGGTGATTCAGGATGCGTGGAAGTGTCCCCCGAATATTGCTTCTTGGTTGGTATTTATAGAACACGGCTAGAGAATTAGGGTTTGCACTTTTCTTTTTATAGAAAAGTCCTTTTTCTTTTATTTATTTCCTCTCTTGTTGCCCTGCGTATTATTTCTTTCTCTTTTCTTCTATTCTTCCTTTTCTGTTCTGATTTGGATTAGATTTGGACGAATCTTCAAATATCTTATCTTTTGACTCTGCCGCCTACCAGTCGACTTGTCTTCGAACCAGTCGGCTGTTCCGAGACTTCTGAAGATTTCATAATTGATCACACAAGTCGGCTGTTGACAATCAACTTCTCTGGGCAATCGCCTGTTGTAATGGACCAGTCGACTGATGATCTGCAATTTCCTGTGTATCATCCTGAATCTGCTTCGTTTCTTTGTTTTAGGCTGTTTCCTATGGAAAAGAGAAAATAAGAGTTAAATACCACATATAGAGCTTTTAAATGTCTAATTGCATTAAGATTATCGCTCCTAAATGTGAATAATATTGTGTTCATCAGCTAACGGAAGACGCAGGCATAACCACATCACGGGCATTTCGGTTAACGGCTCTTGGACTGAAAATGAAGACATTGTCAAGGAACATCTGGACAGAGTTTATCATGACTTTTTAGGTCGCAATCCTGGAGGCAGATGCTCTCTGTCACAAGATATGTGGGGGTCCTCCGGACTAGAGGGAAGTGAGGGCATCGAAGGAAGTTTTGATGAATTAGAAGTTTTAGACGCGATTAAGAGTTTAGGCCAGGACAAGGCCCCAGGACCGGACGGAATGCCGATTTTTTTCTATTTAACTTATTGGAGTATTATCAAAGAGGATCTATTGAACATTTTCCACGAGGTCTACGCAGGGAGAGCCGACCTGGATCGGTTAAATTATGCTACTATTATCCTAGTGCCTAAGAAAAGTGAAGTAGTCTCTCAGGAAGATCTTAGACCGATTAGCCTGCTGAATGGGTCTTTTAAAATTATCACGAAAGTCTTGGCTCAGAGACTGGCCCCGCACCTCAACGAGGTTATCGCTCAATCGCAAAGCGGTTTCATTAGGGGCCGGGATATCATGGACAGCATTGCATCCGCCCACGAGATAGTTCATAGAGGTCACAGATCTAAAGCTGAAGGTTTCATACTTAATTTAGATTTTCAGAAAGCCTACGATTCGGTATCGTGGGACTGTATGGAGGAAGCACTGACCCTTAAAGGCTTTGGTACTAAATGGAGGTCCTGGATGAGCAAGTGTATCCGTGGGGGAAAATCGACTATACAGGTTAACGGATGGCAGGGAAAAGAGATCGTCTGTAAGAGGGGTCTGCGACAAGGGGATCCTCTGTCGTCTCTACTATTTGCCATCGTTGCAGATGGCCTGGCGGAAATGATTAGTAGAGCCAGGGTTAACAACACAATCAAAGGTATTCAGATTAAGGGCATAGATGAGCCTATGACGATTCTTCAATATGCCGATGACACAATTCTTTTTGGTAAAGCTACGATGGAAGAAGCTGGGGCCATCAGAGGGTTGTTGGCCTGTTTCCAAGGGTGGTCTGGTCTCAAAGTTAACTTGCTTAAAACTAGCATTATCCCGATGTCTGATCTCCCGGCTAATCTGATTAAGGAGATATCGGAGACGTTTGACTGCAAGATTAGTGGGTTTCCAATTAAATATTTGGGTACCCCAATTAGACCGGGCGCACTTTCGAGGGGGGATTGGAATCCTCTTATCGCAAAGATTCAAAAGAAGCTTTCGGGGTGGCAGAGTCGATTCCTCTCGCTTGGAGGAAGAATTATTCTGTTAAATTCGGTCATCAGTGCGATCTCGCTTTATCTTATGTCCATCTTTGAACTACCAAAGTGGGTCATCTATAGCATAGATAAGCTTAGAAGATGTTTTTTATGGAAAGGCTCGGACGAGGGGAACAAGGGATTCAACCTGGTTAATTGGGGTAGAGTGTGCAAGAGAAGGGAATTCGGGGGTCTGGGCATTATGAATCTACATGATATGAACAAAGTCCTGCTGAGCAAGTGGTGGTGGAAGATTACTAATAACCATAAAGGGTGGTGGAGCTACTCGTTTGCTCAGTTTCGGAAGCGCCGCAAATTTCGATTCGGAGGCAAAAGTCCGTCGGCGAAGGTTTCGCGCATGTGGAAAGGAATAGCTAAGCAAGGCGAGTTGTTTTATTCAAACACTAGATGTAAGGTGGGTAACGGTTTGAACACTAGGTTCTGGAAAGACAAGTGGTGCGGACAGACATCCTTTCTTAGCCAATTTCCAAAGGCAGCAGAAGCAGCTTCTAATTTAGATCTTCTAGTTGCAGACGTGCGGAAGAGGGGGAAACTTAGCTTTACAGTGTCCCATAATATCTCATCGGAGGGATTGTCTCAGTACGAAGCTTTGAACAGACTAATCCTTCAGGAAGAGGGCCTGGGAGACAGGTCAGAAGATGAGAGATGGTGGGATAGAGAGAACTCTAGACTCTTCTCGGTGTCATCCATGTATAAGTGGATCAACGATGGAGGAACGAGATGTCCAGTTCAAGCGGTCATTTGGGGAGCCCATGTCCCGTTCAGGGTCAAAGTGTTTTCCTGGTTGGTCTACAATAACGCTATACTTTCGAAAGTTAACCTTACGAAGAGAGGAATGCAGATTGATACGACTTGTGGGAGTTGCTCCTATGCAGAAGAAGACACCAATCACATTCTTTTCAGTTGTCCTAGAGCTTGTCTAACTTGGGAGATTGTTTGTAGGGGTTTCGGGTGTGGCCAGATTCCGAATTCCACTTCCGTTATTTGGGGTTCATTTAGAGAGACTTTTATTAAAATAGAAGATAGGAGGGCTTGGGATATTGCAATTGCAGCTTTAATTTGGAATTTGTGGCTAGAGAGAAATGATTTACTTTTTCGCAATGTTTCGTACAGATTTTCTCATTCAATGCATAAGATTTTCCTGTTTATTTATGATTGGGCAGGTGCACATGTAGCGGCGAAGAGAACCAGGATTACTGAAGGAGAGTAGTCGGGAGTTGATAGGTACCACCTCACAGTACCTACAGGGATGGGGGGGAGTTTTTACCGTTTTGAGGCACGGTCGTTTTTGGGGGTGGCTCTTCTAGTCCTACCCTATGGGTTTACTAGGGGAGTCTTTTTGTTCTAGCTGGAGATGGTTGCTGTGGTTTAGGCTGTTGTTGTTTTCTTTTGAACTCGAGTAGGCTCGGGTACTTTTGATGTAGCGTGATGCATGTGGCTCACGAGTTTAATTATGCTGTTTTTATTTCTGTTGTACTACTGTGTTTCGTTATAGCTTATTAATGGAACGATGACGGTCGTCATCTTTTATCAAAAAAAAAAAAAAAAAAAAAAAAAAACTTCATTCTCACCACGAAATATCTCTAATCTCTAATATTATAATGGAAGAGTTGGTCGTTGTTATTTGTAAACAACATATAAATTGTAGACATGCATTTCACATTCTAATCTCAATCATTTATTTTTAAGTAGGAGTTATATTAACCATTCATTCCAGACAAAAATTAAAATGGGGGTCCCATTTTTTTCTTTCCGACATCGACATAATTGTTGCAGAAAATCTCTTACTTTATTTTTGTTTTGAAAAATTAAAGTAATTGGATCAAAATAAAATTATAATCGAAGTAAATATTCGAATTTATATTCTTAGTATCATATATTTTTTTGCACTTGCACAGTTGTACTCTAAATTTGGTAAAAGTAATACTAATCAATAATCATACTACACTATTTATATTGTTATAATATTAGAGGCTATGAAATACGACTCAAATGAATAAATATACTTGTAACTTGTGTACATACTAGCTTCTTATTCAAAATTTTATCCAATGATCATACAGATCAAATAATAAGTATCGCTGTTAATTTTTAGCCTAAAGCTCATATTTTGAGCCTTTAAGAAGAGATGGAATAGATTTGGGGGTCCCAAATTTTTTTAAACTGGAGGGTCAAATAAAAATTTTGGTCTATATTAAGGGGTTTTACAAAATTTTTGGGGTCCCAAATGTCCCCCCTAATCTCTTACTCCCTCTCCCTGACTCAAGTTGTTAGTTACCATAATATCCTTAAAGTTCAAATTTATTTACGATATAATTATTTACAAAATTGTTACTCATATAAAATAAAAGTGTGTGTAGTTAGAGATAATTTGTAAATAGTATGTAATAAATAAAGGGAGATCTCAGGTTCGATTCGATGCCAGATTACGTATTATTATTTATTATAAAAATAAATTAATAATTACAACGTGCATTTCACGTGCAAATTACTAGTTGTTATATAACCCCTAGCTACTGCACACAATAAAACTCTATCAATTTTGTCGGTTGATTAATCCCTCTTAGATCTCCTTAAAATTTCTATTTCAACTTTACTTGAACTAGGAATCTCTTTCTTCATCTCACAAAATTTATCCTTTCAATTGATCATCTACATGTGAAAGACTTGTA
Organism: Hemerocallis citrina; assembly: GCA_017893485.1. NCBI lineage: Eukaryota > Viridiplantae > Streptophyta > Magnoliopsida > Asparagales > Asphodelaceae > Hemerocallis > Hemerocallis citrina. Next base: position 12,955,311 of record CM030364.1, on the reverse strand, counting down.
TACCTTCGCATTCATTACCTTAAAGACGTCACAACACTCATAAAAATCTCATCCACTATGATATCATAGGGTTAAACATGTGCAAGTCAGTCAATCAGGTCCAAAGCCAATTGATTGGCCCCTATTAATAAATATATAATTGCAAAAATCTCAATCCCTATCAAATAAATAAACTATCAACTCTTACTCCAACTTAAAAGTTTTGCCCTAGTTTTGTTGTGAAGAAAAGTTTTTCTCTAGTTGTATGATTTTTCACATGACATAGAGTAGCACATTACAAATTTAACGGGGCTACTCTCTCTATATATATACACGAGGGAGGATTCGAACATGAGACCTCCTTCATATTAGTTATGTACGTGTAATGTATGTATTGGTTGATTTATAAATTTACAAATGACACTAATTAAGGCCTTCTCCCATTATAATATTAGATTACTAGTAATAACATTATATATTAGATTATACATAGATAACCCTGTGCAATATATTGCACATAATTTCGAAATTTAACCATGTACAATATATTGCACATAATTATTAAAAAGTGAGAAAATAACAAAACTATTTTTTAAAAAAAATTCTCCAATAACATCTATACAAAATTCCACGTTTTTTTAGATTTGATTAAGGGATATGATAAAACTTTAAATTTTGGATTGAGAAAGAGTGGGGAAGTTACCTCCTAAATTTGCTCAAATTTTTTTTTTTTTGTTTAAAAAAAAATTTAAAAATTTTTGAACCAAAAATAGTTTGGCATAATATATTGTATAGAATAGATAAAATATCTTACTATCTTTAATGGGAAAGTAGTCAAACAAATAAATTTTTTAAAATATTTTTTGTCACGAAATTAGCACGTGTAACTCTAGCACTACTTATTAACACATGCATCGCACGTGCAAATCAAAAATTTTCCTTCAAAACTTTTTCACAATTACGTGTATCACCCGTTCAACTCTTAACTTTTTCAGACAAACATCACTTTGTCACCAAACAATCCCGTATGTTGCATATGCAAATCCAAATTTATTTCTTAACACGTGTATCACACGTGCAAATCAAAGTTATTCATTTTTTACTTTTTAAAAAAATTATGCGTACCCTTTCAACTTCAATTTCTTTTAAAAGAAAGGCATTCATCGAACGTGCTAATTACTATCGACTTACATTTATGGCACGTACAACTCAAACTCTTTATCAAAACGTGCATCTGCATGTGAAAATTACTAGTAGATATAATTTAATGCATATATTGACAGCGGATCCAATTATGGTTCCGGACCGAGTCAGTCGGGTATACTTTAGAGATACCCGATAATAATTTTTAAGGTGCAGGTGTAGGTGCAGGTCCAACCGTCCAAGTCCTCATCAGGTCCAATCTGATGGGATCCAGATCCGACCCGTTATTTTTAGTCGGGTCCAGCTTTCGGACCTAGAGCCTGGTCGGGTCCAATATAGGATCCGGGACCCTAAATATGACAATGCTAATTTATTGCTCATCATCCTTAATTTAATTGGCTAAATTTACAAAAAAAACACCAGTGAAATATTGGTCATTTAAAAAAACCCTACTGAATTTTTTATATTTACAAAATCTCACCCAACAATGTTTTTAATACAAATTTGTTTTAAAAAAATCCACTCACCCATACCTCACCCATGCCTCAAAAACGTAGTTCAGTAAGATTTTTTATAAATAAATAAAAAACAGTTGGATTTTTTAAAAATGGCCAATACTTCATTCATTGGAGTTTTTTTTTAAATTTAGCCAATTTAATTCTCCAATTTTAGATGAGTTGTCCATGCCATTCTCGTGCTCGTCAATTGGGCCAGGCTACATTTTCTTAGTGGACTTTGTCGTGGACTTTGGTATGGACTGACAGTGATTCTCTTGAATTACATTCTACGGCCCTATAGTTCCTGTACGGCTGTACTGCGTGCATCAATGCGATACCAATTATCATTCTCAATTTCTCACAAACAAACAAAACTCCCCAGCCCGTCCATCCACCCTCACTACAACCAATCCAACCGCCCCCCATAAATCCTCTTCTTCCCACCTCACTACAATTCAGGGAAGAGCGCGAGACTAAATGGTCCTGCATACTCTCATCAGTTCCTCCTCATATGAACTTGTATCGGACTGGGATTCTGACGGATGATTCTGAGAACTTCCTGATTCATCATCTGATTCTGGCACAGCCTGTTGCTGCTGCATTATAAAGCGAGGCATGTTCTTCAAGTATTCGAGCAAGCTTTCGGTAATTCCCCCTAATCCGATAGACGTGAAGAAATTGATGAAGACACTCAAAAGAATCTTGCATAATTGGATCATTCGGTTCATTAGGAAAGCGCACCCCAAGGTGCTCAGACACAGTTTTATCAATGCTAATTAAACTCATCTCTTGAACAGAACAATGGAGTTTAGTGGAATGAATTTGTATTGATTGTACCTGGAAAAGGATCTTAAGCAGTTTGATACCAGGAAATAAAGAAAGAATAAATACTACGAAGCAAACTTCAATGAGAAATCACTTTTTTTTTTCCAAAAAGTTCCCTTCTGCTCTTTCTATCTATACAGTGCCAGCTCATACATGCGTAAACCTGCAATCACAAATACAAGCACAATGTGCACCATTCTATTAAAAAAAAAACACAATGCCCACTTGCCCAGTCAATTTTCTTGCTTATTAAACTTTCGCACGAAGAAAGCTGACATCTAGCAAATTCATATTCATCAGAATGCTAGGCTGTAATAAATTTAGCATCTTAGTAAGCGGACAAGCAGCTACATAACTATATTACATAGTTTGGGAAATACACAAAAGAAGATGCAGAGAACACCCAACCCAACTTCCAGCTTTACCCATCATAAAAATTGTCCTCACCAGCAACTAACAACCGAAAAGAACTGGGATATCATTACTATGATCGGATATAAGGATCATTTTGAGCATGGAACTGTGAAAAAATACAAGTAGGCAGCAGCCATAATAAACCCTTCAGGGAAGAGAACAAGACTAAATCCTCTTCAGCAACCACATCAGCTCCTCTTCCTCCTCTTGCTGCGACTCCCCCTTCTTTCACTATCATCAGAACTCGAATCGGACTCAGATTCTGACGATGATTCCGATTCAGAGCTGGAACTACCTGAACTGGAAGAACTTCCTGATTCATCATCTGATTCTGGCACAGGCTGTTGCTGCTGCATAATGAGACGAGGCATGTTCTTCAAGTATTCACGCAAGCTTTCTGTGATACCCCCTAAACCAATTGAGGTGAAAAAATTGATTGAGAACCGAGTATTTTTTGGATTATCTTTGGGGAATATTGAATCAAACGCATCTTGCATGGTTGGATCATTCAACCGTTCATTAAGCAAGCGTATCCCAAGGTGCTCAGACAATTCCTGTATTCCAAATGCTAGTTAAATTCATATATGTTAAGACAAAATAATGGAATAGAATAAAAGGGATCCATATCAACTGTACCTGGAAAAGGATCTTAATAAAAATCCTAGATGATGAAGTTGTGTCCTCCTCAGTTAGGCGAATATAAGCTAGAACATGCCATGGTAATGCCATCGTACTCAGTAAGTGAGCAAAAAATTTGGCAACATTACGAAGTTTGTTTGTTTCAAGCCGGTGGATCATTGAGTATTGCTGCACAAAGCATTTTTCAAAATTTTCCTGGTGCACTTTGTTTATCATGCAAAACCGCTGCCCCAAGAGACCATAATAACGAAGATATGTTCTCTCTTGACTGCAGCACTCCAGTAGCATTATGCATAGTTCCATCTACAGGGAAAAGAAGTAGATATAAAAATGTAAAATGAATTTAGAGAATAATTACACGTAACACAAAGTGGAAGACAATATCAAAAATTTTTAATTTTATGAAACAGAACTTTTGCATACAATTTCATTATAGGTATATTTAAAAATTGCAAAAGCCTGTATTAACTTATTATGATGGAAGCAATACAACTAACCATAAACAAATGGGTATTATTCCAAATTCACACTCAGAAATTTCGGTGTTTCCAAAATCACCCCTCTATTCCTTTTTTTTTGAAATAAAAGATGGCATGAGAAATGCCATCCGGCTCTTATAAATAACCACCAAAAATACATCCACTTAACATCCAGAAGTACTATCAAAAGATACATCGAAGCAAATAAAACAACATCAAAAGAGTTGCATCAAAATAGTTACAAGTAGACTCAAACTACAAAAGAAATCGGAATCAAAAAGAGCCAATATAATAACAACCGACCCTAACCCGACAACAAGTCCAAGTCTACCCTCTGGCAGACCGAGCCTGATCAGTTGTTAACCCCCTCTTCAGGAAACAGTGGTCCCATTCGCGCTATCTTCCTCATACCTGGGATTTGCAACCAAGAAGTTGTAAGCGAAAAGATACGAAACATCATTTGCGGGAAATTAGAAAAATGATTACGGAAACATAAATCATTTCTATCTAGCCAAATGACCCACAAAGAAGCTGCTACAACACAGTCCCATTCTCTCAACTTATCCTTAGCTACCTCTGAACCTCTAAAATCTCCCCACAACTGGGAAATATACAAAGGAGCTCTACTGCATCCAAAACCAAAGAGGATAAAATCCCAAATACGTTTACTGACCCCACATTCCAAGAAAAGATGACCAATAGATTCATCTTGAAGGTTACATCTAGGACACAAAGCCGACGAGATGAGATCTTTCTTAAAAAGGTTAACTCTAGTTAAAATAGCTTCTTGCAGCACAAGCCACAAGAAGGCCTTAACTTTGTATGGAGCACTCGACTTCCAAATAATACGATTCCCCGAACTTCTCGTACCCCCATCACCGAGTACTTGATACATGAATTGAACTGTGAACTGTCCGTGGGAGACCAGTCTCCAACTCCTCTTATCTTGCATATTCAAGTTGATAGGACTCATAGTCTGTAGAAGAGATAGGAGGGGTGCACACAGAGTATCAACATTCACTACACTACTAACACTCAGAAAGATATGCCAACTGGAATTGACCCAATAGTCTGCAACCAAGGCAAATTTGTTACGTGCAAAAGTGAAAATCTTCGGGAATAGAGAGCTCATTGTATTCGGACCAACCCAAGAATCTAACCAAAATCGAGTATCTACTCCATTCCCTACCCTACTAGGAGCATTCGCATGAAAGATATCTCCCAATCTGTCAATCCATTTCCAAACCGGAGAGATACCTCGTCGATGCTGCCCCCCCCAAACCTGAACCGCCTACGCCCCCTATACCGAGCCCAAACAAAGCCTTGATCGGTAGAATAGCGCGAATGAATTTTCCACCACCACTTACACAAAAGTGCACGATTCATCAGTCGGAGGTTAATAATACCCAGCCCCCCAAAATCTTTGCTTCTACAGACCAAGCTCCATTTAACTAAAGGAAGGCCCCGACCATCCTCTCCACTCCCCTTCCATAAGAAATCTCTACGGATTTTATCGATTTTGTCGATAACCCATGAAGGGAACTCATAAATGGACATCCAATAGATAGGGACGTTCGAAAGAATTGCATTAATCAGGGTAATTCTACCACCTAATGACAGATGGTTTTTCTTCCAACCAGGCAGTCGCTTCAGAATACGCTCTAATAGATGATTCCAATCGTTACGAGTAAGCCTCCTAGGCCTCAACGGCACTTCCAAGTACTTAATGGGAAATTTACCCACTTTACAATCAAGAATGTTAGCCAGCAGAGCAGTAGAAACATCGTCGCATCTCCTAAGACCAATGAGATTGCTTTTCTCAAAATTAACTCTCAATCCGCTCCAAGCTTCATAAAACAGAAGGATGCCTTTAAAAATAAGGACTTCGTTGTTGTCATGATTCCCAAAAAGGAGCGTATCGTCTGCATATTGCAGAATAGGGATACCTCGAGAACCATCCAAACATCCAATACCCCGTTATAGCTGCTGCTCAGTACAGTGTAAAATCATTTCGGACAATACCTCTGCGACCAGAGTAAATAACAACGGAGATAACGGATCACCATGTCTAAGCCCTCTTCTGCAATGAATGAGATTAGAAGGTGTCCCATTGATTAACATAGAGGATTTACCGCCCATTAAGCACAGTTTAATCCACCCAATCCATCTGACCCCAAAGCCTCTCGATTGTAATACCTCTATAACATTGTCCCATTCCACAATATCATATGCTTTTTCAAAATCAAGTTTAAGCATGAACCCCTCTACTCTCTCTATGGCATTGAAAGATTGTCTCGTGTGCAGTGAAAATACTATCTAAGATACTCGCCCAAGGATAAAACCACTTTGAGCTGGGTGAATGATGGAATTCATCAATGGGTTCAATCTATTAGCCAAGACCTTAGTAATGATTTTGAACGATGAGTTCAGAAGGCTAATGGGCCTGAAGTTTCCAATCTCTCTAGCTGCAACGGATTTGGGAATCAAGACGATATTCGCGTAGTTAAGCCGCTCTATCTGAACCTGATTCTCGAACATTTCCTGAAAAATGTTGAAAAGATCCCCACTAATGATATCCCAGAAGGCTGAAAAAAAGAATATGGAGAACCCATCCGGGCCCGGCGCTTTGTCCTGACCCAAGTCTTTGACTGCACTCAAAATTTCCCCGATCGAAAAGGAAGACTCTAGTGCTTGTAAACCTAACCCATTTGGGCGAGACCAAAAGGACTCATTAAGCGAACAGTACTGATTTCTAGACACTCCTAGAAGGCCTCGGAAATGATTCTCTATATGGACACGAACGGGCTGAGGATCAGAAACCCACCTATTCCCCAACTGTAGACCAGCAATGAAGTTGGATCTACGCCGTCCGTTAGCAATCCTATGGAAATATGAAGTATTAGCGTCCCCATGAAGGAGCCAATTGTCGCGCAACCTTTGACGCCAATAATCCTCTTCAGCTTGGAAAATAATATCCAAATCGGCTCTATCCTTATGAAGTGAGCCTAATTCGTCTCTATGAAGCTTTCTTTCCTCTTGAATAATCTCCAAAGATTGGATACGATCCACAAATCGTTCCTTAGCCTCTTTAACTAACCTTCTCTTTTCCCCTGCCCAACGTCTAAGGACACCTCTAAGTCTACGAATCTTAGCATTCCAAATATCCACAGCATCCCTTTGAATGCCCTCTCTCCTTTGAAGTGGGGCATTCCAAGAACCGCTAACTAAAGGTCTCAAAGCCGGGTTCCTGATCCACGCGTTTTTAAAACGGAATGCTCTGGCCCTGCGGGCAGTAGACGGACTAGTCATAAGAATGAGAGGAGCGTGATCCGAGGTATGTCGACGAGCCACTTGCGCCGAAACCAGAGGGAATTTGTTTTCCCACTCCTCTGGGACAATGATACGATCCAATTTAGCAAGAATAGGAGAGTCTTGCATATTAGACCAAGTGAATTTCCGACCGGAAAACTGAATTTCCAGAAGCTCTAAGAGGTGGATAACTTCGTTAAAGTGAGCTCTTTCAGACGAACTGGGCCCCCTACCTAGATGTTCGTCAACGAAACGAGTACTATTGAAGTTCCCCCCCGATAATCCAAGCATCACCCCACCTGGAGTGAATCTCACAAATCTCTTCCCACATCCTAGATCTCTCAGAATCCTCGTTTGGTCCGTAGACCATAGAAAAGACTTGCAGGAAATCATCAATCTTGGATTTGAGTCTTACCGAGAGCGTAAAGTCTCCAATCTTGGCATCTAGATATTGGAAACGATCTACATCGTAGCCAACACTGATGCCACCCGACTGACCCACCGAAGGTTTGGAACAACATTCCCAATTTTCTCTGGAGATCAATGAATCTAGCAAACTCGACGATGGTTTCGTAAGCTTAGTCTCACAAAGTCCTATAACTAATAAAGGATGATAGGACAATGTATTGGAAACTTTCCTACGTTTCTTACTACAGTTCAACCCTCTCACATTCCAGAAGGCGTACACCATTGGGAAACGATTAGGAAAACTCTAAGGTCCAAAAACCTGAAACAGATTTTAGGGACACTTGACCCACTCACGAAACCTCTTAGCGCATTCTACTTGTGACAAACCCTCACAAGTCAGATCCACTCGACAAACCTTGACTAAACTAATTAACAAAGCATCAGGAATGAAATCAATAATTGCAGAATTACCAAAAGACTCACCTGCCCAAGCAGAGACGGGTACTTTCTTTTTAACTGCTGAAGCAATGAGCTCATCTTTCGATATTGGGCGATCCCCATGCTTTTCCCTCTGCCTGGAGCTGCGCCTTAGGTCCTCTATAGCCATCTCTTTTCCTTTTTCTTTATCCAATGGAATGAACCTCAACGGTGGAGAATCCTCAACTCTAACCTCCCTCTCTATATTCCAACCTTTAGCAGCGGTAATGAGTGGAGAATCATCATCAATATTTTTCAATGCATCTATAAGATCATCATCATTCGGGGAATCACAATTATCAAGAATCAACTTCCTCTCAGATACTCAACTCTATTCTTGGTATTTCCAAATTCACATCTCAAATCATATGAGTGATTCCAAATTCACATCTCCCATTAGTCTTTCTGTCAATTGACTAGAAATTTTCTGGAATATACTTCTTAACAGGTTTTAACCTGGTAAGAAATTTATTAATTGACTTTCCTACCCTTGATATTCATCTTCTTCTTCATTTGACATATCCTCATCATCTCCATCAAGATCTGCCTTTTCTATATTAATTCATCCAACTCTTCTACGTCCTCTTCAAATATCTTACCAAACATTCACCTACTCTCACCTCCTTCAATTTGCCCTCCTAATATCTTTGTTTATTCAAAAACCCTGAAGTCCCAAATCAAACATGTCTTCCAATAGCACCAACAGATCAAGCAGCAAGGGAACGTCGAAAAGCCTAGCAACCGAGGAAGTAGTGATGTGCAAGTGCAAGATTCCAGAAGATCTTCCATGCTCCCCTCCCTACACTTCTTTCAGACTGCTTCTTGCTTCTTTCACCCAGCTCCATCACACACTAGAACGAGTGAGTGGGAGAAAAAAAACTGTGATCTTGGTTTCTAGGTATTTATAAGACTGGATGGGATATTATAAAAAGAGAGGCAAGAGAGAATGAGACGGTAAGTAGGGAAAGAAATAGTTGAAGCATAGAGGCAAAGTAATAATTTTCTATACCCACCAGCAACTAACAGGAGAAATGTGGATTTGGAAATACCAAGAACAGAGGGGTGATTTTGGAAATACTCAAATTTCCGAGTGTGAATTTGGAAAATAAATAAATAAATAAATCTTAAGCATAACTACTTTTAAGCAACAGATGCCAAGTTAGCATGTGCACAGGAGAAACTTATCACTTATCAGGCATGAAAAAGTAAATAAACAAGTATAGAATCATGAACAGAAGAGTGAAACATCTAAGAATTCACTTGTTACCAAAGAACATACAAGAAAATTAATATGTTGTAGAGGAATAAGAATGTAGAAGAAAAGTATCCTACCACAGCAAACCATAACCAAGAAAAACAAGGGAAATCTTTTTAAATCATTTCTAGTGATGTACCAATAAAAGAGATAGTCTTCCTATAAAAAACCCTCTAAAATCCTTCTTGTTTCTGTCCAGAGAGCCCAAATTCTTTTCTACATTCCTCCCACACAGCATTTTCACCATAATGCCACAAATTTCATTCACAGCATTTTCATGTAAAGAAAAAACAAAACTGGTCAAATGGGAACCTATCAGTGGTTACAGTCCAAAAAAAGAACACAGAACTTCAACAAATACCAAATTATGGGAAAATGGCTTGTTTTCAGTAGTGGAGTATAACTCCAATGCTGAGAAAGACCTAGGTGGAGGTAATCCTAACCATGCTTCTGTTTCTGTCCAGAAAGCCAAATACTTCTCCTAGACTCCTACCCACATAGCATTTCCACAAATTTCATTCACAGCATTTTCATGTAAAGGAAAAAAAAACTGGCCAAATGGCAACCTATCAGTGGTTAAAACCAAAGAAAAGAATAAAGAACTCCAACAAATACCACAAACGAAAAAATGACTTGTTCTCAGTAGTGGAGTATAACTCCAATGCCCAGGAAGACCTAGGTCGAGGTGAACGTGTGTGTGTGTGTGTGTGAACATCTCTGGAAGTATTTTCCATGGCATTTTCATGTAAAGGAAAAGCAGAACTACAAACAACTGGTCAAATGGAGAATCTATTGGTGTAAAGCCTGAGAAAATAACATAAAGAACTTCAAGAAAAACTTTACGAAACAATGGGTTGTCTGCATTAGAGGGAAGCAGTCTCCGAAAGTATTTTTCATGCTAATACCACCAATAGCATTTTCATCTCATGATTAAACAAAAAATGTGATACTATTCGAGAGGGCATATTAATATGAGAAAAGTGAACTTAAATAAAACAGACGAAACAGAACAATATGGAAAATTGTTTGCTTCCGTTATGGGGAACTTCCAATAGAATGCAAAGCCAAAGACCAATACAGTCTACATCTGTGCATGTATAACAAGTTGGCAGTGGGGTAGGTGGGTGTTTTCGTGGAGGTTGTTATGGTTAATGAAAATATGTCAGTATTTTGCTTAGTCTTGATACTCTAATTAACAAAGATAATTCATTTAACCAATGCATAATCCCTAACATTCCACATAAACATCTAACCAGAATTAATCTTCAATCCAACTTTCAATGTACATATATATAAAACCAAATGCATTACTTACCTCCTGGCCAGGCTCCAGTTTGATTTTTAGTAACTTATGACCAGCCTCTTCAAAGTCAACACTTGACATAATAGTCAGATAAATTGTTCTACGCAGATTGACCAGATTTGTTTCTGTCTCATCTTTTATCTTCATTTCTTCTTCATCATCTTCAGATTCTTCCTCATCCTCATCATCTGAGCCTGCATCAGATCCTTCTTCATCCTCAGAAGACTCATCACCAAGGATGCTTCTCTTGAGATCTTCATAAGCTTTCTCATCCTCCAGAAATTGTGGATTAGCCTTAAAGACATCTGCATAGTAAAAAATGGGACCTTAGAAAGAGTAAAACTACATAGAAATATTAGTATCAAACCACAACAAATACCAAGATCTATTGGCCAAGGCTAGTCAAAAGTTTTGCTACTTGTACTCGAAATATCCAATTTTACAGGTAAATTGAAGGCAAATACCCGATACCCAAACTTGGAACCATGAAATGCACAAAAATAGAGGTGCTAATAACTAATTACCTAGAGTTGTCTCCGGATCAATCACATCGTCAAGAGATACTTCATGGATCAACTGATCTTCTTGCTCGACAAGATCAAGTTCTGCTCTTATAGAAGGAAATCCCTGCATAATGAATCAAAAAGAAATCATCTGCAGTTATTCTACTGTTTAGCTAGTTCAAGAGTAGAATATGCATGTTTCAAGATAATACCAAACTACAATTATACCTGAAACTTGGCTTTCCTAATTGCAAAAAGACCTTCAATCAAAAATTGCACTCTCTTATCTATTTCACCTTCGTGAAGGATACCACGAAAGCGCTCGAAAATGCCTGCAGAGAAAGGGAGGAATGTCAGGTGCGAGTAAACCAAAACAATCTAAACAATATAGAATCTTGACTCAACACATGATCCATAAAATTTCATAGAGTGGACTCCTTAACTCGGTTGAGCTAGAATCTTCTTTATTGAGTAGCAAAATAACATATCCTTCTTTATTGAGGTGTCCTCATGCAATTTGGTTGAAAGAGCAACTAACTTTGCAGCTTAACAGCACAAAATTTTAATTTTACAATAATAAGGATTCGTCCAATGAATAACACAAATGAGATACTTCTGTGATTCTAAATATAAGGAGCAACACAGTGCATGTATAGCATATTAAATCAGCAACTTCAAAAAAAAATCCTAAACAATACATAGACAACATAAAACCTTAATAATGCAAAGTTCTTTCAGAGATAATTCTTTTCTTTAATTTGGAAAATACATGACTTTATGCACAAGTAAGAACTACTAGCAGGTTGTGACAATCATTGTGTATGTCCATTGCAAGTAAAAGATCGAGGGACTTTCATATGCTGCTTGTTCTTAGGAACATAATCATGGAGTTGCTTAGAATTAGGATTAGCAATAGCTCCAGATAGTGTACCTAAGGGAGTGTTTGGCCAGGGGCGAAGCTAGAACAAATTTTTCGGGGGGGCCAAGAAAAAATTCTATAACTATATATAAATATATAGGTATTTTTTTCATAATTTTTAGGGGGGCAAAAAATAAAATTTAATAGATTTAAGGGGGGGTTTTTAAAAAATTTCGAAAATTTTAAGGGGATTTTCAAAAAAAAATTTTTTTTTTGGGGGGGGGGGGGGGGGGGGGGGGGGCCACCCCGGGCCCCCACACAGCTCCGCCACTGTGTTTGGCAGAAGGATTATGGAGGAAGTGGAAACTCACACAATGCCAAACAAATTTCCACGAGATCCAAGTTTAGGACAGTGGCTATAAACATAAAATTCCACGATATCCAAGTTTAGCACATGAAATTCCATGAGAACAAAGGCAATCAACATAAAATTATTAAACAACTAATGCAGTGACAAAGAAATACACAATAATGGTCTAGCAAAAAAATCAGTATAGAAATTTCTAATGAAAATTCCATATCAGCTTTTTAATGCTCAAAAGAAGCAAATTTAGAACAGTGGCTATCAGTTAAAACAAACCAAGCAAATATGAAATTGCAAAATGACATAGCATACCCACATATAATCTAGAATGTTTCCAATTGTTAATTAAGAATGAAAACTAAGAGTGTAGCAATTACGACAAAGAGATTACGGCTCCAGTTTCAAGCAGGTTAACAAAAAAAGAAGGTTCAGATATAACCAACAATGAAACTGATACAAGAGATACGTGAAAAAAGGTGATGTGATCCCAACAATCTGGGACCAAGAAATCAACAAACAGGACACCATGACTGATTTTAAGAAGCAAAGGTATTTTTTTGTCTTTAAAGGAGGGAATTTGTTCTCTAGTGATGCATTGACAAGTCATAAAGGGATACTTGCATCTGACACATCAGATACTTGATAATAGTGTGTACCTGTGCTTAACTCTTTTTTATGTAACTTAAACTTTATACTACATTCTACACTTGAGACATACCAATGACTAAAAACTATATCTAATGACTAATTAAAAGATGAATTGGTTGTTACTTGCTAGCAGGATGTGGATCATAGATCATATTTACAATTTGTTTGCTTTCTAAATGAAGCATACAGAGTAAGTGGTTGTTAGGTAATCCACTGAATTTTAGACTTCAGAGTCTGTTTTATTATATTTATTATATCTGTTTAAATTAACTGTTGAATATGTTTCTAACCAATGCACATACCGCCATATCCACTGAGTGATTGCTAGATGCTAGTGGAAGAAGGGAATTTTCTCTTTGGGAGGGATATCAGAAAAGTAAATCTGTGTATGTGATATAGGTTAAAAGGCTGGATGGGGTGAAAAACCTAAGCAGGTTGCAGCTAACATAAGGCCTACACTGTTAATAATTTGTTTCTTGGAAGACGAGATGAAATTTGGTAGTAGAGTGTTCCTTCAGGAGTTTCTATAGAGCTAGAAAATATAGTGGTTCATTTTTAGGGCCTTTGCAGTTGGAAAGGAACAAGAGATGTACTGAGTTGCAGTAACTATAAAGTTGTTTCTTGGAAAAACAAGATGAAATCTGCTAGTAGAGTGATTCTTCATGCGTTTTAAACGAACTACAAAATTGTAGATGTGAAAATATAGGGTTCATCTTTAGAGCCTTCGCAGTTAGAAAGGAATATAAGAAGTACTGAGCTGCAGTAACTATAAAGTGTGCCTGAAAATTGAGACTGTGTGAGGAAGAGGAAGGTTATTGGAATGAGAGCTTTTGGATGTGATAAATTAAATGCGGGAAGGAACTAAAAAAATAGTTCAAGATAAGATCAGATAAATCAGCTAGTAGAATAGTTTCTTCATGTATCTCAAAAGTAGTTCTAATTTTCTAAACTGAAAAAATGTGAACTTACAGGGTTCAAGCTTAGGCTTAGCAGTTCGAAAAGAACATGAGAAGTATTGGGTTGCACCAAAAGTCTTACATCTGGTATGTGTGTGTGTGTGTGTGTAGAAAGAAAGAGAGAGAGAGAGAGGAACTGATTACAGTTTTATAAATCAAAACATGAAGTCACTTGACAAAACGGAAATTTAATAAAATCGCCATTCAACTAAAAAGTTATCACGAAATTGCATACAGTCACAGAGAGGTACTTCACCTATGATCTCCTTTTCATGAATCAAACTCTAATAACCACCTAATTCAGAAGCAATTGTCATTATTTCTTTCTCTTTCACCAATATAATGTAACTTTAATCATGTCCTTTACAAAAACTTCAAACAATTATATTTTAAAATGAAATTCAAAAAACTCATAAGTTCATAAATCATAATAACCATAAAGATACACATGCAAAAGGAGGGGGGTGGAAATGGTTAAGGATAGCCAACGACTGCGGCACCCCTTCGAGCCAAATTTTGCATATTTTGGCTAAATAGCCAACAACTACAGATGCTCTAACCAGGCAATGAACCACACTAGCAGCTAAACACTAGCCGCAATTATTACCACTAATAACAATTAAAGTAAACAGAAGTTTTGAACAAATCTCACCATGTAGACCCTGAGGTGAAATGTCCTGCAGCAATGCGCCACATTCTTTAACAAACCCAACGGCAACCTGCAAAAGAGTAAACAATGAAACATAGTGCAACAATATAAACATCTCGCAACCAAGAAATCAAATATAAAAATACCTCAACACTATCATCAGTAGGTTTCTCTAGAAGCAAAGTCAGAAGCTCCAAAGCAATAATCTCATGTGCAACTTGCTGATTCACAAGATGTGCAATGAATTTCGTCGCAGCAAGCAACTGAGGCTTATCATTCCTCTTATACGCCCGTTGAAGCTGCAACACAATCCTCTTCAACAGCAACTTACCCAATTCCGGAAATTTGGTGTTAACGACAGCGACCAAGGCTGCAAACACATCCGTGAACCCGGGTGAAGCCATCTGTGACTTCATACACGAACGGCAGAACAAACCCCTCCCCCGAATAAGATTCTCCGCAAAGAGCTCTGGGATGATGTTCTTGATATTGGTGGCATTCACCTTGTTCACCAGCCCGTTAATACTCTTCCGAAGAGCATCCCAACTCAATCTCTGGTACTGCTCGCTGCTCTTGTCCTCAACCTCCCTCATCATCTGAGCCATCCTATGCGGTGGAATGTAAATCCCTCCAGTTTTTATCACATTCGCATCCTGCATCTGCTGAACAGGCACAATCTCTTCTTCTTTTTTAGATTCCTCTTTCACTTCCTTCTTCTCCATTTTTTTGTCGTCTTCCTCCCTTCTGCTCTTCCTCTTCTTGCGACGATCAGCTCCCCTGTCGCTGTCACTGTCACTGTCTCTATGCCGTCTTCGATCTCTATTATCTTCCTCCTTCTTTCTCTCATATACATCCTCTCCGTGCCTTCTCCTATCGGAATCTCTACCATCTCTCTGTCTATTTCCATCGCGACCCCTCTCTCTGTCCTTCTTCTTCAAACGATCATCCACCTCTTCCTTATCTCTCTCCCCTAACTCGCCTTCTCTATCCACATCTTCGTCTTTCCAAGGTCTCTCTCTCCGGTCCTCTCGATCACGCTCTCGCCGCTGTTCATCTCGGTCTTTCCTCTTATCATTACCATCTTCATCATCGTATCTGCTGACGTGGCGGCGTCGACGGTCTTCGTCGTCGTTCTTGGATCTGTGAACTTTTTCATCTTCGTCATCCTTCGACTTCCGAACTTTTTCATCGTCGTCACCCGAAGGCCGTCTCCTTCGATCGACCTCATCTTCATCTTCGCTGTCGTGGCGGCGGCGGCGGCGGTGGCGGTCGTTGTCGGCACTGGATCTGCGAATATCACCGCCGTCCTCGTCATCATCGTACTTCTTTCTGGCTGAAACCCTAGTCGAGGGTTTTGAACGACGGCGGCGGCGATCGTCGTCGGATATGTCGGAGGATGATCTGGAGTCGCTCTCATAGCGGACGCGAGAGGGAGCCATGAGATACCGAGAGTGATCCGAAGGGGAAGCAAACCCTAGTTGAGAATTTGAGGTAGAGAGGGAGAAGGGGAAACAAACCCTAATCCGAATCTAAGGGTCTGTTTGGTTCAAATGAGGGGATGGGAGGGGAGGGATTTAATGAAAACTCTGTTTGGTTCAAAGGAGATGAGGGGAGGGGAGAGAAAATAATAATTTTCTTATTTGGTTCACAAGGGAAGGGAATGGATTTTATAATAAAATTACTTTTATATCCTTTTGCATATAATAAAAAAGGGCAATTGAAATGAACTAGCAGTTTTTCAGTTTATTTTCTATAGATCATCTTGATGCTTTAACCTTGCACGAAGATGTCAGGTACTTATTACTGTTTTTCTCGACATATTTATTCGTGTCCCTAGGTGGAACACGAATAAAGAAATTAGCTTTGCCTATGGCTCGAATGGATAATTAGAAAGATAAAAACTTTGGTAACAAAAAGAACTGGAGTTGCCCATTGTTTACGAAGCTCAAACAATTTTTCATGTAAGAACAAACTCTTTCTTTGCTTCTCCAGATGATAAATCCTGTTATTTTAACCCGGATGGAAATACTATCAATTTATCATCAATTAGGTTAGTATGAGAATGTGCTCAACAGAGTTCATAAAATGTCAGATTTTATACAAAACACTGCGTCGAGATTAAACCCCCTGTCATTACTACATTTATATACATGCTATTAGTACAAGCTAATACAAAGTAAAAATCCCAAATGCCACAGCAGTAATTGCCCTCGTTACTGAATTTACTATAGGCCAGTAGAAACAGTGAATACAAAGGATACAAAGTAAAACTATGCCTAGGAAAATACATACATCAAGCTAGTAGGGACACTTCAGGTTGGAGGTAGCAGTTGGCAGGGTTTATCATGTCTAAATGGCTTTTTTTTCCCTAAAGATTCAACAGGAATAATCATTAATTACAGTTGCCTTTTTATTTTTCTTTAATTTGTTGCAGTAATAGGATTTAGATTTTTTAAAGGGCAATTTAGTCTAGCCACTTTAAAAATTTAGCCATATTTTCTCTCCCCTCCAAATCCCCCCACTTTTGGAGGGGAGCCAAAATTGGCTCAGGAGGGGTGTTGCACCCCCCAATTTCCCTCCCCTCTCCTCCTAAAAATTGAACCAAACAAGAAAAGTATTAAAAAAACCCTTCCCTCCCCCCCCCTTCCCTCCATTCCCCTCCAACCAAACAGACCCTAAACTATAATCCAAATCAACAAAGAGTTGGGATTTGTTGAATTTTTTTGCCGTACTGAGCCATTTTTGGAAACTATTCACAAAATTAGGCCACTTCCCAAACTAGATAGTCGGTCGGTCGTTTAATTTTTTATTAAAAAATCGGTTGTTGTCGTTATTTTCAGGAGCAACCACAATATATGTGAATACGCTAATAAGAAACTGACCATATTTAAAAAGTATTTAGAGCATCTCCAACCACGCTAGCTATTTTGGCTAGTTAGAGCATCTGTAGTCGTTATCTATATATCGATAATATCGATATATAGCTTAAAAAGTAGCTGCAGTCGTTTGCTATATATCGATATTATTGATAAATCGCTACAGTCGATTGCTATATATGAGAGACGAAATAGCTTTATCGATAAGTCAGCGACGGTGGTCGAAGAGCAGTCCCAGACGTGCAAAATACTGTTCTAGGCGTCGGACGGCACTCGATATGCCGTCCGTTTCAAAAATTCCGTAATCAACCTTTAATAAACTAAAGATAATTAGGGTGGATATGTAATTATTAGCTACTATTAAGTATATATAGTATAGATATGTAATTATTTAGCTATTAAGTATAGCTATTAAGTGATGTTGACAGGTGCTTAGTGTCGGACGGCACTTCATGTGCCGTCCTAGACATGGGTTGACATTTTTTTTTTTTTTTCAAAACGTTTTCTTTTTTTTAAAGTGTGAGTTATTAAGTGTGAGTTGGATTCCGCTGCAGTTTTTTTTATTTTTTATTTTTTTTTAAACGGACGGCACTTCATGTGCCGTCCGACGATTCCGCACCAAATTTTGCTTATTCGCCCCCTCCGACGGCACATCAAATGCCTTCACTTAATATTAAATGATTGATTGCTATAATATAGCTTTCGACGAGTGCAGCGAAATCCAAATTTCTATTTCTATATATCGATATATGGATAATTTAAACTTTAACGACTACAGATGCTCTTAGAATAGCCAAAATAGTGATAATCCCTCTAACAGATTCTCTCCAACGGCCTCGCCAAATCGCTCGCCATCCTGGCAATTCCTTTTCCTCTCGCGATCCGCTCACTAAATCTAGAGAGTTGATTTCAGCTCGCCATTCTTCTTCCTCTCTTGCTGCCGTAGATAACGAATTTTCCAACGGTAAGATTTTAAGTCTGCCGATTTAAATCGAAGTGAAATTTCTTCAATTTCTTCAATCTCTTTATCTGAATTTCTTCAATTTCTTCAGATTTTAAGTCTGCTGATTTGTGGGTTCTTGCTGATTTTTGGGTTCTTGTTCATCTTCAAGTAATGTTTTTTCTCTGTAATTTTTTATTTTGTTGTGTGGAGATTTTGATGTTTAAAACTTTATTTGAATTACAATTTGTGCTTAGTAGATTCCTGCTTCTCCATCTTGTTCATCGGATTCTTCTTCTTGTTCATCGGGGTCTTGTTCGTTGGGTTCTTCTTCATCTTCAGGTAATACTTCAGCTTACAAGATATACAGATACTCCTTATCAGATTTGCATTTCTACTATACTTCAGCTTACAAGATATACAGATACTCCTTATATTAGATATGTATTTATACTATATACATTTCAATTATAACCTGCATAGTAGAAATTGCTTAAGTTTGCTTATAGATTAATGCAGATTACATATATATATATGTAATCTGCATTAATCTATAAGTTATATATATATATATATATATAACTTATATTATATATATATATATATATAACTTATAGATTAATGCAGATTACATATATATATATATATATCATGTGCAGATTACATGCTGCAAATTGGTTAAGTTTGATTAAGTCTGCTTATAGATTACATGTGCAAATTGCTTAAGTTTGGTTGAGATTACTGCATATTACATAATATACTTACAGTAATATTTTAAACACTATTAAATTGTTTACAGTAATACTTAAGTTTGCTTAATATACTTATCAGATATTAATTTATACTATATTCAAGATATACATATACTTTTCAACTATAACCTGATACTATATACAAGATATACAAATACACTTCTACTATACTTCAGCTTACAAGATATACAGGTACTCCTTATCAGATATGCATTTATACTATATACATTTCAACTATAACCTGCATAGTAGAAATTGCTTAAGTTTCTGTATATCATATCTGTATATACAGAAACTTAAGCAATGACCTGCACAGATACACTTGTACTATACTTGAGTAACATTTCACTCATCTTCGAAATGAATTTATTGCAACCTTTTTTGATTGATCATTTTCTTAAATGAAGATCTTAAAAAAGAAACAATTCTCTTTATTTGGGTATAAATCACCATCAAATTTATCTATTATTTTTTTGATATTGATAATTCACAATGAGGGAACCAATTGAAAATGTTTCTAGGAGCAGAGTAAGAATTTATGATAGGAAAATTATACAAGTGTAAACCTGTTTAAGGTCATAGAGTCTAAGAAAATATGGGAAAAGATGGCTTAAGATCACAGAAAAATGTTTAGACTATCAGTGCAAAAATGAATTGGACACGATAGGACTCCAGTAACCTATATATGCAGACTCTAGTACCAACTATTAAATTGTTTACAGTAATACTTAAGTTTGCTTAATATACTTATCAGATATTAATTTATACTATATTCAAGATATGCAGGTACACTTCAACGATTAAAATCCTATTAAAGCCCCTGATTAGAGGCAGGCAGACAGTTCCTAGCATGGCTCCATTCATACATCTTACATTAAGCAATGCCTAATCATTTTAAGAACTATACAAAAAAAATGTACAGTTTTATAAAATTGAATGTTGCAGTATTGAGGAGTACTATGATCTAGGTTTCAACTATTCTCCAGCTTTACATCAGATAACCTGCATAGTCCAATAGTCTACATTCAATCATTTAGTTTTCTTCTGAGTATAATTGTATTATACCAAGGAGAAAGGAAGACCCCTTGATGCATAAACCCATTAAGCTGAATGAGATATTACATCAACAAAAAGCTTAGTAACAATTATTATTAACATTTGATGAATAAAAAGGTAAAGCTAAAGCAGAAATTTCTGAAAGGCAAAGCTAAAGCAAAAGAAGCTCCCAATATTCCAGAGAACACTTCAAAGCTTCAGGCTTCTGAATCCAAAATGCAAGAACTAAAGGCAAACATGGTAGTCTTAGGGAAAGATGCAAGAACTAAAGGCAAACATGGTAGTCTTAGGGAAAGAAGCAAATGGAGCTTTATCATACGTTGAATCACAACAGCAAAGATCGATCGACGTATCAGCATCTAGTTTCTCTGGTATATTAAGGTCTCTTCTCGGAGAGATTTTTTATACTAATGGAGTAAATTATCATTTTCTTTCTTTATGTTTTGAAGGTAGAGTCAGAAAAATTACTTCACTTAAGGATAGCAGCTATATTAGATGATGACGAAGCTGAGGTAGTCAGAAAAATTACTTCACTTAAGGATAGCAGATACTCCTTATCAGATATACTTCAGATATACTTCAGATATACTTCAGATACTCCTAATCAGATATACATTGTCTACTATACTTCAGCTTATATTTCACACTGAGTGCTTCAGATATGCAAGTAACTATGAGTGCATTTCACTATGAAGTAATCCGAGCTATGCAAGTAACTTCGGATATGAGTGCATTTCATTTCCCTTTGGAAGCTTATACTTCAGCTTATATTTCACTATGAAGTAACTATGAGTGCATTATGCAGGTACTCCTAATCAGATATACTTCAGATACATATATATACAAGGAGATACATTATGAAGATACTCCTTATCAGATATACTATGCATATATATTTCAGATATACACTTTTATACACTATGTATCAGTATTTACACTTTTATACACATCCTGCATCCTGAATTATTCTATATCAGTATATACTTTGTATCAGTGTAAAAGTTTTCTTTCAATACCAGATATATATATATAAGATATATCAAGATATATAGGTATATCAGTATATGAAGGTATAGAAGATGTAAGGAAATCCCATTCACTGTTGTGCAGTGTATATATATATATATATATGTATCAGTGTAAAAGTTTTTATCTAATGTTACTTATATACCTGACATGAATTTTTTATAAATATTGTGCGTGACTAATTTCATCTTTAATGTTATTTGTTTAGTGACACTTATGCTCAAGAGGTAGATTGCTCCACTGGAGACAGTGAGGAGGATACTTCCGATTATATCAATTGAGGGAAGTATTTGGTTCGATGTAATTTTTTTGAGTTTTGCGTCCCTTTGAATTTGTGTATAGGCAGTGATGACTATTCTAAATTGACAAGTATTTTTTCCTTTACCCTATCCTCATCTTCAATTTTTGGCCTCTATTCTCTCTCTCTCAGATATACATTTTTTGATTAGAAGAGGTGGGGGTGCATAAAAAAAGGTGGAACTAGTAGGCATGGCATTAACTGTGGAACTAGTAGGCATGGCCCTAGTGACACTCCAATTTATGCAAGACATACAGTAATACTTGATTCACCTGAATGTTTTGTAGCACTTATTTTGACTCAAATTTGTTCTGAGCCTACAATTTCTTACTGTTAAATATATATAAGTCCCTTTTGGCAGTATATATATATCGTTAAATTTGTTCTGAGCCTACAATTCAATTAACATTAAGAATTCATTCAATGATATGCAGGAAAGAAACTAGTAATGAGTTTTGATGGTGAATTATGCTCAGAGATTACACTAGTGGTTCATCGGAGTTTTTTCTGAGAAGAGGCAGAGCATTATGCTTCCTCAGACATGGTATTTACATTATTGCTTCTCTGAATATGGTATAAATGCGCTTTTTATCTCTTAGACAAGTTCTGAGCAGCCTGCATGAAAATTTTTGTTGTTCTGCACATATTTTATTCTTCGTAGGATTCAGAATGTATATGCACGAGCATGCACGCCAAACACACACACAACTACAAACATGCATCCATATTCATGTTATTTATTAGTAAATAAAAATTAAAACATTTATGACTAGCTAAAATAGATAGCATGGTTGGAGTGTGAGCTTTTTTCGCTAGCCAAATTATCCATTTGAATTCTATAGATCTATTGCTCTCTGAAGAAAAAAACAAAAAAATAAAAAAAATACTGAGATCACTATTCCCGCTAGCGACCACAAGTGGAACTCAACCGCTAATAAGGTCGGGCTCTCACTCTCTCTCCACTTCATTTTATTTCTTCTTCTTCTTCCCCAACTCCAACTCCGAAACCCCAAAAACCCTACCCCCCAAATCCTTCAAAATCTCCACTCATGTTCACCGATTCAATTCCTAATTGGAACTCCTCTCACTTCATCTCTCGCATATCTCTTTCCTTCAACTTCGAATCCCACATCCTTCCGCTCTCGAAAGCTCAAAATCCATTTCCAAATCTGAAACTCTAAAGATATATGAATAATATTTACTGCTTCTAATGTTTGATTAATGTTGTTAGTTATGATTATTTAACTTGTTTTTGAAAATATGCATAAATTAGTAATGAGTTTTTTCAGGAAAGAAACTAGTAATGATATGCAGGAAAGAAACTAGTAATGAGTTTTGATGGTGAATTATGCTCAGAGATTACACTAGTGGTGTTGTGCGGAATACAAATCAAACCAACAATCAAACGAGAGAAACAGCGAGAAAACACAGAAAAGCAAGCAACACAAGAACACAAGATTTACGTGGTTCGGCAAAACGATGCCTACATCCACAAGGGGCGGTTGGGATTCTTTACTATGTTCTCCAATGGGCAAACAAAGCCTTTACAAGAGATGACGGCTGCAAAATCCGAATAAGGTGTTACAATTTACAAAACCCTAACGGGTGTATTTATAGGGAAACTATTGGGCCTTTCGAATTGGGCCTATTCTGGATCCAAAACCCGCCGACAGTCGACTGGTCTTCATACCAGTCGACTGATAATTCCTTCGGGACAGTCGACTGACTCCCACATACAGTCGACTGCTGCTGCTGTATTCTCAGTCTTCGAAAAACTCCTCTCTGGACAGTCGACTGCTCCTCCATCAGGTCGACTGAAGCTCTGAAACTTTTCGAACACTGCAGATACCAAATACCAGAATCGAGCCATTATCCTACAATCTCCACCTTGGCGAGATCTTCCAAGTATCCAACAATCTCCACCTTGGTGAAATCTTCCAAGTAGCCCAAGCAATCTCCACAAATACTCCAAAACAACTGCTCATCACCAAATGTAACAAAAAAACCAAACTCCACCTTAGTATGATATCACATACTAAACAAACCAATAGCGAAGCACTATCCCAACCGCCCATGCCAAATTATCAAACATGCAAAATATTAGCCAGGTTCATGCAATGCTTGAACTTGGCTGCCCCAACAACTTTGGTCAATATATCAGCAGGATTATCAGCTGTCCCAATCTTCACCAAATGAATATCACCATCCTTTATCAAATCACGCACAAAATGATAACGGACATCAATATGTTTGGTCCTCGAATGATGAACTTGGTTCTTCGCTAAATGAATAGCACTCTGACTGTCACAGTGTACCTCCACCTTCTCCCGATGAATTCCCAAGCTCTTCAAAAGTCCATGAATCCAAATGGCTTCCTTCATGGCCTCAGCAACCGCCATGTATTCAGCCTCAGTAGTAGACAACGCTACAGTGGACTGCAAATTTGACCTCCAACTTATAGGTGCCCTAGCCATAGTAAACAAATAGCCTGTAGTAGACCGCCTCTTATCTAGATCACCTGCATAGTCCGAATCAACATAACCCACCAATAACCTGCTAATATTGTCATCCCTTTCAAACTTCAAACCCACAGCTGTGGTGCCACTTATGTACCTCAAAATCCATTTAGCTGCTTGCCAATGCTCTTTGCCTGGATCATGCATATATCGACTAACCATACTCACCGCCTGAGAGATGTCTGGTCGAGTACAAACCATAGCATACATCAAACTGCCAACCACACTAGTGTAAGGTACATTAGCCATATACTGTCTCTCTTCATCTGTACTTGGAGATTGAGAAGCACTAATTCTGAAATGAGTGGCTAAGGGTGTACTGACTGGTTTAGTTTTCTCATCTATACCAAACCGTTTCAGCACCTTCAAAAGATATTGCTTCTGTGTCAAACTCACTATGCCCTTTGCTCTGTCTCTAGCTATCTCCATCCCAAGTATCTTCTTGGCTTCACCAAGATCCTTCATCTCGAACTCAGAGCTCAACTGATTCTTCAAATTTTGAATCTCCTTAGCATTTTTAGAGGCAATCAACATATCATCCACATATAATAACAGATATATAAAAGAACCATTCTGTAACTTCCTGAAGTAGACACAATGATCATACTCACTCCTGGAATATCCCTGCACTTTCATAAACTGGTCAAACCTCAAATACCACTGCCTTGGAGATTGCTTCAACCCATAGAGAGACTTCTTCAACCTGCAGACACAACTTTCCTTCCCAGCTTCTTAAACCCATCTGGCTGCAACATATAAATTTCTTCATCTAGATCCCCATGTAAGAACGCAGTCTTCACATCCATCTGTGTCAATTCAAGATCAAACTGTGCTACCAATGCCAACAAAATCCGAATAGAAGGATGCTTCACAACTGGAGAGAACACTTCATTATAGTCTATACCTTCCTGTTGAGCATACCCCTTTGCAACTAGTCTAGCCTTGAACCGAACACTGCCTTTTGGACCTTCTTTCTTCGTATACACCCACTTGCAACCAATTGCTTTCTTCCCCTTTGGTAGTTGCACTAGATCCCAAGTCTTATTCTTATGAAGAGAGTTCATCTCTTCATCCATAGCAACTTTCCAATCTGCATTTTCTGAACTTCTAGTGGCTTCTTTGAAGTTGGAGGGAACTTCATCATCCACAATGGGAAGAGCAAATGCAACTGTATCTGTAAAACGAGATGGTCATTTGATATCTCTTCTTTGCCTTCTTACTGCAATTGATTCTACCTGCTGGATAGGAACTTCTTCATCATTCTCAGTATCAACCACATCATCTTCATCTTGGACAGGAACAGGATTTTCAACTGACAACTTTTCTAACTCCACCTGTTGGAGAACTCTCCTACCAGTCGACTGGTTATTGCCAACAGTCGACTGTCCCGAGCTCCCACTCTTCTGCTATTCTAGACCACCAGTCGACTGCTCCTGTACATCGGTCGACTGTCCCGAGATTCTGCTACTCACCTGTTGGAGAACTGTCCCACTCTTCTGCTGCTCACCAATCGACTGTCCCATACCACCAGTCGACTGTCCCGAGCTAATCATGCTGGTCTCATCAAAAGTCACATCCCTGCTGATTACTAACTTCTTCTGTTCTGGACACCACAACCTGTAACCTTTGACACCAGTACTAAAACCAACAAATATAGCCTTCTTGGCTCTTGCATCAAGTTTAGTTTCAGTTACATGAAAATAAGCAGAACAACCAAATATATGCAAAAAACTATAATCAGATGCAGGTTTACCACTCCATACCTCAATAGGCGTCTTGCCTTCAAGTGCTGCTGATGGTAAACGGTTGACAATGTGGCTTGCATATATAACAGCTTCTGCCCAAAATGTCTTCTTCAATCCAGACTGTGCTAACATACATCTCACCTTCTCAAGTAAGGTTCTGTTCATCCTTTCTGCAACCCCATTTTGCTGTGGAGTCTTCCTAACTGTGAAGTGCCTCTGGATCCCTTCATCTTCACACAATTTCAGAAATGGATCATTCTTATATTCCCCTCCATTATCTGACCTCAGAACCTTAATCTTTCTACCAGTCTGATTTTCAACTTTCTTCTTCCAACTTGTGAACAATGTCAAAACTTCATCTTTGTGCTTCATGGTATATACCCAAACTCGTCTGGAGTAATCATCAACAAAAGTAACAAACCAATGTCTACCACTCATAGAAGGTGTCTGAGTAGGGCCCCAAACATCTGTGTGCACATAATCGAGGATACCCTTTGTCTGATGTACAGCTGTACCAAATTTCACCCTAGTTTGCTTACCCAAAACACAATGTTCACAAAATTCCAACTTGCACCCTTTAGCATCTTTAAGCAACCCTTGCTTCACAAGCCCCTGCAAGGCCTTTTCTCCTGCATGCCCGAGTCGCATATGCCACAACCTAGTAGAGTCGGGAACAACCTGTTTAGGCCTTTCAGTTACACTGGCAGCCTGACCCAAATATGTTTTTCCCTGCAAGAAAAACAAGTTCCTTTTTCTTTGCCCTTTCATCACCACGAGTGATCCGCTAGTCACCTTCAGAATGCCACCTTCACTAGCAAATTTCAATCCACTGGCCTCCAAAGCACCAAGTGAAATTAAATTCTTCTTCAAATCTGGAACATACCATACATCTGAAAGCTCCCTAATAAGACCATCGTGCATTAGCAATTCAATCTTCCCGATTCCTACCTTCTTACAAGGTGCATCATTTCCCATCAAAACTACACCACCATCCATATACTCCAAAGAAGTAAACCACTCCTTTTTCCAAGACATATGATAGGAGGCTGCTGTATCAAGAAACCATACTTCTTGATAAAGAGAGGGACTAGAAGCAAGTGCAAAAGAAAAATCCTCGCCACTTTCTAAATTATCAACAGTCACATTTGCAGTCGAATTTCCCTTATTTCGTAGCTTTGGACAATCCTTTTTCCAATGCCCCCTTTCATGACAGAAAGCACATTCATCTTTGGCCGGTATTTTCCTGTCCTTCGAAACTCCTCTCGATTTGGAACGAGATTTGTTTCCCTTTTTCCCAGATTTGGACTCAGATCTGGTCTCAGTCCTGCCCCTTACAATCAAAGCTTCAGAAGTTTCTCTATCAACCATTTTATCCCTTCTCCTAGTTTCATTATTCAACAAAGCATTTGCAACATCTTCATATTTCACAGTGTCTTTTCCATATAATAAAGTAGTTGCTAAATGATCATAACTTTTAGGTAATGAATTCAACAGAATTAGGGCTTTATCTTCATCCTTAATTTGCTCATCCAAATTTAACAAATCAGCCAACAATTTATTAAATGATTCAACATGAGCATTCATAGACATACCTTCCGTATAGGTGAAGCGAAAAAGTCTCTTCTTCAAATACAGCCGATTCTCCAAACTTTTCCTCATGTATTTGTCTTCGAGTTTCTTCCACAACACCGCAGCAATGGTATCCCTCATCAAATCGTACTTCTGAGCCTTCGCAATAAAGAGCCGAATAGTCCCACACACAACTCGATTCAACTTTTTCCAATCTGCTTCGGACATATCCTTTGGTTTTTCTACTTCCAAAGCAACATCTTGTTCTTGTTGAACAAGAACATCCAACACCTCACATTGCCACATCCCGAAATTATTTGTCCCATCAAATTTTTCAACTTCAAATTTTGCGTTGTGAATCGTTGTTCTTGACGAACTTGATCCCACAACATCCTTGGTTGCATCTGCATCACCCGCCATCTCCCTCTAGGTCGAACCAACAGCTCTGATACCACTTGTTGTGCAGAATACAAATCAAACCAACAATCAAACGAGAGAAACAGCGAGAAAACACAGAAAAGCAAGCAACACAAGAACACAAGATTTACGTGGTTCGGCAAAACGATGCCTACATCCACAAGGGGCGGTTGGGATTCTTTACTATGTTCTCCAATGGGCAAACAAAGCCTTTACAAGAGATGACGGCTGCAAAATCCGAATAAGGTGTTACAATTTACAAAACCCTAACGGGTGTATTTATATGGAAACTATTGGGCCTTTCGAATTGGGCCTATTCTGGATCCAAAACCCGCCGACAGTCGACTGGTCTTCATACCAGTCGACTGATAATTCCTTCGGGACAGTCGACTGACTCCCACATACAGTCGACTGCTGCTGCTGTATTCTCAGTCTTCGAAAAACTCCTCTCTGGACAGTCGACTGCTCCTCCATCAGGTCGACTGAAGCTCTGAAACTTTTCGAACACTGCAGATACCAAATACCAGAATCGAGCCATTATCCTACAAGTGGTTCATCGGAGTTTTTTCTGAGAAGAGGCAGAGCATTATGCTTCCTCAGACATGGTATTTACATTATTGCTTCTTTGAATATGGTATAAATGCGCTTTTTATCTCTTAGACAAGTTCTGAGTAGCCTGCATGAAAATTTTTGTTGTTCTGCACATATTTTATTCTTCGTAGGATTCAGAATGTATATGCACGAGCATGCACGCCAAACACACACACAACTACAAACATGCATCCATATTCATGTTATTTATTAGTAAATAAAAATTAAAACATTTATGACTAGCTAAAATAGATAGCATGGTTGGAGTGTGAGCTTTTTTCGCTAGCCAAATTATCCATTTGAATTCTATAGATCTATTGTTCTCTGAAGAAAAAAACAAAAAAATAAAAAAAATACTGAGATCACAATTCCCGCTAGCGACCACAAGTGGAACTCAACCGCTAATAAGGTCGGGCTCTCACTCTCTCTCCACTTCATTTTATTTCTTCTTCTTCTTCCCCAACTCCAACTCCGAAACCCCAAAAACCCTACCCCCCAAATCCTTCAAAATCTCCACTCATGTTCACCGATTCAATTCCTAATTGGAACTCCTCTCACTTCATCTCTCCCATATCTCTTTCCTTCAACTTCGAATCCCACATCCTTCCGCTCTCGAAAGCTCAAAATCCATTTCCAAATCTGAAACTCTAAAGATATATGAATAATATTTACTGCTTCTAATGTTTGATTAATGTTGTTAGTTATGATTATTTAACTTGTTTTTGAAAATATGCATAAATTTAGATAATTGCCTTTCATTTGGTGTTGAATATTGCTCAGGTAGTTAGATATACAAAATTGGTGAATGAACATATAAATGAGAATTATTTGCTACTTATAAAATTAGTAATTAGATAATGATCCGCTTATTCATCTTTTTATGTATAGATATGGATCACAAAATTTCGATTTGATTATATTGTTAGTGATTAGACAATAAGCAAATAAACCAACTCATTTGTTTTAGTCACTTCAGCACTGGAGAATATTTGCAATAAGGTTGTTGAGAAAATAATTAGTAGACCTGAATGTCCAAGTTAACCTTCTGATAGCACCGCACGGTTCTGGAAAGGATTGATCGATTGAATTTGACTGCAACAGAAAGAAAGTATGAGGACGGCTCAAGGCGTAGATTGCACTTTCTTTAAAAAGCTATTTGGCCATTTCTGGAGATGAATTGTTGATCACCAAATACTTCCCCCAGGATATAGCGAGCTTCTGTTTATAGTGTTGCCTAATACTCCAACGGCAACACGTACCAACTTGCACTTCAAAAAGGAAAATGAATCGCTAAAAAACTGGAAAGAGAAAGAAATACTGTTTTTCTCTACTATTTCTTTTCAACAAAAATCCTCTTTTTATAACCAAAGAAAAGAAAAATGTTTCCTCTATTTTTGCCATTAGAAACAGGATTTATTTTCATTATAACAGATTCTGTAAATGCCATAAAAACATTTCATTGAATTTTCTTTACTGGTCAAAAACGGCTCGTAGCATTTATTGAGAAGAAAAAAAAATTAATCTATTCAAAATCTGAAAAATTAAACCCACTAAAAAAATTTGTCTTTTTTTCAATATATATATATATATATATATATATATATATATATAATGTTTTTTAAAAGATAAGCGATTCGAGTCATCCGGATCTCGATCACACCGTTCACATCACTCTACATGTCATCAAGATGATGTGTGCCAAATTTCACGCAATTCAGATACCTGTAGCCTGTACATCAAGACGTTCCAATAAATGCATATATATGTACTTCGTACCATCTTCATGACATGTTGAACGTTTTGATGCATAGGCTAGGGGTCTCCAAATCGCTTGAAATTTTGTACACACCATCTAGATGACATTTAGAGTGATGTGAATGGTGTGATCGAGATTCGGATATCTCAAATTGCTCATCTCTCAAAAAAACAATTTTCAACTCACCGTCTCACCATCTCATATTAGCATTATTCTATATCTATATATATATATAATGTGGAAGATGAGAATTGATCATCCAACCTTATGCGTGCCCAAAACTTTAACCATTGGGCCACAAAGCAATATTGTCAATAAACAATAAAATAAGTGTTTTAAATGTATACTAAATTCCAACAATCCTCCACTTATATATTTAAAACACTAATTTGAAGAGAAGCAATTTTCCAAAAGTATAGAACCATGCATAAGTAAGGTGTCTGAAGACTTAAACATTACATAGTGGACAATTCCCAAAATGCAAGAGGAATGAGTGATCTTAAGTCTTTCACTCATTTTCCGTATTCACATAGTGAAGGAAAACCACACATGATTCTACCATGTGCAAGTTCTAAATGCTAGCACATTTCGGCCTTGTGCTTTATCCTAGTATAGATGAATGTTATAGAGAATCAGCCACATTCTCATAGAAGCGGCCACACTTCACAATCACCCTGGTGAGTCTATCAAAAGTGCTCTTGTATGTAGACACTCCTTGTAGTACCCCGATCTTTTATTTAAAGATTATTTGTTTATTCATATGGTGTGCTGGTATAGCATGTTGACTAATATTTTCTCCTATGAGTATTTTTCCTTGAAGCCCAATGTCGCTTTATTCATTTTCTTTTTTGTGCCCAAATGAATTTAAGCCTATTTTTGTGTAACACTTCTTATACATTATATTTTAGTACAACTTTATTAGTGGGTGTGCATGCACGTGCATTCCGCATGCACGAGCATTGAACACCTTTTCTTTGGCCGGATTGTGAGTAGGATAGTGGGGTTTTGTGTGTACACGTGCACTTTATGTACACGTGCAATGAGCACATTTCTTGACCGGATTGTGGGTGTGTGGGCTTAGATCATGGGTAGTTGCTTTTGGGGTGTGGGTAGTTTCTCAAACTTCCGGATTGATCTCAGCCTTTGATCTCCCAACTTCCGAATGCATCTCCACCCTCCATCTCACTCTAGCTTATGTATAAATACCCCCTACTATTCCCTATCTCTTTTACACTAAAATTTCCTGAGATTATAGAGAGTATCTGTGAGTTGTGTGGGAGTTTCTGTGGAGGCAAGCAGCATTGCTGAGGAGCCCGGTGTGGAACAAAGGGACAAGAAGTGCTGCGCTATATTGAAGGACCTTGCGGGATTTCGTTATTTTCTTCATAAAAGGTGGGTGTTTCTCAGGACTTCTAATGTAGGAATAATACTACAATTGTTATGATTGATACCATGTTATAGGAAGGGAATTGATTGCCGTAGAAATTGCTTGAACATGCTGTTAATGTTGAGAACGAGATTGTCGGTACAGTCGACTGCCACAAGAGTCAGCCGACTGGTACGAGACAATATTTCTTATAGTATACTGATGAACATGTGTGTGAGTAGACATGATGGTGTGATTGTTAGATGTATATTTTCCCTATGACACATATGATGGAGGGAAGGCAATAAATGAATGGAAAAGAACCAATGGTGAATTATAATTATCGGCACAGTCGACTGCCATATGAGTCAGCCGACTGGTACCGTATTTTGAGTACGACCTGTTTGGAAGTTTCATGAATTAAGATATTCTTTTATGTAGACTCAGCATGATAATTCGAGAGTCATATCTTTATCTTCGTACGACAGTTATGAATATGTATGAATGCATGTTTAAAATATTTTCCCTAAAGAAAGAGTATACTAGTGAAGTGAGAATTCATGTTGAGAGACTACTGAACAAAAAGAGACTCTGCTTTTGAAACATGACTTTATGCGTACTGTAAATTGACACCATGATGTAAGTGCATGTGAGAACTGTAATTAATCTCTTTTTAATTGAAAATGGATCTGTCCAGTCGACCGAATGCGTGTAGCAAGTCGACTGACCTGGACTTTGAATTGTGCTGTTTGAAATCCTAGAACAGACGACTGACGGACGAACAGTCGACTGTCATGGGGACAATATTGTGAACATGGAAGGTTGCGGGACAGGCGACTGGTTGTGTACAACAGTCGACTATCCCGAGCGGTTATGAATGATGCTATACGTGACTGTATAAGTCGACTGGTATTCTTCCAAGTCGACTGTACAGAGTGGACTTTTGATAATTTGATTCATGTTATTTACTGTTGGTAATGATGAACTTTATGCTTTTATCGATGGATTCTGGTTATGGCTGTATGAATTATGTGAAAGGAATCATAAATGAGAATTGAGAACTAAATGAATAATTATGAAAGGCTAATCATGATGAGAAAGTCTGTGAGACTCTAAAATGAATTACGAGCTGATGATGCTCAATTGGGTATTGTGAATTTGAAATTGAACGAAAGAGTAGCTAAGTCTCCCCGGCAGTGAAATGAAATGAATTGAGAAATAGACCAGGTTGGTCAAGTGAAATGAAATGATAAGTCCGGTTGATGGAGAGGCTAACTCTAGAGCTTGATTTTTATTCATGATTCTAATGTAACTTTAATACATAGTGTGGAGGTGATGAAGGTGAGAGAAAAACATGAGTATGAGAGCTAGGGTACGGTGCGGGTGTGTGAGCCGCAGAATGCATGCTTGATGCGTCAAGACATGGCGCGGGCACAACTCAGTAATGATCGGACTCTAGTCACGCTTGTGGGATGTTTTGGTGACTGCAAGAGGAGTGTGTTCAGGGAGGAGGCTGAATTGTCGCAGAATGCATGCTTGACGAGTCAAGACATGGCGCGAAATTCTACTCCAGGGGCCAGGATACATGCTTGTACTCATAGAATCATCTAAGATACTCATTGGAATTACAGAAGTAGAGTAAGTCATGGCGGGGGATTGAACCCTACAAAAATGAAGAACGATTAAGAGGCTTGCCCTCGAACCTATGTAGTATGGGATGCATAGAATTCGAACAAGTGTGCATTAGTGTCATGTGTTAACCAAATAAATTGCATTAAGGATTTAAGTGCACAATCACGACACGACATCATTAAAAGTTCCCTCTTATTTGCATGCTTATTATGAACAAGATTGTGATTTATAAGAAATGAGATTCATTATACTGTTTCTGGCATAGAGAGGATGGCCATGTATAATTATCGTCGGTTGAATAAACTGACGTACCCACAGTTTTGTATGCAGGATAAATTACATGTAAAGAGGAATGGATGCATAAAGATCTCATTATGTTGTTATTCATTTCTGTAAATGTTGTATATTTTGCTTCCGCTGTGTAAATTCAAATGTAATGTGTTGTAAACTCTGATGTAAAAGAAAAGTTTTAAAATTCCTTGTAAAATTGTATGTGAAGGAAGCGAAAAGATCCTGTAGAACATCTCGGATTCAGTAATTTGGGATTCGGGGCGTTACACTCCTCTCATACAGAGATATAGAACTCATTAAGAGCTAAGCTCATCCTTACTAGCGCTACAAGATATTATGCACATACACATCAAGATGGACTAAGGAGTGGTAAACTTCTGGGTTGCATGATTCCAATCACAGTATTTTCCCATTGAACCTATGTCTTGGGATCTCGAGTCGTATAGGTTGGGCTCCTACCATATATGATTCTAAATGGTATTCAGCCCCATCCTTATCGATGTGTTCCAAACTTTGTTTCGAGACAATCCTTTCGTTAAAGGATCTGCAAGGTTACTGTCCAATTTTACAAAATCCATAGTAACAACACAAGACGTGAGGAGCTCTCTCACCGTACTGTGCTTGCAATGAATCGCTAATCTCTTACCATTATAGTAATCATTTTGTACTTTGGCTATGGCAGCAGTACTACCTGAGTGGATTATGATCGGAGGTATAGGCCTACTCCATGAAGGAATGCAAGACAAGAGGTTCCTCAACTAGCTTGCCTCCTCACTAGCAGCAGGAAGAGCAACTAACTCAGACTCCATAGTAGAGTAAGTTAGGATAGTCTGTTTCTTTAACCTCCAAGAAACAACAACACCAGGAATACTAAAAATGTATCCACTTGTGGCCTTGGAATCATTTGAAAATGAATTCCAGACTGCAACGCTAAATCCCTCAATGACGGTGGTAAACCTCTCATAATGTAGTCTTAAGTTCATGGTCTTTTTCAAGTACCTCATGACTCTGTCAATAGCATTCCAATGCTCAGAACCAGGACAACTCGTAAATCTACATAATACCCCTACGGCATATGCAATGTCAGGTCTAGTGCAGTCAGTAGCATAGCGAAGACTACCAATAATACTAGCATATTCATTTTGTCTGACTGCAGCACCAGAATTTTTCAATAGTTTAACGCGAGGGTCACTAGGTGTACATGCACGTCTATGGTCAAAGTAATTGTATTTCTTCAAGATCATCTCAATGTAATGAGATTGATCAAGAGTCATACCAGTCTCACTACGTGTGATTTTCATGTCTAAAATAACATTGGTCTCACCTAGGTCCTTCATATCAAAATTTTGACTAAGCATAGATTTAGTCTCTGAAATTAATTCAAGCGAAGAACCATAAATGAGTAAATCATCTGCATATAGACAAAGCATAATGCAACTATCACTAGATGCTTTACAATAAAGGCATTTATCAACATTATTAATAGAAAAACCATTTGAGTGTAATAATTGATCAGTTTTTTCATGCCACTGTTTAGGAGCTTACCTAAGACCATATAGAGTCTTATTCAACTTGCAAACTTTGTGTTACTGTCCTGAAATTACAAAACCTTCAGGCTGATCCATATAAAGTTCATCTTCAAGTTCTCCATTAAGGAAAGTTGTTTTAACATTAATTTGGTGAATCAATAAATTATGCACAACAGAGATAGCAAATAAAAATCTAATGGTAATCACACGAGTTACAGGAGAGTAAGGGTCAAAGAAGTCTATATTTTCTTTTTGTACATATCCTTTGGTTACTAATCTAGCTTTAAATTTTTCAATAGTACCATTTGGTTTTAGTTTCCTCTTAAGAATCCATTTGCACCCTATAGAACGGCTACCACGAGGTAAGTCCACTAACTCCCAAATACTCGTCATTTATGGCTTCTGGCCACAAACCGGCATCGGGTGAAGTTAAAGCATCTTTGATAGAACTAGAGTCAGATTCTAAAGCATACACAACATAATCATTACCAAAAATTTTGGTAGTTCTAGTACGTTTACTTCTACGAGGTTCAAAATCTATATTATGAGAATCAACATTAAGAGATGTATCAGCTTGAAGTACACTAGAAGAAGTAGAGGGTTGGGAACCCCCACTATTACTCCCATTGTTCCTCAATAAGTAAGAAAATTTATCCTCGTAAAAATCAACATCTAAAAATTTAATAATCACATTATTATTCAAGTCTAAAAATCTTGAAGCCTTACTATTATCATCATAACCAATAAAAACACATTCATATGCTCTACTTGCAAGTTTGATTCTTTTAGAAGCAGGTTTTGTAACATATGCTAAATAAACCCAATCTCTAAAATAATCAATATTAGGCTTTCTATTTCTCCAAAATCCGTATGGTGATTTATCAGAAGATAGATGCGGAATTATATTTAAAACATGGCAAACAGATAAAAGAGTTTCACCCTATAAAGATTTGGGTGCACATGAACTATTAAGAAAAGCAACTACCAATTCATTAAGAGTTCTATTGTTTCTTTCAGCTTTTCCATTAGGTTCAGGTGAATAAGATGCAGTAGTCTCATGAATAATTCCTAATGATGCATATAATTATTTGAATTCATTAGAATCATATTCAGTAACTCTATCACTACGAAATTTCTTAATATTTCTTTCAATTTGATTTTGCACTTCACCTACATAAGTTCTAAACATGACAATTTCTTCACTCTTATGTGCCACAAGATAAGCATGAGTATAATTAGATTGATCACCAATAAATGTAATGAAATATCTTTTACCATTTATAGTTAAAGTTTCATCCATCTCACATCTATCAGAATGTATCGAGCCTAGAATATTTGTTTCTCTAACTACACCTTTATGTGAAGTTTTAATTATCTTAACTTGACTACAGGAAATACATTTTTCAAATACATTTAAGTCAATTTTCGGTATCATGCTTAGTTTGCTCATATTATTTACCAATTTCTTATTAACATAACATAGTTTAGAGTGCCATAAATTAACTGAAGACAATGAGTAAACAGAAGCATTATTATTATTAATTTCAATACCAAGCTTAAACATCCCATTACAAGCAAATCCCTTTCCCTCAAACATGTCATTCTTAGTTATAACATACTGGTCGGATCCGATACTCTAATGAAACCCAGCAATGTTGAGAAGGTATCCAGAAACCAAATTCTTCCTCATCTCAGGAGTATGCAAGACATCCTTGAGGGTTACAGTCCTACCAGAGGTAAACTTCAAGTCCACCTCTCCAGTGCCCAGCACATTGATGCAATGAGAATCACCTAGTTGCACTTTCTAATCTTCAGTCTCCTTATAGGTTTTGAACCAGCTGCGCTCATAGCAGACATGTCTAGTAGCGCCCGTATCAGCCCTCACCTGTCGTTTACACCAACCATGTTGATCTCAGTGATCATGGCCACTAAATGCCTTTCGATAGCATTTGTCTGTGGTGTAGGCGCACACGATTAGCAGTTCCTAGCAATATGTCCAAAGCGATGACACTTCCAACACTCGATAGGATCTGTTCCATTGTTATTGGTTTGGGCTTGCTGGTTGTTTCCCTTATTCAGATTCTGACATCCATTCTGACCATTCTGACGGTTGTTAGAATTGAACTTCTGATTAGTATTCTTCTTGAACGGTTTATTCTTTGGTTTCAGATGGACCTTTGCTTTGTTATGTTGAGCAAAAAAACTTCCTCTTTCTGGTCTTGTTTCCTGGATTCCTCAACTCTAAGCCTTGTTATCAAATTCTCCATGGTCAGTTCCTTTGATTTGTGTCGCAAGATATTCTTGAAGTCTTTCTAACCAGGTGGTAACTTGTCAATCATCACAACTACTTGAAATTGCAAATCAAGGGGTATACCCTCTGAGATGATCTTATGAACAATGTGTTGTAACTCGTGTGATTGAATAGTTACCAGTTTGTCGTCGACCATGGTGTATTTGAGGTAACGACTGACTGTGAATTTCATCGAGCCAGCCCCCTAGGTGTCATATTTCTTTTGTAATGCCTTCCAAGCGGATCTACCCGTATCAGACTGTAAGTAATAGTCATATAGTTCGTCGGATGGCCCATTCAAGATGAAATTCCTACACTTAAAATTGGCATCCTTCGAGTCTGAAATGTTATCTAAGATTTTATATTTTTCATGAACATCAACTGATTCCAGGTTAGGCATAACAGGGCAGTCGGTGTCAAGAACATAGGCAACTTCCTTCAACGACAGATAGAAAAAAATATTGTTCTTCCATCGCTTGAAGTTGAGGCCAGCAAATTTCTCAGGTTTGTTGGAATTATACTTGCGGCCAGATACTAAAGCCATTAAAGATTACTAATAAAAATAGCTTCTTAAAATTGTTGAGAAAATAATTAGTAGACTTGAATGCCCAAGTTAACCTTCTGATAGCACCGCACGGTTCTGGAATGGATTGATCGATCGACCTTGACTGCAACAAGAAGAAAGTGTGATGACGGCTCGAGGCGTGGATTGCACTTTCTTTAAGAAGCTATTTGGCAGATTCTAGAAATAAATCGCTATCACCAAATACTTCCACCAGGATACAACGAGATTCTGTTTATAATGTTGCTTAATACTCCAATGGCAACACGTACCAACTTGCACTCCAAAAAGAAAAAGGAATCGCTCAAAAACTGAAAAGAGAAAGAAATATTGTTTTTCTCTACTATTTCCTTTCAACAGAAATTCTCTTTTTATAAACAAAGAAAAGAAAATTGTTTCCTTTATTTTTGCCATTAAAACCAGGATTTATTTTTATTATAACAGATTCTGTAAATGACATAAACACATTTCATTGAATTTTCTTTACTGGTCAAAAACGGCTAGTAGCATTTATGGAGACAATCTTTTTTTTTTAATCTATTCAAAATCTGGAAATTTAAAACCAGTAAAAAAAAGTTATTTTTTCAAACGACCCTAAGATCCCTAAGGCCCGGCTCGGTCAAATATATCTTTACTAGCTATTTTAATGGGAGAGTTGGGATTTGTAACAAACAAACCCTAACTTTGTAACTATATAAACACGTATAATACACGTCCAAACTATATCCAACAACTATAAATGTGCACCGCACTTGTAGCCCAAATCAAAACATTCAAATCTAAACTTTTTTTTCTTATTTAATATATATATTCATTTAATTTGATGACTTTACCTTTTTTTAGTTGTGCATCGCACGTCCATTGTACTAGTATATATTTGTGAGTGTGTGTGTGTAAGATGAGAATTGATCCTCCAACCTCATGTGAGCCCAAAACTTAACCATTGGACCACAAGACAATGTTGACAATAAACAATAAAATAAGTGTTTTAAATTTATACTAAATTCTAACAATGGTGTTGATTGTATTGGGTTTTTGTGTAATGTCGCATCTAAAGTGAGAAAAGTTTGAGGTTGTGTTGTGTTTGTTAATATTGGAAAACTTAGAATTCTAAGTTGTTGTGTTTGTTTTATGTCATAAACTGTATCATTTGTTTATTCGTTGATCGACAAATATTTTCGATCACATCGACCTATTGTTTGGGAAGTGGCCTACTTTTGCAAATAGTTTCAAAAAGTGACTTAGTACGGCAAACAATTCGGATTTGTTTGGGGTAGGGCATTTTACCGGGCGGGTTGAAGCTCGAACCCGCCTTGAACCTAACCCGAAAACAAAGGGTTTGAGATGTTTTAATTCTTTTCAAACCCACCTAAAACCAGCCCGACCCGAACCAAAAAAAGAGACCCGCCTATATGTGTAGATAAAACTTTGAGTGTATCTTCATATGCTTGCAAGGTGTATATATATATCTCTAATATTATAATGGGAGAAGGCCTTAGTGTCATTTGTAAATGTTTTGTCATTCTACCAACTCGTGCAACGCACGTGCATAACTATATTAAAGGAGGTTCTAGGTTCAAATCAAGACTATGTCTAAATTTTTATTTTAAAAAACTATATTTATTAAAACGTGCATCGCACGTGTAAACTACTAGTATATATATATATGGAAAGCTTCGGTTGTGCACTACCTCCAGTGCACACGGGGTGTGCACTAGGCCTTCGGGTGTTCATATCGACGATCTGAACCGTTCACATTGATCTACACATCTAAATTAGTCTAAATATGTAAAATCAAATCATTTGAAATTCATTTATCCATCCCTTGAAGTGTTGCAAAATTGTATGCCTGAAAGTCATTGTTTTTTATAGTCACATGATGGATGGGCAAATGAATTTCAAATTATTTGATTTTACATATTTAGACAAATTTAGATGTGTAGATCAATGTGAACGGTTCGGATCGTCGATATGAATGCCCGAAGGCCTAGTGCACACGCCGTGTGCACTAGAGGAGTGCACAACCGAAGCTTTCCTTATAAATGTGTGTGTGTGTGTGTGTGTGTGTGCGAAGATAAAACTTTGAGTGTATCTTCATATGTGCTTTGATTTTTCTGCATTTTTCATATGATGCATCGTTGATGAAGACGTGCCGTAGGCACGTGTCCACGGGCAAACCTAGTTTTCTAATAAAATTAAATTTGTCTACTTAAGACATAACAAAATATCCAAAGAAATAAACATGTAAGGCAGGCTGAGATGTGGACTGTTTGTGTTGGCCAATTTGTTGAGGCTAGACTTGAAGAAATCATCAGTTGTTGCAAGTTTTTGGTCCTTGCACACCAGTATATTGACAAATGTTGTAACATTGTAAGAATCGACAAACTAGAAATTGATTATCAAAAACCTATTTTTATAGCAAGTTATATAA
This sequence comes from Hemerocallis citrina, assembly GCA_017893485.1. NCBI lineage: Eukaryota > Viridiplantae > Streptophyta > Magnoliopsida > Asparagales > Asphodelaceae > Hemerocallis > Hemerocallis citrina. The sequence continues at coordinate 12,914,961 of CM030364.1, read as the reverse complement.
TTATTTAATTATTAAAAAGTAACATTAGTGGTTTAGACTGAAATGACTCTTAAGAGCATCCACAGTTGTGATTGTGAAAAAAAATGCATAAATGAATATTTAGATATAGCATTTGTAACGTTTGCCGTAGTCGTCGAATAGTATTTTATAGCAATTTAATATAAAAAAATATCAGACGGAATTTGTAGATCCGTCTTTAGGTATTTAATTATTTTTTTAATGTTAGACGGAAGTTGAAGTTGCGTAGGAAGGGGGAAAAACAAAAATTGAAAGACGGACCTTCAAGTTGTGTCCGGGATTTAGGGAGGCCTCGGATGGATCTTCTCCGACTTTGAAGATCCGTCCGACAATTTGTGGTTTTTTTTTGCTTTTATTTGCTTCTTTTTTGGGTTTTTAATTACAAAAATTAATTTTTTTTAAGAGACGGAAGTTGAAGTTGCGTCTGAGTATTTTAATTTTAATTTTTTTTTGAGGGACGAAGCTTCAAGCTCCGTCCTTTAAATTATGCATAATTTTTATATCTTCTCTCATTTATAGCAATCTACTGTTATGTTTTTGATAAAAATGTATAAATAGAAAACGACTGCAACAGCGAGTCGTTTGCTATAAAATGCATTTAATGTGTAAATAGGACACTATTGTGGATGCTGTCAGAATTGACCGAAAACAATTATTTTAAAAGTATAGTATAGCATACACTACTACATTTTTTTTGACGATGCATACACTACTACATAAAAAAAAGAATTTTTTCCCAAAATGCCCCATTTTTGCAAAGTTTTTCCCAAACCGCCCTACTTTTTTTTTTAATTCCCAAAGCGCCCCACTCGGTCTCTCAAAGACCGAGTCTAGTGCAAATAGACTCGGTCTTTGAAAGACCGAGTCTTGCGCTTTGAAAATTCAAAGAGCAAGACTCGGTCTTTCAAAGACCGAGTCTATTTGCACTAGACTCGGTCTTTGAGAGACCGAGTCTTTACTCTGCGCTTTTTAAAGCGCAGATCCCCTTTCTTTCTTCTTCTTCTTCACTTTCGATTGTTTTTTCTTTTCGCTCTTTCCCTCAACGAATCCGTCGCACTCTCTCATTTTCCGTTCGATTACTCTCGAAATCGAATGTTGAACTTCCCAAAACCAATTACTTTCTAATTCATTTTCGATTTTACCAAATCCTATTCCCCAAAATCGATTTTTTCTTTAAACCCTAAACCCCGAATACCCATAATTGGAAGATTTCGGTTGTACTGGTCAAGCTCTTCTTGCCAATTTCGTCTTCGTCTTCGGATTCTCCCACTTGTTAGGTATATTTCTGAAGCATTTCCTAAGTCTATGTGTTGATGCTATTGCCAATTTCTTGTTAGTGTTGATGCTATTGCTTAAGAAATTACTTGTTAGTGTTGATGCTATTGTGAAGTTCATTAGTTGAATTTGACTTATTGTTGACAAAGTAGATTGGTAGGAGTTGAGTTTATTGATGTTCCAAATGAATTTTGCTGTTTGTTTCGCGGGTGAGTTCCATCTGTACAAGTGAGTTCATTAGATGGAACTCACTTGAAGAAATTCACTTGTCCAAATGGAACTCACTTGTACAATTTTATAATCCTGATATTTGAAGTATCAGTATGTGCATTGGGTGATGGATGCATTGGGTGTGTTAATTCTGTCGGAAAAAACTGAAATATTATGGTGTTTATAATGATTTAAGCTTTAAGCATAATATTACATGGAAAGACTTTGACGATGATGGTATATGTTGAAGAAATAGTTGAGTTAATTTTAGTATTAATACCCAAATTTTGTTGAGTTATTGATTTTCAAAAAAGAAAGAGTTGAAAGAGTTGAAGTTGGAATGAATAGAATTCTGTTGAAAGAGTTGAAAGAAATATTGAGTTGAAAGAGTTCAATTTTGTATAGAATTTTGTTGAAATAGTTGATAGAGTTATTGAAACCTTGTTGAATAGAATTTTGTTGTTGAATCAATTTTGTATATAATTCCATATGGTATGTGTTGAATTTAGTTTTTTAGAATTTTATAGAGTCTAGGTTATGTATAGAATTTGTTGAATTTGTTATACTCTAGTGTTTTGCTAAAATTAGAGAATGAACGGCTTTGTTATATATAATTTGTTTTTATATCTAGCTTTTGTGTAGTTAATAACATTTTTGTTGAACTTGTAGGATTTGTAGTCTACTGTAAATGGCACGCACAAGGGGTAACATGGAGGTAGGAGAAAGTAGTAGACCTCCACGTAATCGCGGTGGACGTGATCGTGGTCGTGGTCGTCGTGGTGGTCGTGCTTCTACCGATGCTACTAATGTAAGTAATTAAATGTTGATTCTAATAGAATTGTATTATATTTTTCGGTCTACTGATGTAAATGTTATTGTTATATAGGTTGAATTCAATCCAAATGAGGCGGGCCCTTCGTCTTCATACATCCCTCCTGCAGGCCCCGGACCACTCGACCCTTCACTTCTCACTCTCCAGCCGATGCATCGATCGCAGTATGTTTGGAACGGCGAGGCTACGGAGTGCCGTTTTAGGACTGGGCATCCGCTACCTGTGCACCCACGCATACACGAGTTGCTTAGAGATTGTGGGTTCTACGGAATTTCCATGATGACATCCATCAAGTGCGATCGTCCACTTCTCGAAGCACTGCTTGAACGATGGAGGCCCGAGACACACTCATTTCACCTGCCAGTCGGGGAGATGACGGTGACTTTACAAGACGTTGCTATACTAACCGGGCTTCCAATCGATGGAGAGGCAGTGACAGGATCGATGGACTTCGATCCCGTGTATCTCGTGGAGGAGTACCTAGGGGTTGCAGTGGAAGCTGGCGCGATAAATGGGAAATTTATCCGCCTAAAGTGGTTGAAGGATACGTTCAAAAATAGATTGAATGACGCTTCAACTGCAGCGGAGGTGGAGTGCTACTTTAGGGCATATGTTCTAACGCTATTCGGCACGGTCCTGTTTCCAAACTCAACCGGGAATACCGTAGCACTGATGTTCTTGCCCCTAATCGCCGATATAGGTAGGATCCGCCGTTTCAGTTGGGGCAGTGCAATTCTATCGGCACTGTATCGGAGTCTGTGTCTGTGCAGTATAGGTTCGAACCAGATGAATGGACCTCTAATTCTACTGCAGATATGGAGTTGGGAACGGATTCACGTAGGTAGGCCCGTAGTACGGATCCAGTCCCAACATTGGAGAGTTCTTTCTGAAGATATAGACATGCTACCTCCGATTGGTGTGTATTGGACAGGAAAACTGACATGGACGGCCAACCCCAACAGGTGCTTGACATACTATCGCGACGAGTTGGACAGGTTGGCCGCCGACTGTGTGGTGTGGACCCCGTACACAGAGGAGCGATTGATTCGGCTGCCACCTATCTGTACGTTCAGGCGTAATTTGTGGCTCACGAGAGCACCTCTAATCAACTTCGGGGTTGTTGAGTTCTACTACCCCGATAGGGTCTTACGGCAGTTTGGTCTGCACCAGGGGATTCCAGTTACCGTGCCATTCAATGCCGAGATGCATAACATCACTGGAATGGGCCGTACACCGGGACACAACTGGGCCACTTGCTTCTTCGAATACGTTCAGAGATGGAACATTAACCGTTTCGAAGAAATCATCGTTGACACCCCACCTTTTGACCTCTCCTTGCATGGTGTGTACTTGTCTTGGTACGAGAGAGTCACTAGACGGTTCATTTCCCCACCGTTGCAGGCTCCTGCCGGAGTCGTTGTACCGATACGTCGACCAGGGACCGAACCAGTAGATGAGCATTCGGTGAGGTTGCCGATGTACCAACCAAAGGGATCCGCTATTCGTGGCTTTGTAAGTTTTAATGTTTCGTTTTAAATTTTCAAAATTTATATATAGATATGTTTTTATATATTTATGTGCATCTAATTCAATCTTTCATGTTTCTCAGTTGACCCAGACTTGGTCCCTTGCCAAGAAATGTGCGCATATGCTAAATAGCAACATCGCCGATCAGACGAAGGTTACTGTACGGGAGATGTTATCGTGTTGCCGTGCACAAGCTGATCTTGTGGGGGAGGGCGCAACATTAGATGCGATACTTAGGACCCCCACACATCGAACCGGCGGTCGTACCGGTCAACGACGAAAGAGAACTGTTCATAGGCCGCCACCCCAACCTCGGAGTGATTCGGAACACGAACAAGAAGCAGACCCTGATATTGAGGAACAAGGTGATGAAGAACAGCTCGTTGGGGATGAGATTGAAGAAGAGCCGGAGATCCCGTTGTCTGCACTGACACATGCAACTCCCCATCGTCTTAGACGAAACAGAAGACCCCCACTTTACTTCACACCGGACCCTTGATGTAATATTATTAATTATTTTGATTTTGTAGTTTTATTAGTGTAGTATTTTCAATGTAGTATTCTTAATGTAGTATTTTTTAATGTAGTTTTTTTTAATGTAGTTTTTTTATTTTTTTAACTTGGTTGCTGATCTTGTAGCTGTGTTGATGTAGTATGTTTGAAATGTTCCTCGGTTTGAGATGAAGTTATTAAAATTGTTGATGTGGTTGAAATTGTTGGAGTGGTGATATTGGTGTGTCAAGAAGTGGTTGTTGAGTTGTGGTGAAGTGAGTTTTGTTGAGTTGTGGTGAAGTGAATGTAAAATTTTAGTACATCAGTTGTTTTGTATTTTAGTACCTCGGTTGTGGTTTGTTGTGATTTTGTAGAATTTGGTATTTCAAGAAGAGGAATATTGAGTTAATCTTCAGTTTATTGATTTTGTAGAATTTGGTATTTCAAGAAGATGAATTTGATTTTGTAGAATTTGGTGATTTTGTAGAATTTGTTGTGGTTTATTAATCTTCTGTTCAATGGTTTGTTGTGGTTTGTTGTGGCATTTGAAGAAGAGGTGGTTGGATGGGAATATTGAGTTGTTTGTTCAGGTATTTGAAGAAGATGTGGTTGTTTTGCAAAGTGTTTAGAACACTCAGCATTTGGCTGATACCAAAAAAAATTCACAGCAAGAAGGCTCGGTCTTCCAAAGACCGAGCCTAGTACAACTAGACTCGGTCTTTGGAAGACCGAGTCTTGTTGCTGTGTCTATTTTTTGGTATCAGACTCAAGACTCGGTCTTCCGAAGACCGAGTCTAGTTGTTCTAAGCTCGGTCTTTCGAAGACCGAGTCTTGAATCTCATAAACTCCAGAGCCCAACAAGCTCTCTGGAGGTTTGAAAACAACACAGTCGGTCTTTGAAACACCGCTCTAAAAACACCTAGACTCGGTCTTCCAAAGACCGAGTCTTCAATCAAAACTTCTCACATTGAAGACTCGGTCTTTGGAAGACCGAGTCTAAGTGTTTTTAGAGCGGTGTTTCAAAGACCGACTGTGTTGTTTTCAATCTTCCAGAGTACTTGTTGGGCTCTGGAGTTTATCAGAATCAAGACTCGGTCTTCCAAAGACCGAGCTTAGAACAACTAGACTCGGTCTTTGGAAGACCGAGTCTTGAGTCTGATACAAAAAAAAAGACACAGCAACAAGACTCGGTCTTCCAAAGACCGAGTCTAGTTGTACTAGGCTCGGTCTTTGGAAGACCGAGTCTTCTTGCTGTGAATTTTTTTTAGCTACAGCCAGAATTTGAGTGTTTTTCAATCTTTCAAAACAACAACCTCTTCTTCAAATGCCTGAACAAACATCTCAAAATTCCCATCCAACAACTCAAAATCACAACAAACCACAACAACAAAATATAAAACTGATCAATATGCTTCTTCCACTTGACCAACTTAGTACCAAAATACAAAACAACTAATAAACCACTTCAAAATACCAAACAACAAACCAACTTAGTACCAAAATACAAAACAACTAATAAACCACTTCAAAATACCAAACAACAAACCAACTTAGTACCAAAATTCACCACAACTCAGCAACAAGACTCACCACACCTCAGCAACAAGACTCACTTCACCACAACTAAACAACCACTTCACCACAACTATCCAAACTAAGTGTTCATTTCGAAATAAATATTACAAACACAATAGGAAACACAAAATGAAATTTCAACTGTTTTGAGATGCTATGTTAGTACATCGACGCTTGTTGTGTCCTTCCAACCCGCACCTTGAACATTTCATTCTTGTTCCCCTGCTAGAACTATCTCTCACATCCATATCGTTGCGTATTCTCGTGGATTTAGGCCGGCCTTTCCGTGACCGTCGCAAACTAGAATCTGGTACAAGTCGTGGACCGTCGATAGTAGGCCAATATGCTTCATCAAGAATAGGACTGAACACAGGAGCCCAAGTTTGTGCTAATGACGTGATAAGGTAAAATTTATCAACATAAGGCTTGTGATCGATTGCACGATAAGCACAGGCTGCTAATACATGAGAACAGGGAATATGATATAGATGAAACTTCATACATGTGCATGTTTTCGTACCCAAATTCACGGTGTGCAAGTTCCCACCCTTCCGTTCTCCATTTACCATGCGTATACCAGTTTTGACGGAAAAAATTCCAGGCTGATGATGAAACATTGTAACCACATGTTGATTTGCTCTTTCACGGCGAATATCAATTACATCTTGTACTCGTTTAGCAAAAATTTTCCCTTCACATAATAGCTTATTAGCTTCCTGTCGACGAGTAGTAAAGTAAGAGTTGAGACGTAAAAAAATCGTCTCAACAATTGCAGTTACTGGTAAACTACGGACTCCTTTCAGTACTGAATTGAAGCATTCTGACAGGTTCGTAGTCATCATTCCATATCGTCGACCTTCATCTGCATAAAGTGCCCATTTCTGAACCGGTTTCTCTTTCAACCAGTTAGCCGCCTCGACATTGACGGTTTCAAGTTCGGCGAGTTTGGCCATGAACTTTTTGGGTTGGTGTTGACAAGCTATACTTTTGGCCTTCTTGCGCAATGCCTTGCTACCAAATTTACTAAAAAAATTTGTTGCAAAATGACGCATGCAATATCGATGAAATCCATTCGGTTCGTTCCAAGTACCGTTTTGCAAATCCATAGCAGACAATATACCAGCATGACGATCCGAGATAACACACAACTCAGTGCGATCGGTGACATAATGCCGGACGCAAGTCATAAACCATGTCCACGTATTTATACTCTCTCCATCAACCAATGCAAATGCAAAAGGAAATAAGCAACCATTCGCATCCGGGGAAACAGCAATTAGCAAACAACCCTTGTACTTACCGTACAAGTGAGTTCCATCTACACTAATAACTGGTCTGCAAGACTTGAAACCTTCAATCGAAGGACCAAATGCCCAAAATACTCCCTTGAATGTTTCCTCGCTGGGGCTAGACTCAAATTTGTCCCAGTGGACAACGGTACCTGGATTTGCTGCTTGAATTGCTGTTAGTAGAAAAGGCAACTTCGTGTATGCTTCTTCGAAGGTACCGTACAACCTCTCAATTGCCTTTTGTTTTGCTTTCCAAGCTTTCTTATATGAAATCTGATAATTATATTCTATTTTCACAATCTCAATAATTACCCCCGGTGATACAGCAATATTCTTCTTCACCACACCCAAAATCAAATTACTGACAAGGTTAGCATCAATTTTGCAGTGGTCTTGATTCAACGTGGGATTCGTACAAGTATGCGGGCCGACTATCTTCTTCACCACAAAATTTCTCCCTCCTTTTGGAACAATAGCTCGTAATCTCCAAGGGCATCCACCATCACTTACTCCTGGGGGACCTTGTACGATCTCCTCTATTGTACGTTTTCTAGGTGCCTTTTTACATTTAACAGTGTATAGTGACGGTGATGTTTTCAATGTGACAAATTCACGATGTTTCTTGATAGAATATACCTTCACAGCATGCAGAAGGGAGTCTTTACTAACAAACTCCTGTCCAACGTAAAATTCGTCTACATTGGATGAACCATAAGACTCTTGTGGATAGGGGGGAACTCTAGCAGCTTCAGCCATCTCCTCCGTAACATGAGCGTTAACATTAGCATACCTATCAGTAACTCTCACTGCATTAGAACTATTGTTCGAAGGATTTACATTAGCTACATCATCGTCTTCTTCTCCATCATCACTTTCTAGACTTTCATCATCGTCTGTTTCTTCCTCTTCTTCATCATCACTTAATAAGCTGTTGTTAATCACTGCATTTTGAAAGAGTTCAAACATACTGTCATTTGGAACAGAGTCAGGAACCGGGCTTGGTTGGCGTGGCAGCTCAACATTTACAGAATCCGGAATTGTTGTATTTGTGAAGGTGTTCTCTTGTGAGGATACCGGATTTGGTTGTGAAGATTGATCGGGGTTAGGCCTCGACTGCTGTGTAGGTGCTACCCGTATGAAGCTTGCACTGGGGATATCATGTGGCTGAGGAGTTACAACTCGAATTTGCTGAATATATAACTCTAATACAGACCAAGCACAATTCGGATCAAATGTCCTAGCAATCAATGACTTCAGCGCATTATCAGTAGGTACGGGCACTGTCATAAAATACTGAACACCTCCTCTTCCTGCTGCGTATCGAGCTAAAATTTTCGCATTCCATTCATTCCTATCCCAATTAGTAACTTCATAGATTTTCTCAACTAGTTCTTCAAATGTAATGGTACGGGGTACCCAAACTATTTCCGGTTCCAAATGACTATAACTACTACCAATCTTTGGATCAAGAATAATTTCACCACCAAAGTATAACCAAATAGGAATCTCAAGATCCATACCTAGGTATATTTATTAAAATATGCGAGTTATTATCTAAACGCAAACAAAATCTATACCAAATTTCAGAAAATTAAAGGCCAATATTCATCATACCTTCACAAGCGTCAAGAACAGAGCCGTATAGATTTCGTTAAAAGAGTTGAAGTTGGGATCCGCTCCAAATTTAGCAAAAATCAGAAAAATGGATCTTTCAAAATAAGGGTTTTGGGTTGTTATAGTGGGTTATAGTGGAGATGGTTAGAGGGTTAGGAAGATATTGGTGTATATATTTAGATTAAGATTAGATTTTGTGGGTAGGAGGTCGCCCTAGATTTAGGAAGATGGGTTAGAGAAATAGAGTAGGTTAAAGTCGAGAAGAAGAAGAAGAAAGAAAGGGGATCTGCGCTTTAAAAAGCGCAGAGTAAAGACTCGGTCTCTCAAAGACCGAGTCTAGTGCAAATAGACTCGGTCTTTGAAAGACCGAGTCTTGCTCTTTGAATTTTCAAAGCGCAAGACTCGGTCTTTCAAAGACCGAGTCTATTTGCACTAGACTCGGTCTTTGAGAGACCGAGTGGGGCGCTTTGGGAATTAAAAAAAAAAGTAGGGCGGTTTGGGAAAAACTTTGCAAAAATGGGGCGTTTGGGAAAAAATTCTAAAAAAAAACAGTAGTATAGCAAATCACTACTATAGCCCGAGTGAACAGCAAAACAAATTGGCGGGTGGGTTTTCTGCAAACTCACCAAAAGTGGTGGGTAGATTTTTACTAACCTTTACGTAACTTCATTCTTGTTTATAGTTTAATTTTTTAAAACTATGAACACAAACCCGGAACCCTAACACCCATCTTCTTCCTCCTCCTCCTCCTCCTCCGCCTCCGCCGTCATGAACTACTCCGATCAATGGCGCTCCATCTTCCCCATCACCACCACCACTTCTTCCCCGTCCCTCATCCCTTCCCCCTCCCTCCACGGGCCCCTCCTCTTCCTCCCTTCCCGCCATCCCCTCCCCCTCCTCCCTCCCCGCCCCCTTCAAACCCCCCTCCCCTCCCAATCCAACAACCTCCTCTCCTCCCTCCCTCTCCGCTCCGCCCCCAACTCCTCCCTCCTCCTCTTCCCCACCTCCTCCAACTTCCACTCCATCGCCTTCCTCCTTCTCTCCTTCGCACCCGATCGCAAAGTCAACATCCTCCAGCGCGGTCTCCGCACCGATGTTTTCAAGCACCCGTTCCACCGGATTCTAACCATGTCAGTGGTCCCCGCTGACGACGATGTGGCAGTTCTTGAGGAGGGGGTGACTGTGGAGGGGTTCTTGGTGGCGGCGAGTCTGTACGCTGTGAGTTGGTTTCGGGTGGAGAGTAGGGGGGAGAAGGCGGGGTTGGCTGCGGCGGGGAGGCGGGGGTTTCGGAGTGCTGTGGTGGATGCGAAGCTGAGTGAGGGTTTTTTGGGAGAGAGCGTGGTGTTGTTGGAGAGTGGGGAGTTGTGGTGGTTTGATTTGGAGGGGAAGAGTAGCAGGAAGATTGCGGTTGGGGTGGGCGGTGGGTGTGGGTGGTTGGGGTGTGAATACGGCGGGCAGCCATGGGTTGTGGTTCTGGGGTGTGAGAGTGAGGTTTTGGTGGTGGATTTGAGGGAGAAGGAGGGGAGGGAGACGGGGGTTTTGTTTGAGATTGAGGAGGGGAAGGGTGACCGGATTCTGGCATTTTGTAAGTCGGGGTTTGATAGTTTTGTTGTGGGGGTTGTGACGGAGAGAGAGGTTCTCGTTGTTGATGTTAGGCAGCCATTGGTTCCAGTTTTGAGATGGGAGCATGGGCTGGATTCTCCTTGCTATGTTTCGATGTTTAGATTGTCGGAGTTGAGGCCGCCGTGCGAGAAATTTGGGTGGGCTTCGGATATGGGGTCTGTCATTTTGGTTGGTTCGTTTTGGAAGGATGAGTTTAGTATGTTTTGTTATGGACCTAGAGAGGGAGGAAAGGTTGGCGATTCTTCTAGCCTTTTTGCTTGGGAGCTTCCTTTGAGCTTTGCTTTGTCGGGTTGGCAATGTGGCTCCTTTGACAGTCTGCTAAAGGAAGTGGGTTTACGTTGTATTGAGGGGAGACAGAGGAATGATGTGGTTGTGGGTTTTTGGATTGTTCCGCAAGATCTTTTGAGGGTAAAATCAGAGTTTGGCGGGTTCGGTTTGATCAGGCTTATGCTCTCTGGTAAGTTAGAGATGCAGATCTATAATGCTTCTTGGGATTTAGTTAGCAAGAGTTCAAATGAAGGAGAAGAATGTCCAAAACTTGAAAATTCAGTTAATTTTTCGATGGGTCAGGAAGGTAAAGTGTCCTCGCACAATTATTACTTGAATATTAGGCACCTCAGGGAGTATATAAATGGAACTTTGCCCAGTGTGTTTGCTGTTCACAAGCCTCAATTAGATAACTACAACCGGAAATTTTCTAGTAATCATTTGACGGAACTCGCAAACATTAAGCAGAAGTGTTCTACTTGTCCAATCTTAACGAATATAAGTGATGCTACGGTTCCCACTAACATATTTGAAATTACACTACGAAGGGTGTTGAATGGTCTAGAATTGGATCTCTTACCAATTGCCTTTTCTAAGTATGCTCTTCTATTTGAAAACCATAGGAGAACCTCTATTTCCTTATTAGAAGTTCCTAGATGCTTGTCACACCATAGGGTGGTACCTTTCTTAGTGTGCAATCCTTTAAGAAAAATTGAGAAATTGGTAAGGAAAGCTGTGCGTTGGGAAACTATTGTGGCTCCTGTCTATCCCATTCCTGTTATACTTATACTTCAATGGTTGCAAAATCAGAAGATCTCTTTTCATCTAAATGAAGAACCAGATGATGACTTATTGACCTTGCAGTGTAGAACAACACTTGATAACATATATCCTGCAGTCTCCCTTGCAGATAGTGGCAATTTTACTGAACAGGGTTCTCAAGGGCCAGAAAGTGAGAATAACTTTTTTGTTCATAAGGTTGACGTCAATATGTCAAATTGCAAAGTGAAAGAAGAACTATCTTGGAAGGGATCTCCTTCCATGGAATCTGAAGATACTTTTGAAGATGAAAAATTCAACACTTTCATTTGTGGAATTGCTGACAAGAAATCAAATTCAAATTCTTGTAAAGATCAAGTTGGGCTTGAAATGTTTGATCAATTAAATCCATTTATGCTGGATTTTGATTCACCTGCTATTGTATTTCAGCCAAAGGAGCAAAAAATGTATGAGTGCTTGTTGCAACAGAATTCTAGATGGCAGGGAAATTATAAGCCATTTGAAAATTTTTGCACTTCATCAAACATCCCCAAGTCATCTTGTTGATCTCTTTAGTTTGGACAGCTGATGTAATGAGGTGGACGTTATCTTGCAAATTCATCCAATTTCTTTCTTGAAAAATAGAAAAGAGAGGAATGCCCAAATGCAGTAATATGGCTACCAGGTATGACTACAGTAACTTGTCATTTGATCCAATTAGTACTTGGGAGCATCCTTATTTTCTTAGTTTTGGCAGGTTGGAGTTGTATAGTGATTTAAATTTTTTTTCTTCATTGTACTTCTTTCGGCATGTAAACATATATGTAAAAAAAATCAGAATTTGTTTTTGATCACATGTTTCTAACAGGTAGATCATATAAGCTAAAATACCATGAACAATATTTGTTGCTCATGGAATCGGATGGTGAATCTGTTGATGTTCCATGATAAGTTCCAAGTGTTTGGTACACATAAAATTACTAATAAGCAGATCATATAAGCTATTACCTGTTGCATGAAATGATTCTATGTAACTTCTTTGCATCGTTTAATGTCAAGTAGACCTACCTCAGTCTAAATAACCCAAACCCCCAAGCCCAAGTTTCTCTTTCTCATTCCGAATCGCCGCTCATGCCACTCCCTTCGACACATCTCTCCTACACCTCTTTCACGTGGTCAAGTCCTATCCTCAGTACATTCACTAGGTAGTAAACATACACATTTTTGCCTCGGCTCGGGCACGTACACGAATTTGGCCTATCAGATGGGTGTTAGGCCAGTGTTGGGCAGGTACAGGTATTTGATACATGTCCGACATGGACTTGAGACCCATTTTGAAGTGTCAGTGCAACCTAGGATTCTAACACTAGCTGGATGGCAAACTAGATATTTCTATTTGTTTCTTTATTGTTTACGGGTTATCTATCTCCTTTGTTTTGTAACTATCTCTTGTATGCACTGTTTTAAATCTCGGACATATCGGCCGAGATCTCGTATCGGATGCTTCAGCGAAACGAAATCAGAATTTTAAGTCATTTTTCGTTTGAACCCGAAAAGTGGAAATATCGGCCGAGAAGTCCGATATTTCGCCCGATACATATCCGCCGATATTTGACTATTTCGCATCCGAAATAATAGTTAATGGGTTTGGGGCTTAAATCCCTAACCCGTTACCTGTTACCCTATAAACTAACCCTAAATCACTAATCTCTTCCTCTTCCCTTCTCAATCTCTTATCTTTTCGTTCTCAATCTCTATTCTCTCCACTTCTTTCCCGCCGCCTCTTCTTCTTCAAGTCTTCGTCGTCGAGTCTTCTGGTAATCGCTTCGCGCCTTCGAGTCTTCGAGTCTTCGTCGTCGCCAACCTTCCAGTCTTCGCCGTCGCCAAGTCTTCGTCGCCTTCCAGTCTTCGTCGACGCCAACCCATCTCCACCGCCAGCCAACTGAAGCTCATCTTCCAGTCTCTTCTCATCTTTTCGCGCCAACTGAAGCTCGTCTTCGACTCTTCGTCAACAACCTCCCGCTCTCTCTCATCTTTTCGCGCCAAAGATCTGAAGAAGAAACAACCTCCCCTTCCTTTCGCGCCAAACTGCCAAAGAATCTCCCGTGCTCTCTTCTTCTTCGTCGTGAACAACTGTCAACTGAAGCTCCCCCTTCTCTCAACTGAAGCTCACGCTCTCACCAAACTCTCTTCTACTTCGTCGCCAGTGAGCCCCCACTCTCTCTCTCTTCTTCTTCTTCTTCTCCGTTTTCATTTTCTGTTAATTGTTAACTATTATTAACTTTTCTATCTGTTATTCACTTATTCTGTTAATTGTTAACTATTATTACGTATTTGATTAACTGTTAATTGTTATTATGTTAAGTGTAATTTGTTAACTGTTATTGGGCTTCATTTTCTTTTCTCTTCGATTTTCGTCTTCGATTAGTTGTTAACTGTTCTTCTGTTAATTACTTAATTGATTGTTAACTATTAATTAGTTGTTAACCGTTAACGGTGGAATTGTGGCAATTGACGAACATGTTTAATAGCACTTATTAGTTGTTATTTTGATTGTGAAGTGTTAAGTGTTAATTAATTTTTTTTTCTGTCTTAGTTGTTATCTTATTGTTAATTAAATTTTTTTTTCTGTCTTAGTTAGTTGTTTATTAAATTTTCTTCTTATTGTAGTTTTTAGGCACAACTATAGTACTCTACCACCTACAATATAGCATAAAATGTCGGAAGAAGCAACAAGCTTTCCAGTAAGTAAGTCAACCAAACTCGATCGATTTTGGGAACATGCGACGAGAGTGAATGGGGGGAAAGCCAAGTGCAAGTATTGTAGTCACCCACCTCTTAGTGGAGGAGTAAGCCGTCTCAAAGAGCATTTAGCTTGTGTTAGTGGGAATACTACCAAGTGTCCTAATGTTCCGGAACATGTAAAAGTCAACGCTTTAGCTACTTTGAATGCAATTAAAGAAGCCAAGATTTCAAAGCAAGTAAAACGACAAAATATGATAGATAATGTGGTAATAAGAGATGGAAGAGAATGAAGAGATACATACATTAATGTAGAAGAAATAGATGTGGAAAGTCGTCCTAGCCGAATGAGCTCATCCAATAGTTCAAAAATTAAAGGGCCAATGAACATGCATGTGGTTGCGGGAAACAAAGGCAAAGGAGTACAAGTTCATCAAACTACTCTCAATGAGCATTGGAAGAAGGCAGCGAGAGAGGATGCAAGTGAGTATGTTGCAAGATATTTTTTTGACAATGCCATCCCATTTAATGTTGCCAAGTCAACTTCCTTTCAAGAAATGATAGAAGCGGTTGGAAAGTACGGACCGAATATGAAAGTACCTACACCTCACGAACTTAGTATGCATTATTTTCCAAAGGAGGTGAATAGAGTAAAGGAAAATCTTGGATTTTACTTGGATAAATGCAAGTCAGGCGGTTGTAGTCTCATGACCGATGCATGGACGGATAGAAAAGGGCGAAGCATAATGAATATTGTACTTAATTCTTACAATGACACTATTTTTTTGAATCAAAAAATACATCTAGCAATGTGCATGATGGAAGGTTTATCTATGAATTCGTGAATGAAGCAATTGATAAAGTAGGAGAAGATAGTGTGGTACAAGTAGTGACCGATAATGCCTCCAATAATGTGGCGGCGTCAAATCTTCTAAAAGTGACACGATCAACTATCTTTTGGACATGGTGTGCGGCACACACGGTGAATCTCATGTTGAAAGATATAGGAAAGATCAAGCCTATCCATAATGTGATCAAAATGGGGAGGAATATCACCATTTTTGTGTATGCCCACTCTCTCATTCTCGAGACTCTGAGGAAGGATGCTACAAATGGTTTAGACCTTGTGAGACCGGGGATGACTAGATTTGCAACCACATTCCTTTCATTGGAAAGCCTACAAGAGTATAGGAGAGGTTTGAAATCCTTTGTAAATGGAAATTTTTGGGAGGAACGCATTGCAAGTCTACACAAGCGAAGAAGGTAATAAATTTTATTTTAGAATTTATTTGGTAATAGTATTTTTGTTTAACTAAGAAAGTAAGAATATTAGTTTTAACTTTTTTGTTTCACATTATGTAGGTCAAAGATATTGTGGATAGTCGTATGTTTTGGAAGAATGTCACATTTGCTTTGAGGGTTTTTGAGCCATTGGTGAAAGTTCTTCGGCGGGCGGATAGTGATCTACCATCAATGGGGTGGTATATGGTGATTTGGAGAGGTGCAAGGAAGAAATTGCTATGGCAATTAAGCAAAATGAGAAGAAATATCTTCCTATTCATAAGATCATTGACACACGATGGGATAATAAATTAAAGTCTCATTTGCATTTGGTTGGTCACTTCATGAATCTTTTTTTTCTATTACCAAATTAGAGGCGAAATGAAGAACAAAGTAGCATTTTTAGATGCTTTCGCCCAATGTACATACAAGATGTATGAAAATGATCCCGAAATGCAAGACAAGATCACCTCTCAATTGCCTCTATATCAAAATAGATGTGTCTTTTGGAAGGCCAATGGCTCTTAGGCAAATGCAAAATCCTTCTCTTGATCTAGGTATGATGAATCATTTAAATTATGATTTATGGGAAATTGTAAAATTTTTGACTATTCTTATTTCTTAATGTTATTGTTATAATGTAATTATATTTCTTCTTAGTTAATTGGTGGCAATTGCATGGGTGCTCGGCACCGGATCTACAAAAAATGGTAATGAGAATTGTTGGATTAACTACTAGCTCGTCCGGATGCGAAAGGAATTGGAGTACATTTGAGATGGTAGTATATAGCAATCTAGCAAGGAGATTTAATTTATTATTTCTTTAGTATTTTTTATATTAAATAATGATTGAATTTCTCTTCTTTCCTTTGCATAGGTTCATTCGAAAAAGAGGAATAGGCTAAGTCATGATAAAATGGAAAAATAGTCTATGTCAAGTTCAATTCCGAAATTGAAGCAAAGTTTGCTATTAGAAAAAGAGATCCTCTTTTGGCTCCAAGCATGGATGAGGGGAGGGTAGTTGAATGGGTAAACCCTCCAAGAACATCCGTAGAAAGTGAAACCGACGATGAGGTTGATGATGAGGTTTTTCCCGGGGAGCAATTGAGATGGAGGGATGTTGAAAAGGCTATGGGAGTGGATCCAAGACCAAGGTCAAGTTCAAGGCAAAGAGCAGCGAAGAAAGCAAAGAGGTCTCATGGCATTGGCGCATCATCATCAAAATGGAAAAGGATCATTGAGCAAGAAGACACAAAGTTAGAACCTTCATTGGACTCGAATGATGATACTTCAACATCCGAGTCGGAAAGTGAAGAAGATGAGGGTCATGAGAATGAAGATTGATTACATTTACTGCTACTTACTGCTGCTTATTATTGCTGCTGCTTGTGTTTTTTACTGTTTCATTGTGTTATATTTACTGCTACTTACTGTTTCATTGTGTATGAAACTATGAATTTCCCTATTTATGTTTATGTGTGTTTTTGTATGAATTTGCCTTGATTGCAAGTGATTTCCTTTCTTTCTTTTTTATATATTATTGTATTTTCATAGTAAATAGCATTTCTTTTGCATGATGAATACTTGATGAACCCAGCCAGGTTACTCCAGTTTTCTGTTTAAGAGATCATCTTGCTGGCATAATGCTCTTCCTAGAAGCTTAGTTATAATTTTATATTTTTATGTGCCAAAATTATCTGACTTTGGTTTGGCCATTCTCTTATTTTGTACAGGACAGCTTCCTTGCTAGCTTTGCCTGCTTTTGAATGCTCAGCCCATAACAGCCCCAAGTAAGCTCAACACCTTTAGTTATTTAAGGTATGATATGATTTGCAGTTATGCTTAAACACCTTTAGTTAGCTCAAGCTTTGTGTGATTGTGAAAGCAAAACGCATGACCTTTGTAGCTTATACACAGAGGATCTTCTTCTTGAAACACTTCTTTAGTAGGACTCACATCAGAAATCCATTTAAATCATGTAACAATTATATGGTCAGACTGAAAATACTGTGCAGAATAAATGTACTCTTATTAGTATCTATACGAGCAACCTAAATGTGGGCTGCATGTTTCTCTAACAACACTGTATGTGTCATTGATTTCAGAATGTGACTGCAGTTGGCAAGGAAGAAGGAATACAATTGCCGTTCTTTTTTTTCCTAGTTTAATTTCATCAGTTGTGCATGTTTCCGGATACTAAAGCAGAACCTGTTTTCGTCAGTCTATTTCTCTGACTGATAAGAGTATCGACCCTAAGTGCTGTTTTGTTTTTTTTAATAAATCATGGAACTGGACTTTCCATTATTCTTATAAACTCAGTAACTAGGTATACTTGAGTCTTGAGCAAGTTAACACTGACCTTCTATTTCCATGCTTTTAAGTTTTACCATTTTATGCTTTACATCTCTTACAGTCTTACCTAAAACCCACATAACTGCTTCTTTTTTTTGCCTGTCTGTGTCTGCATATTTATTTATTCAATTATTTGATTCCATAAATAGGACACGTGGTCTGCAAAATAAATTAAACAAACTAGTTGTCAGTGGATGCTTCTAGTATTCTGAAATGTATATGTATATGACTGTAATGCAGCATTGAGACCATTACCCTTGGGGATAAAAGGATAGGTATTCGGACTAGTGTCTTGGAGGAGAAGGCCACAGCTTGCAACATGCTCTGTTGTTATGCTGATGGGCTCAAGGAGGGTTTCTACCCATGGATCGATCAGGTCAGTTAATCAGTGTTGACATTTCACACTTTGTCTTCTGGTAGTATGCAAATAGAATCGACTTCCTTACCAATTTAAATGATTATTTTCTCTTAAAAAAATATTTAATTTAGGTTGCTCCTATTTTGGTGCCTCTTCTCAAATTTTACTTACACAAAGAAGTTAGAAGGGCTGCTGTGTCAGGTATACTTTTTTTATTCTAATCTTCCTTTTGTCTATTGAGAGTTCGTTTTTAATGAACTTCTGTGAATTCAGCTATGCCAGAGCTACTACGATCTGCTAAGTTGGCAGTGGAGAAAGGGATGGCGCAAGGTCGTGATGAATTATATGTGAAACAATTACCTGACTTCATAATCCCAGCTTTGGTTGAAGCTTTGCACAAGGTATCTCTAACTTATCATAGAAATATGTCAGGCTCCATGTATTCAAGTTCAATGATTTTGATCTTCCTAAACTGACATTAACATTATTCTATCTTTATGTTAATAGGAGCCCGAGACAGAAATTTGTGCAAGCATGTTGGATTCATTGAATGAGTGCATACAGGTTTCTTATTCATCTTCCTATATTTTATTGGAATTAGTATATCTGTTATATATATCTTTGAGATGTACAGTAAATTTGAATGCCTGTCCTGTTATCCATTACTTAATGAGATCCTTTTATTATGAATAAGTTAGTCTGATGGTTGGCCAGCACAAAATCCCCTTTCTGTGATTGTTTATTCCTGTTGTAGTCAGAACAGTAAACATGAGGTTAGTCCTGTAGAAAAGAGTAAAGACCTGCATGCTATTGGTAATTTGTGAAGTTGGTGTGAGATTGTGGTTAATTTGACATATGGAGGAATCTTGTTTTCAGTTTGTTTAGCTGTTTATATACACCGAAGTCATCTCATTTTGGGCCTGCAACAAGAATGCAACAAATAGTAAGAGTTATAGAGCTTTAGTGCAACAAGAATGCAACAAATAGTAAGAGTTATAGAGCTTTAGAAAGCAGTAAATAGACACATTAATGTTAAATGACATGTAGAACATTTAATATATTGTTTAGGAACAAAAAATATATATTTATTGAGTGTCCGAAATGAACATCCGAGATGATCCCATTTCTCCGAGATCTCTGATATCTCCGATACGAGACGAAACACCCCTTGCCGAGACGAGTCCGAAATCCGAGATTTAAAACCTTGCTTGTATGTTTTATAAATTACAATGGTTGTTTGCTTCCTTGGCTGCTAAAAGAAGAGCTCTGCTTTCGTATTTCTCAGGCCTTGGTTTGAACTTTGGATTGGTGACTTTCCATCTTCATCCTTGCAAATTGAACAGCACTAGATAAATCTATTAATACAAGACTTTGAAAAGTCCTAGCTAACTATTAGGGTAAGATATAGTATTCTAAAAGTCAGCCTAGGCGGCCGTCTAGGTGCTAGGCACCCTCCCAACGACTCGCCTAGGGTCTAGGCATTTTAGAAAATCGGGTTTAAGCGGGTCTAGGCGGGTTTAAGCGGGTCCAAATCGGTCTAGGCGGTCTAGACCGCTTAGGACCCAAATCACGTTTTAACTAATTGTTTTTTGAGTTTTCTCTTATTGTATATCCAAGATATGCTAAACAGAGTAGCAGACTATCCACTATTCGTAGCAGACTATCCACTATTCTGAGGATTTTAAAGTGATTATGTTTAAATTACAAATGATAATCACATTTTTTGTGTGTTTTTTCTCTTATTGTATATACCAGATTCGTCAAGTAAAGTAGCACACTATCCATCAAGGATTTTAAAGTGACTGTTTAAATTACAAATGATAATCACCTTTTTTGTGTGTTTTTTCTCTTATTGTGTTTCGCGGATTTGTTAAGCAAAGTAGCACACTATCCATTAAGGATTTTAAAGTGACTGGGTTTAAATTACAAATGATAATCATATATTTTGTGTTTATGTTTTCTCTTATTGTATATACCAGATTTGTTAAACAGAGTAGCAGAGTAGCACACTATCCATTATTCTGAGGATGTTAAACCCATTGTGTTAAAATTATAAGTGATACTAATGAATAAATTAGCAGTACCTTCCACCATAAGTGCACATCTTTAAAAGTTTCCTTTAAATTAATATATATTTTCCTAGTGACAAAGAATGCTCGTAAATAGTGCATTTTTTTCAATTCAGACATACAATGTCAATAACACTAACTCAATTGTATATTTATACTTATATTACATGCCATCTTTATAAATTTTGGCCATGAAACATTCAAACTATGGTTTGCCGACTCTGACAAAGACTAATATTCTTATATTCCTAATTCCAAGCGGGCAGTGTTGATGCATTAACAGTCCTTAAGAGGAGCTGTAATATTGGATGAATATTCTTCATGTTCACCGATACAATAATACACCGATTTAACTTTGTAAAGCTCTCCTGCAATTGTACGGAGAAAATTCAAGGGTAGGAATGGATAGCAATAAAGTGTAAGAATAGGCAACAACGAAACAAAACCAAAAGATCGATAAATTAATAAATAATTAAATAAATAAATAAAACCGTCTACCGCCTAGCCGCTTAAGCTTTGCTTACAAGATTTAGGTGTGAGGCCCCCATCGGCCGCCCGATTACCAACTAGTGACTTTTAGAACATTAGTATATATTGAATGCATATTCATATTTTAATTACCCCTTACGGTTCCTTCACATCAGTCCCTATTCTTAGTTGATGGAAACATTCTTAAATTTTTTAAATTTTACGTTGAATTATTGTCACGCGGGTCTTTCCCTTGTTGCTTCAACAAGAATATCAGCCGCACTACTTAATAGGCATATACTTGGACATCTGTTTATTTTTTTGGTTTCACAACTCTTACTGTTAATGCTCTGTATTCAATTTTTGATGCTGTTAAGTTTAAGATGCTATTGAGAATTAGTATTCAATTTGAAAAATGGTGCATTTTATTACTGGCTTGAATGGTGATTTGTTTGTAAATTGAAGCTGGAAACGTCATTTGTATCATATCTAAGTTTGTGAACATGTGAAATTTTTCAGAAATGCTGTCCGCCGCCCTGTCACCTGTGGCTTGGGCTAGAAGTATGGACACTTTTAATTAATCAGTAATCAGTCAGCTGTGCAGTTTTTGTGCACCTTTTTTTTATATGGCAGCAGTTGGGAGTGTCTGGACAACTTGCTTACTCTTCATGCTGAAGTTCACTTTATTTTTGTTATCAACCCTTTATCCCTTGCATATATTTATTGCATATTTGGAATTCCTGCTATTAATTTGTTGTGCTAAGGCTAAGCAGTCTGAAAAATAAAAAGTACAATTCAATTCATTCCTTATTTTGCATCCATTTCTCCCTCATTTTCATAATTTCTTTTTAACATATTCCAAGGTACGAAACTGGTGATAAGATCTTCGGTTCTTTAGCCATCATTTAATTGCTAAAATGAAGAAAAAAAACCAGAAAAACATCTACTATACACTAGGATAGTACAATGAATGAGTATGCATCGTATATATTTTTTTCTAAATGTCCAACAATTTTGTCCCTATGTGAATTGTAGACGTAACTTGGATTTGGCAAATGCTAGTGGTACTAATTAGAGCAATGGTTTTCAGTTAAAAACTGCCCTAAAATTGTGATATGCAGTGGTCAAGTCACATGGAATGGGGCCTCTTTCCCCCTTTTACATTGGGAAAATTTCATATGCCCGCACAGGCATATGACGTCATCTTCCTTTTTTAACTATACATTTTATAATTTTTGTTAGGATAAAATATATATATATATATAAATCTTGGCCACACCATTTGTGACACATTGTTGCTAATATATTGGTTTAATTAGTACCATTTCACTTTTTTTAGTTTACCGGTACCATTTTAACTAAGATTGTCCTGTCCATTTTCTACTGAAATACACAATTGTTTCAGTCAGGACAATGAAAAGCCAAGAATTCATGCAATGGCAAAAATTGAAAAAAACATGTTCACCCTTTCATCTAAACATCTACCATTTATGATAAGTGAAATAGTTACTTGTTCAATATCTAACAGGTCAAATGAATATGTCCAACTGTCAGTTCAGTTCAGTAGTGTCAGTAGCCTGAAGTCATTTCATTTGTGTACAAGCATTAAGAACATAAAACTGCAAGCGATAAGAATCCAAATATATAACCTTGTGTGATGGAAGAGAATGGCATTCCTCCTTTTGCTATTCCATGTTCACCAAATTTTGTCAATAATTTCATGTGAAAAAAAATATGAATGGCTGTTCAATAAAAGAAATCTTTGTGTGTGTGTGTGTGGATAAAAATTGTGCTCTGTTTTAGTGAATTGGTTATTTTTGGAAAAAATGGAACACCTACCTCTAACTCTCTACTAACTACAAAAAAGAATCTGTACAGATTCATTTGAATAATGCAATTCCTACTATTTAGGATCATATTTATCATAACTGCTATGTACCTAACACATAACTACTCAGCTATTGAACTTGTGCAGCACTACGTAAAGAATCCAAAGGTCAGGATCTTCAAGAAGTCTAATTTGCATATAAATTGAGAATGCCTTCTACCATTATTTCAAATTAAGCAGGACAGACTGGACAGTTAGAATCTTAACCTGCCATAGTTGTTTGAGAAAAAAAGCTTATTGATCATCAACATAAGGCTTTATAATGATGACCAATATACATTGTAATAGTCAAGTACATTCCAATTAGACTTATAATGTAATCTTCTCTTATTATCTGTTCATTCATCTATAAATTTCTTCAATCCATTAGCTCTTTCCCACAACTGAAATCCTGAACATCTTCTCAATTACTTGATAGATACATATGAGATGGCCTCTCAAACTCTTCTAGCAATCACCATCCTTGCTTTGGCTCTGGCTCAAGCTTTTGCTGGTGATCCAAGCCCACTGCAGGATTTTTGCATCGCAGACAATAACTCAACTTGTATGTTTCATTTCATTTCTATTTCTTTCCTTTCTCATATAGTTTCTTTTAGTTGGTGTCCTTTTTCTTGTACGTTTTAAACTATGCCGAGTTTCTATCTCATTTACAACTGATGAAAATTTTGATATTTGACTGATTTTTGTAGTAATGGGTCGAAAAGAGTTAGATTCCAATGCTAGTACATCACAAGCCTATGTGAGCATTATAATTTACTTGTGCAAATTCCATCCTTGACTCTTCTGCGACTCTTAACAAATCTTTAAAGAGAAAATCTATATGTTTATATTCATATGAGTAGTATATAAACGTATGTGCATCTAATCACTTCAGTAGATTTAAATGGAAAAACTAATTCCTTATTACCATTGCTCATAATCTTCCAGAAATTAAGGAGTCAAGTATAATTACCACATTTCAGTTAAAAGATACTACTTATTTACTTGTGCATTTTTGTTGTCTAATGATGTGAGACTTGTGAGTTATCATGCTTCTTTCATTTCTATCTTCTCTAACACCATTCAACACTGTTAATTTCCCTGCAGTGTTCATAAATAGTCTGGTATGCAAGGACCCAAAGCTAGCCACACATGAAGACTTCTTTTCGGGGCTTGACAAACCAGGTCAAACTTCAAACCAGGTTGGCTCCACCGTGAACTAGTTAACGCTGCCCTGCTTCCGGGTCTGAACACGTCTCGGAATAACCATTGCCCGAATCGACTATGCTCCCTACGGCCTCAATCCTCCTCACACTCACCCTGAGGCCACCGAAATCCTTACAGTTATCGAAGGCACATTGTACGTAGGATTTGTCACGTCGAACCCCAACAACCAATTGTTCCTCAAGACACGAGAAGGGCATTGTGTTCGTGTTTCCAGTAGGTTTGATCCACTTCCAGTTCAACGGTGGCAAGGAGCCAGCCGTTGCAATTTCTGCTCTTAGCAGCTGTTATTACTATTGCCGATGCTGTATTTGGCTCAAAACCACCTATATCAGTGGATGTTTTGGAGAAGGCATTTCAAGTGGATAAGGACATAATTGAGGGGCATATGGCTCGGCCCAATTAAAGAGACAAAAGTCACAAAGGAATAGGGGAGGATTTGGTATATTATTTCATTGAGTTTGGCTTGTTTGTTATGTGAATAAGAATAAATACTTGTATGTATTCCCTCCTTGTAAAGAATGCTACTTCAATTACACCATATGCAGTCTTTCTCACTGTTCTGAGATTGTTTAGTGATCATGTACATCTTTTTGGACAATTTTTTTCAAAGATATATTCCCTCTCTAAGTTACCAGTTTTTCCAATGTGCTCCGAACAACTTCAGAACCATCTCTTTGGAATAAGTCTATGATGCAAGCCAATTCTCTGCTGACCTCCTGTTGATTAGGGTGCGGTGTTGACGTAAAAAGTTGATCAGGTTCGCCTTTATATTCATAACTAATATAATCAATCTGTCTCTATATCTACATGTTTTCCTGGGAAGACATTATCTTAATTCATCGTTGAATCTTTCACCTTCTATAAGTTGTTTACTATGAAACCAAGATTGAGAAAATGAGGAATCTCTCTCAAGTGTCCAACAACTACAAAGTAAAAGTCACAAATATTGCATTTGGCTATCGAATTTAACACCTAATATAGTTGACATTTCTTCCTTTTGAACGAGGACCAGTGTTATTGGAAGCGTGCACGAACATGAAAAGGGTGACCCTTTCAAAGCACATCCCCCGCGATTTCAAAAGTTCGCTCTTTTCCAACTATATATATACCCATGCATGCTATCGTCCATTCCATAACAATTATCAAGTTCTCTCTTCACTCAAACTACCTTTCTCCTCCACGAAAATGGCTGCCCGTATCCTCTCCGTGGTGCTCCTTGCTCTCACTTCCTCTCTCGCTATTGCTTCTGATCCCAGCGCTCTTCAGGACTTCTGCGTTGCCGATAAAACATCCTCTGGTAATTTCCTCACTTTTTCCATACGACATGCTTGCTAGGAAAATGGGATTTTGCTAATCAATAGTTCATTCTTGTAACATTGCAGTATTTGTCAACGGATTAGTGTGCAAGGATCCAAAGCTCGCGACAGCTGATGATTTCTTCATGTCTGGCCTCAACAAGCCGGCCAACACAAACAATCCACTTGGGGCTGGTGTGACTCTAGTCAGTGCATCTCAAATACCAGGCCTTAACACCCTTGGCGTCTCTTTGGCTCGAATTGACTTTTTACCTTATGGGTTGATCGCACCTCATTACCACCCACGAGCAACCGAGATCCTAACTGTGTTACAAGGAACAATATATGTTGGCTTTGTGTCATCTAACTCAAAGCTCTTCACCAAGGTCCTTAACAAGGGTGATGTGTTTGTATTCCCACAAGGACTCATTCACTTCCAATATAATCCCGGTCACACAAATGCGGTGACAATTTCAGGTCTCAGTAGCCAGAACCCAGGTGCGGTCACCATAGCAAATACAGTGTTTGGATCGATGCCTCCTATTTCTGATGATGTTCTTGCTAAGGCCTTCCAGTTGAACAAGAAGACGGTGGACTGGCTCCAGGCTCAGTTCTCAAAGGGAAACAACTAGAAACACCGATAATTCTTTAACTGATTATACTATATGTTATGTATTCTTTCATGTCAATAAGCAAACATGTGTTTGCATGTTCCGGTACAAATTTCTTATGTTTCACTTGCTCATATTTATAAAGAATGATTTGATTCATCAGTATTCGCCATTTTCCCATTTTATTATTTCTCATTTTTTTGCAAACCAAACCTTCAATCCTACTTATGTAGCATAGCCATAATAGAGGTTTTTTTTTTTTTTTTTTTTTAAATTGCCTTTTTTTTAAAAAATTGCCATTTTTAAAAATATTTGCAAAAAGAGGACAGTTGCCAAACTATTTGTGCTCGTGGGCTCAACAACTAAACTCGCCGTTCCCAACAAATCTCTATTGGAAACAGCGAGGATGTAGGTAATTTCGCAGAGGAGAGTTAAAGACTCTTGGACTTGGTGAATTTTAGGAAAAAACTCCATAGTTCTAATTTTATTAGATACTTGCAACGAGTTTAGTTTAAGAAAACTCAAATTAACTCCTCGTTCCCAATAGCGATGATCTTATAGCTACACGCGCTGTTGGGAACGGCGAGTTTACTAGGCCACCACTTTATTAACCCGAATACATTAACTGTGTCATTTCACCAAGTTTCTTTCTAACCCTTACTCATCTCCTTCCCGATTCAACCAAAACTCTAGCTCTCATCTTCGTCTACTACCTCAATCGTTGGATGACAAGTTCACTTCGCGGAATATCAAACATTCCCCAACAAATCTCTAGCCACTAAATTCGTTTTTTTTTTGACAACATAAAGATATGTTTTTACTTAACTCATACAATGTATATGGATAGGGTTAGGGTTAGGATTAGGATTATGCTTTAACTTTAAATTAAATGTAGGGTTAAGGTTAAGGTTAGGAATTGAAGAGGGGTTGTGTTTGGTTTGAAGTTAAGGTTGAGTTTATGTTATGTACATAAAGTGTTCGATGAATTGCGTAAGTGATCGAATTCCGCCAAGCGATTGAGTCCACGAGCGCAAATAGTTTGGCAACTGTCATTTTTTTGCAAATATTTTCAAAAAATGGCATAAAAAAATCCTATAAAAAAATTCCATAAAAAAATTCCATAATAGAGCTCCCTGAATATCTGTAATTATTCCATCTAAATCGGTTAGGGGACTTGTTCGTTTGATTAAGTTAAAGAATCGGTTATGGGACTTTAAAATGAGGTGAGTTCGCAACTTCTTTCTCAAACAAAATTTGTACTAAATGGATTGCCGCTACTGTAATATCCCACATAACCCTATAGTCTTTCCCTGTGTGTTCACTCTCCAAGCCCCCTACATGTCATTAATATTGTTTAGTGTCTCTATAATTGTAACTCCCGTTTTCATTTTTCCTATTTCTACTTTTTGATTTCCAATTGTAATCTCGATTGTAATTTAAATTCATTTCATTTGCCCCATTTGTGTTAAATAATATTTGGTCGAATGTTATTTATCAATTCTTCCTCATCTCAATTGCTCATTAAAGATCCACTCCTTGTATGTCTTGATTCGGATTAATTTTAGACTACTTGTCTCTCGTTGGGTTGTGAATTGACCTCATTTGACTCACTTTGTACCCATAGCCCAATACCCATCTCCTAATGGATCTCTCACCTAAACCCACTAACCCATACTACTCCCCAATCTCTCCCTAACGGCTAATCTCTATCAACTCCCCTAATCACTCTCCACTATAGGTAACTCCCAAATTGGGTAACTAAATCCCTAATAATTGGCCCTCTAATCTCTCCCACTATCTTGTAACCTCCCCTATTATCTCTCTCCCCCCCCCGTACACACACTCTCTCTCTCTCTCCACCTCTGATTAATACAAACCAGAACAAAACAAAACAGGACCAAAACCAATCAAAAACCCCAACTCCCTTCTATTCTTCTCCCGCTCACTCCCTCTCTTCGTTCATCTTCAACCCAAGACCGAACCCCGTCGAACCCACAAAACCCACCACCACCTTCGCCTCCATCATTTACTCCGTCCACCGTCACCACTCCTCACCTCATCCCCGTCTACGTCGCCCTCTGTTCGAACCCAACCCAACCGAAGGACCCAACTCTCGAAGCCCATTTCACCATTACCCCCATCGTCGTTTGCCTCTCCCTCCGCCGTTAACCACCGCACCATCACCAACACCATCTCCCCATCGCCTCGACCTCCTCTCCAACCTCCGTTCGCGACGCCAACACCCCGAACCCATTTCCTGCCCTGTTTTCGAACTCGAGAACAGAGCGCTGCCGCCAGTCGCCTCTCGCCGCAGTCGCGCCGCCGTCAGCGTCGCGAGCCCCGCCTCTTCCCCTTCGAAGCCATCGCCGCCGTCGCCGCTCGCCCTTGCTCTCTGTTTCGAAGAAGAAGAACAAAGAAGAAGACGAAGGGCGATTGGGGGATTCTGCTGTTCGGTGTTTTGGATCGTATCGGTGTTCGCTGTTTTGGTCTCTGATCCGGTGTGGAGGAGCCCGTTGATTGGTCAAATTGGCTGTTCTGTGTTCGGGAAACAGCGGATCTTATTGCTGTTTCGCTGTTTTGCCGATCGGGTGTGGGAGAATTATTGCTATCTACTAGCTTTCTTCGCACGGTCTTCGCACACACTCTTGGGATTGCTCCCCGAGATTCTGATCCCGTTATTCTGTAATTATTTTCGAACCGTCTACAAAGTAAAAGGCAAGTCACTTCTATCGAATATTTTTTTTTGGTATCATATTCGATAATTATTGTTGAAATTCCGCAAGTGGATCTTATTTAAAAATCGTAAAGTATTGTTGTATCAATCGTCGAGATGCCACGGATTTACACGAGCGAATCCAAGTGGTAGTCTCGACATCGTGCCATCTTTTTGCCTCTAATGTATAGAGATGTTCATACTCATATAGTTATAGTTATTGATTATAAAAATAGGGAATTGTAGACACATTTCATATCATGAAATTAAATGACAAATAGCTATAGTAGATTGTAGAAATTTGTTGATCGTTAATGTGATTGTCATTGCTAAATTGTTGAAATGTTAGACATCACCTATGTTAATACCATGTTCACCTAAGGTTGATTCGCTGCGATTAAGATTAATTAAACTCCAATTTTTTATTATTAAATTTTATTTTTACCATTTTACTTAAAATGAACATATAGACTATTCAGAAAATTACGCTAATCTAAACCTTAACATGCTGTTTAGACCTAGAATACTTCATTAAAATCAGAAACTCCCTGAAAGTAAATCGTAGCCCTATCTGTCTAGATGTCGATAGACACCAAAACTTTCGAATTCGGAGTTATAATGCTCCAGTTATGAACCTTTTACCACAGCTGCGCTGTAATTCCAGATTCACGTACATAACAACTTAGGCTAGTGAATTAAGTGAACTATTAATCATATATGGCCAAGATAAATTCCAGATTTGAAAATAACATGTTTAGGGTGTTAAAAAGTATTTTTACTGATTTTTATAATATTTATTTACTGCTTTTATAATTAAAATTAGACAACATCTACACCCAGCCAGAAACTAAAACCTATAAAGATTATTGAATTTCACATAGCTACCGTTGTCAGAACGTAGCTTTTAAGTATGCGTTGGAACCGGGCGGGAGTCTAATTTCTAGACCACCTGACGGATTCATAGTTGCTGTCCTGTAGCAACGGGAATACTGATTTTGGTACAGCAACCTACTGCTGTCCAGAATTGGGATTCTATGCCTTATAATGTGCAATTGTGTTTATAATGTTATATTGGTGCATTTAATTGTATATAGTGTATTGTATGATCTTAGGGTTGTTTTGTCACCTTCTCTAGCGTTCCTTATTAATTGCATTATTGTATGATAATTGAGTAAAGAAAGTAAAGCAAGCCGGGGTTAAGGGTTGATTAGGGTAGTTGACAATATAGTAAGTGTACTCGGATGATGGCCAGTGTTTATCGTTATCGGCATCGTGTAAGAAATTACACATGTCCAGTGTTTATCGTTATCGGCATAGTGTAAGAAATTACACATGTCCAGTGTTTATCGTTATCGGCATCGTGTAAGAAATTACACATGTCCAGTGTTTATCGTTATCGTCATCATACCCAGTACATGAACTATAGAATCTACCACCTTAGTCTAAGCGAAATTGATTGTATGCATCGAACCTGTGGTACGGCACACATGGGACACAGTAGTACGTGCATTGGCTAGGATTTAAAAATGAATAATAGACTTAAGGCCCCATCACATTATCATTGCATATTGTTATCTCAATGAACAGTGTTATCATTATTATTGCCATTATTGGTATTGTTCATCGTTATCGTGGTAAATCGTATTTAATGCATATTATACTGTTATCTCCTTTACACTGTTCAAACACCATCGATTGCACCGTTTATTTGAATTCATTGCTATGCCCCTATTTCCATTGTTTCACTGTCTCTCCACTTGCATGTCCACGACTTGCTCTAAGGACCTTCTTTTTCCTCTTTTTAGATGAACAACTTACAGGTATCCAAGGAGATTTACCTGATGGCATAGGAGAGCAGCATTGGTGAAGGAAATGTTTACCGCCGCTAAAATAAATGTTGTTTTAATTTATGACTTTAAATAAATTGGACAAGTGTTATTTCTTTGTAATATGGGCTTCGACCCGAATATTGTTTATTTAATTTCCAGATGTTGAGTTATTTGATATTGGTTATTTTTATGCATTAAATTCCAATATTGTTATTTATGTGATTACTCTTTTATTGCATGCGTGGTTGGTTTATTACTTGTTATATTGTTGAGTTGGATCATTAACAGCCTATGGGTGACGTGAGTCATTCGCTGGGCCGTGTCACGTGCTTGCATTCCGTGTTTTGGGAAGCGGGGCGTGACAATAATACCAAAACCCAAACCCAAAATTTTCCACGGCAATCTAGCCTTGGACAGTCTATGAAAATACGATTGACCTCATCTTCCCCTAAGTTACATATAAGGCACCTCACATCTATCAGAACTCCGAAGTTTAGTTTGGAAAGAATAACGTTGTTCATTACCAACCAGAGAAAATCCTTCACCTTTATTGAAGCTTTAGATTTCCAAAAAGTATCAGCATCAGAGCATCTAATTCCCCCATCATTCAAGTGTCGATATATAGATCTCACTGAGAATGACCTAGTAGCTTCAAGCGTCCATTTTCTGTCATCTTTCTCTTCATTGCGATGTTACGCACCCTCTGCCACAAGAGTTTTAAGCTTCTGTAGTTGCCCCTGGTTATATTGGGATAGACTTCCATCGAACTCAATTATCAGCTTATCCTGTATCCAGACGTCTACCACAAGGACATTCTCGTTTGTTGTTTTCGTAGCCAACTGAGGAAAAAGTGACTGTAGAGTGTTATCCTCGCACCATTTGTCTTTCTAAAATCTAGTTTCTTTCTCGTTCCCTAGCCTGCACCTAGTGTTAACGTGAAACAGACCCCCTACCTTAATTTGCAATTCATCTCCAGAGATATGACACCTTCATGTGCGAACTACGTCCTCCGTATCTAAACTTTTTACATCTCCTATACATGTCAAAAGAGTTACACCACCAAGACTTCCGCCTTTTGTGCATTTTCCATCACCGTATGCTAAGAAGCGCTCTGCTTATATCTCAAAGGTTGACGATTCCGAGTCCTTCGAATTTTTTCTTCTTACATACTTTTCTGGTTTCCCCCACCTAATCAGATGAAATTACAAGTATATGGAATTCGGGGTGTTACACTTATGTTTGCCCATATCATGGTCCCTTGATTCAGTGGCTTCTTCAGCTAGTTGAATCAAATTTATACAATTTTCTCCAATCAATATGCCCCATCAAAGGCACACCCTAGTTGGCGTTAATACGGAGGCGCTGCCTACCGCACGAACTTTACCTACCCCGAGGCACTCCACCTCTCAATGGTATTAGAACGTATGGTCCCGCTTCGATGATTTTAGTGACGATATACTAGATGTTGCTACATGGACATAGGGAATAGAAACATGTGGCTCCACGACGACAATCACTACTTGCTTCCTTCCTCACAACACCACGATGACCTTCCCTAGTTTGCAGTGTCTACTTCCTCCGCCCCACCACAACCGTCTACTACCTCTTTAGCCAGCATCTCCTCTTCATATCTCAAGCATCATACGCTATATATATGTGCTTTCTATATGTCATTGATGGAACTTTTTTGAAAGCTTTTGATATATTAGATTACATATATCTCATGCATGACATGCTACATATGCTTTATATTTTCCGTATGTCATTGATTGTGGATTTTTGTTGTATTTTACTTGAAACTCATGCTTATGAACCTTTGGAAAAACTATCCGAAAGGTTAGACTAAATGTGATTGTTGAACTTTGTCTGCCTCCATGAAAAAAGAGTGTCTCTGATCGACTTATTTCTTCAAAATTCTAATTAAAGTAGAAACAGCTTTTGTGAAAAGGACTATATAGTTTGGTTTAAATTTGAAACCACAATGCCCGTCTAGCTCAGTTGGTAGAGCGCAAGGCTCTTAACCTTGTGGTCGTGGGTTCGAGCCCCACGGTGGGCGTTCTTCTTTTTGGGTTTTTCCAATTAATTTTTTGTATATAGCATGAAAAAGATTACATTCACTCCACAAACTTTCTTTTCTATTTCCCTTGTATTTTAATTCTTTTTTTTTTCCGGCACAACATATATACCGGAATTTATATATTCAACACATGCAGTTGAGGTATCATGAAGCTCTTCACATGCGTTGATTATAAGATGCACGTCATGGCTTTGAGAAAAAATGCAGCAGTGTTATTATTAGTAAAGGAAACGGGTGGCTTCCCATTTAGCAATTCCTAGAAGAACTTGTTTCTCTAAGTGTGGAGTGACATCCGCTCGAGAAAAGGTATATAAGCAGGTTAGAATGTACAGAACAATCTGTGTCTATATTGATTATTAATTGTTAAGAAAATTGTAGTGAACTTGATGTGTTAAGCTTTAACAGTCAAGCATGTTAAAGATCTCAATTACAAAACCGTAGGAATCGACTATGCTCCCTACGGCCTCAATCCTCCTCACACTCACCCTGAGGCCACCGAAATCCTTACAGTTATCGAAGGCACATTGTACGTAGGATTTGTCACGTCGAACCCCAACAACCAATTGTTCCTCAAGACACGAGAAGGGCATTGTGTTCGTGTTTCCAGTAGGTTTGATCCACTTCCAGTTCAACGGTGGCAAGGAGCCAGCCGTCGCAATTTCTGCTCTTAGCAGCTGTTATTACTATTGCCGATGCTGTATTTGGCTCAAAACCACCTATATCAGTGGATGTTTTGGAGAAGGCATTTCAAGTGGATAAGGACATAATTGAGGGGCATATGGCTCGGCCCAATTAAAGAGACAAAAGTCACAAAGGAATAGGGGAGGATTTGGTATATTATTTCATTGAGTTTGGCTTGTTTGTTATGTGAATAAGAATAAATACTTGTATGTATTCCCTCCTTGTAAAGAATGCTACTTCAATTACACCATATGCAGTCTTTCTCACTGTTCTGAGATTGTTTAGTGATCATGTACATCTCTTTGGACAATTTTTTTCAAAGATATATTCCCTCTCTAAGTTACCAGTTTTTCCAATGTGCTCCGAACAACTTCAGAGCCATCTCTTTGGAATAAGTCTATGATGCAAGCCAATTCTCTGCTGACCTCCTGTTGATTAGGGTGCGGTGTTGACGTAAAAAGTTGATCAGGTTCGCCTTTATATTCATAACTAATATAATCAATCTGTCTCTATATCTACATGTTTTCCTGGGAAGACATTATCTTAGTTCATCGTTGAATCTTTCACTTTCTATAAGTTGTTTACTATGAAACCAAGTTTGAGAAAATGAAGAATCTCTCTCAAGTGTCCAACAACTACAAAGTAAAAGTCACAAATATTGCATTTAGCTATCGAATTTAACACCTAATATAGTTGACATTTCTTCCTTTTGAACAAGGACCAGCGTTATTGGAAGCGTGCACGAACATGAAAAGGGTGACCCTTTCAAAGCACATCCCCCGCGATTTCAAAAGTTCGCTCTTTTCCAACTATATATATACCCATGCATGCTATCGTCCATTCCATAACAATTATCAAGTTCTCTCTTCACTCAAACTACCTTTCTCCTCCACGAAAATGGCTGCCCGTATCCTCTCCGTGGTGCTCCTTGCTCTCACTTCCTCTCTCGCTATTGCTTCTGATCCCAGCGCTCTTCAGGACTTCTGCGTTGCCGATAAAACATCCTCTGGTAATTTCCTCACTTTTTCCATACGACATGCTTGCTAGGAAAGTGGGATTTTGCTAATCAATAGTTCATTCTTGTAACATTGCAGTATTTGTCAACGGATTAGTGTGCAAGGATCCAAAGCTCGCGACAGCTGATGATTTCTTCATGTCTGGCCTCAACAAGCCGGCCAACACAAACAATCCACTTGGGGCTGGTGTGACTCTAGTCAGTGCATCTCAAATACCAGGCCTTAACACCCTTGGCGTCTCTTTGGCTCGAATTGACTTTTTACCTTATGGGTTGATCGCACCTCATTACCACCCACGAGCAACCGAGATCCTAACTGTGTTACAAGGAACAATATATGTTGGCTTTGTGTCATCTAACTCAAAGCTCTTCACCAAGGTCCTTAACAAGGGTGATGTGTTTGTATTCCCACAAGGACTCATTCACTTCCAATATAATCCCGGTCACACAAATGCGGTGACAATTTCAGGTCTCAGTAGCCAGAACCCAGGTGCGGTCACCATAGCAAATACAGTGTTTGGATCGATGCCTCCTATTTCTGATGATATTCTTGCTAAGGCCTTCCAGTTGAACAAGAAGACGGTGGACTGGCTCCAGGCTCAGTTCTCAAAGGGAAACAACTAGAAACACCGATAATTCTTTAACTGATTATACTATATGTTATGTATTCTTTCATGTCAATAAGCAAACATGTGTTTGCATGTTCCGGTACAAATTTCTTATGTTTCACCTGCTCATATTTATAAAGAATGATTTGATTCATTAGTATTCACCATTTCCCCATTTTATTATTTCTCATTTTTTTGCAAACCAAACCTTTAATCCTACTTATATAGCATAGACATAATAGAGCTCCCTGAACATATGTAATTATTCCATCTGAATCAGTTAGGGGACTTGTCGTTTGATTAAGTTAAAGAATCGGTTATGGGACTTTAAAACGAGGTGAGTTCGCAACTTCTTTCTCAAACAAAATTTGTACTAAATGGATTGCCGCTACTGTAATATCCCACATAACCCTATAGTCTTTCCTTGTGTGTTCACTCTCCAAGCCCCCTACATGTCATTAATATTGTTTAGTGTCTCTATAATACCAAAACCCAAACCCAAAATTTTCCACGGCAATCTAGCCTTGGACAGTCTACGAAAATACGATTGACATCATCTTCCCCTAAGTTACATATAAGGCACCTCACATCTATCAGAACTCCGAAGTTTAGTTTGGAAAGAATAACGTTGTTCATCACCAACCAGAGAAAAGCCTTCACCTTTATTGAAGCTTTAGATTTCCAAAAAGTATCAGCATCAGAGCATCTAATTCCCCCATCATTCAAGTGTCGATATATAGATCTCACTGAGAATGACCTAGTAGCTTCAAGCGTCCATTCTCTGTCATCTTTCTCTTCATTGCGATGTTACGCACCCTCTGCCACAAGAGTTTTAAGCTTCTGTAGTTGCCCCTGGTTATATTGGGATAGACTTCCATCGAACTCAATTATCAGCTTATCCTGTATCTAGACGTTTGCCACAAGGACATTCTCGTTTGTTGTTTTCATAGCCAACTGAGGAAAAAGTGACCGTAGAGTGTTATACTCGCACCATTTATCTTTCCAAAATCTAGTTTCTTTCTCGTTCCCTAGCCTGCACCTAGTGTTAACGTGAAATAGACCCCCTACCTTAATTTGCAATTCATCTCCAGAGGTATGACACCTTCATGTGCGAACTACGTCCTCCGTATCTAAACTTTTTACATCTCCTATACATGTCAAAAGAGTTACACCACCAAGACTTCCACCTTTTGCGCATTTTCCATCACTGTGTGCTAAGAAGCGCTCTGCTTATATCTCAAAGGTTGACGATTCCGAGTCCTTCGAATTCTTTCTTCTTACATACTTTTCTGGTTTCCCCCACCTAATCAGATGAAATTCTTGTGTTCCTTTCCACAAAAAATTTTCTCCTGCATTTATCAATTCTTTCAATTACCCATTGGGGAAGTTCATATATTGACATCAAGTCCATTGGCATGCTACTAAGAATGGAATTGATTAGTGTAATTCTGCCACCCAGAGAAAGAAATTTCCTTTTCAATCTCGTTAGTTTCTTCTCCACCTTTTCCATTGGAGGAATCCAATATTCATTTCGTATCCTGCCTGGTCGGATGGGAGATCCAAGGTACTTGATGGGAAATTCTCCTTTCTCACTCTCCATAAAAGCAGAGATCATCTCTATTGGGCTCCCGTTGTCGTTACTAAGGCCAACCGCACAACTCTTGTGTAGGTTTATCGACAATCCAGACCAGTATTCAAAACATCTCAGCAGAATTGTAATGGCATGATTTCATCCAACTGGGGCATTCCAAACATCAAAGTGTCGTCCGTGTATTGCATAAAAGACATATGCACATGGATTCCTCTAACATTAACCCCTTTGATTATTTCTACCTCTTTTAGTCATTTCTACAAGTCCATCAACGATTAATGTAAATATTAACTGTGACAGTGGATCTTCTTGTCTTAGATCTTTGCAACACCAAATTTCCCTTCCATATTCTTCATTGAGCTGGACGAACGATTTCACATCTCTCACACACTTTCTCATCCGCATCCTCAATTTGTCCCAAATCCTCTAAGTCCAATGCTTCGTCCCACAAACCTATTCAACAGTATCATAAGCTTTTTCGAAGTCTAATTTCAGCAAGAAACGCTCAACTTTGTCCTTGTTTTCTCTAAAAACTATCTCGTGAGCTGATGTAATGCAAAACCACTTTGCGTCTCATCAATAATATCAGTCAAATGAGGAGATAATCTACTTGCCAGCACTTTAGTGATAATTTTGAAAAACCTGTTCAAATGACTGATGGGTCTGAAATACGACAATCTAAGTACTTCAGGCTTCTTCGGAATTAGGTTTACATTCGTGTAATTTAATCGTTCCACCTGTGCCACTCCTTGGTGAAGCTCTTGGAAGATGTCTAAGATGTCTAAGATGTCTAAGATGTCTTTCTTAATGATGGACCAATATAGATTATAGAATATAATCGAGAAACCATCAGGTCCCGGTGCTTTATCTTGCCCCAGATTTTTTATTGCTTTGAGGACCTCCTCCTCCAAGAAGATCTCCTCCAGCCCATTGCTCCCCTCAATTCCTGAGTCACTCCACATATCAAGATTCAGTCCACTTTTATATGTTCTCTTCTTTCCCATCAGTTCTCTAAAGCTCGTGGCGATCTAATGTCTAATTTGCTCGCTATCCTCAGTCCAGTTTTTACTCACGGATAACCCCGCAATGTGATTGTGACGCCTTCTGCCACTTGCCACCTTATGAAAGAAAGCGGTGTTGGAATCCCCCTCCTTAAGCCATTGTACTCTTAATCCTTGCCTCCAATAGCACTCCTCCATCTCCCCAATTCGATGAAGTTCCAATCTACACGAAGCCTGCTCCTCATATTCCTTACTTTGAAGGCTTCTGACCTCTTCAATAGTTTCGATTCTTGTACTATCTCCCCCAATCTCTCTTTCATCCTTTTCACTTTGCTAAGCGCATTCTTTGCCCAAATCTTTATATGCTTATGCAGCCATCTCATCTTACTGTTCCATTTGGACACCGCATCAGTCATGTTAGTTGGGACCGCCCACAACTCCTCTATGCTTTTCCTAATGTTATCGTTTAGAGTCCAAGCCTTCTTGAATCTAAACTGGCGTGTCTTGGTTCTTCTATCATTTCCACACTCGAGTGTTAGGGGAACATGGTTAGCGTGTTCTGAGTTCTCAATGGCCTATACAGCATTGAGATTTTCTGGATCAAGTAGAAACCTGAAAACATATCCATTTGGATTGTTTTGTAGTTATCAATATTTCACTATTATAAATTTTCAAGAATTTCAAGAATTGTCTCTTTTTTTTTTCCGTAAAAGGTTGGCCTTGCCCCCCCTGTGTTTCATTAAAAAATTTAACAAAACAAACAACAAAAAATAAGGCTTATGAAGTTCAGGTCCCAACAGGCTGGGTTCTGGAATTCATACACCCCAACCAACAAACAAAAATACAACGAATTCTAATCCTACTGATCGGATGGCCTCGTCCAAGTCAATTTCTCGTGCCAATTTGACCTCATTCTTTCTCTCAGTCCCTTGCTTGTACACCATTTATCCGCTCTGTCGCTCACACGGACACTTCCGTCGCCCCCATCAGTGAATAATACGTCAACTTCAAGCACTATATAAGAGATCGCAGATACTCCACTAATCTGACAACTCCCTGTACAGATTGAGTCCTGGATCTCATCTCCTCGCTTGACCCTCGTTGATTCTCACTGGCACCTCGCAACGAAGGATGTTCTCTCCCCTGACTGCTCGAACGGACACCTCTGTCGCTACCATTAATGACTCACGGGTCAAATTCAACTATCATATGAGAGATCGCAGGCACTCCACCAATCTGACAACTCCCTGTACAGATTGAGTCCTGGTTCTCATCCCCTAGCCTGACCCTCGTTGACTCTCACTAGCCCCTCGCAACGTCGGTTGTCCAGTCCCCTGACTGCTGAACAAATGCCACCACCCCCTCCAAGCCCCCTGACATGAGAGAGACTGTAGGCACCCCTCACTTTGACCTGAATAGGACAAAGTAGAGCACAAATAATAAAATTGTCAGACTACCGTCACCCCACCAACTAGGGTACAATTTCTTGCTAATTGTAAGTTAGTTGTAATTTGGATATTTAGGGAGAGAATTTCAAGAATTGTCATGAAAACGTTTGAAATCTTTGTTTTATGGTTGCGAAATGAAAGCTCAGGATATTTAGATTACGGAGCAGCGAGTGCTACTATTCTTGTTTTATTTTTTTTAAAAAAGGCCGTAGCTACACATACCCACACTTTACTCCAAATATATATTAATTGGGGATTTTTTTGTGTGCAAGCTGGATTCAAACTTCTACCTCTTACTCACCAAGGAAGAGGCTTACCAGTGGAGGACCATACTGGCCCTTGCTACTATGGTTAAGTTCTTATTAACAAACACCAGGAGTCTTTAATCTCACATGTCCCAGAAAAGAAATATTGTTATCTTAAGTAAAATGGCCCTCCTTGAATCACCATTCGACTTTCTCTCTCTAGATTTCCTAGAGAGAGAAGGTCCCAAAAAACTCAAAAACCAAAAACCAAAAACCAAAAATCCTAGATCTGAGCTTGGGGGCGGCCGGCGGCTAGGGTTTCATCGCCGCCGCCCCCCCCCCCCCCCCCCCCCCCCACCTCTCCCTGCTTCCTCTCAACCTCTCTCTCCCAATTCTCATCTTCTCTTTCCTCCTTATTTCTTTCCCCATATCCTTACTTTTCTTTCTCGGTGCTACTTCTAACGGTGTTGGAATCGGAAACGGTCCTTTCCCGGCGTTCATTCATGGTTCGAAGAACAACTGAAATCAACGGTGACGGCCACAGGCGCGAATCTTGATACGACGGCGGCGACGGATCTGAGGTACAGGAGCATGATTGCGCTGGAAATAGAGATCGACATCAAGATCTGGAAGCTGATGATTCTGGCAACGAAAGCTCCACCTCTTCATGTTCGATATGTCAACACAAAGCCTGTTTTTGGAAAACCTCCAAGGTGGTTCAGTTATGCTGAGCTGGAAATGGCTACTGGGGGACTCTCAAAGGCGTATTTCTTGGCCGAGGGTGGGTCTGGGTCAATTCATTCACAAACTGGCGAGCTCACAAGGGGATCAAGAGTATTGCTCTGAGGTTGAAGGTCTAAGCTGTGCACAACCTCGGAATGTTGTGATGCTAATTGGGTTCTGTGTTGAAGATAGGAGAAGGTTGTTGGTTTATGAATATATTTGCAATGGATCACTGGATACTCATCTTTAAGATTCGGGGGTATATTCCGTTTTCAGATCTTACAAAAAAGTGGTGCCACCGGTCGTCATTCGAGGTCTACTCCGGTGTAGGAGAGGGATGCGACGGCGAGGTCGTCATTTGGGGTCTACTCCGGTGTCGGAGAGGGATGCGACGGCGATGGTCGAGAACACCGCATCTTTGGCGGGGCCGGAGGTGGCGCCCGGGGTGTGGTTCGTCGTTCGTGAATGTGGTTGTAGGAGGAGCTGACTAGGACTGGAGTCATCGGGGATGGCGACGCAGATCGCAGCGGTGCTCGGACTGGTGGCGGGAGTGCTGCATAGCGTCGGCGTGGAACGGGAGCGGTGAACTACGGGGTAGTCGGGGCTGTCGTGGAGGCAGGTGGGGGAGGTCGGGGAGAGAGTGGGGGGAGGGGGATTTCTGTTTTGGGAGTGCGGCAGTAGGGGGGAGATTTGAATTTCAAATTGAATTTTGAAATTTGAGTTGACGCGGTGGAGTCCCTAAGATCCAAATTTATCCCTAATATCCAAATTACAACCGACTTACAATTAGCAACAAAATGTATACTAGTTGGTGTAGGCGACAATTGTCGAGCAATTTTATAGTTTGGGTTTTACTTTGACATTGGTTGGTTAAAGTGAGGGGTGCCTTTGGTTCTTTCATGTCAGAGGACTCGCAGGGTCAGGTGCGACGTCTACCCTCATTGCGAGGTTGCGGTGAGAGTCATCGAGAGTGAAGCGAGGAGATGAGAACGAGGACTCAATCTTGACATGGAATGTCAGATTGGTGGAGTGCC
This sequence comes from Hemerocallis citrina, assembly GCA_017893485.1. Lineage (NCBI taxonomy): Eukaryota > Viridiplantae > Streptophyta > Magnoliopsida > Asparagales > Asphodelaceae > Hemerocallis > Hemerocallis citrina. Next base: position 12,874,245 of record CM030364.1, on the reverse strand, counting down.
TGCGGGATCTCTAATATGGTGCTGTCGCTTGTTGTATGGGTCACTGCTGGGGGCGACGAGGGAGAGCGTACGATAGTCGGAGAGGACAAACGGCGTACAAGCGAGGGACTGAGTGAGAGAGTGAGCCCAAATTGACACGAGAAAGTTGTTCTGGCGGGGGTGGCCGATCAGTAGGACGACATTTCGTTGTATATTTGTTTGTTAGTTGGGGTGTATGAATTCCAGAACCCAGCATGTTGGGATCTGAACTTCATAAGCCTATTTTTGGTTGTTTGTTTTGTTAAAATTTTTAATGAAACACGGGGGGGCAATTGCCAACCTTTTACGATCAAAAAAAAATGGCCCTCCTTTACACAATATACAATGTACGACTTAGTTAATTGGTTATCGACATCATGTTGAGAAAAGTCTCCTCATTTCTAAATTGTATATATGAAATTAGTCATCCTTGTCCTTTGTCACAATCTTAAACAAATCTGGAAGATGTTGGAACTTTTCAGAGGAGCTTAATGTTTTATTTTTCTTATTTTGGGAGGTTCGTAGCTTGATGTCACCTGAACTTAATTCTCCTACCTCTTAATTGGCTCTTGCCCACTCCTAATAGGCTTTATCAATGTATCACCAGAAGACTTGCAAAAAAGTGCTTAGTTTTGAAGCTCAAATTTTGAATGGTCCAACTCTGTTTGTAGTTTCACTAAGATTACCATCCACAAAACTTTTCCAGAATAAAAACAGAGTAATAAAGTTACAGTTAGAACTGTATTTTGCCTGAAGCTTGATCTGATTCAACCTTTATTATCAGCTGTATATCAGAGCAAGTGTTCCGACCTTTGTTATCAGCTACCCTAAGCAAGGACTTTGTCTGTCGAAAACACTACTTGTTTTGAAAAGTTTGTATCGAGTATATCAGATGTGAAGAAACCATACATATATCTGAACTGAGGGAAAGAAAAAAAAAACTACTTAATCTGGATCAAGTTTCTCAATCCGAGGAGAAACTGCCGATCAGAAATCATATATCCAATGTCACCACATACTATAAGTACATGAACTTCCGACCAATTTATGAAAAATATAATCCCTTACATAAAGATCAAATACAGGAACATTTTAGATTCCTAGACCTTACGATTCTTCCTCCATCAGCGAACTCAGGTTGGAAACTTTGCAGTGGAGAACTGCATCATGAATCGAACTTTCAGAGTCGACATCAGACACTCTATTCACCCTGCGCCCGTCTTTAACAAATGCCTTTCCTTCCTTCTTCCTAGCTAATCTCAGTCCCTTCCCCCTCCTCACTATCTTCATCAACACAAACCACAAGAACTTCTGCAAATACAATTTGAAATTCTCGCGCTTTGCCACCGTCCCATCTTTCATGTTTTTCTGGTTTGAGTTCAGAACAACAGGAATGCTAGGAACAGCGTAGAAGTAGCGAGACTGGTGGTGATAACTGCGAGAAAGCAATGATTTGGATGAATCCAATAGGATGGATGCTGCTCCCTCGTGGGCTTTCTCGGTCAAACAGAGGGAGATAAGATCAGGGTCAAATTCGATGAAGGATTCAGCGTCCAAGGAGAGACGAAGGCTGTAGCAAGAGCTTTCACTGGCGAGGGTTCGGTTAGATTCCATGAAGGGTTGTGAAGGAACCTTAAGGATGATAAATGTGAAGTTTCATGAAGACAATTAATACATGAGGAGAGTTGACATGTGTACTTAAATGTGCACTCCCCTCGAGTTGATATTGCTATCCTTCTAGAAGAACTGTGCTCTAGGGTGGAAGAAGACCGAAACCAGCTTGAACACCTAGTACCACTTGGGTCGGACTTGGAGCTCACAATTGAGAACCAAATTGATTTCAGAGTCAGACCAGGGTATGAATTAGCATGAAATGAGCTCTACCTATGATAAGTTCATGGCATCTGTTTCATATTTATAATATCTTCGAGCTCATAAGCTGCATCTACCCAAATTTACTTTCAAATATATTATAGGTTATAAGATGGGACCTTTCTAATTTCTAATATTTGGATGATATCATAAGAGAAGGACCGGAGCTCCATCACTTGGCATGCCCTAAAAGCTTCCTGTTCAAACTTGTAAGAAGGTCAAATGCTGATAGATGATATATGTAAAAACTAATTATATAATCCATGCACCGATACGCCATGATCAAAATTGTATTCATTGTTGATAAACCCTTTCTTGGTCAATTAACCTCTTTTCTAAGAGTATAATACAAATGATATTCCCATACAAATTTGCACATTGCAAGGTAATATATATATCTGATAACAAGCTAGCATGATTTTATCAGGCAAAGGAAAAAAGAAATCAGACAGAAAATTATATTGTTTTGATTGCATTAGAATTTGAATTTGGCTCTACCGATGTCAGCACAAATACAGACATTATCAGATAAAAGAGAAAAGAGAAGCTGATTACCTAGTAGAGCTATATGAAATTCCATGCATCCTCCTAATCCTGAGACCACCAACCTGATGACGACAACAAAACGCTGCCAAAATAGCAATTGCCTCCTCTTGATTGCACCCAAAAGCCAAGATAAAAATCCCTAGCTAATTGGTTTTTCAACTTCCAATATGATTGATGGCGATACTTTGGTTGCGCGTAAAATATAGGCTGGACTAGCATCAACTACATTTATAGCCAGGACCAATCAATCTGTCATGGGAATGAGTTTGCTCTTCCGCGCGCACTGCAAGATGTTTTGAGTTGATTGGAGTCTTTTCCAACGATTGGAGTTACCATATACTGAAAGTCATCATCAGAGATTTTGCAAAAGAATCTTCTTTGAACTTCAAATTTTGGAAGAAAAATAATAGTTAGAGACAGACATATGGCTTGCTTTAGTTTACTTTTTGTTCAGAGAAATATTGAGCTAGTCATGATAGTTACATATCTCTAAGTCCTAAATCTTTCAAGAAGCCATTGTACTGAGATGAGTTTTTGCAGACAAACCAGGTAGATGAAAACCAGTGAGTATCTTTATGCTTCATTCAAGTAATGAAGCAATTAATCATATAACGGTTGCAATCAATACAACAAAGAGTGGAGCAGGATCATCTCTATCTTCTGATGCTATTCCTACTATTTATAATGACTCAGAACAAGCACCATCTATCACAATATTGTAAGTTAAATGATTAATATTCATTATTTAGTATATCCATAGCAAAATGAACCGTAAGAGGAAAAAGCATGTGCAAAAGCTTGTTTTTTTTTATGGTTAAATGGTGGGTTAAATGCCCCCCGTGTTTCTTTAAAAATAATTTAACAAAATATACAACAAAAAATAAGGTTTATGAAGTTCAGATCCCAACATGCTGGGTTTTGGAACTCATACACCTCAACCTAAAAAAAATACAATGAAGTTCAGATCTCGTCAATGTCAATTTTTCGTGCGAATTTGAGCTCATTCTCTCTCTCAGTCCCATGCTTGTGCAAAAGCTTGTTTCCATGTTTAATCTCAATAATATGAAGTGAATATTTTTACTAGTATCTCACAGGCTAACTGTCACCCTTAATAGCTAAAATGTTGTCATTGTTATCTATCCCTTCCCTCCAGAAAAAAAAAGGCATGTTACTTACTGATTATCCCATTCCATTTTCATCAATTTCACCAAGGACAGTAATAATTTTGTGAGTCATACTACAATAACTGGACGAATCAATTAGTGTCTAGTTACTTTAGTCTTTGCCATTGAAGTTTCGATCCATAATGCATTTTGGTCATTCAGTGTACTAGAAGTGTACTCCTCAATTTCATTTATTGATGCGGTTTGTTTTTTGGAGGCGTGTGGATGCACCAGGTGTGAGTTCTTTTCGATTTGTATTGGTGGAGGAAGCTCCTATGCGGGCGACCCTCAGCTGGGCGAACGGTAAAAAAGTAGGCTTGAGTGAGGTGGGGGCTGGATGCTCGGCTCGGATCAGGAGGCTCGGATCCGAGGTCTCGTGTACCTTCAGACGGTCTAGGAACATCGGGGTTGGTCCCGGTTGCAGACCCTCCGACGATCTAGTCAGCTACTGAGAGAGAGTAACAGTAACTAGGGTTTGAGTGGGAAAGGATTGGTTACCTGGATAAGGGGTAGGGGCCCTGATATTTATAGGAGAAGCCAACCGGGTCTGGACCCGGTTGCTCATGGGCCTGAAGCGGTGGAAACCCGGGCGGTATAGGACTGACGCGGCAGAGGCCCGGGCGGTTTCCAGGCTGACGTGGCAGAGGTCCGGGTGGTTTTCTGATGCTGACGTGGCGGATCCGGATGATCCGGCGGTGCGGGTTTCCTGAGGGGATCCTGTGGCCCAGGAGGGGCCACGTCATCCGACCCATATCAGGAGCCCCCCACTCCTGGAGGGCTGAGTGATCCAGTCGTATAGGAGTGGTTTTTTGCCTCTGTAGGGAGAGCAGGGGGTAGGATGAAGGGTTCCCCATCGGAGTCACGTGGGGTGCTGGGCGTAGAAGAGTGGGAGTAACGCTTGTCGAGCCCTAGGGTCGGCGGACGAGCTCCGAGGGTCGGCAGATGGGCTTCAAGGGTCGGCATATGATCCCCTCGCTAGTTGGAAGAGCTAGGGGACATCGAGGTCGGTTGAGCTGGAGCTCGGTTTACAGAGCGTCTGAGGTCAGCAGCCGGGTGTAGAGGGTCGGCAGACGTTTCCCTTGCTAGTTGGAAGAACGAGGGGACGTCGAGGTCTGTTGAGCAGGGGTCTTCTTGCCGAGCATTGGGGGTCGGCAGACGAGCCCTTGCATGCTTAGATAGAGGAGGGTTTTTGGAGCTCGCGATGCCATCCGAGCTCCGAGCCCCTTGTAAAATAGAGGAGGGTGCTTGGGGCTCGTGGTGTCATCCGAGCTCCGAGCCCCCTGTGAATAGAAGAGGGTGCTTGGGGCTCGCGGTGTCATCCGAGCTCCGAGCCCCTCATCAATAGGGGAGGGCTTCTGGGGCTCGCGGTGTCATCCGAGCTCCGAACCCCCGTGAATAGAGGAGGGTGCTTGGGGCTCGCGGTATCATCCGAGCTCCGAGCCCTCTGTGAATAGGGGAGCGCTTCTGGGGCTCGTGGTGTTATCTGAGCTCCGAGCCCCCTGTGAATGGGGGATGGCTCTGGGGCTCGCGCTTCCATCCGAGGTCCGAGCCCCCACACTTGGTAGCAGCAGCTGAATAGGATGTAATGATTTCGTTTCATTTAATGCTTTAGGAGTAGGAGTCTTGCGACTGGCTTTGATAACCGGTCTCCGAGTCTTCCGTGAGATATGGGATAATGTTTGTGGCTCGCGATGCCATCCGAGCGTCGACCCTTCTGGTGAATAGAACAGAAAGTTCTGGCTGGCGATGTTATCCGAGCGTCGACCCTTCTGTTGAATCGAAGAGGAAGTTGTGGCTCGCGATGCTATCCGAGCTCCGAGCTTCAAGCATAATAGAGAAGGAGGTTGTGGCTCGCGATGCCATCCGAGCGTCGACCCTTCTGTTGAATAGAAGAGGAAGTTGTGGCTCACAATGCCAACCGAGCTCCGAGCTTCATGCATTATAGGGAAGGTGTTTGTGGCTCACGATGTTATCCGAGCGTCGACCCTTCTGTTGAATAGATGAGGAAGTTGTGGCTCGCGATACTATCCGAGCTCCAAGCTTCAAGCGTAAAATAGGGAAGGAGGTTGTGGGTCGCGATGCCATCCGAGCATCGACCCTTCTGTTGAATAGAAGAGGAAGTTGTGGCTCGCGGTGCCATCCGAGCTCCGAGCTTCATGCATAATAGGGAAGGAGTTTGTGGCTCGCGATGCTATTCGAGCGTCGACCCTTCTGTTGAATCGAAGAGGAAGTTGTGGCTCGCGATGCTATCCGAGCCCCGAGCTTCAAGCGTAATAGAGAAGGACGTTGTGTCTCGCGATGCCATCCGAGCGTCGACCCTTCTGTTGAATAGAAGAGGAAGTTGTGGCTCGTGATGCCATCCGAGCTCCGAGCTTCATGTATAATAGGGAAGCAGTTTGTGGCTCGCGATGCTATCCGAGCGTCGACACTTCTGTTGAATCAAAGAGGAAGTTGTGGCTCGCGATGCTATCCGAGCTCCGAGCTTCAAGCATAATAGAGAAGGAGGTTGTGGCTCGCGATGCCATCCGAGCGTCGACCCTTCTGTTGAATAGAAGAGGAAGTTGTGGCCCGCAATGCCATCCGAGCTCCGAGCTTCATGCATAATAGGGAAGGTGTTTGTGGCTCACGATGCTATCCGAGCGTCGACCCTTCTGTTGAATAGAAGAGGAAGTTATGGCTCGCGATGCTATCCGAGCTCCGAGCTTCAAGCGTAATTGAGAAGGAGGTTGTGGCTCGCGATGCCATCCGAGCGTCGACCCTTCTGTTGAATAAAAGAGGAAGTTGTGGCTCGTGATGCCATCCGAGCCCCGAGCTTCATGCATAATAGGGAAGGAGTTTGTGGCTCACGATGCTATCCGAGCTCCGAGCTTCAAGTGTAATAGAGAAGGAGGTTGTGGCTCGCGATGCCATCCGAGCGTCGACCCTTCTGTTGAATAGAAGAGGAAGTTGTGGCTCGCGATGCCATCTGAGCTCCGAGCTTCATGCACAATAGGGAAGGTGGTTGTGGCTCGCGATGCCATCCGAGCGTCGACCCTTCTGTTGAATATAAGAGGAAATTCTGGCTCGCGATGCTATCCGAGCTCCGAGCTTCATGCATAAAATAGAGAAGGAGGTTGTGGCTCGCGATGTCATCCGAACGTCGACCCTTCTGTTGAATAGAAGAGGAAGTTGTGTCTCACGATGCTATCCGAGCTCAGAGCTTTAAGCATAATAGGGAAGGATCTTGTGGCTCGCGATGCCATCTGCGCGTCGACCCCTTTTGACTTGTCGAAATAGTCTGTTTTGTTGGAAACATGGCTGGGGATAGTTGGGTAGTTTTGTGCCCACTGCTGACGCCATGAGAGCAAGAATCGAAGCGACTCTAAATCTTAGTGGTCGTTAGATCTTGATGATTAGGATCCAACGGCCAGATCTGATTGCAGAAATCGAGGAGTCGCTGTCTCCGCTATAAATCCCCCCCCTTTCCCACTTTTCTTTTCTTTATTTCTTTACTCTCACTTTCCAATTTCACAAGAACAGGGTCTCACTTGCCATCGGCGACTTTTTTCGGTGATTGCATGGTATATATCTCAGGTTAGTATTTTTGCTTTGTAATGTCGTGCTCTCAGTCCGGATCCGAGGCTAGCTCGTCGGGCCGCTCTGCAAAGGAAACCGAGTCAGAGACGTCTTCTTCCCTTAGCAAATATATGGTTAAGGAGGAAGTCCTGACAGACCCAGGGTCGGACGGTGGTGATGATGTGGTCTTCGTCGTGTCGCCTTCCCGTGGACGAAGGCGAGGAGGAGGAAGAGGAAGAGGGGGATGTCGAAGATGACGAGGAGAATGAGGATGATGAGGAGGACGAGGATCAGGATGCCGAGGGTGATGAGGAGGGTGAGGATCCCGAGGGTCAGGGCACCGTTGATGACGGCGAGTATGATGGAGATGAAGGGGAGCCCGTTCAGGAAGGCACTAGCGAAGGCACAGCGGGAGGGGCGGTCGATGTCGGAGATGACCTTCTGCCTCTACCACCTTTGTCGATGCCGTCTCCCGAGAGGAAGTCTCGTCCTCGTCGGAAGAAGAGGAAGTTAAGCCTTCCGGACAGTCCCCCTTCTCCGGACGAATATGTCCCTAGACCGAGGTTCGAATTTCCCCCGGTCTCCTTTAAAAATTCGGGGTCGATCAAGATGTACCCCGACAATGTCAAAGATATCGACCCTCTTCCTCCCGTACCGGGCGAGACGAGCCGGGTGAAGATTCGGATGGACAGCATTCCGTGTGTCTTGAAGGTAGACTATCTTCATATTCTGAGGGCTGCCTACTTCATTCCTCGGGAGTTTGAAGTCTTGATTCCAAGCCCCGGCATTCGACCCACTACAACTCTCGCTCCGGGCTATTGTATCTTTTCCGAGGACGCCTTCGTCTCGGGACTGAGGCTGCCGCTGCACCCCTTCGTTAAGAAGGTTTTAAATTGGGCGAAGCTAAGCCCGATGCAGTTTGGCCCAAACTCTTGGAATTACTTGATTTGTTTCATTTTGAAGTGCCAAGAGAAGGGCGTGAAACCGAGGTTGACCTACTTCTGAGCAATCTTAGGGATCAGTTCGCTTGGCGATGCGGAGGGGATATTTTACCTCTCGCCTAGGCCGCATAAAAAGGTGATGCACGGCCATCCGGATTCCATCAAAGGGTGGAAAGAGAAATACTTTGTGGTCCGGAGCGAAAAATCTTGGGGGATTCCGACCTCGTGGAATTTCTTCAAGCCGAACCACAAACCTACGAAGCGTAGTGACTTGATGGAAAATGAGTGGAAGAAGGTTGAGAAGATTGTTGGGGGGCACAGCATAGCTTGGCCTCGAGTAACGGAGATACACCTGGCCCGGGCCGGACTGAGCCCAGCCGACCCTAGTATGTTTTTGTTCTGAATTTTTGCATCTTTCTACCTTCGTATTAATGTTAGCCCCTCTTCTTTTATTTTTGCAGAGATGTCTTCCCAGCAGGTCGACGACAGGCGTGCCTTGCTAGCCGCTGCCAAGAAGAGGAGAGTGGAGAGGGTGAAGAAGGCGGAGCAGGAGAAGCTGGCCGCCCAAGGTGAGGGGTCCGACAAGGGACAAACCCCAGTAGCCGGGGAGCCGTCTCCCGCGAAGAAGACTAAGAGGCATCACCCCCATACGCCGAGGGCACCTCGGGATACGGGGGGCAGTTCGGGCAGCAAGAAGACTATCGAGGCCCCGGGGCAGAGGCTTCCCCCACCTCGGCCCACTGCCGAGCAGATGGTGGGGCAACAGGGGCTACGGCCCTTCGCTCCCGACTGGTCGATCGTACAGGGGGACACTCTGCTCGAAGGTCCCGTGGCCATCAGTTCGTCAGGAAAGCCGCCACTGAGCGGGATCGGATGGCCCTGTCGGTGCAGACGTTGGACCAGGCCTTCATGCGGTGGTCTCAGGCATAGGTCTCGGTGAGTTATTTCGAGACTTTGTGTTCAGTTTGGATTTTGTGATGATTTTTTCTGACCTTTTCTCCTTCGGACAGGCGATGCTTCACGGGCAGCACTTCCAAAAGTGCTTGGAGAAGGAGATCATCGTGGAGAGGAGGAACGCGGAGAAGTATCTCCGCGAGCTGAACAAGGTGACCGACGAGCTGAAGGAGGCTCAGAGCATGGCGGTCGTCCACGAGGCCCAGATGGCCTCGATCTTCGAGCATCATAAGAAAGACGTGGATCGCCTCAAGGAAAGGATCGAGGAGGAAGCGGTGAAGGGGCAGAAGACCTTGGAGAAGATGGAGATCGCCTTGGCGGATGCCCTGATCATGGCGCAGGACGAGACATACGACCGGGCCAAGGAGCATTTCCGGAGGATTTACCCGGAGTAGAATGTGGACCCTCCACTACAGTTGGCAGCCGGACCTTCTGCCGACTCCTGGTGGCGAGGAGATGGGGGGTGACTAGGTTGACGAAGAGGTGCCCCCCCCTCAAGCATAGGCTAGGTCTTTCTTTCTTTTTTGAATGTATATACCTCGTGCGAACTGGCCACCGTGGTTTTTTATCACAATTTTTTGAAAGTAATGAAAGATAGTTTTTTAACCGAGGCTTCGTAACTTGCACATTTTCTAGTTCTCCTTTGTGATTGTTTGTTTTCTCTCGTCTTTTGATAGACGCACGAGGTCTTGGGTGCCGACCCTTTTTCCGCCGAGGAATCCCTGGTCCGAGCAAGGAAGGAGGCCATTGAGGCAGCTCTGGCTCGCCAGTGAAAACAGGATCGGGAGCGAGCGGCCGCCGTTAATTATTTCATGAACAAGTCTAGGAAGCTCGGTCTGGAGGTGGCTCGTCTGAAGAAAGCCATAGCCGACCAGGACTGGTGGGTAATCGAGATGGACTGGTCGATCTCAGATGCCTCGAGTGGGCGGTCGGCTTCGGAGTCTTTCCTTCGCGAGGCTGTTGTTGAGAAAGAGTTGGAGATTCGCAGGCTGAAGCTGGTGTTGGGCGCTGGTTTGATCGAGGAGGCGAGCAACTCTGCACCGGGGCGGTCTCCGACTTTTTTATTGGAGGGTGCCCAGCCTGAAGATGCAGGAAGCTCGGTGGCATGGGTCTCTTCCTTGGTTGGTCCGGCCGAGCGTGAAAGGGGCCCCGAGGGGAGCGCCGAATTTGAGTTTTAAGCTGGGTGTGAGTGAGTTGTAAGTTGTTCTTTGTATTTGTACCATCGTCCATTGAGTTGTAAGCAATGAGTAATAATAAGAACATTCGATTTCCCGAACCTTGATAGTTTCATTGGGCGGGGATGGTTGCCGAGCTCGTTGCGCAGGAGGTCGCCGCTGAGATGACCTGGTCCAACGGGCGCATACACAGTGGCATTTTGCCTTTCGATTAGTCATTAATGGCGACGTTTTGCCTCCCAATGAGCATTTATGGCGACGTTTCTCCTTCTGCCATTTGGCATTCCCAGGCACAATAACTGCACGTCTCAGGGGGATATATAACCCCCACTTCCCCTCCTGTTGGTTGTCAGGAAGTGAGTGGCTGATCTGCTACTCGGCTTGGGTGCCTGCCGAAAGGCGGCGCCCCATGAATAAAATTTATTCGAGGGCTCCGGAATGGGGGCACACCAATCACCCTCGAACAATTCGGGGTTTTGGCCTTGAGGGTCATAAGACCCCGGGTTGTTCATTGGTGAGTGGTGGGCCGACCAATTGGTTCGGAGGTTCGGAGAGGGCCAAGGGTCGGTGGCTCCTCTGCCGTCCTCGAACAATTCGGGGTTTTGGCTTGTGAGGGCCGTAAAATCTGAGTTGTTCGAGGCAAGAGGAGGGTCAATGAAAAGACTCGAAGCTCGGGGCATCTGCCAGGGTCGGAAGAAGCCGAGGGTCGGGGGCTCCCCTGCCGTCCTCGAAAAATTCAGGGTTTTGGCTCGCGAAAGCTGTAAACCTCGTGTTGTTCGCGGGCGAGAGGAGGGTCAACCAATCGACTCGAGGCATCTGCCGAAGGCGGACACTCTAAACCTTAATGAAAATTTTGCTAATGTAGTTGTGGTGGAAGGTCGTCGTCAAGTGTATCGGCCGGGTGGCTTTGAAGAAAGCCACGGCCTTGCTCGGGGTCGACGACGAGCCCCCACACTTGTTTTGAGAAAGACGGTATGGGCGTGGCTGGCGATTGCCGCCTAGAGCATGGTTTGATCGGCTTGAAGAAGCCCAACCCAAGCCAGGGGCAGATGCCGAGCCCCCTCACCGGGGAGAAAGCCAGTAGTGGGTGTGGCCGAAGGTTGCCACCGAGCGTATCGGCCGAGTGGCTTTGAAGCAAGCCACTGCCTTGGTCGGGGTCGACGATGAGCCCCCACACTTGTTCTTAGGAAGACGGTATGGGCGTGGCTGGCGGTTGCCACCGTGCGCTTGGGTTGATCGGCTTGAAGAAGTCCAACCCATTCTAGGGGCAGTTGCCGAGCCCCTCACCGGAGAGAAAGCGAGCAATGGGTGTGGCCGAAGGTCGCCACCGAGCGTATCGGCCGAGTGGCTTTATAGAAAGCCACTGCCTTGCTCGGGGTCGAAAACGAGCCCCCACACTTGTTCTCAGGAAGACGGTATGGGCGTGGCTGGCAGTTACCGCCGTGCGCTTGGGTTGATCTGCTTGAAGAAGCCCAACCCATACTAGGGACAGATGCCGAGCCCCCTCACCGGGGAGAAAGCCAGCAGTGGGCGTGGCCAAAGGTCACCTGCCGAGCGTATCGGCTGAGTGACTTTGAAGAAAACCACTGCCTTGCTCGGGGTTGACGACGAGCCCCCACACTTGTTCTCAAGAAGACGGTATGGGCGTGGCTGGTGGTTGCCGCCGTGTGCTTGGGTTGATCTGCTTGAAGAAGCCCAACCCATGCTAGGGGCAGATGCCGAGCCCCCTCACCGGGGAGAAAGCCAGCAGTGGGCATGGCCGAAGGTCGCCTGCCGAGCGTATCGGCCGAGTGGCTTTGAAGAAAGTCACTGCCTTGCTCGGGGTCGACGACGAGCCCCCACACTTGTTCTCAGGAAGACAGTATGGGCGGGGCTGGCGGTTGCCGCCGTGCGCTTGGGTTGATTTGTTTGAAGAAGCCCAACCCATGCCAGAAGCAGATGCTTGTAAGGGAAGCTTTTTCTGGCTCGCGATGCTATCTGAGCGCTGAGCCGTAAGCTTGTAAGGGAAGCCTTTTCTGGCTCGCGATGCTATCTGAGCGCCGAGCCGTAAGCTTGTAAGGGAAGCTTTTTCTGGCTCGCGATGCTATCCGAGCGCCGAGCCGTAAGCTTGTAAGGGAAGCCTTTTCTGGCTTGCGATGCTATCCGAGCACCGAGCCGTAAGCTTGTAAGGGGAGCTTTTTCTGGCTCGCGATGCTATCCGAGCGCCGAGCCGTAAGCTTGTAAGGGAAGCTTTTTCTGGCTCACTGTAACGACCCGAAAAATAGCATATGGCTATTTTGCATCGAAATGTGTGCGTGATTGAGAATTTCGCGCGAATATGTATTTTTCGATAATAATTATTTTTATCGAGAAATATAAGATATATTGTCTACTTTATTTTATTATTATTATTTTCGAAAATGAAATTATTTTATACGGATTATTACAAAGTAGTTTCAATGTATTTTGTATTGTTTGGATTATTAAAGTAGAGAGTTGGGTTTTATTTGAAATGTATTAAGGCTAGGGGGCTTATACGAAACATTCCCTTAGATATTTATCTATCTATTATTATTTATTCACTTTTTACAAAAACCCCCTCCTCTCTCCCACCTTCTCTCCTTCTTCCCTTCTCCCTCTCCGATCTGTTCATCCCCATCCCGAACCCAAAAGAAGACCCCCAACCCTCCTCCCTTCCTCCTCCCGTTCGCGCCAGCCGAAGGAAACGAAGCCCCGACCCCTGCTCCCGTTCCTTCTTCTTCTTCTTCCCTTCCTAATTCCTTCCCGATCGGAAAGGATCCCAAACGGAACCCATCGCTCGGCAAAGATTCCCCCACCTCAAATCCCCTCCGATCCTTCGTCAAATCCAAACTAAATCGAGGGGTAAACTAAATGAGAGATTCTCTACATGGTGGTAGCGTCGGATTTTCGAATGGATTCGGGAAGGTAAAACCCTAACTATTTTATTGTATAAAATTTAGCTGGGTTAATTTTTATTGAGTAGGAATATTAGGGTAGAGAGATTTAGAGATGTTTGAAGTGGTAGATGTGAGAAATTAGTGGATTATTAGAGAGATTGTAAGTTATTAGTAAATTAGGGTTTTGGATTTGTAAAAGAGAATTATAGGGATATGAATTAATTCTCGTATAGAAATAGAAATTGTAGTTGGGCTATTAAAATATTTTGGGGGCAATTTAGTAATTGTTTGGAACTAAGAATCTCGTCGGCACTAGTTTATTACGTGCATCGCACGTGTATATCCCAAGCGTTCAATAAACGCTTGTGTGATATTTAGGATGACGTTATTAGCTTTTATATTGGTTGGGATGATTGAGTTTTAATTTTTTTGAAATTGATGATAGGATATATTCGCGACTTCGAATGCGGGATGGCATGGTGACGCTTCGAACCTTCGCGAAATGTGGTGAGTTAGTTTATTATATATTTTTGTGGTTTGAAGAACATGTGAGTGTTAATTTATTATGTATTCTTGTGTGTTAAGAAACATGTGAGTATCAATTTATCTGCGTATTTTTGGTGTTTTAAGGAATATAGTGAGTAAGATTATGCTAAATATATGTTTACTGTTATGATAAAATCTTAGGCGGTTTTGGAGCAATCCTGGTTTAATTCAGCCAAATAAAGTTTTAATTTAAAATACGGGAAGTTCTTATTTGTTAAAAGTTATGTGGTAAATTGGTGTGTATGTGGTGAGTTGATGGGATTTTAAATATTCAGTGTGATGGTGATGTATTGTGTAGATATACCTACATGGCGTTGTGATGTATATGTGAATTCTTAGCTTGTGGGAACGTTTGGAGAATTTTGATTATCATTGTATGATAAGTGGAATGCTAAGAAGGATAGTTGTATGGTAAAGAACAACTCATTTTTATATGAGCTTGTTAAGAAGCATGTTTATGAGGGTATGCTGGGAAATTCTTGCTCTGAAATGGTTAAGAATTTGGGAAATTGACCAACTAGAGAGTCGCAGTAGGGAGTCATAGCTTTCTAACCCATCTGGAGTTTTGTAATTTCAGTTTATAGGTTGAGAGTTATGAATTCCAAAGATGGAACAGACCCAATCTTAGTTAAAGTATTATGGGCTAAGAAAACCAGTTTCTCTCTGTTTGTACACCTGATGGAACTTGTGTTTTCAAGAACTCAAATGATAGAGTCTGAAAGAGTCAAATTAAGAAGTCGAAATAGACACTTCCACCTTTCCATAGGACCCGGAATCGAGAATTTCCGATGAGTGAGCAAACTCTTATGATATTGGAAAGGTGCAGCGAGTGCAAGAAGAATGTACTATTGAGAGTACATGAGGTTTTATAGTATCAAGTAATTTTGTATTGTGTGTAGGAAGTTATGGACGTGCAAGCTAGCGACCTATTGATTAGACTAAACTTCAAGTTTAAGTTGACTGCAGAACGGTGGGACCGTTGACTGCCATACGGTGGGACCGTATATATTTATCGTCACGGCTATTGACTGCAGAACGGTGGGACCATTGTCTGCCATACGGTGGGACCGTATATATTTATCGTCACGGCTGTTCACTGCAGAACGGTGGGACCGTTGACTGCCATACGGTGGGACCGTATATATTTATCATCACGGATGTTGACTGCAGAACGGTGGGACCGTTGACTGCCATACGGTGGGACCGTATATATTTATCGTCACGGCTATTGACTGCAGAACGGTGGGACCGTTGTCTGCCATACGGTGGGACCATAAATATTTATCGTCACGATTGTTGACTGCAGAACGGTGGGACCGTTGACTGCCATACGGTGGGACCATATATATTTATCGTCATGGCTGTTGACTGCAGAACGGTGGGACCGTTGACTGCCATACGGTGGGACCGTATATATTTATCGTCACGGCTGTTGACTGCAGAATGGTAGGACCGTTGTCTACCATACTGTGGGACCGTATATCTTTATCGTCACGGCTGTTGACTGCAGAACGGTGGGACCGTTGTCTGCCATACGGTAGGACCGTATATATTTATCGTCACGGCTGTTGACTGCAGAACGGTGGGACCGTTGTCTGCCATACGGTGGGGCCGTATATCTTTAAGTTCGTCACAGCTGTTGACTGCAGGACGGTGGGACCGTTGACTACAACCTCATTGCCACGATCTATCGGGAACAGAAAGTGGACCAAATTAGAATGCATTGCGTAGCGAGGGTTCGAATCCCTAAACTTGGAGACAACGGCTTGATTTGGAAAGTATGTAGTATGGGATGCATACATTTCCAAAGTCTCGCTTGCATTAGACTAAGTACATTGGCTTGACCTGGGTCACATGTAGTATGGGATGCATGTGTGTCCAGAGTCTTGCTGACGTTAGATTAAGTGCATCTGTTCTATACTCTGCATTTTGCATTAGACTCAGGTCACGGCATGCACGAACACTAGGAAATTAGGATACACGTTATTTTCCATTCAAGCCAAATTGTGAGCATGATAGTTGAACTGCGTGATGAGTGTGAAAGTGATGTATTGCGAGACGTGATGATATATGTTGTAAGAATGAATGAATGTGATGTTATGTGATATGAGATCGCGAAGGAATTTACGTCGTGAGTATGTAATTGCAAATGAATGGTAAATAAGATGCAGTTTATGTGGAAATAGAGTGCGTGTGAATGTAAAGCTTTATGGAAAAATAAAGCTATAGGAATATTTGCATAAGGCGTAAAGTGATGGGCCTTAAGCGACTAATTTGGAAATGATTTTCCAAATTAAAGTTAAGTATGTTTGTGAGCAGGTGTGATACGCATACGGGAAGTGATGCAATGAGTATTTGATGTGAATTTCCGTATATGACATTTACATGTTCAGGTTTATCTTGGTATTCGTAAGTTCATTCTGTTTTACTTATAAGTTTAATTTATTTGCTTATTAATATATTGTACTCACACCAGAAATGGCTAACCCCATAATGTTTGGGGGGTTAGGGGGTCTCTGGACTACCCTAGGCCCCTACTGTTACAGGTCCTCAGCGGTGCAGAGGTGAGGTATAGGTTCAGGTTCCGATGGAGTGGAGCTTCACTTTACTATTTGTTGTTATAGTTTAATTGTAAATAGTAAAGGTTTTATGCTCTAAATTGCATTTCTGATGTATAAGTATGTGGATAATGATGGAGAGTAGAGTGTGGAGTCGCATGATATGGTTTGGACCCGTACCCATCTCGTTGTGGAGTACCGGGCACTGTGGTAAGCTTTTACAAGTTATTTTCTAAAAACTTACTACGTTTTCAAAAGGATTTATGGTTTTTAATTGATAATTGATAAACCGTTATGAGTTTGGCCCCCAGAGCATATATATATATTGCCTGTGTGATGATACTCATTTTGGCCTGGGGAGCCCGTGATATTATTGCCTGTGATGTGAGCTACGGAATTTAGAGCAAAATTCCGTAAGCTTTTTGTGTTTCGGGGTAGAAATTACAGGGGAGACTCTGTCGAAATTTTCCCTGAAACACAACTACCTTAGTTCATGGTTAAAGTGATATAGAAATTGGAAGAATTGAGTTTGGAGTCAAAAAGGAAAAAGGGCAGGCGCTACAGTTGGTATTACAAACTGATATTTGTAATTACTGCGTGGTAACTCTGTGTTGAATAAAAAGTTTTAAATTTCCAGCATTTTGTGTATCGTGACTAATTGAAGGAAAGATCTTGGCATATGTCACGGTTTCCCAGTTATATGGAAATCGGGGCGCTACACTTACGATGCTATCCGAGCGCTGAGTCGTAAGCTTGTAAGGGAAGCTTTTTCTGGCTTGCTTGTTGGCTGCTCGAAGATAGTGCATTCCATGATGAATTCGGTGAGGGCCTGCCCTTTGATGGCCGTCCTTAGCTGATAGCCGATGTCTACTGACTGAGCTCGATCGACCACTTGACTAGTCGTCCCGAGCTTTCGGGCTTATAGAGCATGGCCTTCAGGGGTTGATCCGTAAGCACTTGGACTGAATGTGCCTCAGGTCGAATGCGTATGCTACTTTCTCCATCCTGGAATATCTGGTCTCGGCGTCGAGCAGGACCTTGCTAACATAGTAATAGGGATGGCATTCGGGTCGAACGGGCCGGGCCGGGCCGAGCCCAAAGTTGCTTTAGGCGACTCGCCCAACCCGTGAACCCTTTAGGGTCCGACCCGGGTCGGGTCGGGTCGACCCGCGGGTTGGCCCGTTTTGATAGATAGGTTTTTTTAAAAAAATATTTTTAGCTTAAAATAATAATAATAATAATACTAAGTAACTAATAATACTAATAAACGTTAAAAATCGTAATAATAATAATAAGATTGAAAGAGTGAAATTGGCAAAAAATTTTGAAATATTATTCATATAGATTTTAAGTTATACAATTTTCACAATTTCTAATGAAATGAAGAATTCAATTCACAAATATGTTTTATACACTAACATATTTCTTATATACAATTTTAATTGACTCCAATTTTTCTAATTTAACATAACAAGTAAAGATATAATACAATTTCTAACGTGTCGGTCGAGTTGCTATTACAAGCAAAGCTATTGTTGTTGTTCTTCCGGCGAGTTGCTCCCACTTGTGGACGTTGATAGTGCTTTCCATTGTGTCCTATCTTCAGCCTTCAGCCAGTCTTCTGTGCAAACAAGCATCTCTAACGTGTCGGGGTTCAAGCGATTCCTGTAATCAGTTAGAACTCTGCCACTCGAAGAAAATGCACTCTCAGAAGCAACTGTAGAGACAGGAGGAGTTAGTAAATCTTTAGCCATAATTGACAAATACTAAAAGTGTGTTCATGGTCTTTCCACCATTGTAAAATATCTAGTGGAGAAGTAGAAGGCTCAGAATCTTGTTAGTTATACCAATTTAATTCATTTGGTTGATTAGTCCTAGGTTTTTTGATTGAATTTGTTCAAGAAAATTAAATGTTCTGTCATCGAATTTACTCTTACCCTTACCCTTAGAAGTACCAGAAGAAGAACTAACTACAGAAGTTGTACTACTGGAAGCAAAACGTCTATCATAATAATCATACAAGTTATTTAATGTAGATTTAAAATGAACTAAAAAAGTAGCGCAATTAATTACTAATTCTACATTTTCCTCGAGTAATGCAAAAAATATTTCAATGAAACTCTTCGTACCTTCTAAATTGATACGAGGATCCATAACGGTAGCAACACAAATCAACATAGATGGAGGAAAATAATACTTCAAAAAAATTTTGTATGCAGGTTTTACAATCTCACCAACATAAATATCATTTAACATTTCGTTAAATGTTTGCATCATGCTAACTAATGAAATAAAAATGCTACTAGAAGTAGATTCATATGTTTTTGAAAATTTTAAAGTTGCGGTTTTAAACGGTTCTAAAAATTTCAACAAAGCTTCGGCATAATACCAATCGGTGGGAGTCATTTTAAAAATTGGCATATGAAATGCGATACAAAAATCATTTACAACTGCTTTATATTCGGTAACAACATGTAGTAAATCAAAAGTAGAATTCCATCGGTGTCTAACATCCTTTGGAAATCTTCTAAAAGGTACATTTTTAAGCCTACACCCAAGCTTTCCATTCTTGTAATACGCTTGGACTTAATGCAATGAAATGTACACAATTTCTAATTTTAACTATATATGGATCGGCTATTTTTAATACATCTTGAACACATAAATTTATAATATGACATGCACATCTAACATGAAAAATATTGTCAGATGGAGGGTTTAATACGGATTTTAAAGTAGTAATTGCTACATTATTGTTAGATGCATTATCAAAACTAATATACATAATTTTATCGTGAATATGAAAAACATCACAAATTTCTAAAATACGATTTACTATTTCAGCGCCAGTATGGGGATACGGCAACGCCGCAAGTGATATGATTCTTTTTTGAAGAATCCAATCATTGTCGATCCAATGACAGGTTATTCCCATCATTAGAATATTGTTGACACCTGTCCAACAATCCGAAGTTAAACTAACTCTACAAGTTAAACTCCATAAAATTGCAATCAAAGGGTCCTTCATTTCGATGTACATTTTAAAACAATCCAATTTGCAAGTATTTCTCGGAATTCTTCTAAAATGAGGGTTTAGGGCCGTTTGGTTAAAATTTTCCAAGTTCCTACTCTCGGGATAGGAAAATGGTAACTCTTCCTTTAACTAATCGGGCCATTTCGCGACGAACAAGATCGAGATCATAAGGGTGGCTATCAACTCGACCGGTCCTAGGGTTGATTTTTTGTTGGCCTTGTAGGTTAGCAAGAAGGTCTTTATGGTTATGTTGGATGTGTCTACTAATTGTACCGATGCCATCACCCCTCTTGAATTTGTATGTTTTACCACATATTTTACAAACTTTCAAACCTATACCCGGAGTTTGTTCGTTCGGGATATAATCGTAAAACTTATGCCAATCACTAGTTTCTCCTCTACTTTTCCTACTACTACGGGGTTGTGTGGTTTCGGTTGGTTATTGTTGTTCTTCTTCTTCTAATTGTATGTCACCTACAAACTCGTCGTGTGCACCCCATTGTTAGGTAGGAGGATCATGGTACTATTGGGCGGGCTCACTAATTGGGACAATTGGTGGCCTACGGGAAGAGGAGGAGGAATCTTGCCCACTACGACCGCTACCGCGTGATCTAGACATAATGTAGTAATGTACTAATGTATGTAAAAAAAATACACAATATAGGAACGGTGAATTATAAAAAAAAATCTAAAAAACAAGAGGGTTGAGATAGAGAAGATAAAAAAACCAATAATAATTTTAACTACAAAAAAAAAATAACGTGAGAGTTATGAAATTTTGATATCGTTCACCGTGGAATACGCGTGTGTAAAATAAACTGTGAAAATAAGAATAGAAGTAGAACTAGAAATAAGCGATTTCGCAATTGAAGAGTTGAAGAGAGCTTGAAGAAGAATTGACGAGAGTTGAAGAGAGTTGAAGACGTTGAATTTTGATTTCGATACGATCGAAAATTGATCGTGTATATGCCTTGTTGAAGACTTGCTTGTTGAATACTTCAATTGTTAAAAAATTCCTTAGAAATGATTTATAATAGTAGAGAGAGTAGGAGAGTAAGATGTGACTTTTTTAGGGGGTTTTGGGGGGGTATTTATAGGCTACAAATGTTAAAAAAAACCAAAAAAATCAAAAAAACGGATAAGAGAGCCGTTGGCTCTGTTGTACAGTGACCCAACGGGTCGCCTACCCGCGGGTCAACGGTCGACCCGTAACGGGTCGAACGTTCAACCCGTACGGTCCAACAGGTCGTAACCCACGGGTCGACCCGCGGGTTGGCGGCGGGTTGGGTATTCTTTAACGGCGTGGGCCGGGTTATCCGGGTTGGATTCGCATTTTCTTCGACCCGGGTCGACCCGTTACTGTACACGAGTTCGACCGAAACCCGCCAAACCCTTAAACGGGCCGGGTTCAACGGGCGGGTCGCGGGTGGGTCGCCAGTTTACCCGGCCTAGTTGCCATCCCTACATAGTTCAGGGGCTTTTGGACTCCTTCCTCTTCTCGAACGAGGACGGCATGAGCACGTTCTCCGAAGCCGAAAGGTAGAGCCATAGTGGCTCACCTGGTTCGGGTTTGCTGAGGAGAGGAGGGTTAGCGAGGTACTCCTTGCGCAAACTCCTCTTGCTGCTGAGTACCCCATTCGAACCCTTCAGTTCCGTGCAGTGCCTTAAAGAACGGAAAGGACTTCTCTCCAGACTTGGAGAGGAAACGGCCGATGGCCGCCAGTCTTCCCGTTAGCCTCTGGACTTCTTTGATGTTCTCGGGAGGGGCCGTATCTATTATGGCCTGGATTTTTTCGGGGTTTGCCTCGATGCCGCGCTGGCTGACGATGAACCTTAAGAACTTTCTCGAGGAGATGCCGAATGCACACTTCGCCGGATTGAGCCTCATGTTGTGGGTTCGAAGGACCCCAAAGGTCTCTTCCAGGTCGGCGACGTGATCCTATCCCTGCTGGCTTTTGACGAGCATGTCGTCGATGTACACCTCCATATTACGCCCAATTGGATCCTTGAAGACTCGGTTAACGAGCCTCTGGTAAGTAGCACCGGCGTTCTTCAGCCCGAAGGGCATAACCCGGTAGCAGTAGAGTCCTTGGTCTGTGGACGTCTTGGCGATGTCGGGAGGAAACATCCGGATCTGGTTATAGCCTGAGAAGGCATCCATGAAGGATAGGAGCTCGTGACCCGATGTGGCGTCGATAAGAGCATTGATGCTGGGGAGAGGGAACGGATCATTGGGGCACGCCTTGTTGAGGTCAGTGAAATCTATGCAGATCCTCCAGCTCCCGCTCGCCTTCTTGACCATGACGACGTTCGCCAACCACTCAGGGTAGCTGACCTCTTGTATGAAATGCGCAGACAAGAGCTTGTCCACTTCCGCATTTACAGCCTGCTGTCGCTCCGGAGCAAACTTGCGTCGCTTTTGGACAACCGACTTCGATCCGGGGATCACGCTGAGTTTGTGCATGATGAGATCCTTGGAGATACCGGGCATGTCAGAAGGCTTCCATGCAAAGAGGTCAACATTACGGAGAATGCAGTCGATCAGGGCAGACTTGAGGTTGGGAGCAAGGGAGCAGCTCACTCGGAAGCACCTTGACGCATCCCCTGTCTCGAACGAGACATCTTCGAGCTCGTCTGCCGGTTCTGGCTTTGGCTGGGTTCTCTTGGGCTGTAGCTCGACGACATCGAGGGGAAATACACCGTCCCCGACCGCCGTCATATAGCACGATTGTGCTGCTTTTTGGTTCCCTCGGACAACTCCGACACCGGTGTTGGTAGGGAACTTCATCTTCTAGTGATAGGCCAAGGGAACCGCCTGCAGGGAGCAGAGCCCAGGACGTCCGAGGATAGCGTTGTAGGCTGCTTTGACGTTGACAACCATGAAGTCCATCGCCTCGGTTCGTCTGAAAGGGGTTGCCCCGGCAGTGACGTCTAAGGTTATGATCCCCTCGATTGGCACCGGCACACCGGAGAACCCATGCAGGGTGTACCCGGTCGGCTTGAGCTTGTCTCGGGGGAGCTTCAAGTTCTCGAACGCTTCTAGGAAGAGAATGTTTACCGAGCTTCCGTTGTTGACGAGGATGCGTCGGACCTCGAAGTTCGCCATGCTTAGGCTAATGACCAACGCATCACAATGCGGGAGTCGGACTTCCTTTAGGTCTTCCTCCGAGAAGGAGACATGGAGCTGCTGGACCTGGGGGGAGAGGGAGCCCTGGACGGCGTTGACGTCCCGGATGAATGCCTTGTGGAAAGTGTTAGACTCCCCTCCTATGGGTCCTCTGTGGACACAATGTAAGATGGCCTGACCCTTGGGCTCCTAAGGTTCTTGGTCCCGCTCGGGACGCTATCTAGGTGCCCGAGGAGGAGGGGAAGCCCTCCTGTTCCTCGCCTCCCTTTGTTCCCGAGATTCTTCCCACTTGAACTCCCGGAGGTATCCCCGTTGGATAAGGGCCTCGATCTCTTCCTTCAGGGCACGGCAGTGGTCCGTGTCGTGCTCATTGTCCTGGTGGAAACGGCAGTAAAACCGCTGATCCCTCTTCTTGTTGTTGTTGTTGGACGGTCGCGGGGGGGGGGGGGGGGGGGGAATTGCACGAGGTCCCTGTCTTCGATTGCTAAGAGAATGGTGGACACATTCTATGTCAGAGGAGTGTACCTCTCGAAGTGAGGGACTGGCGGGACCCTTTTCGTGGCGCCCCCGTCTCTCGGGGCTTTCTTTGCTGGCTCGACCTCGTCGGCCTTGCGCTTTCCCTTCCCGGGAATTTCTCTTGAATCTACTGGATTCAGGGCCTCCTCGGCCCGGATGTACTTTTCGACCCGATTGAGGAGGTCGAGAAAGTCTACTGGGGGCTTCTTCGCCAGGGAGGCATTCAGCTGACCATGCCGGACGTTGTGCCGGAATGCTGCCGAGGCAACCCCAGGGCCGAGGGAGGACACCGACCTCGCCTCAGCGGTGAACCTTCGGACGAATACCCGGAGCGACTCCCCTTCCTTCTGCCGGAGGCCAAGTAGGGATGCACTTGTCCTTTCGGCCTTCCGGCTGGTCACAAAGTGGGCAAGGAAATTGCCCTCCAGTTGGTCGAAAGGATAGATGGAGCCGGGGGTGAGTTTGGAGAACCATTCCCGAGCTGGACCCCGGAGGGTGGCGGGGAAGGCTCGGCACAGGAGGGGATCCGATGCGCTGTGAATCATCATGAGGGTTTTGAAGCCCTCCATGTGATCAGCATGATCGCCCTCACCATCATAGGTCTCGAATTGAGGTGGACGGAAGTTCCGGAGTATTTCCGCCTGCAGGATGACGGCGGATAAAGGAGGTCGGACGAGCCTGTATCCCTGAGCCGTCCTTGGGCCGTCGTTGCCGAAGTGGTCGAGGCGGTCTTCTATTTATTGGAGGCGCTTCAAAATATCATCGTCATACTCCGGCTGGATTGTTGGAGCGCGAGACACGCTAACCTCAGCATCCGAACGGTTGCGGGAACGACGGACGGTCTCATCGACGGTGGTCCCCCGGATGGCCTCCATGATTTCTTTCCAAAAGTTTTGGAACTCCTGGTGAATGACCGGGGCCCGCTTGACCCGATTTGGTTGAGCCAGCTGTCGCCGGCCGACGCGGCTGAGTGCCGGTCCCCATCCTTGGGACAAAGGTTTTGGATGGTTTGGGGCCGAGTTGGAAGCGGCCCCTTCCCTACTGCGGCTAGCCTGTCGGTTCAGGATTACCCCCCGTAGGTCGGGCTGGACCGGACGGGAGGCTCCCGGATGGGGCCCGTGACTGACCTCCTTGTTGTTGGATGCAGGAGCATCGGCGGTGGCATCCTGTGGAGGCACGTCCTGCCGACGCGCAGAGGTAACAGTTCTCGTGGCTTTGGGCGCCATGTCAGCTCGGTTTGACGGGGTACCGTTGATGGCTGAGCTCGGGCCGGCGTCTGCAATAGAGTTTCCCATAGACTGCGCCAACCTGATGCAGTTTGTTTTTGGGAGGCATGTGGATGCACCAGGTGTGAGTTCTTTTCGATTTGTATTGGTGGAGGAAGCTCCTATGCGGGCGACCCTCAGCTGGGCGAACGGTAAAGAAGTAGGCTTGAGTGAGGTGGGGGCTGGATGCTCGGCTCGGATCTGAGGTCTCGTGTACCTACAGACGGTCTAGGAACACTGAGGTTGGTCTCGGTGGCAAACCCTCCGCCGATCTAGTCAGCTACTGAGAGAGAGTAACAGTAACTAGGGTTTGAGTGGGAAAGAATTGGTTACCTGGATAAGGGGTAGGGGGCATGGTATTTATAGGAGAAGCCAACCTGGTCTGGACCCGTTTGGGGCCGGGTCTGGATCCGGTTGCCCGTGGGCCTGAAGCGGTGGAAACCCGGGCGGTATAGGGCTGACGTGGCAGAGGCCAGGACGGTTTCCAGGCTAACGTGGCAGAGGCCCGGGCGATTTTCTGATGCTGACGTGGCGAATCCGGATGATCCGGCAGTGCGGGTTTCCTGAGGGGATCCTGTGGCCCAAGAGGGGCCACGTCATCCGACCCATATCATTTATTATAATATTCTATGGACCACTTAATACTCTAGAAACATTTATGGTGAATTGGTGATGCCTCTAACCAGTTATTTAGTCTACTTGTTGATTGATGCATATTGGACGAACTGAATTTTTCATTTATATTCTGATAAAGCTACCAATTGTAGTAGGAATTCACTTGTCACACACGAACAAATAAAAAGAAAATTAATCCTAACAATATGAATAACTGATTAGGTGACGATACTATTACAAAAATTTGTTTACAATAAAGCCAAGTTTGATCTTAGAGCATCCACAATGGTGTTTCTCATATATGAGAAAATGACAAAAATAGAAATCGAAAATAGGAGGGAATCCTGCAGTGATCGTTTGTTAAAAGTTTCTCAAAAAATAACTCGACGAAACATGTTGTCGCGTCCGTCCAATTTTTTTTTTTTTTTTTTTTTTTTTTTTTTTTTTTTTTTTTTGTGCGTGAGACGGAACAACAGACGGAACATGTTTTTCCGTCTCTCCAAATTTTTAAAATAGTTAATTATTAATTAATCATTACTTAATTAATTAATGATCAAAATAACACTAACTAATACTAATACTTAATTAATTAGTAATTATAGCCTAATTAATGGGTTAATTAACCTTGAAAGCGACATCTTGCCAACAAACGGGACATGTTGTCCTGTTTGTGATCGGACGGGACAAACATGTCCCGTCCCGTGCCATTTTTTTATTTTTTTTAAAATTGAGACGGAACAACATGTTCCGTCTGATATTTTTAAAAATAAATAAAAATATATAAAATTCGGGATGAAACAACTTGGTTTGTTCGATGAGGTTTTTAAAAAAAAAAGGACGGAACAACCTATAATTTGAGAATCTTCATTTTGTTTCTCAAATTTGAGAATCGACTGTAGCGATTTTGCCAAAATATGGCAAAATAGCAAACGACTGCAGACCTTCGTTTCTCATTAAATGGGAATTTAGCAAAAATAGCTAACGGCGGTGGATGCTCGTAGAGGCACAAAATCAGATAGGGAGGAGGAGAAGAAAACCAATATAATTAAAAGAAAACGAAAATTTCAAAAACCAAACCAGTTTACGTCGAGGCTTGTGTACTACACAATCTCCTTAAAACAAATTTGCCTCATCCGTGTACTGGAATTTGCTGAGGCTTCTGTCTCCCAAGATGCAATGACAGCAGAGGGTCGACGTAAGAACCATGCCATGCTCTTAAACTGAACATAGCTTGAAATCTATTACCGAACAATTTGACAGAGGAAGTAGAAGAACTTGACAGTAGGGGCTCTGCACGAGGTGGGTTCACGTCGGTCCAATATTCGTGCCCGTAAGACGTGTGCGCGCATACAAGTCGCATGCAAACCGGTCCGAAATTTGCACCCCCTACACGCGGGAGAAAGAACCTCTTGGCTTGCTATCTTACAATGCCAAGAAAGAAGTTATTATATATCATCTTCTAATTCCTTTGTTTTTTCCGATGTGGGACTAAAATCTCTCAACTTAATTTCAAAGATAAAACCGCCTCACTTCGGGAGACTTTCTCATTCACCCGATAACCGTTTTGTGCAAGTAAATATATGATTTTGATCTACTCACGAAGAAGAACACAAATCCATCAAGATCTCTCACTAATTCATAGAGGGTCTTACTAAAAAAATAGCTCAAAAACTGGTTCGTAAATGGTGTATAAAATACCTATTTTCTAACATTCCCCACATAACTGAAATTGATGACCACAGACATGACAGACTGACACGACAGACTTGATGATAGAATTCAGCGGTTGAGACCTACATAGGATAGACATGTGTTAACTTTGAACCTTCTCTTATGAAAATATGTTTACTTTACAAACTAAACTGTAGACGCGATGTCCTTGAAATGTTCTGTCATTTGTGTAAACCAGGGTTGGCATTCGGATCGACCGGACCGGGTCGGGTCGGACCCGCCCAGGTTGAAGCCATACATGGGTGGGTTCGAGTTGGACCAAAGCTTTAATAGGGCCAATTCGGGCCGGGTTCATTATTGGAAACTTCGACCCGGTCGACCCGTGAACCCGTTTCGGGTCGGGCCGGGTCGCTAGTTGGCCTGTTTGATTTTTTTTTACTACAATTTTACTTAAAAAAATTACAATAAGTATAACCGTATAAGAGTGAAAAAATGCATATATTATTGATTATTTATTTCAACTACCATGATTTTTTTACAAGTTTTTTACATACAAATACAAGTTCACCCCCCCCCCCTTCTCTTTTAACCAAAAAAAATAAATAAATAAAAATTGTACAACAAGTATAAAAGATTAAGAATTAAACAAAATTGTATATATTATTCATTTCAACTTCTATGAAATTTTTACAACTTTTTTACAGACAAATACTGTTAAAAAAATATACAAATTCCTTCAATTACATGTGTAAGAGGACAATCTAGAGTTCAAGATAGCCTAGAGTTAGATTGAAGAGGTGGCATTGGACTACTGTCGTTCACCTCTACTTAACCTAAACCTAGCTAGGATCTCATCGCCCTAAATTTTCTAATCTTGTTGTTGGACTTCAGGGGTGTTGCTTCAACTTGTTGATGTAGATGTCGCTTTTCCTTGATTCTTGTCTTTAGATTTCATCCAATCTTCAGTGCACACGAACATCTCCAACGCATCCGGCTTAATATAATTCTTGTAATATGTTAGAACTCTGTCACTTCTAGAAAAAATACTTTCGGAAGCAATTGTAGAGACAAGAGGAGTTAGTAGATCTCTAGCCATATGTGAAAGAATAGGAAAAAGATTTTCATGTCTTTTACACCATTGTAGTACTTCAATCTTAATACTAGAACTTTTACTATCTTGTTGATTATACCAATTTAATTCATTAGGTGCATTAGTACTTTTTTTTGGATTAAATACGAGCAAGTAAATTAGCAGTGACATTTTTTAATATACTCTTACCCTTACTTCTAGAAGTAGAAGAAAAAGAAGTAACTATACTAGTTGTACTACTAGATGCAAAAGTTCTATCATAATAATCATACAAGTTATTCAATGTCGATTCAAAGCTAGCTAAAAATTCATTACAATCATATCCGGAATCATCTCCAAATAAAGTAAAAATTATTTCAATCAAACTTTTGTACTCGCTAATTTAATACGTGGATCCATAACGGTAGCAATACAATACAACATAGGAGGAGGATTAAAATACTTTAAAAAAAAATTATAAGCGGGAAAAACAATATGGCTAATGTATTCGTCCGAAATCATTTCTTGAAAATTTTGCATCATAGTAATGATTGAAATAAAAATACTGCTAGAAGTACAATCATAAGATGTAGAAAACTTCAAAGTTGCGGTTTTAAAAGGTTCCAAAAATTATAATAAAGATTCGGCAAAATACCATGATTGGGGAGTCATTTGAAAAATTTTCATATTTTTTTTCACAAAGATCGTTTATAATATCTTTGTATTGAGTAACATCAAGTAGTAAATCGAAAATAGAGTTCCATCGGTGTTGAACATCTGTAGGAAATTTTCTAAAATGTATTCTCCTAGTTTTACACCATCCTTTAAATTCTTGAAGCATCTCAAAGCAATAAAATGTACACAATTTCTAATTGCAACTATATATGAATCAGCTACTTTCAATACATCTTGTAAATATAAATTTAAAATATGACACACACATCTAACATGAAAAATTTCATTACATGGAGGAGCTAATTGTGTTTTTAATGTATTAGTCGAAGCATTGTTGTTAGATGCATTATCAAAACTAATAGTAAATTCTTTTATCACGGATTGATATAAATCACAAACTTCTTAAATACGTGTTGCAATAACTAGTCCACTATGAGGATATGGTAAGTGTAGCGCCCCGAATTTCTAAAATGAGAACTTAGAAAATACGTGGCACATTCCCAGCGATCCACTTCAATGTAACAATATACATAGTCCAAAAAACACAAATCTTTTTATTCCAATTCTTATTACGATATTCTTTTTCAATTGCAGCGGAAATACAAACACCTTGAATTACAACATTCTTTTACAACACTCCTCTTTACAAAAATTACACAAGGCTCTATTATATCACTCATAAGCTCTAAGGCTAACCCAAGCATCCAAGCCTCCAACTCTAAGCAACAGCCTGCATCACATGAGGCTAGAGTGGAACCTTAACCCCCAAACTAAAGGGGTCAGCCATAAATGGTGTGAGTGATATAAACAACAAACATAAATAAACAAATAAGCATAAATTCTCAAGCAACCTGTACTGTACCAAATATATAAACTGAACATGTAATGTGAAACAAGAGACGATAGGCCAGTACATGCATGAAACCAAGTCGAGAAACAATGCCATCGATCAGTTATCCTTCAATCAATCACTCTCAAAATAGTACAGCTCAACTGTACTGCACAGTCAACTGAATAATTGGCCAGTCGACTGTTTACTGCCAATACCTGATCATCGGTTATCCTCAATACCACGGTACATGTCCAACGATCAATCACCAATAATGCCGTAGATCGGATACCCATATATCCATCTACAAAGACTAAAGATAATATAGATTGGATACCCGGTATGCAATCACTAAC
The DNA here is from genome assembly GCA_017893485.1 of Hemerocallis citrina. Classification (NCBI taxonomy): domain Eukaryota; kingdom Viridiplantae; phylum Streptophyta; class Magnoliopsida; order Asparagales; family Asphodelaceae; genus Hemerocallis; species Hemerocallis citrina. Next base: position 12,844,863 of record CM030364.1, on the reverse strand, counting down.
AGTGACTCTTACACCGCAAAGCATATCCATCTACAAAGACTAAAGACTATAGATCGGATACCCGGCATGCAATCACTAACAGTGACTCTTACACCGCAGTGCATATCCATCTACAAAGACTAAAGATAATATAGATCGGATACCCGGCATGCAATCACTAACAGTGACTCTTACACCGCAGAGCATATCCATCTACAAAGACTAAAGATAATATAGATCGGATACCCGGCATGCAATCACTAACAGTGACTCTTACACCGCAGAGCATATCCATCTACAAAGACTAAAGACTTGAAAGAACACTCAAGATTATGTAAAACTTATCAGTACCAGTCGACTTAGACTATAATAAGTCGACTGCCCCGAGAACCAATACCCAAAATTTTCACAAGTGCTATAAGTCGACTTACCAGAAGCAATTACCAATAATTCTCAAGAAACATTCCAAGTACTAACAGTCGACTTATAGTGGTCATGGTCGACTATCCCGAAAAGACTGAACACATTTCACTCAGCAGGCCAGTCGACTGACAATAGTCCCAGTCGACTGTCCCGAACAATTCTCAAATGACTGAAAGTACAGCAGTAGGGTCGTACCAGTCGACTGAATCGTAGACCAGTCGACTGTCGGCCTACAGATTTCATAGATTAAGTCTGAATACAATAATCGATACTGGAGTTTTTCTAAAGGTTCTTATACATGAAAACAATTGTTAATCATGTGAAATGACAATCTCGAATGATTCTTCCTTATGGGTTCATTATGTTGGATCCTGTAGGCTAAGCAACAAACACTAGAGGGGGGGTGAATAGTGTTAATGAAAATAAACTGCGGAATAAAATTATTTTTCTCGGCACAGTCGACTTAGTGGGGAACCAGTCGACTGATATAGCCAAATAAAAAGAAACTTGAACTCTCGATGCAGTCGACTTATAGATAAGGCAGGCGACTGATGAGACAAAGAGAGTAACTAATACGAGACTGATCAGTCGACTGATACAAGGGTGAGTCGACTGGCCAGATAAGTTTTGCAGAGTTATAATTAAGCAAAAAGTAAATGCAACCACAAGATAACCAATCACAGAGTACACAAGATATATCCTGGTTCGGTCCTCCCGACCTACATCCAGTCCCCAAGCAACCCACTTGAGATTTCCACTATTCGTGAAAAAAATACAAGAATACCCTACGGCGTTCAAGACAACAACCTTGTCTAACCCGTAGTCCTTTCTCTCAACCAGAGAAAGCATACCCACTCTACAACCAAGAGTGAAAAGACACCGACTCTACAACCAAGAGTCAAAAACACTCTCCAACCAAGAGCAAGAGTACAAGAGGAATTTTACAATCAACCTATAGCCTTGTTGTTGTATGTGTTGATGCACGTGGCTAAAGAATTAGGTTGACTTCTATACTCAGTCCAAAGCGAATTCAATGCTATACTGGACTGAGTGTAGAGAACCAAAGTATGTGAACTTGAAAGCTTTGTTCTTCACAGAAAATCACTTAAATTTTTCTCAAGAGTGCTCGGGTGTTTTTGTAAGAAATCAAGTAAATTTTTCTGTTTGAGAAGAAACTCTATATAAAGAGTTTTGATCTTCTGAACGTTGGAAAGCAGTTACATAACTGTCAACCAACGGATCAGACCGTTTGAGTTTGAAAAAGTTCGTTTTTGAAAATCAGAAAACGGTCAAAAAGCTCTCGATCAGTCGACTGGGTTGCCATATGAGTCGACTGATCAGAGTTTGAATAATTTTAAACAGTTTCGTACTTATCAGTCGACTGGCATAGGCTTAAGTCGACTGGTACTTAAAAGCTAAAATTCTTCAAGCTGTTTTGACTTATTTTGAGGGTTTTTTTAGAGACACACATTATGAAATTGTTAAGTGTGTGTGTGTGTGTTGACAAGGCTTTACATCAGACTAAAGACTCAACAGGAAAGTACATTACAATGTTTACAAGACACAACAATATAACACATTTGAGCTTGAAGTCTTGAGTCTTGAGTTGAATTGAGTCTTTGATCCTTGTCTTGAGCTGTATCCTTGAGAGCTTGTGCATTTGTTCAGCTAGAATTGTCTTTTGATATGTACACTGCATTGTTAGCTGTATAATATAAACACATGTTGCACTGTGTTGTGATCATCAAAATCAAGAATCAACATTCTCCCCCTTTTTGATGATGACAACACAATAGCTGATAATAACAGATAATATGTATATAGGCACAGTAAGGATATGCTCCCCCTATTAAAAACACAGAATGCATTTTCTTAAAACAAGTATCAGTCGACTGTGTCAACTGGCAGGCGACTGATCAGAAGGTTTATAAAAAAAACACAGTAAGTACATATACAGTAGCAGAAGTTTAGTAGCAGTCGACTTAAATCGTTTGAGCAGTCGACTGACCAGAGATTTTCAACAGCCAAAAATAACACAAATAAGAATCACAAAAACGCAGATAATAATCAAGCATACATAGCATAAATAGAACTCAGATATCATAGCATAAATAGAACTCAGATATCTCTCCCCCTTTGTTATCATCAAAAAGCACAAAATAACCATCTGTTTCATAGAAAAGAGACTAATAGAAAGTTGCATACAGAAATGAGTCCATTAAAAAGTACATAAAAAAAGAATAAAAATCTTCAATCGTCTTCATCCGAGTCTTCATCGTCACCATGAGAAGGAGGATGAAATTGAGAGGTGAAGAGATTGGTGAGGTTGTCAATCTTGGTATCAATGTGGTGGAGTTGGGAATCAAAGGAATCAAGTCTGGAATCAAGGGTGTGAAGATGTGTATCCACAGTTGCTGAATGTTTCATAAGATAGTTGACACATTCATACATTGTACGTGGATCATCATAGTTGGCGTTGGGAAGAGATGAACTAGACGAGGCAGAAGGTCTAGCAGAAGAACCTAAAGGTGCCTGAGAAGGAGGTGGAGAGCTAGGAGGGTTATCAACAAGCTTCATACGTGCGAGGCTAGCACGATCAAAACAATCAAAACGAGAAACAACATTGGTCTCGGAATCGAGGTCAACTCCAAAAGCAAGAAAGACTCTAGTGAGAAAACCACCAAAAGGTAGAAAGTGAGTGTGATGCTGAAGTTGAGAAAAAATGACATGACCCCAATTGATATCAATTTTACCAAAAATTGCATACACAGCTTTTTGTAGTTCTAGAGAATAGTGGTCATAACTACCCTTTTTGGGAAGGATGTTATAGGCTAATATTCTAGCTACAAGCTTTGCAATTGGATGAATATTTTTGCTTGTCATTGGAGGGCCATGATGAGGTAAAAAGATTTTAGACAAAATGGAGGCATTATCTAAAACAATGTCATCAAGAAATATACCTCCGTCATCAATTCCTAAAATTTCATTTATCCTAGACGGTGTGAGTGTCATTTTGACATTCTTTACAGACGAACGGATAAGAACATTCCCATTGGGTTTTTGTACAACTATCATATTGGTGTAAAACAAATAGATTAGTTGGGGATAATAATTGGGTTGGTTTGCTAAAGAGAGAAAATCATAAAGACTGCTATTTTGAAATAAAGGAATGAGATTGAAAGGGGCAAGATCATTAAAGTTGACAAATCTTCCAGGGAAGATGGCAATGGTACAAATGAGGTACCATTGGTCAATAAGATCTGGACTCAATAAATATTGAGTGTAGTCTTGAGAAGAAGAGCTACCCTCATGAGTCCGCTTAGATCTTTTGGGTGCCATAGGAGAGAGACAGGGATAGAGATTATACCAAAGAAAAACGAAAGATCAGAACAGAGGCGAGCACCAGCAGCAAATTTGAGTCGACTTACTCCTTCTTCAAAAAACTAGGGTTTCGAAATTGGGGTAAAATTGGAGATCGGTAAGAGTAAGAAAGAGGGGCAGGTAAAGGGGTTTTTAACAGAGAATAGACGGCTCAGATTAAAGGGAAATGAAATCAACGGTCAGATAGGGTTGTCACGGGTGAGATAGAGAAAAGTTTTTATCTCAAAAGTTGTGATGAATAGTCGCTGAAGACAGATTGATCTTGCGATAGTCGACTGGTATGATATATCAGTCGACTGAGTCGAGAAGAAAATAACATTTTATATCTGCTGACCAGTCGACTGGATCGATCATCAGTCGACTTAGTCGAGAGCAAAATATGTATATATAACAATTCAGTGCAGTCGACTGATTCAAAACACAGTCGACTTAACAGAGTGATTTTTAACAAATATCATTAAAATCACAAATTCCAAGTTCTCTTCTTAACTTGATAAAAGTATCTTCTTTAAGGGGCTTGGTAAATATATCTGCTACTTGTTGATCAGTAGAGATAAAGTCTAAAGATATATCTCCTTTTAAAACATGATCACGTAGAAAATGATGTCGAATATCAATATGTTTCGTACGTGAATGTTGAATCGGATTTTTAGATAGATTAATTGCACTGGTATTATCACACATAATTGAGAGTTTCTCAAATGAAATACCATAATCTAACAAAGTTTGTTTCATCCATAAAATTTGAGCGCATGCCAAACTTGCAGCAATATATTCAGCTTCTGTGGTTGATAGGGATACAGAGTTTTGCTTTTTACTGCACCAAGATACTAGGGAATGTCCCAAAAAGTGACATGTACCACTAGTACTCTTGCGATCAATTTTGCTTCCAGCAAAATCGGCATCGCTATAAGACAAAAGTTGAAAAATATCGGTGCGTGGATAAAATAAACCATATTCAGATGTGCCTTTAATATATCTTAAAATTCATTTCACTGCTTTTAAATGAGATTCTTTAGGACTAGATTGATATCTAGCACATAAACATACGCTGAACATAATATCTGGTCTACTTGCAGTAATATATAAGAGTGAACCAATCATATCTCGATAGAGTTTTTGATCAACACTCTTTCCTAATAAATCTTTGTCAAGAGTAGTAGTAGTAGCCATAGGTGTGGATTTACTACTAGTACTATCCATGTGAAAACGTTTGAGTAATTCCTTTGCATATTTGCCTTGATTGATAAATATGCCATTTGAAGATTGTTTAATTTGCAATCCAAGGAAATAATTGAGTTCACCCATGTGACTCATCTCAAATTCATTTTTCATGGTATTAGCAAATTCTTGACATAGATTATTATTAGTAGAACCAAAAATTATATCATCAACATATATTTGTATGATTAAGATATCATTCTTAACTCTTTTGATAAACAAAGTAGTGTCTACTTTACCTATTTCAAATCCTGTTTCTAAAAGAAAAGTTTTCAGACGATCATACCAAGCACGAGGTGCTTGTTTAAGACCGTATAAAGCCTTTTTCAATTTATAAACATGATCTGGAAATTGTTCATGTTCAAAACCTGGTGGTTGTTTAACATAAACATTTTCTTTAATAAACCCATTAAGAAAGGCACTTTTCACATCCATTTGATAAAGTATAAAATTCATAAAACAAGCAAAAGATAATAAAATACGAATAAATTCTAGTCTAGCAACAGGAGCATATGTTTCATCAAAATCGATACCTTCTTCTTGATTATATCCTTGGGCAACTAATCTAGCCTTGTTCCTTACAACCTGTCCTGATTCATCTAACTTATTCTTGAATACCCATTTGGTACCAATGATAGTCTGATCAGGAGGTCTAGGAACTAAATCCCATACATCATTCCTTATAAATTGGTTTAGTTCATCTTGCATGGCATTCATCCAATATTCATTCTCACAAGCTTCTTGTATATTTTTCGGTTCAAAATCCGACAAGAATGCTGTATGAGAGATCATATTAATATGTGAACGTGTCTGAATACCATGGGAGATGTCACCAATTATTAAGTCATGAGGATGATTTTTAACTTCAACAAATGACTTTGGTAAAGTTGAAGATATCACAATCGGATCAGTCGACTTGACTTGTTCTTCAGTCGACTGGTTTAAGTCAGTCGACTTGGAGACTTTATCAGTCGACTTATCAGATAGATTAGTTTGCTCTAAGGATGTAATCACATTATCTAAAGGTGATAAATCAGTTTCATCATCCTTATTTAATGTTGATGAAGGTAAGGATTCATCGAATGTAACATGCATTGATTCTTCAATAGTCATAGTAGACTTATTGAAAATTCTATATGCTTTACTCCTATTTGAGTATCCTAAAAAGATACCCTCATTAGATCTAGGATCAAATTTGTCTAGATTATCTTTTGTGTTTAGAATAAAACACTTACAACCAAATGTTTTAAAGTAAGAGACTTTAGGAATTTTATTAAAAAATAACTCGTAACAAGTCTTCTTTAGTTTAGGTCTTAGAAGAATTCTATTCAAAACATAACAAGCTGTAGCAACAGCTTCAGCCCAAAAATGCTTTGGTAGATTGCTTTCAACAAGCATAGTACGTGCGCATTCTTGCAAAGTCCTATTCTTTCTTTCAACCACACCATTTTGTGGTGAAGCTCTAGGAAATGCAAATGAATGTGTTATACCATTCTTGTTGCAATATTCTGTAAATGTTTCATTTTCAAATTCTCCACCATGATCACTTCTAATAGTGACTATGGTTAGAGATCTTTGATTTTGAACACGTTTACAAAAATGTGCAAATTCTTCAAAAGCATCATTTTTATGTTTTAAAAAGAATGTCCAAGTGAATCTTGAAAAATCATCTACTAAAACAAACACATATCTACTTTTATTTAAAGAAGCAACTCTAGTAGGACCAAATAAATCCATATGAATTAATTCAAGTGGCCTACTTGTAGAGATTACATCTTTTGTTTTAAAAGTGGATTTGATTTGTTTTCCTAGTTGACATGCATCACATAACTTATCCTTTTTAAAGGATAATTTTGGCAGTCCTTTAACTAGGTTATATTTAGATAATTTTGAGAGATTTTTCATGTTCACATGTCCAAATCTTCTATGCCATAACCAAGATTCATTGTTAGAGGCTATCAAACAAAAATCATTTGAAAAATCAATTGCATTCAAACATAATTCATAAATATTGTTTTTGCGACAACCTTGAAAAATAACATTTTCCATAGTAGAATCATAAATTAAGCATGCATCTTTTTCAAAAACTATTTTATAACCTTTATCACACAATTGACTAATACTTAAGAGATTATGCTTTAAACCATTAACTAAAAGCACATTTTCTATAATAGGGTTAGATATTTTACCGACCATGCCAATACCGATGACTTTGCCTTTGTTGTTATCTCCAAAGGTGACGGTTCCTCCATCTATATTCTGAATGGTGGATAGTAAGTTGGCATGCCCTGTCATGTGTTTTGAACATCCGCTGTCTAATATCCAGCGTTCTTTCTTGGGTACCTATAAAACATTTGAGGTAAATATGGTACCCTTTGTATTGGGTCCAAAACATATTAGTTTGGGGGAAACCAAACCCATGAAGAGTTTGATCTTCCTCCATAAGCAGTAATATAATTGGTAGAAGTACATACATTCAGTATATAAGAATTGATATAAGCAATTCTATCATTCTGATTAAGATTGACTGGAACCCATACTAGTTTGTTCTGTCCAGTCGACTTACCAGTGTTCCTCAGTCGACTGTTGGTAGATGCACTAGGTCGACTTATAAGAGGTTTTGATCTCGTGGAATAAGATCCACTTTCTCTGGACAGACGACTGGTGGTATGGTTCAGTCGACTTAACCGAACGTTAGTATCACTTTTATCACTGAATTTAACAACCTTTGGTTTTGCAAAGAAATCATATAACTTGTGTGTAACACTAGAAATAGATGCTGACTTAGTCTTACTAGTGTTTAAAACAGGAGATTCTTTTATAGAAGATTTCTTGAAACCAAGTCCAAATTTATGACTAGATGCAACTTGATGATGAAGCATATCGTTTAAATTCTCTTTGCCTTTGTTAAACTTAGATACATTCTTTGAAATCTCTTCATAATTCTTTTTGAGAGTTTCAAGATCAGTATCTAGACTTGCAAGGCGAGAATTTAAGGATTTTACTTCCTTATCAAGGTTAAGATTTTCTTGATTAAGTGTTTGATTCACTTTCTCAAGATTCTTAACTCTAATCTTTTCTTTCTTTAACTCCTGAAATATTTCATTAAATGCATCAAGAAGATCTTCGGAATCATAATCATTACTTACATGCTCTTGTTGTGCAGCCATAAAGCATACATTTGCCACTTCGTTATTTTCATCCGTTTCTTCTTCGGAAGATGAATCGCTATCATCCCATGTGGCTTGATACGCCTTTTTGTTCTTGGCAAATTTGTTCTTTGAATATTTGTCTTTCTTGAAGTTGGATGTTTTTCCCTTGTTCTTTGCATTTTCTAAGGGACAGTCCTTCTTCATGTGACCTATTTTATTGCACCTGAAACATGTAGGAGGGTCATTAGAATCTTTACTCTTAGAATGAAACTTACCCTTCTTTATGAACTTCTTGAATCTCCGAGTGAACATTGCTATTTCTTCTTCATCTTCTTCCTCATCTTCTGAGTCAGTCATGGCTTTAAAAGCCAATGATTTCTTCTTTGCTTGGTGTGATTCAGTATCTTTCTTTCGATCTTCAAGTTGGACCTCATATGCCATGAGATTACCAACAAGATTTTCGAGAGTAAGTGTTGACAAGTCATTCGCCTCTTCTATTGCTGTGGTTTTCTTCTCCCATTCTGGAGTGAGTGCTCGTAGAACTTTTCTGACCATCTCTGCTTGGGTATAAATCTTTCCAAGTGCCACAAGAGAGTTTGTGATGTCTGTGAATCTTGTAATCATTTCAGACACAGTCTCATTGTCCTTCATTCGGAACATTTCAAACCTGTGGACAAGAACAGAAATTTTAGATTCTTTTACTTTATTCGTTCCTTCATGTGTTACCTCGAGTGTATGCCAAATTTGATATGCGGTTGTAGCATTGGATACACGGTTGAATTCTTCCTTCGTCAGTGCACAAAATAAAGCATTCATTGCTTTGGCATTGTTCATAGTCTGACTCTTTTGATCATCATTCCATTGTGCATATGGAATGGTAGGGGCAGTGTATTCCGTCTCTGTCATTTGCCATATCTCGTAGTTGATTGATTGGAGATAGATTCGCATTCGGCACTTCCAATAGTTGTAATTCGTTCCATCAAATAGTGGTGGCCGTTGTGTAGATTGGCCTTCATGGTACTGATTAGTATTTGATGTAGTTGCCATTGCCTGTAACCTTGCTCTGATACCAAGTGTTGGATCCTGTAGGCTAAGCAACAAACACTAGAGGGGGGGTGAATAGTGTTAATGAAAATAAACTGCGGAATAAAATTATTTTTCTCGGCACAGTCGACTTAGTGGGGAACCAGTCAACTGATATAGCCAAATAAAAAGAAACTTGAACTCTCGATGCAGTCGACTTATAAATAAGGCAGGCGACTAATGAGACAAAGAGAGTAACTAATACGAGACTGATCAGTCGACTGATACAAGGGTGAGTCGACTGGCCAGACAAGTTTTGCAGAGTTATAATTAAGCAAAAAGTAAATGCAACCACAAGATAACCAATCACAGAGTACACAAGATATATCCTGGTTCGGTCCTCCCGACCTACATCCAGTCCCCAAGCAACCCACATGAGATTTCCACTATTCTTGAAAAAAATACAAGAATACCCTACGGCGTTCAAGACAACAACCTTGTCTAACCCGTAGTCCTTTCTCTCAACCAGAGAAAGCAGACCCACTCTACAACCAAGAGTGAAAAGACACCGACTCTACAACCAAGAGTCAAAAACACTCTCCAACCGAGAGCAAGAGTACAAGAGGAATTTTACAATCAACCTATAGCCTTGTTGTTGTATGTGTTGATGCACGTGGCTAAAGAATTAGGTTGACTTCTATACTCAGTCCAAAGCGAATTCAATGCTATACTGGACTGAGTGTAGAGAACCAAAGTATGTGAACTTGAAAGCTTTGTTCTTCACAGAAAATCACTTAAATTTTTCTCAAGAGTGCTTGGGTGTTTTTGTAAGAAATCAAGTAAATTTTTCTGTTTGAGAAGAAACTCTATATAAAGAGTTTTGATCTTCTGAACGTTGGAAAGCAGTTACATAACTGTCAACCAACGGATCAGACCGTTTGAGTTTGAAAAAGTTCGTTTTTGAAAATCAGAAAACGGTCAAAAAGCTCTCGATCAGTCGACTGGGTTGCCATATGAGTCGACTGATCAGAGTTTGAATAATTTTAAACAGTTTCGTACTTATCAGTCGACTGGCATAGGCTTAAGTCGACTGGTACTTAAAAGCTAAAATTCTTCAAGCTGTTTTGACTTATTTTGAGGGTTTTTTTAGAGACACACATTATGAAATTGTTAAGTGTGTGTGTGTGTGTTGACAAGGCTTTACATCAGACTAAAGACTCAACAGGAAAGTACATTACAATGTTTACAAGACACAACAATATAACACATTTGAGCTTGAAGTCTTGAGTCTTGAGTTGAATTGAGTCTTTGATCCTTGTCTTGAGCTGTATCCTTGAGAGCTTGTGCATTTGTTCAGCTAGAATTGTCTTTTGATATGTACACTGCATTGTTAGCTGTATAATATAAACACATGTTGCACTGTGTTGTGATCATCAAAATCAAGAATCAACACATTATTCAATCATTAGATGTCTCAAATCTCAGATCTCATGTTCTATATTCCAATCTTCTTTCATTAGGGTTTCTCAAAACTAAATCTTGTCACGACTCACAGCCCAGATCTGATAATATGCACAAGATCCAGATGTTCACACATCTGATCAAACCATGCTTGAATCATAACATGTTCTCGAGCAATAAAGAATTTGTTAAACAAGATCTACCAACATTCATGGATTTCACATGCATAATATAAACAACAACCATTTCATTGATCACATACAAGATACGAAGATATCGAGACAAGACAACACACAATCAATCAACAAAACACAATTCATATCACTCACCTTTAGAATCAAGAAAATCCACGAAAAGCCTTCCTTTGCTAGATCCAAAACTTCCTCTTAAATCACCAAGAAATAATATAATGAGATCTGAGTTGTGCAGCGAAAGACGGCTGCACACTCTCTTATATAGGCCGGAAGTATTGTTTTTAGGGTTTAGGAATACATTTGCAAAATAGTCCTTTCAAAACATAATTTTACATATATAGTTCTTATCCTTAGAAATTCAATAAAATTTATTTAAATTAGGATTTAATAGTAAAATATACTCATTAATCTCAATTGGTACATTTCAAAACGTCCAGGAAAATACATTTTGCATTTCAACCCCTAAAATATCAATTTTGCAAAAAGGTCCTTCTTTTCTCAAAAATTGCAAATAGATCCAATTAATTTCAGAAAAATCCAGAAAAATAATAAATAAATTCCAAATACTAAATAATGATTTTTCATAAAGAAAACTTAATTTTTTCTAACATCTCAAAAGTCATTTGCACGTGTTTTGCACGTGTACAAAAGATAAATCTTTTAGAAAATACCAATTAAATCTCCCAAAATAAATTTAAATTCATTTTCAAATAATTAAAATAATATTTGAAAATACGGGGTTCTACATCACTCCCTCCTTAGAAGAGTTCTGTCCTCAAAACTACGGCTAATGAGGTCCGAACAACCCACTAACAATGATTGAAAACTCATGGGTAAAAACATAAATCTTAGGAAATACAGTCACACCAAAGAATACATTCCAGCAAAACAAATACATCATACATAAGAAATACAATTATGCAAAGAATTCAGAAAATCAAACTCCCGCTGCGCAACTCTGATAACTTGCCATCGGAAGCCACGCTGCAACAACCTCTGAACTCCTGCATCCACAACTGACCTTCTACTTCATCCTTCCGAGAATCAGTGGCCACTCCCTCCTTAGAAAGGACATGACTAAGGATAGCCACCTCAAGACCTTGCTTGGAAACACCTCAAGATCCACACTAAGGCTAGCACTAAATGGGCGATACAATTGTATGCAAGAAAACAGTATCAAATAAAACTTTGTCTTTATTCCTTTAAATCCAAATAACTTGTTTCATGAAGAAAATACTCAATCTTCAATTATTTCCAAAATAAAGTTTTACTTAATACAAAAGAATAAATTCCTGCACGCACACAGATCATATTCCTGGATTGCCCGCATCCTCTTCAGTCAATGCGAACACTCGCCCCTGCTTCGGATCCTTGTCTTTCCTTGTATTCTCTTTCTTCAGCTGTGGACATAGTTGCCGAATATGCCCTTCTTGACCACAATGAAAACAAGTCTGCTTTGCCAATTTCGGACATGCTGACTTGTAATGACCTGCCTGCTTGCAGTAAAAGCAAGTCACTTCTTTAGTTGTTGGTGCCTTCTGCACTGGATCACTAGGCTTGCTCTGTTTCACTGGGAATTCCTTCTCATCCTGGTCATCTGCTGGCTTCTTCTTCTTGTTCCAGGTCTCTTGCTTTATCCGGGACTGGTCCATATCCTCCTCGGTCATAGCTGCTCTCCTGACCAGCTTGTCGAATCTTCTGATGCCCAACGGAACCATCCTTGACCTTAAGTTTGGCCTCAAGCCCTGCTCGAACTTTTTGGCCTTCTTTGCCTCGTCGACAACTAACTCTGGCGCATACTGCGAAAGCTGAGCAAATTTAGTCTCATATTCCCGCAGGGTCATGCTACCCTGCTGAAGGTTCAAGAACTCAGTCGCCTTCTTCTCCTGAACATCAAGAGGGAAGAAGCGATCTCTGAACTCCTCCAGAAAAGCTTCCCATGTCAGTTGCTGATCTCCCAAATTCCTTTTCAGCGACTCCCACCAGACACCAGCGTCTTTCTCTAGCTGCATCGAAGCTAACTTCACCTTGCTAGCTGTCGGAGTCTCCGATACCTCAAAGATCGTCTGCATCTTCCTAATCCAATCATCTGCTGCGGTTGGATCAGCTTGCCCCTCAAAGACTGGCGGCCTCATCCTCTTAAAGGATTCAATCTTCTTGATAGGATCGGCGTTAACCAATCCTTGTCCAGCTCCATGATTTGGCTGCTGATTCTGCTGCTGAGCCTGCTGTTGCGCCAAGTTGAATGCCATCAGCGCATTCAGGATCTGATATACCTTGGCGAATTCAGCCTCAAGGTCAATTCCCGTTCCTCGAGAACTACCAGATCCGTCCTCATTGTTGCCACCATTCCTGCCCCTGGGTGCAACCATTTTGAAATTCTGCAAAACGAGAGAAAAGTTAGAGCATCACACACAATTCAAACTCAAATCAATACCCTATGGCAAAACCATAACCATACCCCAAACCAAACATCATATTTTAACTCTATGTGATACTCACACTCTGATGACCACACCTAGGTACTCACTCTCTAGTGTCCACACCTAGGTTGGTTTTCACACTATGTCTATTATTACTATTGAAGCATGCTCTGATACCACTTCTGTAGTGCCCCGAATTTCTAAAATGAGAACTTATAAAATACGTGGCACATTCCCAGCGATCCACTTCAATGTAACAATATACATAGTCCAAAAAACACAAATCTTTTTATTCCAATTCTTATTACGATATTCTTTTTCAATTGCAGCGGAAATACAAACATCTTGAATTACAACATTCTTTTACAACACTCCTCTTTACAAAAATTACACAGGGCTCTATTATATCACTCATAAGCTCTAAGGCTAACCCAAGCATCCAAGCCTCCAACTCTAAGCAACAACCTGCATCACATGAGGCTAGAGTGAAACCCTAACCCCCAAACTAAAGGGGTCAGCCATAAATGGTGTGAGTGATATAAACAACAAACATAAATAAACAAATAAGCATAAATTCTCAAGCAACCTGTACTGTACCAAATATATAAACTGAACATGTAATGTGAAACAAGAGACGATAGGCCAGTACATGCATGAAACCAAGTCGAGAAACAATGCCATCGATCAGTTATCCTTCAATCAATCACTCTCAAAATAGTATAGCTCAACTGTACTGCACAGTCAACTGAATAATTGGCCAGTCGACTGTTTACTGCCAATACCTGATCATCGGTTATCCTCAATACCACGGTACATGTCCAACGATCAATCACCAATAATGCCGTAGATCGGATACCCATATATCCATCTACAAAGACTAAAGATAATATAGATCGGATACCCGGTATGCAATCACTAACAGTGACTCTTACACCGCAGAGCATATCCATCTACAAAGACTAAAGACTATAGATCGGATACCCGGCATGCAATCACTAACAATGACTCTTACACCGCAGTGCATATCCATCTACAAAGACTAAAGATAATATAGATCGGATACCCGGCATGCAATCACTAACAGTGACTCTTACACCGCAGAGCATATCCATCTACAAAGACTAAAGATACTATAGATCGGATACCCGGCATGCAATCACTAACAGTGACTCTTACACCGCAGAGCATATCCATCTACAAAGACTAAAGACTTGAAAGAACACTCAAGATTATGTAAAACTTATCAGTACCAGTCGACTTATACTATAATAAGTCGACTGCCCCGAGAACCAATACCCAAGATTTTCACAAGTGCTATAAGTCGACTTATTAAACTATCAGTCGACTTACCAGAAGCAATTACCAATAATTCTCAAGAAACTATCCAAGTACTAACAGTCGACTTATAGAGGTCATGGTCGACTATCCCGAAAAGACTGAACACATTTCACTCAGCAGGCCAGTCGACTGACAATAGTCCCAGTCGACTGTTCCGAACAATTCTCAAATGACTAAAAGTACAGCAGTAGGGTCGTACCAGTCGACTGAATCGTAGACCAGTCGACTGTCGGCCTACAGATTTCATAGATTAGGTCTGAATACCATAATCGATACTGGAGTTTTTCTAAAGGTTCTTATACATGAAAACAATTCTTAATCATGTGAAATGACAATCTCGAATGATTCTTCCTTATGGGTTCATTATTCAATCATTAGATGTCTCAAATCTCAGATCTCATGTTCTATATTCCAATCTTCTTTCATTAGGGTTTCTCAAAACTAAATCTTGTCACGACTCACAACCCAGATCTGATAATATGCACAAGATCCAGATGTTCACATATCCGATCAAACCATGCTTGAATCATAACATGTTCTCGAGCAATAAAGAATTTGTTAAACAAGATCTACCAACATTCATGGATTTCACATGCATAATATAAACAACAACCATTTCATTGATCACATACAAGATTCGAAGATATCGAGACAAGACAACACACAATCAATCAACAAAACACAGTTCATATCACTCACCTTTAGAATCAAGAAAATCCCCGAAAAGCCTTCCTTTGCTAGATCCAAAACTTTCTCTTCAATCACCAAGAAATAATATAATGAGATCTGAGTTGTGCAGCGAAAGACGGCTGCACACTCTCTTATATAGGCCGGAAGTATTGTTTTTAGGGTTTAGGAATACATTTGCAAAATAGTCCTTTCAAAACATAATTTTACATATATAGTTCTTATCCTTAGAAATTCAATAAAATTTATTTAAATTAGGATTTAATAGTAAAATATACTCATTAATATCAATTGGTACATTTCAAAATGTCCAGAAAAATACATTTTGCATTTCAACCCCTAAAATGTCAATTTTGCAAAAAGGTCCTTCTTTTCTCAAAAATTGCAAATAGATCCAATTAATTTCAGAAAAATCCAAAAAAATAATAAATAAATTCCAAATACTAAATAATGATTTTTCATGAAGAAAACTTAATTTTTTCTAACATCTCAAAAGTCATTTGCACGTGTTTTGCACGTGTACAAAAGATAAATCTTTTAGAAAATACCAATTAAATCTCCCAAAATAAATTTAAATTCATTTTCAAATAATTAAAATAATATTTGAAAATACGGAGTTCTACAGTAAGGCCCCAAGTGAGATGATTCTCTTTTGAATCATCCAATCACTATCTATCCAATGACAAGTTAAGCCCATCATCGGAATATCATTACAACCTTTCCTACAATCGGAAGTTAACGATACTCTACAAGATAAAGAATAAAAGAGTGCAATTAAAGCGGCTCTCATTTCGTTGTAAAGTTTAAAACAATCAGCCTTTAGTGTGTTTCTAGGAATTCTTCTAAAATGTGGATTTAGTGTATTTTGGTTGAAAGACTCTACATTCCTACTCTCGGAATAGGAAAAATGTAGCTCATCCTTAATAACTAGTTGGGTCATTTCCCGACGAACAAGTTCGGGATCATAGGGTTGACTATCTATTTGTTCGGTCCTAGGGTTGATTTTTTGTTGGCTTTGTTGGTCTTGTACTAAATCTTTGTATACATTTAAAATGTCCGGTTTAATTGTACCATTTCCCTCACCTTTCTTCAATTTGTAACTCTTGTCATAATGTTTACAAATCTTATGTCCTACACCCGAATTACTCTTATCTGGGATAAATATAGTCATAAAATCTGTGTCAATCACTTGTTTCTCCCCTAATTTTTCTTCTACTAGTGGGTTCGGTTTGTTGTGTTTGTGTCAACATTATGCATTTCTTATTCTATTTCGTGAGTTCCTACCATAAGATTATGTGTAAATTCAGGTTCAATTTGTGGGACTATTGGAGGCTGACGAGAAGTACCGGTGGAATCTTGTCAACTTTGGCTACGGCCGCTACCTCGTGATCTAGACATGGTAATAGTGTATGTGAAAAAAAAAGATTTTTACTATTTTACTAGTGTATGAGAAATAATATAAAACAATCTAGGAGATATATGTTAAAAATTAAAATCTAAAAAACAATAGGAGTGTTGAGAGAGAGAAAAAAATGAAAAACCAACAAACAAATATGATACAAAAAATTAGAACTACAACTTAATTCAAGGCAATAGGAGGGTTGTGAAATTTGGATACTGTACTTCGCGGATAATCGAATATATAAATGAGAGAGAAAATAAAAGTAGAAAGTAGTCGGTAATCTGGTAGTCGTTGAAACTTAAAAGTGAGAGAGAGAGAGAGCTTCTTTGTTGGAGGAGTTGAAGCAGAAATAGTTGAGAGTTGAATCAACACAATTTGATATGATCGAAAATGTTCACTTCTTTGTTGAAAACACATGATGGAATTGAGATTGAATTGAGTAATAGTAGTAGAGAGAATAAGAGAGTAAGGTGGGGAAATTGAATTAAGGGGGTATTTATAGGGGGAAAAACCCCGCCCCAACGGTCTGTTTCTGACCGTTCAACCCATGCGGGTCGAACGTTTGACTCGCTCGGGTCAAACAGGTCCAAACTTGCGGGTAGGCAGGCGGATTTGACTTGGTCAACAAGTTGAGCGGATTTGGTTTTCTACTTTTCTGAACCGGGACGATCCAGGTATACACGCGGGTTCGATCTGAACCCGAATCGCATAGTTGCGGGCCGGGTTTGTGTGGGCGGGTCGCGGCTCAACCCGGCCCGGTTGCCATTCCTAGCATAAATAATGACATATCTCACACAAGAATCTTCCTAATGCATTTCAGTTCTCACTGTTATGTTCGTTTTGGCCATGAACATGTGCCTAGTTCTGCAAGAGTTTAACAAAAATATTGTTTTACATTATTTCCTTGGAAGCGGTCATTCTTCTCTCTCACATAGGTGATATCTTAGTTAAGAGTCACCTGCATTACACTGCACAGATTTTCGACGCATAAGAATCATTAAAAGCCTAGCTTAGCCTCTAGCCTTACGTGTATCATTGTTTCATCTTAGGAAAGGACATGGGGAAATCCCCACAGTGATCCAACATGGTCTTTACAATTTAATTGTTCCTTGGAACCTAGATTTTGGGATCTTTAGTCAACTAGGTTGGGTGTCCATTATATCGACTTATTCTTTCATGGGCTTTAGTCTCATTCCTCTTGATGATTTATCAACTAACTCTCGGTTTAACCCTTTGGTTAGCTGATCCGCAATGTTATCCTTTGACTTTACATAGTCCACAGAGATAACCTCAGTAGAGAGTAGTTGTGTAATGATATTATGTCTTCGACGATATGTCTAGATTTACCATTATACATATTGCTCTGTACTCTACAAATTGCAGATTAACTATTTGAATATATGCAGATTGGAGGCACAGACTTTATCCACCTTGGAATATCATCAATAAGTGGCGTAACTATTCAGCCTCTTCCCCACATTTGTCCAGTGCGATAAATTCAGATTTCATCGTGGATTTAACAATCACTGTTTGTTTCGAGGATTTCCAAGAAACTGTTGCACGTACTTAGTGTATACACATAGTCACTAGTGGATATTGAATTATCACTAGATATTCAGTTCGCATAACTGTATCCTTCAAGTAAGCCGGATATCTCATATAATGCAGTCCATAGTTACAAGTAAAACACACTTCAGGACTCTTGTAATTGCTTGTCAATGCTCGTTTCCAGAATTACTCGTATAACTACTTAGTTTATTCACTGCATATAGGCTGTGTCTGGTCTTGTACAACTCATTAAGTACATTAGACTCCCTATGATTCTAGAGTATTCTACTTGAGAAATACTCTCACCTTTATTCTTAGATAAATGTAAAGTTAGATTTGTTGGAGTTCTAGCAATTCCAGAATTATCTTTATCAAAATTTTCAAGAATATTGTCAATATAATGTGACTGACTTAAAACAAGTTCGTCTGTTGTTCTTGTGATTTTAATTCTCAATATAATATCAGCTAGTTCCATATCTTTCATCTCAAACCTTGAGTTCAACATGTTTTTAGTAGATTTAATTATCTTATCATTGCTTCCAATAATAAGCATGTCATCTACATACAAGCATATTATGACATATCCACTTTCAGTATCTTTGACATATACGCATTTATCATATTCATTGATCTTGAAACCATTCGTCCTCATGACATTGTCAAATTTCTCATACCATTGCTTTGGTGCTTGTTTTAAGTCATATAATGACTTCACCAGTTTACAAACTTTCTTTACTTCTCCTGGAGCTGAAAAACTATCAAGTTGCTCCATATAGATTTCTTCATCTAAATCTCCATTAAGAAATATTATTTTCACATCCATTTGATGTACTTCAAGATTGCGCAAGACTGCTATTACAAGTACCATCCTAATGGAGTTTATTCTCGTTACAAGAGAATATGTATCAAGTACTCCAGACCTTCTTTTTATCTACAACCTCTGATTACAAGTCTTGCCTTGTATTTATCAATTGATCCATCAGGTTTTCTTTTTCTCTTGAAAATTCACTTGGAACCTAAAGGTTTACTACTTGGTGAAAGATCAGCTAGTTTCCAAGTATGATTTTGCAAGATAGAATCAATTTTGCTCTTAATAGCTTATTTTCATAGAGGACCATTACTAGAGCTCACCGCATCTTTGAAAGTTTTGGGTTCACCTTCAAGCATAAAAGTCAAGAAATCTAGACCAAATGATTTTTCGGTTCTTGTTCTTTTACTACGTCTAGGTTCCTCCTCAACTTCTTCATCTTGGTTTTCACTTTCGTCGCTGATAGACTCATGTGTTCGTTTGGAAGAACTTGGTTCTTCCTTAGACTTACATGGAAATACATCTTCAAAGAACGATGCATTTCTAGACTCCATTATCGTGTTCTTTGGTATCTCAGAGAATTTGGATTAGTACACTAAGAACCAATAAACACTACTATTATGTGCATAGCCAATGAAAATGCAATCAATCGTTTTGGGTTCTATTTTCACTTTCTTAGGTGGAGGTACTGCCACCTTAGCAAGACATCACCACATTCGCAAGTAATTATAAGATGACTTTCTTCATTTCCATAATTCATATGATGTTTTTTATTTTTTCCTTTTGGGCACCTTATTCAAAAGGTAGTTAGCTCAAAGAATAGTTTCTCCCCACAAGTTTGGTGGCTAACCAGAACTTATTAACATTGCATTCGTCATTTCCTTCAAGGTACGATTCTTTCGCTCAGCAACATCGTTGAACTGAGGAGAATAAAGTGTTGTGGTTTTATGTATAATTCCATGCTTAGCATATGTTTCAGCAAATGACGATTCATACTCTCCACCTCGGTCACTTCTTAGTACCTTAATTTTCTTGTTGAGTTAATTTTCAACTTCATTTTTTTAGAGAACTAATTTCTCTATAGCTTCGTCCTTACTTTTAAGCAAATACACATAACGATACTTTGTGTTATCATCAATAAATGTAATAAAATATTTATTACTACCTCTGGTTCGTATCATTTTCAGATCACAATATCAATGTGAATTAAATCAAGAGATTCAGTATTTCTTTCAACACTTTAAAGGATGATCTTGTCAGTTTTGCCTCAACACAAGGTTTAAACTTATGTTTGGAATCAATTTGGAATGTTGATATATGATTCAAGTTAATTAATCTACGCAAATTATCATAATTAACATGTCATAGTCTAAAATACCATAAATTTGAAGACTCAAACATGTAAGTAGAAGAGCTAGTTTTATTGATAATCTTAACCATGGTCATTACATTGAGTTTAAACATTCCACCACTCATGTATCCTCAACCAACATACATTTCACTCTTCAACAAAATATTTATTTTTGATTCAAACACTAAACGAAATCCGTGATTATTAAGCAACGAATCTGACACCAGGTTCGTACGGATTTTAGGAACATATGCAATATTCTTCAGAGTAAGTTCCTTTCTAGAAGTTATCTTCGAGATCACCTTGCCTTGGCCCTTGATTTTTAAAGTGTCCGAATTCACCATAAATATCTTCTCCCCATTCTCTAATGGTTCGAAAGTAAAGAACATACTTCTGTTGGAGCACACGTGTCGAGTGAGTCCAGTGTCAATCCACCATTCCTTTGGGTTTGAACCCATTAAGTTCAACTCCAAGACCACAGCTGATAGGTTGATATCAGAATGGTCTTGAGCAATGCCTTCAACAATATTTGCTTCTCTGTTCCTGTTCTTCTTGGGTAGTCTGCAATCTGTAGAATTGTGACCTAACTTGTCACAATTGAAGAACTTGCCCTGAAATTTTGACTTCTTGGAGATTCCTCCCTTAGGCTCCAACTTGGATCCCTTGTGGTTATATTTTTTGGAACGTTGACTATGTTCCATCACATTAGTCTTGGCCGCCTGACTGATGGCTCCGACCTTTTCAGAACCTCTCTGGTTTTCTTCATTATGAAGCCTGACAATGAGATCCTCAATGCCCATTTCCTTTCGCTTATGCTTCAAGTAATTTTTGAAGTCTTTCCAACCTGCTAGCAATTTTTCAATAATATAAGCAACTTGAAAGCTTTTACTTAGGTTCATATCTTCAGCATATATCTTATGCAATATCAGTTGAATTTCTTGAACCTGACTGATCACCGTTTTGGAATCCACCATTTTATAGTCTAGGAAGCGGCCCACAATAAAATTCTTGGCACCGACATCCTCAGTTTTATATTTATGATCTAGAGATTCCTAAAGTTTTTTAACTATTCTTTTATCAATATAAACATTGTATAAAGAATCGGCTAATTCGTTCATTATATAGTTCCTACATAAGTAATCAGTATTTTTTCAAGCACCCATAACGGCGATGACTTGGTTATCTTGCTTATCTTCTTTAAGATTTGGAGCTTCTTCGTTCAAGAATCTTGCGAGATTCAAGGTGGTCAAGTAGAACATTATTTTCTGTTGTCACCTCTTGAAATTTTGCCCGTTGAACTTCTCAGGTTTCTCGCCATGGGAGACTGAGACAAGTACAATGGTTGACATTGACACTCGTGCCACAGCAATGGTTGGCACTTGTGCCGCATCAGCAATAATATCATTCTCCGATGCATTTATCATTTTTAATCTGAAAATACACCACATGAGTGTAAGTTTTTCAGAATGAAATGAAAAATAAAAAGAGTGCCTCAAAATCAAGAAAATAGAAATCAAAGAAACGAAATATGTTTTAAGTTTATTACAAAAATTTGTTTACAATAAAGCTAAGTTTGATCTTAGAGGCACAAAATCAAAAAAGGGGGGAGAAGAAGAAAACCAATAAAATTAAAATGAAATGAAAATTACAAAAACCAAACCAGTTTATGTCGAGGCTTGTGCACCACACAATCTCCTTAAAACTGATTCGCCTCATCCGTGTGCTGGAGTTTGTTGAGGCATCTGTCTCCCAAGAAGCAACGACAGCAGAGGGTTGACGTAGGCAGTACTTCACGATCTTGAACTGAACTGAGCTTGAAATCTATCACTGAACAACTTGACAGAGGAAGTAGACGAACAGGGGCTTGTGCACCACACAATCTCGTTAAAACTGATTCACCTCATCCGTGTGCTGGAGTTTGTTGAGGTGTATGTCTCCCAGGTTGCAACGACACCAGAGGGTCGACGTAGGCACCACGTCACTCTTGAACTGAACAGAGCTTAAAATCTATCACCGAACAACTTGACAGAGGAAGTAGAAGAACATGACAGTGGGGGGAGAGAAGAGTTTCTGGTGTGTTGATTCAGAGGAGAGGGTCCTCTATTTATAGAGCCAAGGGTGAAAATCGTAATGGCAGACAATACTTTGACCGCATGAACTGTAACGGCAGCCATGAGTTTAAAGGCACCGGTGTAATGGCGGACAAAACTGTTCTTGCAGTTTAAAGCGTGAATAATGACAGAAAAAACCATTTTTGTTTTTATTTCAGCGGTTACATATCGGGAAAAAAACTGTAGCAAAATGTGACTTTGCGCACGAGGTGGATTCACGTCGGTCCAGCATTTGTGTCTGCAGGACGTGTGGGCACACACAAGTCACATACATGCAAACTAGCCCAAGATTTGCACTCCCCCAACACGCATAAGAGAGGCTCTTGGCTTGTTGTTTTACAATGTCAAGAAAGAGGTTATTATATATTCTCTTCTAATACCTTTCTTTTTTTCAACGTGGGACTAAAATCCAACTTATTTTCAAAGATGAAGTTGTCTCACTTCAGGAAACAATTTCTCATTCACCCGATAACCGTTTTGAGTGAGTAAATATATGATTTTGATCTACTCACGAAGGAGAACACAAATTCATCAAGATCTCTCACTAATTCATAGAGGATCTTACTCAAAAAATTACTCAATAATTGGTTCGTAAATGGTATATAAAATACCCATTTTCTAACAGATACATGTCATAACTGGTTGTGCCAGGGAGGAATCCAATAGGACCAATACATTTATCACATCTACTACTATTAATGGGAGAGTTTGTCACTTTGTCACTTTGAGTTCGTAATCAAACAAATAATTTTTTAATATTTTTTTTGTCACAAATGAAACACATACGTTGCACGTGTAATTCTAACTCCATTTATTAACACGTGCATCGCGCGTGTAAATTAGAGTTTTTTTCCTTCATCAAACAAATAATTTTTAATTTTTTGTCACAAAGAAAAGAAAATACGTAGGTCGCACATGCAACTCCAAATCTATTTCATAACACATTAGCGTACGTACAATTCAAGATTTTTGCTTCAAAAAAATAAAAAAATTGCGTGGAGTGCCTGTTCAACTCCAATTTTTTTTAAAAGTTTAAGGCATTCATCACAAGTGCCGATTACTACCGACTTACATGTATCGAACAGTCAACTCCAACTTTTTATCAAAACGTGCATCGCACGTGAAAATTACTAGTTAGTTTTAATTCGAGTTGATATTTGATATTGGAAAGGAGCGGGATATAAATGCACAATCTTTTAAATTAATTGTAAGGATTTACTAACTTCTCTCAAATTTATATCAAGAGGAGCACGACACTAAAAAAATTTATGACTGTCGCAACTCATTAATTTCATATATATGTATATATATATATATATATATATATATATGTGTATATATATACATACCTCTTCATCGATCGGTCTTCAGCTCCCGCAACCTGAAATAAGAATTAAAATGGCATCATCGTCAGAAACCCATGCAAGGGTACACTCATCAGACTCCAGTGACATCACAGATGATGAAACTGAAGTAAAAACACTCGCACACCATGTCCAAATCAGGAAGCTCTCCTCCAACGCTGTTTTGCCATCCAAGCCTTTTTTGACATCCAATCATCCTGACTTAACTAGCTACAAACTTTCAAGGTCTATCTCCTTACTTTTTTTTAGTGGACTAAAACCCATTGAACTGAACTCTATACGTACCTTGCATGCATGCATCCATGCATGCAGCATTAATTGCTTTATTAATTATCTACTAATTTAAATTTAATTGTCAAAAATTTCATTCATTATTTCAGTCCTGATGCAGTGACGGTTCCTGCTAAAGGCAGTATCTCGATTCCAATTAAACTCGGCGTCGACTATATCCCTGAGGACTTTTATCTTCGGATTGGTGAGTGTACGTAGCTCGCATGTTTATATATACTAGTGATTTACACGTGCAATGCACGTTTTAATAATTTTAAAAAATTAAAATAAAAACTCCGACGTAGGAAAGATTCGAATCAGAAACCTCCTTTATATTAGCTATGTACGTACGTTGCACATAGGAGTGGTATACCGTACCGTACCATACAAAAATTATTCTACCGTCTACCGTACCGAAGTACTCGGTACACAAATTTCTCTACCATTACCGTGCCAAAATTTTGGTACTACCAAGTTCGGTACTACCGAAATATCGGTATGTTAATGGTACTACCATGATAGTACCGGACATCAAGAAATATGGATGTACCAATTTCAAACTTTGTTTCTCATGACTGAGTGGCACAATAAACAAGCCATTCTAAGTTATTAAAAGCAGATTGTCGTACATAAGGATTCAGTATCTTTCTATTTTATTTATCAAAACTCCTCGACTCTTGAGGCTATCCAAAGTTACGTGAAGCTGGCTTATAAATCATAATTGCTTATAACAAAACATCTTTTATGAGGAGATCATACACTTTTAGTGAGTCTGCTTATCTTATGTAATTTCTAAACTATTCAAAAGCCTGCTTTGGAAACCTAAGAGATACCAAAGAATTTTTCTTCAACGCTAAATTACATCCATAAATAATTAATTTCCCTCGTTAAGCTTATGATTTTTCGCACTTGCCAAGAATCTAGTATCTCCTTAAGAATAGCAATAGGAACAATCTTTTATTCATGGTAGAGGAAATAAGATTCCATGTCCAATCACAGGAGTTGGTACATATAGAATTACCTTCAATGAACCAGCAGGTGATGAGTTCATCTCTTCCTCCACTATAGTTTGCAATGTCGTGCACTCTGAAAAGGCTCTTGCTAACTCTTCAGCAAGTGTGTAGCTCTGAAATATAAATAGGAATACAACCATATATCTGTCATAAAAAAAATAAAAATATATATATAAAAAAAGGTGCAAAAAATATTGAAACCTCCTTACCAAAATAACTGACTTCTCTTTGCTTTCTCCCTGAGCTTGATACTGAGAAACTTCAGCAGAAAATCTTTCCAACAAATCTCTCTCCTGTATCCAAAATATGTCCATCTATGTGCAGGGTCAAGTAGTGACTAAATGACAGTTTTATCTTAAAAAATAAGACAAAAAATTAAAATACTCAACCTAAAATTTTATGCTCCTAAGAGTAGAGCTTGTTAGATTAGCTGGAATAACAGGGCAAGGGTTGTTCATGTGTTCTAATCCCAAACCCTTAAAAGGAGTATTCTTCCTTTGAGCTGCTATATATTCTGCAAGTAGTGCTTTGCTAACCTGATTCAGGAAAATTTTGCCGTACTGCCCCACTTTTTGAAAATATTTATCGGTCTGCCCTACTTCCCAAAACAATTAGCGATATGTCCTTGTTTAGGACACGTCAACAAGAAACGTTATTGGGAAAAATGGCATAGGTTATTTCGATGTCGTTCTTCCTAATAACGGCATCTGCTTGAAAAAAAATTGCATGCCGTTATTTGGAATAACGGCATCAGTATATTTGTCTTACAAGTGTGAATCTTCTAACTTTAAAAAGTTCTAAGTGTGAAAAAAACTTATAAACAATGTCGTTATCCTGAATAACGACATTCGAATGACTGATGCCGTTATTGGAGATAACGACATCAGTTATATATCAATATGCACTCTTGTCGTTGTTTGGAAACAGAAAGAATTAATAAAAAGTAAAAAAAAAATATATATATATAACCGATGCCGTTATTTGGAATAACGGCATCAGTTATAATTTTTATTTTTTATTTTTTTTAAAAACTTATTCATCAGAGAGGATAAATAATAAGTTACTTTTTTATTAAAAAAATTTATAACTAATGTCATTATTCCAAATAACGGTATCAGTATTGAGAATGTCGTTATTTGAAATAATGGCATCTGTTATAAGGTTTTTCATACTTGCAATTTTTTCTCTAAGTGGAGACTACAAACTCTCAAAAAACAAAACAACCTATGCCGTTATTCCAAATAACGGCATGCAATTTTTTTCGAACAGATGCCGTTATTGGGAAGAACGGTATGGAAATAACCTATGCCATTTTTTCCAATAACGTTTCTTGCTGACGTGTCCTAAATAAGGGTATATCGCTAATTATTTTGGGAAGTGGGGCAGAGCGCTAAATATTTTCAAAAAGTGGGATAGTACGGCAAAAATTTCCCTGATTCAGTGTGTCATAAAAAAGCGTCAAGTTATAATAGCTTTTTTGTCTGTAGATGAATTCTTTGACCAAATTTTTTAAAACCTATTGACCTGTTGCATTAGCACATTATTGTCTCCTTCAAGGGTAGACTGCACATCAAATTCACCTTTCAAGATCCCAATTTTATTCTCAGTCTTGAGACCTTGTCCTCTGCACCACGCTTCTCGGCATTCCCAATTCAGGAGAAACAATGAAATATTCTGAGTAAACAAAATGTTTTGCAAACCTTATGAAACTTGCGCTCGATATACAGTAGAAAAGCCCCTTATTTTTAAGCAGAAAACTATAACTATATTTTGAGTTATAAAAATAAATGTATTATAAGCAAAATAATAGAACAACAAGGAATGGACCATCAATATACGAAATCATCAAAGAGATAAATGATTGACCAAAATTGCCATATGTTGTGAACTAGACTCCGACCTGCACCCAATTAATACTTACATGTATAACAACCCTAGACTAGACTCCGACCTGCACCCAATTAATACTTACATGTATAACTTACAATTATTTAGACTGACACTGTCTAACACAAAACTGATAAATACCTATTAAATATGTAGAACTGGATTTTATAAGATTGAGATTAGTGACATCTGCTGGAAGTCGTAGTGTAATGCATTTAAAAAGGCCCTCCTCTTTCATGTATAACTTACAATTATTTAGACTGACACATGTTGGTGGAATGATAAAATGACAAATGACACTAAGGTCTTCACCCATTATAATATAGAGATTTGTTATTTAAGTTTTGTTAATACTGATTGCTTGCTTGCTTGCTTAATTTGTTTGTAAAGAGCCGCTACCAGGGAATCCGAATCTCAACACCAAAGCAGGGGTGAAGCTTATGACTCACCTCTTCCGTGGGCCAATTCAAGTGACAATGTTCAATTCTTCGGACAGAGGTTTTGAGGTAAAGGCTGGTCAACCAGTGGCTTGTTTGACAATTGCGAAGGTCAGGATCAATACCTGAGTATATACCCACTTGGTCGCTACGATGAACATTGTTGAGGTCCAAGATTTAATATAGTACTCCATACATCTAGCTATATACTTGTTTTTTTTTTTTGTGGAATTTTAATATAGTACGTACTCTCTCAGCTGTATCTGGAATTATAAGCTTGTATTAGAAGCAAGTTTGCAGGTTGAATCAAAGATATTGAAGAGTTAAAGAAATCAAACTTCTGCACCAAAATTTGCCTGATTAAATAATTTAAATTACACACTGTAGTGGTTGCTATGAAAATTTGAATACCTTTCTGTATTTCGGTTGATGACCGGTGCTACCTAATCAAATAAGTGAGCTTAATTTGTGTGTATGACTTGAGGCTAATGTGACTGTAGTACGTACGTTTCCATTATTAAACAAAAAAAATTGATAAAAGAAAATCAGAAAACAAAAGTTAAGGCATCTGCGGAAACTAGAGAATCAAGACAAGCATGCACAAGGTTCAACTCCTAGTCTCCGATCACCTTTAGCTTCTTGTAGTATGACAAGATAACTAGGGAACTACATGCATGATTATTCATTTCATCAGCAATAGGTTTCTTCATGCAAACTA
This sequence comes from Hemerocallis citrina, assembly GCA_017893485.1. Lineage (NCBI taxonomy): Eukaryota > Viridiplantae > Streptophyta > Magnoliopsida > Asparagales > Asphodelaceae > Hemerocallis > Hemerocallis citrina. The sequence continues at coordinate 12,816,672 of CM030364.1, read as the reverse complement.
AACATTGATTCGTGCAAAGGATAATGAAGTGGTTCATAAATATAAGACTTACAAATAGCAGAGAGGCATGTAGCAAAAGCGTAGAGGCTGTCCTGCTTACTATAAAGCCAGCCTCCTTGCAATGAGTTTGTATCTGCATCACCTAGTTGAAGCCAATTATTCCAGGATCTCCCAACGAATATGAAGTAAGTCCTCATTTAATTATTAGGAAGTTAATTAGGGATTGGGTTTGGTTCCACTCGTCTTGCGTACGACCTAATGTCATGTCTTCAAGTTGGAGCCTGGAGCCTTACAAGTTATTGGTTGTTTCCTCAACATGTGGTTTGTGTGTCTACAAACACCCCGGTGGCACAGCTAAACTAATTAGAGCCGTTAAGGTTAATAGAGAGATTGAGAAAAGATTATTGGATTGATTATAACTAAGTACAATATCTCCTATATAGGAGGGAACCAAATACTAAACTAATACATAATTCAATATGGGACTAAAGATATAACATAATATCTAACACCCCCTCTCAAACTCTTACCTGCCTGCTCCCGAACCAAAAAAAAAAAAAAAACACAAAACCCTAGATCTTCTCCTTGGGGCGGCGGCGGCTTGCCCTCAGCGCCCCCCCCCCCCCCCCCCCCCCCCTCCTCCACCATAGCGGCGACCCTCCCTCCCTTCCAGCATGGCGACGAACCACGGCGTCCAGTCGCCCGCGCTCCATCGCGTGACGGCGTCGACGACCCCTTCCGCTCGCGACGACCCCTTTCGCTCGCATGGCGACGAGCCACGGCATCCAGTCGCACGCACTCCATCGTGTGACGGCGTCGACGACCTCTTTCGCTCGCACGGCGACGAACCGGCGTCCAGTCGCCAGCGCTCACTACAAAAGATACTCGATTTACCGGCGTATATTCTCCGGCGTTTTACTAGTAGCGCCGGGGTAGGGAGCGAATAGGAATGGGGCGCCAGATGGGAAGGTTATACACCGGCGGTCGCTTTAAACCGCCGGGCAATCTTCATATTCACCTGCATTTTATTTAAAAACGCCGGTGAAGTGTATTATTCACCGGCGTTTTAATAAGAAACGCCGGTGAATATACCGATACATTCACCGGCGTGTCTAATTGAAACGCCGGTGAATAAGCTGCGATAAATCCCGCGAACCCTAATCTTTCGCTCGCCATTTTTCCAAACCCCAAAAAACAAAAAAAAGGGACGCTTCGTTTTTCCTCCTTCCTCGCTCTACTTCCCGCGCGTTTGCCTCCGCCGCTTCGTCCTCTTCGACAGCCTTCAACCTTTCGTCATCGTCCCTTCTTCCCTTCGTCATTTTCAATTTCCCTCCTCCCTCTCTCTATTTGGAGGTGAATCGGCGATCGGAAACCACCGTGTCGCCCCGCTCTCTCTCTATCTCCTACGCCCCTGCGCTCGTCGCCCCGCTCTCTCTCTCTCTCTTCGGTATCATCTCTTGATTTCCCTTATTTTTCAAAAGAAGCATGTTTTTTCAGATTATGCATCTTGATTTCCTTAACATGAATGGTTTAGTTGGGATGAAGAATGAATAGAAAAATATATGCTTAGATACTGGAAATTTTCATCTTCTTTTACTGTTAATGAAGCTTATTTCACGCATCTGACTGTCATCTTGGCATATTTTTTTGACCAAAATGGGTTCACTGTGAACTGAGGATGGTAAAGCTGTATGCCAAAATCCTCCGGATATGTACAACAATTGGGTTTTAGATTTAGTTGGGCTAAAGAATTAGTAGAGCAACATATATGCTAAGATAATAGAAATTTTCATTTTCAGACACTGTTAATGAAGCTGATTGCCATCTTTGGCATGATTTTTTAACAAAAAATGGGTACACTTCCAAACTAAGTATGCTGCTAGCATCCTCATTTTCTTTTACTGTTAATGAAGCTTATCTCATGCATCTGATTGTCATCTTGGCATTTTTTTAAACCAAAATGGGTTCACTGTGAACTGAGGATGCTATAGGTACGTATGCCAAAATCCTCCGGATATGTACAACAATTGGGTTTTAGATTTAGTTGGGCTAAATAATTAGTAGAGCAACATATATGCTCAGATAATGGATATTTTCATTTTCAGATACTGTTAGAGAACCTGATTGCCATCTTAGGCATGATTTTTTAACATAAAATGGGTTCACTTCCAAACTAAGTATGCTGCTAGCATCCTCATCTTCTTTTACTGTTAGTGAAGCTTATTTCATGCATCTGATTGACATCTTGGCATGTTTTTATGACCAAAATGGGTTCACTGTGAACTGAGGATGGTATAGCTGTATGCCAAAAATCCTCCGAATATGCACAACAATTGGGTTTTAGATTTAGTTGGGCTAAAGAATTAGTAGAGCAACATATATGCTCAGATAATGGATATTTTCATTTTCAGATACTGTTAGAGAACCTGATTGCCATCTTAGGCATGATTTTTTAACATAAAATGGGTTCACTTCCAAACTAAGCATGCTGCTAGCATCCTCATCTTCTTTTACTGTTAGTGAAGCTTATTTTCATGCATCTGATTGTCATATTGGCATGTTTTTTTGACCAAAATGGGTTCACTGTGAACTGAGGATGCTATAGCTGTATGCCAAAATTCTCCAGATATGTACAACAATTGGGTTTTAGATTTAGTTGGGCTAAAGAATTAGTAGAGCAACATATATGCTCAGATAATGGAAATTTTCATTTTCAGATACTGTTAATGAAGCTGATTGCCATCTTTGGCATGATTTTTTAACAAAAAATGGGTACACTTCCAAACTAAGTATGCTGCTAGCACCCTCATCTTCTTTTACTGTTAATGAAGCTTATCTCATGCATCTGATTGTCATCTTGGCATGTTTTTTTGACCAAAATGGGTTCACTGTGAACTGAGGATGCTATAGGTACGTATGCCAAAATCCTCTGGATATGTACAACAATTGGGTTTTAGATTTAGTTGGGCTAAAGAATTAGTAGAGCAACATTTATGCTCAGATAATGGAAATTTTCATTTTCAGATACTGTTAATGAAGCTGATTGCCATCTTTGGCATGATTTTTTAACAAAAAATGGGTACACTTCCAAACTAAGTATGCTGCTAGCATCCTCATTTTCTTTTACTGTTAATGAAGCTTATCCCATGCATCTGATTGTCATCTTGGCATGTTTTTTTGACCAAAATGGGTTCACTGTGAACTGAGGATGCTATAGCTGTATGCCAAAATTCTCCGGATATGTACAACAATTGGTTCACTGTGAAAAATATATGCTTACATACTGGACATTATCATTTTTCTTTTACCGTTAATGAAGCTGATTTCATGCATCTGATTGGCATCTTGGCATGTTTTTTACCAAAATCCTCCAAATCTGTACAAGAATTGGGCTGAACAAACCTTGTGCAGGTTTCTTTTGGCGCTACAAACATCAATGATTTAGTTGGGATGAAGAATTATTTTAGAAAAACTTATTAGTAGCCATATTAGTTTCTTTTGTTTAGTATTATTATTATTATTATTATTATTATTATTATTATTATTATTATTATTATGAGATAAGTAAGTGATTATTAGTAGCCATGAACAGAATAGTTCATGAGTCATCAGATCTTCTTGTTACCGTAGTTACAGCACGACGCGCTCATTATTCGGCCGATTCCTCTTCATCAGCAAAATATCCTTTACCATCATCATCTCCTTGAACGGAAAGCCAAATACAGGGGAGACTATAGTCGAATTTTTTTTACACTCGAACACAGGGTGTGCGATAAAATACCACTAAGGTGGTTGTGATAATTTCCACAAAAGGTAGTTTAGGGTTATGTGAATAGAGTAGATTGTGTTAAGATTTAATTTTTTTTTGTATATTTTTTGGAACCACAATTTCTTTATTTTACAGTTAAAGATTATATCGTTTATTTATTTGCAGCTAGGGATGGTTTTCAAAAAGGTAAAATTTAATATACAAAATGCCTTTTACTGTTATTACTATTTAATATATCAAATTTTAATTTCAGATTGTGTGCTATTGTTATAATGGATAGAAGTTGGATTAGTAAACCATGATTATCCAAGGAGTACCGCGATGGTATTAAAGATTTTATTATCTTTGTCAAACGACATTCCCGTGATCCCAACCTAATCCTTTGTCCATGCCTCCGGTGTACAAATTGTAATTTGAGGACATGTGACGTAGTACATACACACTTGGTTGTCAACGGTTTTCTTCAAGGGTACACAAGGTGGTTTTGTCATGGAGAGGATCATACGTCAGCTCCTGTTCGTCCGGTTGTATTAGAAAATGAAGATGAGCCCTTAGTGAACGAAGACTTAAGTGTTTCCGATGAGATGCATGCTTTATTGCAAGATGCCATGGGGATTCAAAATGTTCCTTTCCACACCAATAACCCAACAACCCAAGTTCACAATGAGTCAACAGAAACAAACCAGATTGGTGGTGGGGTGGACGAGGAAATGCCTGGCCCCGCCCCTGAAAATAATAAGCAGCAAGAATCCTTCGCTAAGTTACTTGAAGATGCTAGTACTCCGTTGTACCGCGATTGCACCAAATTCTTTAAATTCTCATTCATTGTCAGACTATTTCAGATTAAATGTTTAAACGGGTGGTCTGCTAAGTCCTTCACTATGCTACTTGAATTGTTGAATGAAGCATTTCCTGAAATCTGTATTCCAAACTCAGCCTATAAAATCAAAAAATTCCTAAGTTCTTTCGATCTAGGGTATGAGAAGATAGCAGCATGTCCAAATGACTGTATGCTTTTCACGAGTGGTAAGGAAAGTCTGGAGAATTGCGAAGTGTGTGGTTCTTCGAAATGGAAAGAAAGACCAAATCAAGACGAGGGAGCCAGTGGATCTACTAAGCGAAGTAGGAAAAAGAAGCCTGCCAAAATACTGCGTTACTTTCCTCTGATTCCTAGGCTACAAAGGTTGTTTATGTCTACGAAAACTTCTTCTGATATGAAATGACATGCTGAAGGTCGCACTAATGATGGGATTCTTAGACATCCTGCTGATTCTCAATCTTGGAAAAAATTTGATGATAGTTCTTAGACATCCTGCTGATTCTTAAACATCCTGCCAAATCTCATTTTTTTAATTTTTTTATAATTATGTTGGTTTGTTAATCCTACTAAAGTACAAATTTAATGATAGTTATTATAAACATGTTATTAATTAAATTTGCATCTCTAAGGAAGTTATTGAATCATTGACAGGTACAACATGCCGAGGCGTGGAAAGAGGGTAAATATAAATGATGGCAACGAGAGCCATGGGGATGAGCAGCCACTAAATAATAGTGGCAGTCAAACATATGAGGGTGAGGGTAGCACGTCGCCCACTGTCAAAAAACATCGGTAAGTCTTTAAATTGGTATTTTTAAAGAGATTATGGTCTTGAATGCATGAAATACACGTACTAGTGTTTGTGAGTCTGCATTGTGGCTGTCGTCTATAAGCATTTCGTCTATGTTTCTTAAGTGGGCTGTGATTAGAAAGAAAGGGCTGGAGTGGAGATCTGGAAACCCAAATAGAGACATCTCGTTTATTATAATCTATACTTATTGTTGGACCAACCCCCTCTTGCTGTTGTTGCTGATGTCTCTTTGTGTGCGTGTGTTGAAGAGAATGAAGGGATGAGAGAGAGTTGAGGAAAATGCCGCTATGTTAGCCTGGTGTATCCTCATTCTCTACCATCCCTCTTTCTGGCTCCATATATGGCTTCTATATTAAATTGGTTTCCTTCCACGATGACAGTCCGTAATACTACACTTGATATGAGCCATGTTCATAGCTGCACCCTATTGCATACTCACAAACAACTAATACGTGTCGTTCATGCATTGTATGACCAACCCCACTTTGGCACATAACATGGTATAGATGACATTGTATGACCTGCAAACAAGGTTCGTTCAGCCGTGTTGTTGTACTGATTTGGATGATTTTGGTATGCTAGCAGCATACTTAGTTTGGAAGTGAACCCATTTTGGTTAAAAAATCATGCCAAAGATGGCAATCAGATGCATGAAATCAGCTTCTTTAACAGTATCTGAAAATGAAAATTTCCATTATCTGAGCATATATGTTTCTTTAACAGTGACTGTGAACAATTGTTCTTAATTGGGCTGTGATTAGAAAGAGACGAGTTGGAGTGGAGATCTGGAAACCCATGTAGAGACATCTTGTTCATAATAGTTTATTATTATTGTTGTTCTTGTCGCTCTTGTTGTTGTTGTCGATGTCTCTATGTGTTCGTGTGCTGAAGGGAAAGAAGGGATGAGAGAGAGATGAGGAAAATACCGCTATGTTAGCCTGGTGTATCCTCATTCTCTACCATTCCTCTTTCTGGCTTCTATATTTGGTTTCCTTCCACGATGACAATTCCTTAAAACTACACTTGATATGAGCCTTATTCGTATTTTTCTTCAATGAAGAATTGATCTATGACTACAATCTCCATTCAAAACCCAATTGTTCTATATTTGGTTCCCTCTTGCTGTTGTTGATGTTGTTGCTGTTGTTGCTGATGTCTCATCTTCTTTTACTGTTAGTGAAGTTTATTTCATGCATCTGATTGACATCTTGGCATATTTTTTTGACCAAAATGGGTTCACTGTGAACTGAGGATGCTATAAGGACGTATGCCAAAATCCTCCGGATATGTACAACAATTGGGTTTTAGATTTAGTTGGGCTAAAGAATGAATAGAGCAACATATATGCTCAGATAATGGATATTTTCATTTTCAGATACTGTTAATGAAGCTGATTGCCATCTTTGGCATGATTTTTTAACATAAAATGGGTTCACTTCCAAACTAAGTATGCTGCTAGCATCCTCATCTTCTTTTACTGTTAATGAAGCTTATTTTCATGCATCTGATTGTCATCTTGGCATGTTTTTTTGACCAAAATGGGTTCACTGTGAACTGAGGATGCTATAGGGACGTATGCCAAAATCCTCCGGATATGTACAACAATTGGATTTTAGATTTAGTTGGGCTAAAGAATGAATAGAGCAACATATATGCTCAGATAATGGATATTTTCATTTTCAGATACTGTTAATGAAGCTGATTGCCATCTTTGGCATGATTTTTTAACATAAAATGGGTTCACTTCCAATTAAGTATGCTGCTAGCATCCTCAACTTCTTTTACTGTTAGTGAAGCTTATTTTCATGCATCTGATTGTCATCTTGGCATGTTTTTTTGACCAAAATGGGTTCACTGTGAACTGAGGATGCTATAAGGACGTATGCCAAAATCCTCCGGATATGTACAACAATTGGGTTTTAGATTTAGTTGGGCTAAAGAATGAATAGAGCAACATATATGCTCAGATAATGGAAATTTTCATTTTCAGATACTGTTAATGAAGCTGATTGCCATCTTTGGCATGATTTTTTAACATAAAATGGGTTCACTTCCAAACTAAGTATGCTGCTAGCATCCTCATCTTCTTTTACTGTTAGTGAAGCTTATTTTCATGCATCTGATTGTCATCTTGGCATGTTTTTTTGACCAAAATGAGTTCACTATGAACTGAGGATGCTATAAGGACGTATGCCAAAATCCTCCGGATATGTATAACAATTGGGTTTTAGATTTAGTTGGGCTAAAGAATTAGTAGAGCAACATATATGCTCAGATAATGAAAATTTTCATTTTCAGATACTGTTAGAGAACCTGACTGCCATCTTAGCCATGATTTTTTAACATAAAATGGGTTCACTTCCAAACTAAGTATACTGCTAGCATCCTCATCTTCTTTCACTGTTAGTGAAGCTTATTTTCATGCATCTGATTGTCATCTTGGCATGTTTTTTTGACCAAAATGGGTTCACAGTGAACTGAGGATGGTATAGTTGTATGCCAAAATCCTCCGGATATGTACAACAATTGGGTTTTAGATTTAGTTGGGCTAAAGAATTAGTAGAGCAACATATATGCTCAGATAATGGAAATTTTCATTTTCAGATACTGTTAATGAAGCTGATTGCCATCTTTGGCATGATTTTTTAACAAAAAATGGGTACACTTCCAAACTAAGTATGCTGCTAGCATCCTCATTTTCTTTTACTGTTAATGAAGCTTATCTCATGCATCTGATTGTCATCTTGGCATGTTTTTTTGACCAAAATGGGTTCACTGTGAACTGAGGATGCTATAGGTACGTATGCCAAAATCCTCCGAATATGCACAACAATTGGGTTTTAGATTTAGTTGGGCTAAAGAATTAGTAGAGCAACATATATGCTCAGATAATGGATATTTTCATTTTCAGATGCTGTTAATGAAGCTGATTGCCATCTTTGGCAAATTTTGATTGGGCTGTGGTTTGATTGTTTAGTGGCTGTTGTCTATGTTCTTAATTGGGCTGTGATTAGAAAGAGAGGGCTCGAGTGGAGATCTGGAAACCCATATAGAGACATCTTGTTCATAATAATTTATTATTATTGTTGTTCTTGTCGCTCTTGCTGTTGTTGTTGATGTCTCCTTGTGTTCGTGTGCTGAAGGGAAACAAGGGATGAGAGAGAGATGAGGAAAATGCCGCTATGTTAGCCTGGTGTATCCAAAGTCTCTACCATTCTTCTTTCTGTTTCCATTTCTGGCTTCTATATTTGGTTTCCTTCCACGATGACAGTTCCCTAAAAATACACTTGATATGAGCCCTATCTTATTTTTCTTATATTTGGTTTCCTTCCATGATGACAGTTTCATGGATTGTCTGAACAATCCATGAAAAACATGCTTAGATACTGAATTTTCATTTGTTTTACTGTTTTAGATAGTGGATATTCCCAATCAGAGGAAAATATTAAGGTTTCAAGTTAGATACTGAATTTTCATTTGTTTTGTTGTTTTAGATATATTTAAAAACAAAATTAAGTACTAGATTTTTATCATTGCAATGTAATTATTTTACCTCTGTATATATCTTAACAATTCCATTTGCAATGTAATTTAAGATACTGGTAGATCTTTTTGCAAGTTCAAAAAATATGTATATTCTGTATGCTGGTCTATTGTTGAATTAAACTATTATTTTTTTTTTCATAGAGCGGTCGCCCAGATGAAGGAAATTCTGATGATCAGAACTGAAGCTACTCGAGGGGTATGAATCTGCGGTCTTCCTTGCTGTTCTTATGTCCTCCTTGCTGTATGGTTGTTGTTCTTATGTCCTCCTTGCTGTTGTTATGTCAGACTGTTTTTTTTTTATGAGAGTTATGTCAGACTTTTAATTTGGGATATTTGGGATATTTGTCAGACTAGTTTGTTTGGATATTTGGGATGTTAGTCCCTATATTAATTTGTTAATTATGACACTGTTAATTAATCAATGAATTTGGACGTTGATATGACACGTGTGAAACTTTATTATCTTTAATTATTCTTGTGTTTGGTTGTGAATTGCGCAGTAATATGCAACGAAATTGGTTGAATCAGTTGTGAATTAGTTTACAGGTTTTGTAAATAAAACTGTGAATTGAAATCGAACGGAAAATCGGAGCATGGAACATAAACGGGCATAGCTAGACCGGCGTTTTAAAAAACGCCGGTCTATCTAATCAATTTGTTGGAGTGTGCGATATACCGGCGTTCCCACACACGTCGGTGTATGTCGCTAGCTGTAACAGCACCGAGAAACACCGGCGTTTTATAAAATGCCGGTGTACCTAACTACACCGGCATTTTTTGGTCACGCCGATGCTTGTAAGCAGGGAAAACTGGGCACTCATAAACGCACATACACCGGCGGTCTGTGACCGCCGGTATACTTTCATTCTACACCGGCGTTTATAGAAACGCCGGTGAATGAATAAATACTGGCGGTTTATGGCCGCCGGTGAATGTATATAGGGTGTAAAAGAACGGCACTCAGAGACCCCCATACACCGGCGTTTGCTGACCGCCGGTGTAGTTGTAACATTTATCGGCGTCCAGTAAAACCGCCGGTGTAGACCCCTTCCTTTTCGCGACGCTCGCTTCGGCGGCATTTGGACCGGCGCTATTATAAATGTCGGTGAAAGTTTCACCAGCGTAAAAAAAGTCGGTAAAGACGTAAAAAAACGCCGGAAAATCGAGTATCTTTTGTAGTGGCTCCATCACGTAACGACGTCGACGACCCCTTTCGCTAGCACAGCCCGCTCCCCCCCCCCCCACCACGCGATGACCTTCTAGTTTGCGACCCAGATTTGTGACGCTTGGAGTTGAGGGTGGGTTTATTGGGGTTGGGGTTAGTTTAGGTTGAGATTGGTTAGTTTTGCTAGGTGTTTCACCGGTTGTTCTTCGCACTTGCCACCATGTCCACACTCTTGGGGCCAATTACAGCTATGTTTTGGTGTTTTGAGGGTTGGTAGTGCGTGTGAAGTAGCCGGGGTGTGCTTGGCTGTGCCGTAGTATGAGACGACATGGTATTTAGTGGTTTGGGGGGTTGGTGGAGCTGCCTGGGTTGGGTAGATCTAGTTGTGTTGTTTGCGGTGGAGTTTGGTTGAGGGGCTAGGGCCCGAAGACGGGGTCCCCCCATGAGACCGCTTATTACATACTAGTATTTTACCACCTTGAGACTGATTGTGGAGCTTGGGCCCAAGACGGGGTCCCTTCGTGATGGGCGCTCGCTTGTCTCAGCTTCCGGAGTCTTTGTCTCAACTGTCGCGGAGCGTCCAGGATGTGAAAAAGGATTTGATTCGGTGAGAAGAATGAGGTGTATAGTTGTGGGGCTAGGGCCCGAAGACGGGGTCCCCCCATAATCGACACTGCACAGGGTGGGGCTTGGGCCCGCAGAAGGGGTTCCCCCATGAGGTGTGCAGAGGGGAGATGTTCGTGTTCTTGGTCGGCAGTAGAGGAGTCACACACTGAACTCGACCTTCCTTAATCCACTGCCACAGACTTTGCAATAGCACCGCCACTACGCCCTCATCATTGACCCTGAAATCTACAACGTCCACCGCCCGCAGGGGCGAGAGGTGAAGGTGATTCTTCAAATTGGTTGTGATTTGGTTGGGTTATACGTGAGAGAGAGAGTGAGAGAGTGAGAGAGTGAAGACGTTGCTTCTCACTACTCTAGGCAGGTGCCTGTTTGAGTTTGTGAGTAATCATCTGAGAAAGTATAACTTCATTGCTCTCTTAGACTGTGAGAGGTGAAGGTGCGACGGTTCTCCTTTTGGGTGTGACTCCGATTGGTCCATGTGTGAAGTTGCGTTGGTGAGGTAGAAGGAAGGGAGCGGAAAATTTTCAAATCCCACAGGATTTGCTTCAGGTGGGTGGGCGCGTGCCGTGGAGGTGGGTACTCGAAGCTTGCTTGACGGACATATATACAATTAGTTGGTCCTCGTAGATTAGAGTGAGAGCTAATTATATGTACTGGTCATGTCGCTTCATTTTTTTTTCTCTGTAGGTTGTAACTTGTCCCAGCATGCTGGGGTGTTTTGTTAATTTCTTATTAATGAAACAGGGTGGCCTTATTCCACCTTTTCACTAAAAAAAAAAATACCCCCTCTCAAACTCACGATGGCTTGAACGGTGTGAGTTTGCATACAAAGTATCGAAATCTCTGAACAGTAAGGAATTTGGTAAGGAAGTCTGCTTCAAAACGCTCACAAACAAAGTGACAATCAATCTCTATGTGCTTTGTTCGCTCATGAAAGACTGAGTTGCTTACAATGTGCAATGCACTCCGATTATCACAATGAAGACGAGTAGCTTCTGTAAGAGTGACACTCATATCTGATAACATCCTACGAACATGTACCATCTCTCTCTAGTAGTAGTTTTCATCGCTCTATACTCAGCTTCGGTGGAAGGACATGCAATAACTGCATGTTTCTTGCTTCGCCATGAAATCAATGAATCACCAAGAAATAGACAGAAACCTATGTTAGAACGTCTAGTAGTAGGATCACCCCACCAAATCTGAGTCAGAATATGCACTAAGCTCCAGTTTAGATGTAGAAGGCATGAATAATGAGCGAGTGATAGTGCCCCGAAGATATCTAAGGATCCGAAGAAGAGCACTGTAGTGAACTGATGTAGGAGCGGAAACAACAGACTGATAACACTGACTGCATGAGCAATATCAGGTTTGGTCATGCGTAAGTAGACAAGTTGTCCAACAATCTTTCTGTATCTAGTGAGATCAGGAAGGAGCTCATCTCTGTGGGACGAAGCTTCACGTGAAGCTCTAAGAGAGTATCACTGATCAACTATCAGAGAGACATGCAGCGGAGATAATGTCTGATGTGTATTTCTGTTGAGAAATGAGTATCCCCTGAGATCCATGGGCAATCTCTAGACCCAAAAAGTAGCGTAGCCTGCTAATGTCTTTCATATGGAACTGCTGGTGAAGGTTGGGTGGATGCACTACCTACGAAGTCATCCCCAGTAATAATCATGTCATCAACATATAATAATAGAAGGACCCCCCTGCGGTGTTGACCGCATAAACATAGAGTGATCCTGAGAACTCTGATTAAAACTGACATGTGTGATGACACAGCTAAAACAATCAAACTAGGCTCGAGGGCCCTATTTCAGACCATATATAGCTTGATAGAGATGACAAACATGACGATGAGGTGTGGTAAGGTCAGGAGGAGGATGCATGTAAACAACCTCAGATAAGGTACCATGAAGAGACATTCTTCATGTCCATCTGGTATAATGGCCATTGACGGATGGCAACAACAACAAGAAGAGTGCGAAATGTAGTAATTTGTGCAACCAGAGCAAAAGTCTCATCATAATCAATGTCATGCTCTTGTGTAAATTTCCAGGCCACTAGACGAGCCTTGTATCGCTTAATGGAGCCATCAGGTCGATATTTGACCTTGAAGATCTTAACAGCTTGCACCCAACAGGCTGGACGCCCACTGACAGTGGAATAACATTTCGAGTATTAGTCTGATCAAATGCACTGAACTCCTCTACAATAGCTTTCCGCTACTCAGGATATTGAATTACTTTCTTATAGGTTTTGGGCTCATGTTTGAAGTGTATAGTAGTGAGATATGCATGTAACTCTGGCAAGTAGGAAGCTAGGGTGACAAAACCAAACTGGTCAGAAGGGCCAGTGACATCAGGTGTATAACGTGTCGGTGGGATGCCTGAAGTGGAACGTATAGATTGACGGACCGGTGGTGGGTTGGCAGGGTGTGGGGGTGTGGTCAGTAAGGTGGATGCATGTAGTTATGGGGATGCAGGTGGTGTGAGTGCATGATGCGGTGGGGATGCAGGTGGGGATGCGGTGGGGCTCTTGGCTTGCTGTTTTACAATGTCGAGAAAGAGGTTATTATATATTCTCTTCTAATTCTTTTCTTTTTTCCGATGTGAGACTAAAATCCCTCAACTTATTTTCATAGATGAAACCGCCTCACTCCGGGAGACAATAATTCACCCGATAACCATTTTGAGTAAGTAAATATATGATTTTGATCTACTCACGAAGAAGAACACAAATTCATCAAGATCTTTCACTAATTCATAGAGGATCTTACTTAAAAAATTACTCAAAAACTGGTTCGTAAATGGTATATAAAATACCCATTTTCTAACAGATACATGTCATAACTGGTTCTGTCACGGAGGAATCCAATAGGACCAATATATTTATCACATTAGTTTTAATTCGAGTTGATATTTGATATTGGAAAGGAGTGGGATATAAATGCACAATCTTTTAAATTAATTGTAAGGATTTACTAACTTCTCTCAAATTTATATCGAGAGGAGTACGACACTAAAAAAATTTATGACTGTCGCAACTCATTAATTTCATATGTATATATATACATACCTTAATTTCATATGTATATATATACATACCTCTTCGTCGATCGGTCTTCAGCTCCCTCAACCTGAAATAAGAATTAAAATGGCATCATCGTCAGAAACCCATGCAAGGGTATACTCATCAGACTCCAGTGTCATCACAGATGATGAAACTGATGTAAAAACACTCGCACACCATGTCAAAATCAGGAAGCTCTCCTCCAACGCTGTCTTGCCATCTAAGCCTTTTTTGACATCCAATCATCCGCCCTTTTTTGTGCTGGAATCTTCCAACCCTCTTCCTGACTTAACTAGCTACAAACTTTCAAGGTCTATCTCCTTACTTTTTTTAGTGTACTAAAACCCATTGAATTGAACTCTATACGTACCTTGCATCCATGCATGCAACATTAATTATTTTATTAATTATTTACTAATTTAAATTTAATTGTCAAAATTTCATTCATTATTTCAGTCCTGATGCAGTGACGGTTCCTGCTCATGGCAATATCTCGATTCCAATTAATCTAGGCGTCGACTATATCCCTGAGGACATTTATCTTCGGATTGGTGAGTGTACGTACGTAGCTCGCATGTTTATATATATTTGTTATGTAAGTTTTGTTAGAGCATCCACAGTGGTATTTCTCATTTGTCAAAAAATGGCTGCTACAGTAATAGCAAATAGAAGCAATCGCTGCAGTGGTCGTGCAGTGGTCGTTTGCTATATTTTTGCCAAAAAATTGAGAGACGGTATATGATATACCGTCTGTCGTTTTGAAATTAAATTTAAAAAGTTAATTACTTATTAACTATTAAACTAAATTAATTAAATAAATTAATTAATATAATAATAACTAAACTTACTTACAACTACTTTAAATTTAATTAACTACTAATACCTACTGACTAAACCTACTTTTTGACTTTTATACTTTTTGGTTGGACGGGGAATGATTCCCCGTCTGACCATTTTTTTCTTTTTTTTTTTTCCCGGCCAATCACCTCCGTCCATTTAAAAAAAACAAAAAATAGCCTCAGACGGGATATCATATCCCGTCTGATTGAGACGGGATATGATCTCCCGTTTGAGAGGTGTTTTTTTAATAAAAATTTAATAAAAATAGATCAGACGGGATATGATATCCCGTCCTCTATAATTTGAGAATCGCTATTCTGTTTCTCAAATATGAGAAACGAATATAGATCGTTTGCTAAAAAATGGCAATATGAGAAAACATTGCAGCGCTTGCCTTCTCAAAAAATGGCAAACTGAGAATTATAACAAACCATTGTGGATGCTCTTAATACTGATTGCTTGCTTGCTTAGTTGCTTGCTTGTTTGTTTGTTTGTAAAGAGCCGCTACCAGGGAATCTCGACACCGAAGCAGGGGTGAAGGTTATGACTCACCTCTTCCGTGGGCCAATTCAAGTGACAATGTTCAATTCTTCGGACAGAGGTTTTGAGGTAAAGGCTGGTCAACCAGTGGCTTGTTTGACAATTGCGAAGGTCAGGATCAATACCTGAGTATATACCCACTTGGTCGCTACGATGAACATTGTTGAGGTCCAAGATTTAATATAGTACTCCATACATCTAGCTAGCTATATACTTGTTTCTTTTTTTTATTTTTTTGAATTTTAATATAGTACGTACTCTCTCAGCTGTATCTGGTATTATAAGCGATCAGTTGTAACTAATTGTATTGCCATAATTTGAAGCAAGTTTCCAGCTTGAATCAAAGATATTGAAGAGTTAAAGAAATCAAACTTCTGCCCCAAAATTTGCCTGATTAAATAATTATTTAAAGGGATCAGAAAGGGGTATGAGCAACTTGCTCATTTAGTAAATAAGCAATTGATAATGTGGCATACATGTGATTGAAAAATCTTTATAAGGTTAGTTGTTCTCATATCCCTTTAATCCTTTTTTAAATTACTCTGCATGTGGGTGGGAGTTGAATTTTAGTGTTATTGCTATGAAAATTTGAGTACCTTTTCTGTATTTCGGTTGATGACCGGTGCCACCTAATCAAATAAGTGAGCGTAATTTGTGTGTATGACTTGAGGCTAATGTGACAGTAGTTCGTTTCCATTATTAAACAAAAAAAATTGATAAAAGAAAAGCAGAAAACAAAAGTTAAATATAAGACTTACAAATGGCAGAGAGGCATGTAGCAAAAGCGTAAAGGCTGTCCTGCTTACTATAAAGCCAGCCTCCTTGCAATGAGTTTGTATCTGCATCACCTAGTTGAAGCCAATTATTCCAGGATCTCCCAACGAATATGAAGTAAGCTAGTCCTCATTTATTAGGAAGTTAAGGATTCGGTTTGGTTCCACTCGTCTTGCGTACGACCTAATGTCATGTCTTCAAGTTGGAGCCTGGAGCCTTACAAGTTATTGGTTGTTTCCTCAACATGCGGTTTGTGTTGGGATGGGGGTGTCTACAAACACCCCGGTGACGCAGCGGAACTAATTAGAGCTGTTAAGGTTAACAGAGAGATGGAGAAAAAATTATTGGATTGATTATAACTGAGTACAATATCTTCTATATATAGGAGAGAACCAAATACTAAACTAATACATAATTCAATATGGGACTAAAGATATAACGTACATAATATCTAATACCCCCTCTCAAACTCATGATGAGTTGAACAGTGTGAGTTTGCCCACAAAGTATCGAAATGTCTGAACAGTGAAGGATTTGGTAAAGAAGTCTGCTGCAAAACGCTCACGAACATAGTGACAATCAATCTCTATGTGCTTTGTTTGCTCATGAAAGACTGAGTTGCTTACAATGTGCAATGCACTCCGGTTATCACAATGAAGACGAGTAACTTCTGTAAGAGTGACACACATATCTAATAACATCCAACGAACATGTACCATCTCTCTAGTAGTAGTTGTCATCACTCTGTACTCAGCTTCGGTAGAAGGACATGCAATAACTGCATGTTTCTTGCTTCGCCGTGAGATCAACGAATCACCAAAAAATAGACAGAAACCTGTTTTAGACCGTCTAGTAGTAGGATCACTCCGCCCAATCTGAGTCAGAATATGCACTAAGCTCCAGTTTAGATGTAGAAGACATGCATAATGAGCGAGTGATAGTGCCCCGAAGATATCTGAGGATCCGAAGAAGAGCACTGTAGTGAACTAATGTAGGCGTGGAAACAACTGACTGATAACACTGACTGCATGAGCAATATCAGTTTGGTCATGTATAAGTAGACAAGTTGTCCAACAATCTTTCTATATCTAGTGGGATCAGGAAGGAGCTCATCATCTGTGGGACGAAGCTTCATGTGAAGCTCTAAGGGAGTATCGGCAGATCGACTATCAGAGAGACATGCAGCGGAGATAATGTCTGATGTGTATTTCTGTCGAGAAATGAGTATCTTCTGAGATCTATGGGCAATCTCTAGACCCATAAAGTAGCGTAGCCTACTAATGTCTTTCATATGGAGCTGCTGGTGATGGTTGGGTGGATGCAATGCCTACGAAGTCATCCCCAGTAATAATCATGTCATCAACATATAATAATAGAAGGACCCCCCTTGCGGTGTTGACCGCATAAACATAGAGTGGTCCTAAGAACTCTTACTAAAACTGATATTTGTGATGACACAGCTAAAACAATCAAACTAGGCTTGAGGGGCCTGTTTCAAACCATATATAGCTTGACAAAGACGACAAATATGACGAGGAGGTGTGATAAGGTCAGGAGAAGGATGCATGTAAACAACCTCGGATAAGGTACCATGAAGAGAGACATTCTTCATGTCCATCTGGTATAATAGCCATTGACAGATGGCGACAACGACAATGAGAGTGTGAACTGTAGTCATCTGTGCAACCAGAGCAAAAGTCTCATCATAATCAATGCCATGCTCTTGAGTAAATCTCCGGGCCACTAGACGAGCCTTGTATCGCTCAATGGAGCCGTCAGGTCTATATTTGACCTTGAAGATCCTAACAGCTTGCACCCAACAGGCTGGACGCCTACTGACAATGGAATAACATCTCAAGTGTTAGTCTGATCAAATACACTAAACTCCTCTACAATAGCTTCCCGCTACTTAGGATATTGAATTACTTTCTGATAGGTTTTGGGCTCACATTTGGAGTGTATAGCAGTGAGATATGCATGTAACTCTGACGAGTAGGAAGCTAGGGTGGCAAAACCAAACTGGTCAAAAGGGCCAGTGGCATTAGGTGTATAACATGTTGGTGGGATGCCTGAAATGGAACGTGTAAACTGACGGACTGGTGGTGGGTTGGCAGGGTGTGGGGGCGTGGTCAGTAGGGTGGGTGCATGTAGTTATGGGGATGCAGGTGGTGTGAGTGCATGATGCGGTGAGGATGCAGGTGGTGTCTCTGTAGGAGGATCAATATGTGTAATGTCTGTATGAGATGGGAAAAGAGCCAAAGGAGTGAGTCAAAGTGAATGCAGGAAGATGTGTACGGGGAGGTAGACCAAACAACTAGGGAATCGAGAAAGTTAGTATCCTCAGGAGGGGTCAAGTAGTAAGGAGAGTCTTCCACAAAGAAGACATGTCAGAAAATACGAACACGACCCGCCGAAGGATCAAAACAACGATATCCTTTGTGCTCAGAACTGATACCTAGGAGAACGCACTTTGGAGCGTGAGCGGTGAGCTTCGTGCGCTTGGTGGGAGAGAGAAGGACATAACAGGTGCACCCAAAAGTACGGTGCATACTGTAGTCCGGTGGTGAGTGATGAAGAGTCTCATAAGGTATCGTACCAAATATAGTAGATAAGAGAGTGATGTTAATGAGGCTAACAAAAGTTATGACAGCTTCATCCTAGAAAGAACGAGGAATAAAAAAGGAGAATAAAAGAGTGTGAGCCATCTCAAGAATGTGACGATGCTTGTGTTCAGCTATACCATTCTACTCATGTGTATGAAGGCATGATTGCTGAAAGTGTATCGTGAGACCGAATGATCGATCTCAAAGTAGTAGAAGTGTACTCACGAGCACCATCTGAGAAAAAAATCTTGATGCGCACACCAAACTGAGTGTGAATCATGGTCATAAAGAACTAATAAATATTAGAAATATCAGATCGTTGGCGCATAAGAAAAACTCATGTATATTGAGTGAAGTCATCGATGAAGGCAATATAATAGAGATAGCCTTTCCACGAAGGTACAGGAGAGGGTCCCCATATGTCAGAATGAACAAATTGAAAAGGATGGATGGTTTAAGAAGTGCTTTTGTTATTAAAAGGGAGTGCTATATGTTTGGTCAAATGACAATCCTGACAATCAGACAAATGTATAAAAGAAATATGGCCAAGGGCACCACTACAGGCTAAAGTATTGAGTCGAGACTCACTAATCTGACCTAAACGTCTGTGCCACAGATCATCATCAGAGGACACAACACCAGCAAAATTAGGATGAGCATGAAGAAAATCTGGATGATATAGGCAACCATGTCGACTAGCCCGCCCAAACTCCCGACTAGTGTGTGAATCAGTAATTGAACAACATAAAGAATCAAATGTAAAGATAAGACCACTATCGCACAGTGCACTTATGTAAATAAAGTTCATGGATAAATCAAGAGCATAAAAAACATAAGGCAATGTGAGAGTGAAAGAGCTAATAGACCCTAAGTGTGTAGTGGGAAGTTGTGAGTCATCAGTTGTGTGAAGGGATGGAGAGTGAGAGGGAGTGCAGTGCTGGTGGTGAGCAGTGTATAATTACTAGTAAGATGATGTGATGCACCAGAATCTAAAATTCAGAAAGAATTCATACCGGGAGTAACCAAGAATGCAGGGGTAGAGTGCCAGCAGGGATAGACTGACCCAATAACTAGAGTTCCAGCTGAGTGAGGCGATGCTGAAGATTGGCCCAAATCAGTTGGAGATGGCAAGGCTGGAGTAACGGTCATGACCGATGATGGCGTAGTTCCTCCAGGTGAGTTCTTAAGGTGTGAGAGGTTTCATCTGAAGGGAAGGCTATAATTTCCTCTCTTCCAAGTGCTTGCCACCGTACAATGTGGCTAGGAAGTCTCTTGATATAACTATGGGAAAAGCTCTTTAAGAGTGTTCCAACACCGTTTATACCACCAGAATTTCATCGATCTTCCATTACCTATGAAAGAGGCAGTAGCTTTGCTTACATGATCATATGCCATGATACCTTTGGTCCAACTCGGAATCCCTCATTTCTCATGCCTTTGCCTTTCAGATAGTGTTGGACATAGTCCTGCCAACCTTCGCCATTTGGATGGAAGATCTTCCACCACTTTTTTCCCAGCAAGGCAAGATTCATATCCTTCAGGTCGATGACACCAAGACCCCCGTGTGCTTTGTTCATGCTCACTTTTTCTCAGCTAATCAGATGGTATCCTCTACTCGAATCGTTTGCTCCTTTCCAAAGGAATCTTTTCCAAACCTTGCCGATCTTACTAATGATTCATTTTGGTAATTCAAAGATGAACATGCAATAAGTGGGTAGTTTGAAAGGAAAGAATTGATGAGGGAGACGCGACTACCCAGAGAAAGGAGTTTCCTTTTCCATCCTATCAGTCTAGCTTCCACCTTATCAATAATTGGTAGCCAATCCGACTTTTTCAATTTACATATTCTGAGGGGCAGACCCCAATATTTGATAGGGAATTGTTCCACCTTACAATTGAGAATGCAAACATGAATGGTGGCTTTGGGCGCAGAGAGAGCAGTAGGTAGAAGGCTACTCTTATGGTAATTGACTCGGAGTCTGACTATGCCTTAAACCAATAGATAACTCCTTTCATGGCGACTATCTTCATAGCTAACCCATTTTTGTATATCAAAGTGTCATCAGCATACTGGAAGACTGAGCATCCAGCTCTTCCCCTAGAGTTTCCTACTGGTGCAATCTAGTTCTCTACACGACAATTGCTCATCATGCAGCTCAGGACATCTATAACGAGAGTGAATAAAAGAGGAGATAGGGGTCGCCTTCTCATAGGCCTTTCTTATAGTGAAAGGGGTATCCAGCAACTCCGTTGACCATGATTTACGTTTGGCTTGTGTGGAAGCAGTTACAGATCCATTTGATCCATTTTTGGCCAAGCCATCTACCTTGAAGGGTGTCAAGAACACACTCCCAGTCCACCATTTCATATGCCTTCTTGAAATCCAATTTTAGGAGAAAACTCATACAATTGGAGGCATGTCAATGGTGGATAGTCTCATCTACTGTGGCCACGCAATCTAGGATGCATCTTCCCCTAATGAAGCATGTTCGCTAATTGCCAACTAGTTGGTCGATTACCATACCTAACATGGTGGAAAGACTCTTGGTGATGATCTTCACCGAACAGTTTAACAAGCTTATTGGGTGAAAGTCTCCCACGGATCTCGATTCCTCCTTCTTAGGGATAAGGACTAATTCTGTATACTTCAATCCTCCCAGGCATAACTTGTGATCATAAAACCCATCGATCAACTCCATAAGATCGTCTTTGATTTCGTCCCAAAAAACATGGTAGAAGAGTTTTGGATATCCGTCCGGTCCAAGAGCTTTATCCTTTTCTAATTGCTTAATGGCATCTAAGACCTCTTCAGAGCCAAACGGCTCCTCTAATTTACAAAGGGTTGACTCCGCCTCTGTTGTCCAGTCCTGTTAGAACTCGCCACACACTGGCAATCTGAAGTTAGTGTTTCTTCCAAATAGATTCTTGTAATGATTCAGGAAAGCTGCCCATATCTGATCCTCTTCCTGGATGATGCATGTATATGAGTCTATCGATCTGATGGTGTTGGATCTATGATTTGCACTGGCGATCATGAAGAAGAAGGCCGTATTGACATGTCCCTCTAGGTCACCCTAGAACGTTGTTGCCATTTAACTTCCTCAATCTTATTCTTGCGATATCCTCCTGCATGGTAAGAAGCCTCGAACGCTCTAGTTGTAGGAGGTCCCTGCTATCCTCTCTAGCTCATATATCTCCTCAAAGAGCACTTCTTTGGTCCTCCATACGGTAGAGAGCATCTGCTTGTTCCATCGTCTAAGACGTGACCTAAGGCATCTAAGTCTCTCACATCACCTGGCTGTGGTCTGGATGTTACGAGTAGGTAGGGACCAATTATCTGAAACAATGTGATGGAAACCTCCAATTTCGAGCCATGCCTTTTCGAATGGAAATCCGGATTTCTTTCGTCACATTCATATCACCCAATATCAGCAGAATTGGTGCATGGTCCAAAATCGGCTTTGGGATGGATTGAGCTTGGAGAAGATTGAATTTGGCTTCCCAGTCAAGAGAAACTAGCACCTGCAGCTTCGATCAAGTAAATAGCATAATGTCAACTAGGTCATGGTCGCTAATAACCCTGTTCCTCTATGTTTTGAGGCAAAATCACGTGGATGTTGAAGTCCCTGCCAATTAATCATGGCGCAAGCCAACGGGTTTGAATTGAGTGGAGGTCAGCCTCATGTCGAAATAAACCGTTAGAGCATCCACAATGGTTGTTTCTCATTTGCTATAATCTGCGTCTACAGTAATAGCAAATAGAGAGGAATGCTGCAGTGGTCATTTGCTATATTTTTCTCATTTGCACGAGAGACGGGATATGATATCCCGTCTTTTTTTTTTTACGTCAGACGGTATATGATATACCGTTTGTTAAATTTTTTTAATAATTAAATGAGAGACGGGGTATCATTCCCCGTCTGTTTATTTAAAAAAAAAAAAAAAGAAGGGGAAAAGCAACAAACGGGATAACATATCCCGTTTGGTATCATTCCTACTGTTGACCTTTTGACCTTGGCTTGGGTTTAAATAATTTGGTTCCTACTTTAACCATGAAAAGACCATAATGCCCTCCACTTTTGGCATTCAAGAAGACTATAAAATTTAGTTGAAGGGTATTTTAGTAAACTCAATTTAATCCAGGAAATAAGAAAAAATAAAATAAAATAAATCCTCTCAACAAACGGGACATCATGTACCGTTTGAGGAGGATTTTCTTAAAAAAAATAAAAAATAAAAAATTAAATGTGAGAGACGGGGAAACATATCCCGTTTGACCATTACTGTGTAATAAAAAATAATAAAAATTGTCAGACGGTATATCATATACCGTCTGTTGATAAAAAAAAAATAATAAAATTTCTCAGACGGGGAATCATTCCCCGTCCTCTATAATATAAGAATTCTCATATCGTTTCTCATATTTGAGAAACAGATTTGCTTGGTTTGCTAAAAAATGGACATTTGAGAAACCATTGCAGCAGTTTTTTTCTCAAAAAATGACAAAATGAGAATTTTGAGAAACCATTGTGGATGCTCTTACGATGAGAATCAGCAATATGTCCACAGACCACACCACACACACTCTACTCACTGGAGCATAGAAAATCCACACATCTCCACCTCCAACTTCTCTTTTATTTTCCAAGATCTAAACAAACCCTCTCCATTCTCCCCAAAAAATGTCATCCTCCGACCCCTCCTCCACCCCGACCACCACCACCACCACCTCCACCTGCCACTCCTGCGGCAGCCCCACCACCCACCGCCCCCCTCTCTCCTTCCCGGAAACTTCCCCTCCCCCGGCCTACCGCCCCATCCGCTTCCCTGCCATCAACGCCCCCACCCAGACCTCCGCCATCATCCTTTCCCCCGTCCCCCAACCCCTCCCCGTCCCCCCTCTCCCTCCTCCCTTCTCTTTTGTTATACCTTCCAAGAAAATCACCTCCCCCGCCGACATCACCACCTTCCACTCCTCCCTCGCCGGCCGCCACTTCCTCGGCTTCGTCGCCGCACTCTCCCACTCCGCCCGCAACCTCCCCCTCTCCGCCCCCCCTCTCCCCCCTCTCCCCCTCCCTCTCCTCCCTCCTCTCCTTCCTCTCCTCCCTCTCCGACCTCGCCGACCAATTCCCCCCTCTCCCCCACCACTCCCGCTACGGCAACCCCGCCTTCCGCCTCTTCCACGAGCAACTCACCCTCCAAACCCCCTCCCTCCTCCTCCCCCTCCTCAACCCCAACCTCACTGACGCCACCACTGAGCTCACCCCCTACCTTCTCGACTCATTCGGAAACCCCTCCAGGATCGACTACGGCACCGGCCACGAGACCAACTTCGCCGCCTTTTTGTACTGTCTGGCCAGGCTGGAGCTGATTAAGGAAGAGGATTATCCTGCAGTCGTGCTGAGGGTGTTTGCCAAGTATCTGGAGCTGATGAGGAAGCTGCAGGAGAGGTATAGTTTGGAGCCGGCGGGGAGCCACGGGGTGTGGGGGTTGGATGATTATCACTTCTTGCCGTTTGTGTTTGGGTCGGCGCAGCTGGTGGATCACAAGTATATGAAGCCGAAGAGTATACATAATGAGGATATTTTGGAGAATTTTGCTGGGGAGTATATGTATTTGGAGTGTGTGGCGTTTGTGAAGAAGGTGAAGAAGGGGGTGTTTGCGGAGCATTCACCGATGTTGGATGATATTAGTGGGGTGCCGAATTGGGGGAAGGTGAATAGTGGGCTGTTGAAGATGTATAAGGCCGAGGTGCTGGAGAAGGTGCCGATTATGCAGCATTTTCTGTTTGGGTCGATTATCAAGTGGGAGGGGGAGGAGTGAAGTATGTTGGTTTTGGGCATTATGCAGCTGTTCGGTTCTGGTATTTTCGTGACCTTAGAAAGTATTTACTGATTTGTTTGGTGTTTGGTATAATACTTTCATGTCAGTAGGTTTGGAGATTTAGAGAAAATACTATGAATGAGTACTACTGCATTAGGTCTTTTTTGTAATCTTTAACATGAAATTGCACCTTTTACCTCATAAGCAATCTTTTTTGCCATGCCGAAGAATTTTGGGTCGGAATGCTGTCAAAACACATGGATGAGGTCCTTGTTCTCTCTTTTTGGCCTCTTTGCGAGTTAAAGCATTGTCATAACTGTTTTTGTTTTAAAACTCTGTTAATGCTTTGTTATTGAAATTCAATTTCGATGATACTATTTCAATATTTAGGATGTTAATTTTGGTTGATGAGTTAGTGAGTATATGGCCAAGTATGGACATATTGGGTATGTTTGGGATGTGATTTTTCATTTTAGTACCGCAGAAGTGAGTATGGTTAATACGGCTTAAATGTTGTTTATCCCTTGTTATATAGGATCTGACCAGTAGATAACCAGAAATTTGCACTTATAGTAAAATCTACCATGTGACCATTAAGTGCACTTTGAAACCTGACCACTATGCTAAACTGTAAGGCCTGTCATCACTATTCCTTATATCTGAGTGTGTAGCATTTTAGTATCTAGAAATAAGGCTAAGAGTAGCCGACATTGGTGTATGGCTGTATGCAGCATCCAAAGATGAAAAGCAATAAGCAATGCGCTATTGTGTTCCGTCAATTTTCACCTATGCATCTTCCATATCCAAGTATTATTATAGATGCTACACCATGCAGTTTTTTTCTTCAAATTATGCCACTTTTTCAAACTATTTGCGGAAATAGGACATTAGCCAAACTATTGGCGGGCATAGACAAAAGAGTGCCACATCAGCAAGGCTTGTAGTTCCCCACTGTGCTCTTGGCTCTTTCAAGCCCGCAGTTGGCAACTGCGGGCCTAGTTTGAACTTTTTCTATACACTCGCAGTTGGGAACTGCGAGTGTAGTTCAAAATTCTCAAACTAGACTCGTAGATGGGAAATGCGATTGCACACTTTTTCAAAATCTCACAGAGTCTGGTTGGAACTTAGATAATTTTCAAAAATATCTCTAAGAAGAGCACACAATTCTCAAATGCGGGCAAGTATGAACTAGACCCACAGATGGGATTCGCGGGTCTAGTAGAATTTTATTTTTTTTCAACACAATTCTGACATTGTCCCTGTTTACATATAGTCAACACAATCCAATTTCAGAATCCAACACAATTCAACATCTCAACATCAATTACAGAGTCCAACATTTCAACAAAATCATAATGATTTCAAAATCTCTAAAGTTGACTAAAATAATTGAAATGCAATATATATATACACATCAAGAAAGATGAATTTAAAAAAAGAAAATTACCCTGGTGTGTATCTATCAATCTTCTTTCTCTTCCGGAGCGGTTTCTTGTGTGGAGTTGCAACTTTTTTGTGTGAGCTAGGAGATGGGGACATGCATGTCGTCATCTTGATGAGTTTCTTGTTGTGCGCTCGCTGTGTTGTGACCCTCCCTCATCCTGCGCTTGCTCATTTTCTTCGGGTTGCTCCGATTCTTCTTGGGGTTGCTCTCGTGTCCTAGGCCTAGTAATCACCATCTTACGCTAGTCCTCCGATGTCCCGTCTGAATCACCAGAGCTGACAACATTGCATCTAATGCGGGGCCTTCACCCACTGACTGCATGAAGATTTTGCCTGCACGGAGCGAGAACCTCGTGTGCGAACTCCTTTATAGCATCAGACATATCAGAAGTTGAGCTCGACAGCCGTCGAGCGCAACTTCTTGCAATCGCCTAGAAGTCCTCAACCTACAAGAAGTTAGAATTTATCATATAAACATATGCAACAACAAAATATATAAAGGAATGACACTGGAAAATGTAAAGATAAATGTATGAAATGAACTTGAACTACTGGAAAATATAATTTCTTGCTATGGTTGCCACAGTCAGCATCTTCTGTTGAAACATGGGCTGCCTCGCAGAATGGCTGGGAGATGGTTCTCTCTCTCTCACCGGAATTGAAAGTGTCACTCGCGCTGGCGTAGTAGTAGGAGGCGCGATAATCAACTGTGTAATCCACTGATAACATGCTATGTAGTCATTATGCATCTGTCCATCATATGGAGGATTTCCTCCAATGATCATATGGAATTGGCACTCATTCCAAGAATTAACATGATCACAGTGACAAGGTTTTAAATCTCGAATTTCGGACTTATCTCGGCAAGGGGTATTTGGTCTCGGATCGGAGATATCGAAGGAGATCTAGGGAAAATGTGATCATCTCGGATTTTCATCAGTGTTCTAAAAGTCGCTAGGCGATAGTCGGGCGGCCGATGGGGGCCTAGCGCCTAGACCTTATAAGCGGGGCCTAGGCGGCTAGGCGCTAGGCATTTTTTATTTATTTATTTTAGTTTAGTTTATTTTTGCCCCAATTTATCTTTTGGTTTTGTTTTGTTGTCCCATCATGCATTATCATGCTCTTTATTGCTCCTCATTCTTACTCTTAATTTTTCTCCTTGCTATTGCAAGACAATTGCGTCAAGGTGTTGATTTTGGGTAACAGATTTGGGTAGAACAATAATTTGTTAGGATAAGGTATTGCTTTCCATCAGAATTTTTAATGTCTTAATTAGATATATCGAGAAAATAAACTATTATACTAGTTCTAGTCTATCTCTTTTTAAATATGGATTGACTTATCTTTTCATAATCAAAAGCATCGGTAGATTTGATATCTTAAGGGTAAACAGTATTGTACTGGTGGTTTTCAGTGAATTCCAACTTACAATTTGTAATGTTGGGTTGTGTGTTCTTCTGTGTAAACAATTTTGGGAAAAAAAATAAAGAAGTCATCTCTTCCTAATCTGATGATTGTCTAAATATGTTGTAGCTATATAAGTATATATATTTTTGAATATAGGAAGATTATTGTCATCCCGTTTCATTGATAAGTTGATATCGGAACAATAACGCTAAATCCTCAAGATGAAAACAAACAACCATACCATACCTATTACTACAAGTAAAAGACACCACCTAAGAACTATTACTACTACTACTAATATGAACAAAGTTTCTAACTGCTTCTAGACCCGGAAATTATTTTTAAACGGGTCCGGATTGGGTCAGATCGGGTTAAGCTCCATTTTATGATCCAGGTTCGCCTAGGCCACCCAGATCTACCTAGACCGCTCAGACCCGCCTAGGCCGCCAGACCCGCCCAATAGGGTAAACCGATTTTTTCAAACACCTATGGCCTAGGCGAGTCGTCTGGGACCGCCAAGGGCCTAGGCGAGTCGTCTGGGGACCGCCTAGCACCTAGGCGGCCACCTAGACCTATTTTTAGAATGGTGATTTTCATTTTGGACACTCAATAAACATTTTTTTTTATCCTAAACAAGATATTATGTGTTCTACATATCATTTTTCATATAAAATATTGTATAATGTGAATAATGACATGAATTAATCACAGTAAATATTTGCAGAATTTAATAGCAATATAAAAGAGAATGTAATATAAGTATATTACTAAATTGAATTTGCATTGATTAGAAAAATGTATTAGTAAATATAGACTTACTTGACTTTGCATATACACAAACAATAGAGACAAAATCTTCACATTCTTGGCTTAATTTCCTATATTGAGAGACTTCTATGCAAAAAGTGAAACAAAAAAAGAGTTATATATTCACAATAACATTAGTGTCTATTTTAGTCGATATTTTGGGAATTTTGGCAGTATTTCGGCTTATATTTCAGCAATTCTGGCCAAAATCTACACATTTTGGTCCAAAACGATATAGTGTAAATTTGTGATTTTGTATCGGCAGGCTAGCCGAAACAAAATTTCGGACGAAATTTCGGCCGTATCGTCCGAAATTTAAAATAGTGCATGGTGATGTGCAACTCAGTCATGATCGGGCAATTAACTCATCCTGGTGGTACTATGCAAGGTGCTGTCATAAATTCGTGCGACCGGTATATCCTACTGAAGACTGAACTGTCGAAGCACTCGGTCCAGATATGGTAACTCTACGATACCAAAGTGGACTAGCAGTGCACTTGTCAACCATAGATTACTGTGATATGTGCAACACCCCGGTGGCCTTTCAAATCTCTATTGTATAAGGCTCCCATTCGACCCACTCCATCTTCAATTGATCAAGCACATCTCTATAATACGTGAGCGGTTCACGTGGGTTATCCCGATACGTGTGTTTTCCAGCCCAGTATACACCAGTGAGAGCCAATCTAGGACATCATCTCCCTCTCCAATCCATAAAGGATGTGGGGCCGTTACACTGGGCCGACCAAGGAGCTCACTACAATGCCCACGTTTGCAATTAGTTTGCATTTTAACCATTTGTACAACTCTGTAGAACTCTGCTTTGACCAAACAGGGTACAATCCACTCATCTAGGGGCAAAGTCTTGTGCCTTCAGAATGTCGTGTCCTTCGACTCACCATTCCATATGGATCCGGATCGGTGAGTGGCGTGCATCCTGAGGAGTGATGGGTCAACTGGACCTGGACCTCCAGGTGCAACAGAAGGTGTGCCCGATGGTTGGCGGTCATTGGTAGGGGGATCAGTAACATCCTGCATTAGAAGCATGGAAGTTTTGCTAGTTTATAAACAATATATATATATATATATATATATATATATATATATAGATATATATATATATAGAGAGAGAGAGAGAGTCCCCTTCGGTTGCACACTACTTTTGGTGAGCACTCCGTGAGCACTCACGAACTAGAGACCCTATGAAAAATCCGAACCGCTCATATTGTTCTATATGCCTTAGATAGCCTAACAATAAAAAATCAAGTAATTTGAAGTTCATTTGTCCATCCATCATGTTAGAATTTTCAGCCATACAATTTTGTGATAATGTAAATCATGGGCAAATGAACTTCAAATTACTTGATTTTTTATTGTTAGGCTATCTAAGGCATATAGAACAATATGAGCGGTTCGGATTTTTCATAGGGTCTCTAGTTCGTGAGTGCTCACGGAGTGCTCACCAAAGTAGTGTGCAACCGAAGATTTATCTCTCTCTCTCTCTCTATATATATATATAAGTCTTCCGTTGTGCACCACCTATGGTGCACACGGCATGTGCACTCGGCCTTCCCGCCTTCGTATCGACGATCCGAACCGTTCACATTGATCTACACATTTAAATTAGTCTAAATAGGTAAAATAAAATTATTTAAAATTAATTTGCCCATCCATTGAAGTGTTACAAAATTGTATGGCTAAAATTCATATTTATAGTCACATGATGGATGGGCAAATGAAATTCAAATGATTTGATTTTATATATTTTGACTAGTTTAGATGTGTAGATCAATGTGAACGGTTCGGATCGTCGATACAAAGGCGGGAAGGCCGAGTGCACACGGAGGGGTGGTGCACAATGGAAGATTTTCCTATATATATATATATATATATATATATATATATATATATATATATATATATATAGGGAAAGCTTCGGTTGAGCACTACTCTAGTGCTCACCGCGTGAACACTAGGCCTTCGGGCGTTCATATCGAAAATCCGAACCATTCACATTGATCTACACATCTAAATTAGTCTAAATATGTAAAATCAAATCATTTGAAATTCATTTGCTCATTCATTGAAGTGTTACAAAATTGTATGGCTGAAAATCATTGTTTTTATAGTCACATGATGGATGGGCAAATGAATTTCAAATGATTTGATTTTACATATTTAGACTAATTTAGATGTGTAGATCAATGTGAACGGTTCGGATTTTCGATATGAACGCCCGAAGGCCTAGTGTTCACGCGGTGAGCACTAGAGTAGTGTTCAACCGAAGCTTTCCCTATATATATATATATATATATATATATCATGGAGTTCGAAACTAAAATATACATTCAGCAACACTGATCACTGCAGGAGCTTTTTCCCGCTTCGCTTTAATAGGAGGACGACGTCCAAAACCGTGAGTTCTTACCACTGTTTTAAATATCCTACAATACGGTCGAAATTTTGGCCAAAATTTTATTTCGGCTAGTTTGCCGATACGAAATCACATATTTTATACTCTATATTGTTTTAGACCGAAATGTGTAGATTTTGGCCGAAATTGGCGAAATATCAGCCGAAATAGACAAATGTTATTGTGAATATATATATATATATATATATATATATATATATATATATATATATATATATTGTTTTACTTTTTGCTTATATGTCTTTCAATATAGGACCTTAAGCTAAGATGATGTGAGGATTTTGTCTCGCTATTCTTTTTATATATGCAAAGTCAAGTTAGGTTTATTAACTAATATATATTTTCTAATTAATGCAAATTCAATTTAGTTATATATTTATATTACATTCTCTTCTATATTATTGTTAAATTCTGTGAATATTTACCGTAATTGATTCATGTCATTAGTTATATTATATAGTATTTTATATGATAAATGACATGTAGGACATATAATATTTTATTTAGTAACGAAAAAATATATTTATTGAGTATAGAAAATGAACATCCGATATGATTACATTTTCCCTGAAATCTCCTCTGATATCTCCGATCCAAGACGAAACACTCCTTGCCGAGAAAAGTCTGAAATCTGAGATTTAAAACCATGACTCTTACCATTATCTACTTTGAATAATACAAACTTAACAATTAATTGTGAAGAGTACAAACACGTTAGTTTTATGCATGATTTCAATGAAAGAAAGTATGGTAATATTGAAACATTTTCAACCTAAGACCATGGTTTTAAATCTCGGATTTTGGACTCGGCTCGTCTCGTCTCGGATCGAAGATATCGGTGGAGATCTCGGAAAAATGTGATCATATCAGATGTTCATTTCCTATACTCGATAAATATATTTTTTTTGTTACTAAATAAGATATTATATGTTCTACATATCATTTATCATATAAAATACTGTATAATGTAATTAATGACATGAATCAATTACGGTAAATCTTCGTATAATTTAACAGTAATATAGAAGAGAATGTAATATAAGTATATAACTAATTGAATTTGTATTGATTAGAAAAAATATATTAGTTAATAAACTTACTTAACTTTGCATATATACAAACAATAGCGATACGAAATCCTCATATTATTTTAGCTTAAGGTCCTATATTTAAAGACATATATGCAAAAAGTAAAATAAATTTTTTTAATATATTCAAAATAACATTTGTGTCTATTTCAGCTGATATTTTGCCAATTTTGGCAATATTTCGGTAATTTCAGCTGAAATCTACACATTTCGGTCCAAAACGATGCAGAGTATAAAATATGTGATTTCGTATCGGCAAGCTAGCCGAAACGAAATTTCGGCCGAAATTTCTTTCGTATCGGAGGAAATTTAAAACAGTTCCTCAGACTACATTAACATGCTTTACGTTTAGCTAAAACTCCACAATTTTGACCCCAATTAACTCATTTCAGTAACTGTAATCCTAACCCTAATTCACATAATTCATAATTCAGCACATAATCCTAACTCTAACCATATCCAAATCACATAATCCTAACCTTAATTCACATAATTCATAATTCAACACATAATCCTAACCCTAACCATATCCAAATCCAAATAGAGTGAAACAATTAAAACGTACATTTATAGAGATGGTAGTTCTAATTCTGAGAAGGACAGAAGAATGTGAGGGCTTTGGATTCTACGATTTGATTGATCGAGCTCACAAATGAGAACAGGAAGAAGAAGAAAGCTAGGGTTTTGGGTTTTTTGGCCGAAGAGAGGAATGAAGAGAGAGAGAGAGAGAAAGATAGAAATGATTTCGGATAAGTAAAGTGGGGGCCTGCTAGGCCCACAGTTTCCATCTGTTGGTGTAGTTCATTGGCTAGGGATTTTTTTTCTTCAAAAATTCTCTACCTCTCAACCAGAAAATTTACTCTTTGAATTTGGAAAAAGGATACAGTCACCGTTCCCGACTGTGATACTAGTGTAAAGAACCCTGCTGTTCGGGACGGCGAGTCTTGTTTGAGAATTTGAATTACATGCTGTTCCCAACTGCGAGTGTCTCAAAAATCATTATAACTAGGCATAACTAGGCTCGCAGTTTCCAACAGCGGGCGCAAAATAGCCTAGCGCACAGGTGGGAATGGTGACCCTGGCTAACGTGGCCAATTTTTGTTCGCAGTTATTTTGACAATTGTCCTATTTTTGCAAATAGTTTCAAAAAATGGCATATTTTGAGAAAATATTCACACCGTGCAGGCATGCACGAGGAAAGTACATGATGAGGTGTTAGACAAACTGACCCTGAACTCGTGTGACATGTGCGACCGCACAGAGCCTACAAATCAGGATTGCCCCCCCTCGTTGTGTTGTCTATATATATATATATATATATATATATATATATATATATATATATACATGACATTGAAACCAAAATAAGGTAAAATTGGTATTTGAATATGTAAAGAAAGCCTAGTTTTTCTTTCCCGCCAAGGCCCTATAAATCTCAGGAAATTTCAGGACCGGCCCTAGTGACAGAGATTAACAAATGCCGATAAAAGCATTTGATATGACTCAAATGCAGAATACATTAGCAGTTTTCGTCCCTAGTTAGATTCTTGAGATAGTTTATAGAAAAATTTGTAGACCTTTGTGTTTTTGCATTTTTGGTATTGGATTCAAGGTAGAATGAGAGATTTTTTTGTATGATATTGCTATCAGACATGAAAGGATAGGGTACTATAGTGTTGATCGGTGCATGTAGTTATCATTTAGATGCACATTAGTCTCTCTGGTAGTGTTAATACTCACTGCAGTTTGAGCATCCTAGGATTCCTCGAAAGATTGTAGAGATTTTAGTTTCAAAAACTGAATCTAATTATCTTCGAAATCCCGAAAGTTATATATAGCGTTAATTGACTGCAGGCATGCATTGGTAGTGGACACTCATGCACACAATGCACACTGCATGTATTTTAGTATAGGAGGCGAGAGGGTGGCAGTGGGTTGGGGGAGGGGGAGGGGGAGGGGGAGGGGGAGGGATCCTAATCATTTGTTGCTTTACTCTTCCTGCTATTGAAGTTCATTCAAAAGAAACTTTGAGGTTGCTACTATAGATGACCAGTTTAAGCTGCTGAAATCCTTCGATTTTCTATGATAATAAAAGTGACTCTCAATCGAAATCGACCTGGCATTTTATTGTTTGTTTGACAGGAAGATATGTGACTTGTATGATGTTTTCCATGTATGGACAAGGTTCTGTGTCTGTCAGTCATTAGAGTGCTGTTGGATATGGTAGCATATCTTCCGACCACCAATCTAACATCATGGAAGAAGATGATGTCAAAATTTCTAACACACAAATGAACAGTTAAGGTGGACTGAAGCTAAAAGTTGGTAATGATTAGATACAAGGGCCATTTGTTTGTATTGTGAATATGGATGGTTTCTAGAATATTTGTATTCTGCCTAGCGTATGTATGAGCATCCTGACATACATGATCTGTTGCTATTGGTATTTGTACTCACATATGTTCACATACATATTTGGGCCGGCCCTGAGCTCATGGGGCCTGAGGCGAGCTCTGGGAATGGGGCCCCGAGAAGCGTGAGCGAAAGTCGCTGGTAAGTATTAAGTCTTTTTTTTTTTTTTTTTTTTTTTTTTTTTGCTTAATTCTCCAGAGGCGTGAACGAGAGTGAACGAGAGAGAGAAATGAAGGGGTCCCTCATGATTCATTTTAATTGTTTATCTTAATAGTGTTTTGAGTTTTTTCAGCTCCAGATCTCCAGGGTCGCGGGTAGAGCAAGTTTTTTCGCTCTTTTATGTCGGTTATAAACACTCTATTAACATATTTTATGTGTCACTACACTGCAGTTTTTAAAAAATCGATATATACAGGTTTAAAAAAAATTTGGAGTCCCCTAAAAATGGTCAAAATTTGGGGGTCCGAGACGGCTGTCTCTCTCGCTCTTTCCATAGGGTACATATACACACATGCACATAGTTTCATCCATACATATACAAACACAAACTAGATAAATACACACTGAAACACACATGGCAGAGTAACTTTATAACTGGGTTTAATACTATTCAACTTCGTTTAAGATGACTTTTTTTAGGAAAATGCATTTGGTATTTACCCTAATTGTAAGCTTTTCCGCTTGATTTTTTTTAATTTTTTTTTAACTTTTAACCTTTTTTTTTTGGGGGGGGGGGGGGGGGGGGGGGGGGGGGGGTTCTTATTTTTATTGGTAAGGAAGTTTGTTCAATTACTGAGGAAGTGATATCTCGCTCAGTGTCTTGTTATTAAATTCAAATAATTCTTTCTCCCTTGGGGTCTTTTCATGAATGTTATGCCCATCTACATCTCTCTTCACATTCTTTAGCATAAATTCATATATTTTCCATATTCATATGCTGAAGAAGTTTCTGTTTTTTAGCTTGAGTTGGCTTGAAATGGTTTGGAGTTCTGAAAGAGATGTTGTGAAAGGAGGTATGTATTGGTCCTATTCGTGGGAAGGTGCAAGAGTTTCTTTTGTTTACATCATATACCCTGTACTTTTTTAGCAGCTATTTTTTGCATTATTCAGTATATATAGGAGGAAATGTCTTCCTCTTTTCTTTGTTGTCATCTGGGAGTTCTCTCCATTAGTTTTCAATATGTTCTTTGCTGAAACGTTTCGTGCTGTCCCTCTCTTTCATTAGAAAGTGCTTGTTGTGCTATAATTATTGGTCTATTTTTATTGCACATGAGCATATGGCACTCGTATTGAGTATGTGTTCTTTGTGGGGATGTCATGTTTCTTTCTCGAGTAATTTCTAACTGTATAACAACTCTTTATTCTGCGTTTTCTTCAATCTATATGAAGTTCAGAAGCTAATAATGAGTGAGAGCTTTATATGAATTCTTTGTTTTCCGCTATTTGATACTTTACTATCTATGTCTGGATTCTGAAGCCCACAAATGAACCAGTTGTTTATAGTTATGAATATGGCTTGTACATCTCAGAAATATTCAGTTTTAGGGGTGTTTGACTTTTTGGTGAAATTCTGCAAATTTGAACAATTTTTCTCCAAAGAGAACTTCAATCCAAACACCACCCTAAGACCATCTATAGTCGTTCTAATCCAATTTGGCATATAGGAAATGAAATTTATTTGGCATATAGGGAATGAAATTTTGGGTTTGAGTTGAAGTGGTTCTAACCCAAAATTTGGGTTTTCAAAATTTTAAATCGACAGAGGAATGATAATGTATCGTCCCATTTTTTTTTTTTTTTTAAATTTAGAAATTGAACGAACGATGTGTGATTTCTCGTCTGATTTCCCGTCTCCTGAAATTTATTTTTTTTTAAAAAATGAATGGATTGGAAATGATTTTCCGTCTCTCGATTTTATTTTTTTAAATGGGACGCGTAACCATTTACCATCCGAGGTTTTTTTTATATTAATTTGTGGGATGCATAATCATTTACCGTCTGAGGGTTTTTATTTTGTTTTAATTTGTGGGATGCGTAATCATTTACCGTCCGAGAGTTTTTTTTTTTTGTTTAAATCAATCGGACGAAAGATGATCTTTCGTCTGAGTGAACGGACGAAAGATCATCTTTTGTCGGCTATTTTTTTCAAATTCCTATATCATCTTTCAAATATAGCAGAACACCGTTCATCAAAAATTCAAAATTTGGGTATACAGCCAAGGAACTACAACACATTTTTTTTCTTTTTTTTTTTTTGAAAAATTTGGCAATTAAGCCAACGACTACCTACCAATGCTCTAATGCTTCTTTTTCTTCAATCATTCTTTTTCTTCAATCATTAATGACTTGTGATATTGCCATCCAACTTATATTTGTGAATTCAATCTGATCACTTTGCGGCCAGCATTTTCACAACTGTTTATACTCTAGAAATGATAGCATTTGAGATTTCCTGGCATTGTATTCTTCTACATCATTAGCTCACAAGCTTATCATATCAGCTACTGCCATTATTTGATGGACACATGTGCGACACATGTGCAATACTCAGGTCACCCATCTCTAATACCGACCATTCTAATTTTCCCGCAAGTTCGAAGTTTGAGGCAAAGTTGATCAACCACTTTGCCACCTGTATTGCTAATCCTTTAATCCTGCTTCGATCCTCCCATGTATGCTTCACTTAAAAACACTTCTCTTTCAAGCATTCCATAAGAATATCTGACCCATGTCATCTCCCTTTTTCTTCCTCCTACCCTACTGCTCAAACAGTCAAATTCCCCTTGGCTCGCAACTCTCGTCTTGCAGAAGCCAATCATGAGTCTCGCGAAACAGAACCTTTGCGTTCGGGTTTGTGCAGGTAGATTCGAGAAATCAAAAGTTCGTACTAGCTATTTGGTATGCTGAACTCCCGGGAGAGACAATATGATAGTATGGTCGGCTCTTACTGATCGAAACAATCTCATTTGGTCTTCTAACACAACACGCCTGAATGTAGATTTCAGGGAACTGTAGGGAAAACTTAAAAAATGCAGACCGTTTCTCAAACATACTACTCCTTCTTGGGACCATCAACAATATCTAATTTTAGCAATATAGATTGTTCAAATTATTGCCTATCAGACTGCGATTGTGTTGCAGTGGTCTATGGGCTGGTTGAGGAGATTACTTACTGCTGGACTTTGAGGAGTATGGTGTTTGGAGGACTTCAAGATCCAAGTTCGACGCTCTTTGTGAAGGTTGCGAATGATGGGAGTTCAGGAAAAGGAGGAGGATCTGATAATGGAAGGCGCGATGGGGATCAAGACAAGAGAAATAGAGCGATTCTACTTCCGTTGCTTCTCTGCGTCTCTCTGCTCTTGCTGTGTTGTTAGGGATGTTAATTGTTCTGTTATGGAGTAAGGAAGAGGAGAATCAGGCATAAGCAACGGATGATTGGTAGAGAACTGAGTTTTCCCGGAGCTCCAATGTATTTTAGCAACCATGATCTTCAAGCTGCCACTGCCAATTTCTCTCGGTTGATAGGAACAGGTATTTTTTCGGGCCTTATATTAAAGATTTTCAATGATTTTTGCTTCATAGGGAACTATAGTAGTATAACACATTGAATGAAATCTGCCATTCTAATCCTACTTAGATCGCTCAACATAACAACTTTGCTTATCCTAGACTCTGTAAGTCAACAGCTTAATTAAACTGGCAATAATTCTTACAGAGTCATCTCTTAGTGATCTATGTCAATTTTTTTGACAATTAATTAATGGTCATCACTACTACTATAATGGGAGAAGGCCTTAGTGTAATTTGACCATATCCCAATCCGTGCAACGCACGTGCTAGTAGATTTTTTTTTTGCCCTTTTCATTCCCCCGCATTTTCCCCACCTGCACAGCACGTGTATAATACTAGTCTTTCTTTAATGGAAACACGATACATAGGCAACCTAATAAGAAGGTAAGCCGTAAGCAATTATTAATTAAGTTGGAGTAACGGATAGTTTTTAATCATTTTATACATACTGAGTACACATAACAATACCTACTCTATAATCACATTTGTATTTATACTTGCCTCCATACCTTGTATTCAGGTGGATTTGGAAGTGTATACAAGGGAACCCTCAAAGATGGGACAGTGATTGCAGTCAAGAAACTAGAAAAGGCTTCTTCCTCATGGTGAAAGGGCGTTTGTAACCGAAGTGACAACCATCGGTTCAATGCACCAGATGAACTTAGTCACCCTCTGCGGTTTCTGCTCAGAACGAACACATCGGTAGGTAATTCATTCATAACCCAAGTACCCATCTCAGTTTTCCTGTATAACTTGCTCCGCCTAACATCAGAATAAACTTGTGAACAGACTTCTAGCTAGTTTATATGAGCAATGGATCTCTAGACAAATGGATATTTCCATCTCACAGTAGGCCAGATGATAGACTACACAGACTGGCCAACTCGCTTTCAGATTGCCGTTGCTATAGCACAAGGGATAGCGTATTTTCACGAGCAATGCAAAAACAGGATCATTCATTGTGATATTAAGCCAGAGAATATTCTACTTGATGAGAATTTTTGTCCGAAGGTGTCTGATGCTGTTTCTTTTTGGGGTGTGGGGGCAACAGGTAAGTTTTTGTAATTTGTGGAAGAGAAACCGTTAGTACTGACGTCGGTCCGACCCCGGGTAGCGGGAGCGGCTCGGGGATAGGAGCTGAGAGGTAGAGGCCCGAGCGCTCGGCTCGGAGGCTGGCAGCTCGGCTCAGAGGTTGGAAACTCGGCTCGGCTCGATCTTCTGTACCTGCACACTGCCTAGAAATACCGGGAGAAGTCCTGGCCACAGGCCCTCCAACGATCTAGTCAGTCACTGAGAAAGGTGTTGGGCAGCTAGGGTTCAGGTGGAGAGAGAGTATGTAATGCCCCGATTTTCATATACTGAAAAACCGTGACATAAGCCAGAATCTTTCATTCAATTAGTCACAATACACAGAAAAACAGAAAAATTTAAAACTTTTTATTCAATACAAATGTATTACAAGTCTGAATGTTATAAAACTGCAATACATTATATCAGTGTTACAATAATACCTTTACAAGCCCAAGTGTTACAACTTTCAATAAGTTATATCAGAGTACAATGAATAAGGAACAACACTCGGTACTTCACTTGGATGCTTTTCAACAAATAAATAAATTACAATAATTGTTATAAATGAAACAATAGTAAACAACATATAATACAGCGGAAATAAAAACGACTCTTGCTTCTCTCGCCTTGAGTCCTCCTGAATCCTGTACCTGTACTTCTGCAATCCAGTACCTATTGAAATGGGGACATCGGTACATATACTAACGCTTTAAGGCTGATGATTAGCAGCGATTCTCCACTTAAAGCAAACAGATTGATGAAAAGAGAACACGTACATATAATTGATGTGTCAGTGTATGCTATACCTTAGACTCTAATGTCCGAATAACTAATGCAATGATGCTCTTATTCTAATGCAAGCAAGACTCTGGAACAGTATGCAGCCCATACTACATACGCCTCATATCAAGCCGTTTCTTCATATATAGGGATTTGAACCCGCGTCATGAATTCTACTTTTGTACCTATCATGTTCCTGACACATACTACATGACTGATGAGGTTACAGGTACGGTCTAGTTCCGCTACTGCAGTACAATAGTGGTGTCCCCGTTTTCTACTATTGCCCGGTGAACCGGACCTCGCTCAAAGGCCAACATGAACCACAAGATACTCTTCAACCTTCTTCTGTGCTCTCAACTCTTCATGAGAAGGCATAGAACCTGATGGAATCGTAGGGTCCATTTCCTTAGGAAATGTAACATCCCACAATTTATTTTAAATTAAAAATGCATTTTTTTGATTTTTGCACGTATGATACACGTGCAAATTTTTATTCTCTTTTGTTACTCTCATTTACAAATTTTTAGCATGCATAAGTTTTTAATTAGCCTTCTTTTGATCCATAGACCTAGAGATTAAAATCTAGTCCATTAGGATAAGAGCCCACTAGGATAGTTAAATTAATTAATTAGAAGTGAGCTCATGAATCAAGCCCATTAATAAAATCACAAATTAAGTTAAGCTTGGACTAATACATGACAAATTACAACTTTTAGTACACATTTAGAGTTATAGAATTGTATTAATTTTGTTTGTGCATATGTGCATGTATGCACACTTGTTGGCCGGGTTGTACACTTGTGTAGGCCGGTTTTGGACTAGTGGGGGAGGGGAAGAGTTTGGAGGTTATGGGAGTTAAGCTTTTGAAAGGTTGGAAAGGTGAAGGGTTAGGAGTTTAGGAGTTAGGAAAGTGAAGAGTTGAAAGAATTAAAAGAAAGAGTTATTAGGTGTAGAATTCTGCACTTTAAACCCTCACAAAACCCTATAAATAGAACCCCCATTTCTCATTCTCCTTTGCACCAAAAACAATAACAAAATCAAAAGAAAGAAAGAAAAGAAAGAGAGTAAGAGAGTTCTATTACTTGGAGGAAATTCTTGCTAGGAGGAGAAGTCATTGCTATGAGCTAGGAGTTGCTTTGGAGCTAGAAGTAGTATTCCATCTTTCCCTTTCTTGTTCAATCTTCAATTAAGGTGGGTGATTTCATTATTTTCTAGTGTAGGATATGGATGCTAAAATGAGTAATATAAGAAGAATTTTGATGTAGATAAAATTCATGCTAGTATAATATGATATGAAAGTAGTTTTGTTGTGATAGATACCATGCTAATTAAAGTGAAGAATTCTATTATGTTATAAACCATGTTAGTATGTTTGCAAAATTTTGTGCTTATGAAATTTGTTGACCACATCATGCTTTGATAACTAAGAAAGACGAAAGAAAGTAAACTTAGTTAGTGTTTTGTAATGTATTGACATATGTATGTCCTAATTGAAAAGAATATATAAACTATTACATGGAAGAGTATTCTTGTGAAATTCTCATGTTCAAGTGAATACACGAGTATTGTTATAAAAGTGTAATTTGTGTAAAAATGAGAACACAACTATTTGTCATGAACACTAGTTTTTTTTTTCTGTAAATATAAGTTTGTAAAGAAAAAACTAAGTCTATGTGAAAAATGAGAAAGAGAATTATTTAAATGAGTGGAAATAGTGTTTTAATGAATTTGAAAATTTGTTATTTACTATTTTTTAAAATCTAATATCAAGAAAAAATTTATTTTAAAATTATTAGAAAGATTTTTTGACCTTTTGAATAAACCAGTTTCATGGAAAAAGAAACACTTTTTGAATAATTGGGCAAAAGTACATTGTACATTTTCTAAACAGAAAATACACTTAGACTTATTGGTTAGTTAGTGCAAAATAGAGCACTATTGTGAGAGATCTTGGGTTCAAAGCTTGTGATAGCCATCTTTTATTTTTTATTCACTCAATTAAATTACCAAATCTGTACTAATGTATAAAAGGAATTTCGGTTGCTATATTTGACAAAAGTCCACAGGACTATACGGCTAGTAGGTTCGGCCTGGGCGCTGGCATGGTATTGTCGGCAGTCCTGGGTTTGAAACCCAGGCCTCTCATTTTTTATTTTTTTTTGGACTTTTCTCATGAATTGGTCTTTTTAAATATAGAATGAAAACCTGGGTTTGAAACCCAGGCCTCTCATTTTGTTTTTTTGGACTTTTCTCATGAATTGGTCTTTTTAAATATAGAATGAAAATAAATAAAACTTTGAGAATAGAACCTTGTGGCGAAGAAAAGAAAAGTAGTATTTTGTAAATTGATCTTTTAAAGAGAACTACACTTGTACCTTGTTTAAGGAATATTTTATAGTGAATTGAAACATTGTGATAACTTAGAATTGTTATAACAATTCATGTGGTGAAATTTGTGTACTTAAAGTAATGTTTGTTTAAAAAGAATAAACAACTAGATCAAGGATGATGAAGAGACTATGTGTATTTTTGTGAATGAGTTGAAAGATGAAATATCTAGTTTTAAGACATGTTTATTAAAGGGTATGAATACCCATGATTCTTGTACATGACAAATTGTGATTTAAAATTAATAAGACCTCGGATATCAGCACTATTGAAATATCTTGAGATGTGATTTTGAGATATGGTCATGGAGC
Source organism: Hemerocallis citrina (assembly GCA_017893485.1). NCBI lineage: Eukaryota > Viridiplantae > Streptophyta > Magnoliopsida > Asparagales > Asphodelaceae > Hemerocallis > Hemerocallis citrina. Next base: position 12,774,565 of record CM030364.1, on the reverse strand, counting down.
AATCTCGATAAATGTTGATTAAGTCCGGTAGGAGGTAAAACTAATTCTAGGTTTGGAAATTTATTCATGTCTTGAACTATATAACTAGGCACATAAGTGAAGATGTAGTAAACCTGGGCAAACATAAGTGGGGTGCTCTATATAGTCGGCGGTGGACTCCGAGGCTATAGACCCAGTTGGTGGACTGAGGTTGCTCCGTGGGAGATGGGCTTTTATATTTAAATCCGGGACTATGAGGACGGGTCAGCGGTGGACTTTGAAATCTTGAGTAGTCGGGCGGATAGTTTGCCATACTCCCATGTATATACGTATATCAGGGATAGAGGGTCACTTGCGGGATGATTCGCACGATGTGGGATCTGTTATAACAATCAGCGGTGGACTCCGGGGCTAGGATTCAAATTCGTGAAATGATCTAAATCTTGTCTTATTACTGGGTAGTTATCATGGCGAGGGATCGAGCCCTTTATTGTGAAGTACGTAGGTGCTTGCCCTCGGACCTATGTAGTAAGAGATGCATAGATACTGAACAAGTGTGCATTAGTGTCATCCTAGTATAAGAATGTGTGCATTAGGCATTAAGGCATCACATACACTTACATGTCTAGCGTAGTCACAATTCAACACTTTATTTGTTCATTCAATCTTTTGTGATTTCTGTTAAAGTAATGAGATCGTTATATGTACGGCATAGAGAGGATAGCCGAGTATAACATTTTCGTCAGTTGTAAGTAACTGACGTGCCCATAGCTTGATATGCAGGTAATAAGTTTCGCTATGAAGATGTTACGTTGAAATTGATGACTTACTTGATAAAGTGTATAAGTTGTATTTTTTTCTTCAATATTGTAATCTTTTATTCTTCCGCTGTGTAAACAAAGATGTAAATGAACTCTGATGTATTATTGAAAAGTTTTAATTTCCTTGTAAAATTATACGAAGTGAAGTAAAGATTCTGTGAAATCTCGAATTCAGTCTTATTTAGAATTCGGGGCGTTACAGGAAAACATCCCATTCTTATCATGATAGTTCAGGAATTAACAATCAAGATACGGATCCCGTGCTCCCAACTTGTCATGAAAAAGTACCGCCCGTAACCCTTTGACAAGGGAATACATCTCAATAACACCACCTAGTGTCAACCTATAGGAGATGTTGGATTATAGGGTATCACCCCTAACACCAACTCTCACCCTTCGGCAATTTATAGACAAAAATGGTTAACTGTTACTACCCAACGATGTCACTAACCCTAACCAAACAAGCGAGACATGCTACTATGCTTCCAACTCGACATGAAAAAACACCGTACGTGTTCCTCTTCTAACCAAACAAGCGAGACATGTCACTGTGCTTCCAACTCGACATGAAAAAGCACCATACGTGCCCCTCTTCTAGAAAGTACAACAATTTATCGACGCAATTAACCAAGTCTTAACCTAGACTTCACAAGATCCCCTCGAATCCACTCACAGCTTACCTATTCAAGGCAATACCTACATACGAGCCCAATGAGCATTATACAAGACAAAAACATACATACGAGTCACATAAGCTACGTATGAGACTAGTGACTTTCCCAATAATTATTACTCATACGTTGAAGATGAAGCATGTTCACATTATATGGTCCAATTTCAATTAGAACTACATACAACTAGAACTCATGGGTTCTTTTTCCCAAATTTGAACTAGGACAACATGTGACTAGGTTCATGGGTTCTTTCTCGAGGTTGACCTAGAACCACCTAGAATCTAAATGCACGAGTTCCTTGCCAATTTGAGCTAGAACTATCATGAAGCTAGTTCATGGGTTTCTTCTTAAAAATCGAACTAGAACAAATATGGAACATGGGTTCATTTAAATAGTTCAATTGGATTAGCATGCAAGCTAAACTCATGGGTTCCTTTTAGAATTTAATAAAAACCACTACAACATATAACTTAAACATGCATGGATTCTTTTGAATCTAAAACAACCATACAATAACACAAGCATGAGTTCTTTACTCAGAACAACTACAATAACACAAGCATGAGTTCTTTACTAGCAACTCAAGCATGAGTTCTTTACTCAGAACAACTACAATAACACAAGCATGAGTTCTTTACTAGCAACTCAAGCATCAGTTTCTTACTACAACAACTCAAGCATGGTATACAACTTAAGCATGGGTTTCATTACTACATCAACCTACAACAACTCAAGCATAGTATACAACTTAAGCATTCATGGGTTTCTTTACTATATCCACCTACAACAACTCAAGCATGGTATACAACTTAAGCATTCATGGGTTCTTTTTTATTCTTTTACTACAGTAGCAACTCAAGCATGGTTCATGGGTTCTTTTTTATTCTTTTACTACAATAGCAACTCAAGCATGGTTCATGGGTTCTTTTTGATTCTTTTACTATAATAGCAACTCAAGCATGGTGGGTTTCTTTTCTAGCAACCTAGAATAATTTAGAACATGCTACTAAAGACTTTATCTAAATTATTACAAAGACTAGTTCTTTTTATGAATTACAAGTCCTACTTATTACAAAATCTAATTTTATCAAATCTACAAGCTCCTACTTATTACAAAATCTACTTTTATTTAATCTACAAGTTCTAGATAATAAAAAAACTACATATATTGAATCTACAAATTTTTACATGCTACAATCCACTTTTCTTCAATCCTGCAAGTTCCTACATACAATAAGAACAACTTTTTATGAACTAGGGTTAGTAACGATTGATTTCTTAACAAAGTAGAGAGCAACATACAACAAAAGACCTATCTTTTAAATAGTTAGGTGAGTTCTACAACCCTAAAATGGGTAAGTAAATATTTTTACTACATTAATCCTTATATGCACATAGTTATAGTCCAAGTTATAGTTTTGTGTTCAACAAATAACCATAATAACAACAATAATCATAACAAGGTTAAAGATTACATCCTTATGTGTTTTTAGCAAGTTCTTCATTCAAAACTCTTCATGTGGTCTTCTTAGACTCACACTACTCGTATGCACATACAATTTAGTCCAAGTTGTTATTTTAGCAAAATAACCACAACAAGTCTTAAAGACTCAATCTTTATGTCATTTATTTTGAGTTCCGCCATCAATACTTCCATGGGATCATTTTGATCCCTACAACCTTGTTTATGCTTAGGAATTTAGTCCAAGTTATTTAGGAACACACATACACAATAACACATCATAAAGATGAGTTCTTTTTAACCTACAACCATTTATATGCTTAAAAATTAGTCCAAGTTGTTTAGAAACATACCTACAACAACTACACATCATAAAGATGGGTTCTTTTTTTATCCTACAACAAACAACCATCAAAGATGGGTTCTTTCTCACATACAACCAAAACTAACCCTTAAAGACGGGTTCTTTTTCACATACACAAAATAAAAAAGAAGGAAACACATAAAAAGAGAAATAAAAACACAACAAAGAGAAGTAGAGAACCCCCACCATTTGATTCTTGTAAGAAGGACTAGCTAGTAACCTTCTCCTTCCTTCTTAGCTTTCTACTACAATTTGAATGAAGAACACTCTTATGGAAAAACCCCCAAATGAAGAACACTTAACGGTTTCTTTTCTTTCTTTTTCTCTTTTTTTTCTTCTTGTAAATGAGACAAAGAGTGTGTGTGTGTGTGTGTGTGGGGGGGGGGGGGGGGGGGAGGGGGGGTGTTATAGGACAAAAGAAAGGTGGAAAGTGCAAAATACACAACCACAATTGCACAAATCCCCTTGAGGTTCATTCGGCCGGCCAAGAGGTGATGAGCTGGAGGAAAGGGTTCTAGTAGAAGACACATATTTAAACTCTTATGTATCTCTAATTAACCCTTAACCCTAGATTTAAGCCTCCAAACAAATTCTAGCCATCCAATTTTGATTAATCATGACAAAATAAGATATTTTTGTCCAAAACACATACTACATGATTTGTACAAACGTATGAAATCGGTACAATACGCATATGTTTGAATATATATATATATATATATATATATATATATATATATATATATATATATATATATATATATATATATATATATATATATATATATATATATGCCGATAATTTCTGTTTGTAAAACTGCATAATCCGTTTAAAAATAATTTAATTCCTAAAATAATAATAAAATAAATTTTATTATCGGCTCGGAAGATTCCAGTGCCAATTTGATACAATACAGATGTATATAGACTGGTATATACACACAGATAATGTTTATTAACAAAACCGGGTGATATCCACCAAAAATATTTCAATTCTAAAAATAAAAATAAAATAATAATAAAATAATAATTTTAAATACCTGCTTGGGATTTTTTCCAGACATTTTCTCAAAAATGCATTTTTCAGGGTTTTGTACAAGTGCACAAAACTGATACAATACCTGTATATACTTATTAGTATATATATCCAGATAACTTTTTATTTAGAAAAACCAAGAATTTCCATAAAATTATTTTAATTAAAAAAATAATTAATATACAAATATAATATCCAACTGGGATATTACAGAGATATTACCTTTTTTAGTGAGGAGGGGGTCTGGTATTTATAGGCAGGGGAAACGGGTCTGAGACCCTGCTGGGTCGGGTCGGACCCGTTTGCTCGTGGGCCTAACGTGGCAGAAGCCCATCTGGCCCTGGGTTGACCTAATGATCATAGAAGTGCGGTTTTTGAGGGGATCCAGTGGCCCAGGAGGGGTCGCATCATCTAACCCATATCAGTGTCTGACTTCGTTCTTGCAAAGTTGATGAGCAGAAAGCACTCCCACGTGGTAACGATGGTTAGAGGCACGAGAGGCTATCTAGCACCAGAATGGGTGAGCAATCGCCCGATTATTGTCAAGGCTGATGTTTACAGTAATGGAATGCTGCTTCTGGAGATTGTTGGTGGGCATAGGAATTTGATATGTCGTTTGATTCGGAAGAGTTCTTTTACCCTGGGTGGGCTTTTAAGGTACTCTCTAATCAAGCTCTTTTTCTTTAATTCTCTTCATAGAATGTATTTTTCAAGGAAAATTTTTGTAGAAATTTTAGAAAATATAAACTCTGTTGGGAAAAAATAGGATCAATAATAGTAGACTGAAAATACCAACTCAAACCATAAATTAAAATATGTAAGAAAATAGAAGAGCAAGGGATAGAGAACACCAAATATAACGTGGTTCGGCAAGGTGCCTACGTCCACGGGCCAACAAGAACCTCCACTATGAAAGTTTGAAGGAAACACTCTCACAATTGTTTTGCTACTATAACACTCAACACTCTTAACTTGGAGTGGACACTCTTTTCTCTCTATTTGGATGAAGATGATTTTCTCACAATGTGTTTTTGGAATGAGCAAATGACCTCTCCGTATATAGGCCAAGGAGGAAACCTCTAGATACATTCATTAATGCTTATTCATGAATCTTCCCACTTCCTTCATGAACCTTCCACATTGATCTAAGTTTATGCACTTGATGATGATTCTAGAACCACTAGCATGTTCTAGAAAAGCCCAATACTTATCGAAACCTAAAATATTATTTATGGATTACTTGATGTTGGGCCTGGATATTTTACAATCTCCCCCTCCAGGCCAATCGGGTCAATACGATGAGCGACTTCTACTTGAAGTCCATCCTAGCGGACTTACTGCAATACTCCATCTTATGTGGCGAAACAAATTTAGTCAACATATCAGGAGTGTTCTTGTTGGTGTGGATCTTGCTCAACTGAAAAAACTTCTTTAACACTACATCTCGGTAACAGAGATCAATGTGCTTAGAGCGAAGATGATATACTAAATTTTTACTTAGATGAATGACACTCTGACTATCACAATGCACCACATAACTTTCTTGTCTCATACCCAACTCCTGAATAAACCTCTACAGCCATACCATTTCTTTGCCTGCTTCATTTGCAACAATATACCTAGCTTTTGTGGTGGATAAGGCAACACACTTCTGTAACTTGGACTGCCATGAAACAGCTCTCTCCGAAAATGTGAATAAGTAACCAGAAGTGTACTTTCTGGCATCAAGATCCCCTGCCAAGTTTGCATCTGTGAAACCTTCTAGAATTTGTTTTGCTCCACCAAAATATAAGCACAACTTTGAAGTGTCTCTCAAATATCTGAGTATCCACTTGACTGGTTCCCAATGCTCTTTGTCAGGGTTAGATAGATATCTACTAACAACCCCAACTACATGTGCTATGTCTGGGCAAGTGCATACCATAGCATACATAAGACTACCGACAGATGATAAATAGGGAATACTTGCCATCTTATCCTTCTCCTCTTGAGTATCTGGGCATAACCTCCTGCTTAACTTGAATTGATTACTTAGAGGTGAGCTCACTGGCTTAACTCCTTGCATGTTGAACCTTTCAAGTACTCATGTAACATACCTCTCATGTGAAAACCACAACTTCTTTGCCTACCTGTCACGAGTAATCTCCATGCCCAAAATCTGCTTAGCTGACCCTACGTCTTTCATATCAAAGGACTTTGAAAATCTGATTTCTACTTGTGAATCATAGTAACATCTTGGCCTACAATCAACATATCATCAACATAGAGCAGTAAAATGATGAAGTTACCTCTAGTGAACTGCTGGATGTATACGCATGGATCTGCATATGTCCTTTTATACCCATGACCCACCATGAACGAGTCAAACTTATTATACCACTGCCTTGGTGCTTGTTTTAGCCCGTACAAGCTTTTCTTCAGCTTACAAACCATGTGTTTTTTTTTTCCTCGACTTCAAAACCATCTAGTTACTCCATGTAAATTTCCTCTTCCAAATCACCATGCAGAAATGTCGTCTTCACGTCAAACTGTTCCACCTCAAGATCCATGCTAGCTGTCATGCCCAAAATACATCGGATAGAAGTCATCTTCACCACTGGTAAGAAGATTTCATCAAAATCTACTCCTTCCTTCTGCCCAAAATATTTGACAACCAAGCGAGCCTTGAATTTTGTTAACTGCTCAATCTCGTCCCTCTTCAATTTGAACACCCACTTATTCTTAAGTGCTTTTCTACCTTTAGGAAGTTCCACCAACTCATAGGTATCATTCTTTAATAAACACTCCATCTTAGACTTCATCGCCAACATCCATTTGTCATTGTCTGCATGAGTCTTTGCCTCTTCAAAGCTTTCAGGTTCTCAATTATCAGTCTACAGAATATATATGGAATGCGGGTCATCCCCATCACTGGTCACAAGGATATACTGTAAAGAAGGATACTTGGTACTTGGCTTTGCCACTCTAGTTGATTTACGAACTGGTTCTTGGAAAATCTCTGGCTGCTCCCCCTTGCTCGGATCCCCCTGATTAGGATCCCCTTGATCATGATCCTTCTGATCATCGTCTTCAGGTTCAGACGCTATCTCAGCACCTCTTGTTTCAGCCATCTCAAGAATATCTTCATGTACAGTTTCTTGAGGTTTGTCATTAGGTTCTTGTTGCAGCAGTGATTCATAAGTGAACTGATCTGTATTCTCAACTGTCTGCTTGTCAGTGTTTGCCACAGTCTGATCCTCAAAGAAGTCCACATTTCTGCTTTGGAATAACTTGTTGGTCTTTGGAACCCACATCCGGTAGCCAGTCTCTTCATTATCGTACCTGAGGAAGATGCAGTGTGTGCCTCTGTCATCGATCTTCAATCTATTCACTTCGGATACATGTGAAAATGCTTTGCACCCAAACACTCTCAAGTGTGAATATGAAGCTTCTGCCGGTCCATACACCTTTAGGAGTCTTAATGTCCAATGGTACACTTGGTGATCGGTTGATGAGGTAACAAGCGGCTGATACAACTTCGGTCCAAAAACGTTTTGATAGATTGACCATCTTCAGCATACACCTGACCTTCTCTAGAATAGTGCGGTTCATCCTTTCAGCTACACCATTATGTTGTGAGGTGCCAGGAATTGTCTTCTCATGCCTAATGCCATGCTTCCAACAATAATCTCTGAACTCGTTCGAAGTGTACTCTCTGCCATTATCGCTACAAATACCTTTGAGAGCTCTCCCTGCCTCCCTCTCCACCATGGCATGCAACTGCTTGAAGTTTGGAACACCTGACCTTTTGATTTCAACAAATACACCATACCTTTCGTAAAGCATCATCAATATAAGTAAAAAAATATCTATTACAACCTAGTGATTCAACTTCCATAGGACCACAAACATCAGAGTGTACTAGGTCTAATATATTTTGTTTTCTTGTGAAGGTGCAAGAAAAACTAGCTTTGTGTTGCTTACCAAATAAATAATTATCACAAGAGTCTAGTGATGTACCTTTGACAAAGGGAATAAGAGAATTCTTTGCCATAACTTGCAATTCCTTCTCACTCATGTGGCCTAACCTCTTGTGCCATAGGCTTGAAGAAAAATCATCCACTACATTCAATTCTCCTTTGTCATATGTCTTGTAGAGGGTGCAGCATAACTTCTCTTTCGCCACCACTAGCAATCCCTTGGTAAACCTCCATTTTCTGTTACCTCCATGGTGATGAAATCCTTGTTGATCAAGCACACCGGTTGACAATAGATTGAGACGTAGACTAGGAACATGTCACATTTTTTAACAACAACTTATAGCCCAAATCGTTCTCAAACCAAACATCACTGATTCCTGCAATCTTGGAATAGCTATCATTGCCCATCTTCACTTTTCCAAGCTTTGTATGTGGCGAAGAATTTCGAGTGCTTCGTGGCATGGAAAGATGCTCCAGAATCAGCTACCCATGAATCGCATTTATCTTCATCGACATGTAGGCATTTACCTTTAAGAGCCAACAACTCATATACTTGCTCAGACACGATAGCGATGATACTGTCTGTGTCCTCCTTCTTTTGGTAGGTTGAGCCATTTTTTTCATCATTCTTTTTTTTCTTCAATATGTTGCAATTCTTTATCATGTGATCGTAGAGACCTAGGGCTGTAAATCGAACCGGACGGGATCGAACAACCATATGTTAAAGTTCGGACCAAAATTCTACTCGAACGGGCTTATGTCCGGCTCGGTCTAAGTCGGACAAAATTTTTATAGTCCGGACTCGATTCGATAAAGCATCGGACCACAATAATACTCTAACTGACTTATGTCCGGCTCGAGCTCAGTAAAGAATCAGACCTAATAATTTGTTCAAGTTCGGTTTGTATAACAGTTCGGATGGTCCACGGTCGGCCCATTTCTCGAGCCGAACTCGGACGGACAATGGACCGTCCTGTTTATTTTACACCCCTATAGAGACCACAATGATGACACTTCCATTGAAACGTGTCCTCAAACGGATTACACTTCTTCCACGATTTCGACTGGGACCTTTACTCTTGCTCCTTCCTCGATTCTCCGCCACAAACACATGGCTACTATCGGAACTTGTAGACTTTCTCCTGGTCTCTTCATTCATCATGTTATCTTTAACATTTTTCATAGATAACACACCATTAGGAGCAAAGTTACTTACGGTGATGACAAAAGTCTCCCAGTTGTCGGGCAACAATCCAAGAAGTAATAACGCTTATAACTCGTCCTCGATTTTCATGTCCATCGTGGCCAATTGGTTAATGATGCTCTGGAAGTTGTTTAGATGCTCGGTCACCTTTATGCCTTCCTTATACTTCATGTTGACCAACTCTTTGATGAGAAATGATTTCTTGGAGGTGGTCTTTTGTTCGAACAACGACTCCAACTTCAACCAAAGGGCATGTGCGTCAATTTCGTTGGATATATGGTGGAACACGCTATCATCCACACATTCATGAATATAACCAATAGCCTTGCAGTCCAACTTCTTCCATTCGGCATCGGTAGTATTCCCCCAGGTCGGTCGATCGCAACTCTCCAGGCTGCATTCTTCTACTAGCTATTTGTCTTCTCTTACTTCTTTGTCTCCTCCTCTTCTTCTCTAACTTCAAGTACTTAGTGCCTACATGTATTTAAGGCCAAAACCCTAACAAACGTACTGTACCATGCGAACCACTGAAGCCGTTGTTCGAAACAACAAACTAGGGTATAATAAAGCCATTGTTCAGTTATTTCAGACAACAGCTTCAGACAAAATAGGGCATTCCCACGGTAGAGTGTGTTCGCAACTGAAGATTTTCATATATATATATATGAGGCTTCTTCGGTTGCAAACGGGTCTGTGTGCACAGATCCGTGCGAACATTAATCTGGGCCAACGGCCCATATATTTTTTTATAATATTTTGTCTTAACCCGCCGTTTCCAACGACGGGTTAGGGCAAAAAAAAAATTTTAAATATTGCCTTAACCCGTCGTTGACAAGGACGGGTGAAGGCAAAGATATAATCTCAGATCTGTATACAGTCCTTCGTCTTCCTCGTCGAAACCAAACCCCAGAACCCAAAAACCATGGCACACAGACCCCTTTTTTTGGGCGAAACCAAACCCAAAAACCCTAAAAAAATTCCAAACTCCTTTGTTTGCTCCTACTCCTCCTCTTCCACTCTCATACAATCTCTCTCTCCAAATATCTACGTCAACAGCAAATCAATTCCTGTGCGAAGGCCACAAATTGATCTATTGGCAAAATTCGTTGTTATTTTGTAAAGTATTGACTAATTCTTTGCCTTATTAGAGTTAATTATGTTGATTTCTAACTTTTTACATAGTAAATTATTTAGAAAGTCCCCAAAAAATGCTTTGCTCAAAATAATTTAGAAATGTAGTAATGTTTGGCTTACTAATTTAGTTTTATTTGTGTTGATTTTTCACGTTCAATTTATACGGAATTAATGACTTAGAATTTTTTAGTGCTGTTAGAGTAGAAAACCTTGCAAACGGCCTCCAAAAAATACGAAACTTTGCGAGTAGGTTGATCTCACGCAACACAAGCCACCCCAACATGTAGAAGTGGGTTTCGATTCACGATTCGAGATATACGACCGTGTATCGCTTTTGGTTAAAAAAACCTAATAAAGCGGTATACGGACGTATCTCGCAAACCGTGGTCGAAACTCACTTCTACAAGTTCGGGTGGCTTGCGCTACGTAAATTCGACCAAGTTGAAAAGTTTTATAAATTTTGGATGCCGTTTGTGCGGTTTTCTCACATTCCTCGCATTAGAAGTTAATGACTTAGAATTTTTTAGTGCGGTTAGAGTTGAAAACCTTGCAAACGACCTCCAAAAAATACAAAACTTTGCGAGTAAGTTGATCTCACGCAGCACAAGCCACCCCAACTTGTAGAAGTGGGTTGCGATTCACGGTTCGAGATATAGGATCGTGTATCGCTTTTGATTAAAAAAACCTAATAAAGCGGTATGCGGACGTATATCGCAAACCGTGAGTCGAAACTCACTTCTACAAGTTTGGGTGGCTTGCGCTACGTGAATTCGACCAAGTTGAAAAGTTTCATAAATTTTGGATGTCGTTTGTGCGATTTTGTGACGTTCCTCGCATTAGAGTTATTGACTTAGAATTTTTTCAGTACGGTTAGAGTTGAAAACCTTGCAAACGACCTCCAAAAAAAACGAAACTTTGCTAGTAGGATGGTGTCATGCAGTACAAGCTACCCCAACATATAGAAGTGAGTTTCGATTCACGGTTAGAGATATAAGGCCGTGTATTGCTTTCGGTTGAAAAAATCCCAAATAAAGTTATACACGGCCGTATCTCTCGAACCGTTAGTCGAAACTCACTTGTACAAATTGGGGTAGCTTGCGCTACGTGAATTCAAGCAAGGTGCAAAGTTTTATAAATTTTGGATGCCGTTTGTGCGATTTTGTCACGTTCCTCGCATTAGAAGTTAGTGACTTAGAATTTTTTAAGTGCAGTTAGATTAGAAAACCCTTCAAACGACATCCAAAAAATACGAAACTTTGCGAGTAGGATGGTCTCACGTAGCACAAGCAACCTGAACTTGTATAAGTCAATTTCGACTCACGGTTAGAGAGATACGGCCTTGTATCGCTTTCGGTTGAAAAAAACCCAAATAAAGTGATACACGGCCGTATCTCTCGAACCGTTAGTCGAAACTCACTTGTACAAGATGGGGTGGCTTGCGCTACGTGAATTCAAGCAAGGTGCAACATTTTATAAATTTTGGATGTCGTTTGTGCGGTTTTCTCACGTTCCTCGCATTAGAAGTTAATGACTTAGAACGCATTTAGTGCGGTTATACTAGAAAACCCTTCAAACGACCTTCAAAAAATACGAAATTTTGCGACTCAGATGGTCTAACGTAGATCAAGGAACCCTAATTTGTAGAAGTGAGTTTCGACTAACGGTCCGAGAGATACAATCGTGTGTCACTTTTGCTTATAAAAACACCAAATACAAGCGGTACACAACCGTATCTCGCATACCGTGAGTCGAAAATCACTTCTGCAAGTTATGGTGGCTTGTGCTAGATGAATTAAAGTAAGTTGCAAAGTTTTATAAATTGTGGATGTCGTTTGTGCAGTTTTGTGACGTTTCTCTAATAATATGTAAATAAAGTTAGAAAGTTTTCATCACATTCCGTAACGGGTTTAGTAGCCCTAATTTTTCTCCTTTTCATTTTCTTAGGTATGGACAGTTTTGAAGGAAGTTCTGTTGCAGGAGAAAAATTTGTTCGTACACAACAAATTGGCGAGTTTCTTCCTCATGTTGACGAGCACCTAAAACCGAATATTGGTATGACATTCCCCACTCTAGAGGAAGCGGAAAAATTTTATTCATCGTACTTCAAATGTGCGGAATTCTCTATGCGTAAGGGTGGAAATAAATACAAGGAAAACGATGCAGTGGATAAATCATATGTATGTAATAAAGCCGGGGAGTCACCGAATAATCAGAATGAAGCTAGACGAGGAACAACTTCTAGAACGGGTTGCAAAGCTTTTGTTCGTGTCAAACTAAACCCACAAAGTAATTTGCAGATTATTTATTTATTTAATGAACCATACAATCACGAATTTACTTCACCAGGTAGACGTCACTTGTTACCTCGAAACCGTGAATTGACAAATACAGATAAAAAAATTTTATTAAAAATTGGAAATAACCCTACGAACTAATCTCTAACCCTAATGTAGAGAGATCTATTCTAACCCTAGCCGTAACCCTACTGTAACCTTAAAGTGCTGCCAAGCCGTAACCCTATTTATGTAAAAAAATAATAATAATATGCAATACAAACAAATTGCGTTAGGGTTATTGTTAGGGTTAGGGTTATATCTTAAAACTCTTTCTTCCACTTTCTCTCAGTCCCCGCTGCTTTGCCAATTCTGTTCTTCGATTGTAAAAGCAAGTTAAGGACTTGTACTACATGTACGGGGAGGAAGTCTCCAATAATATTAGGAAAGTTATGGCCATGTTTTACACGTGGTTCCACATATTGTATAGTGAAATGTATTAATAGGCCCGTTATGGACTTGTTCTATAAGTGGGGATCTACCTGTAGTGCCCACTTTGTCGAGTCTCCAATAATAGTAGGCAAAGTGATTCTAAACAAAAATGAACACTCCATTCCTCGACATAGACATAGCAAAATCTATCTGAGTGAAGGGGAAACTATGAAGAGAAATAGAGCAAGGACCGAGGATGTTATGTTGGATTCTACTTATGGAATCCATGAGTTGATAAAACTCCAATCCAATCTCATTCACATAATCCTTGTAATAATGCTCTTTGATAACTTGCACTACATGTATATCCCCACATGTAGTGCCAAAATTGGAAAAACCTAAAGTCCATAACTTGGATACTATTACATTTCACTCTACAAAGTGGGCACCACACGTAGAACCTCACATGTACAACCCAATTACAGAAAAGATTCAATGCTTTTTAGATCGGAGAGTCATCAGATCCAATTATGAGGAAAAAATAATTGTCCATAGCTTGCCTATTATTACATTTCACTTTACAAAGTGGGCACCACATGTACAACGCCACAATGTCGAACCCAATAATGTGGGGATTTGAACGAAATTGTGAAAATCACATCAGATTATACTCTCCACATGTGGAACACCACATGTAGAACCCCTCATGTAGAACCCAATAATAGAAAAAATTCAGTGCATTTTAGATCGGAGAGCTACAAATATTAACCTAATTAATCAAAACAAAAAACGACCACTTAATACTAATATTAACCCTTACCCTAACCCCAACACATAACCCTACACTAACCCTTAACCCTAGCTTACCCTAACCCTAACCCTAGGCTAGTTATAAAATTTTATTTTTTGAACTTTTTGACCACATTTAATGTTAACGATTTTATATTGGTTAGTTACGTGGCAATAAATAAAAATTAATAAAAAAATATAAACAATTTACAAGCATATGAATGTCACTTTGCAGAGTTCAGGAGACAATGTTCGCAAAGAGTGAAGAGAAAGTTGTAGAAAGCATAAAAATATATTTCTACTTAACTCGTTATTGGGAATAACGGATTAAGATCGCTTAACCCGTTATCCTCAACAACGGGTTAAGTTGATAGATATTGGCATTATATTATGAAAACTTGGGATGTAGGGCCAATATCTCTCTACTTAACCCGTTGTTGAGGATAACGGGTTAAGCAATCTTAACCCGTTATTCCTAATAACGGGTTAAGTGAAGAGATATTGGCAGTCCATTGTGATAACTTGATATGTAGAGGGATAAAGTACTGCCAATATTGCTCTACTTAACCCGTTGTTGTGAATAACGGGTTAGGTGATCTTAACCCGTTATTCATAATAACGGGTTAAGTTGAGCGATATTGGCAGTACTTTATTAAGACTTTGTCTGTAGGGGATAAAGGACTGCCAATATCTCTCTATTTAACCCGTCATCACGAATGACGGGCAAAACTCATTTAACCCGTCATCGTCAATAACGGGTTAAGTAGAGAGATTTGTACAGAACTTTTGTCTGTGTTTGGCTCTATACACTTTGGTTGATACAAATACAACTTCACCAAATTTGTTCACAAATTCACATCACATCAATGTATAATACAACAGATAACTTCACAAGAATTTTAAAGCATACAAATGGACAATGTCAACCAATATACATAATTAATTCAAATCAATACAGTTATTAAAAAATTTCACAAAAAATTATACAACCCGACACATGTCCAAATTAAAAAAAAAATTTATCAAGGCATTCTTCACGTTGGCTTCCACGCATTCCCGGTATTTACCTACAACAACTTATCAACATAGAAACAAACTATGCATTAGTTATTGGAATAACAAAATCAGCAACCAAATGCTAAACTACTAATAACAAACTGACTATTAGATACTACCATTTACGGCCACGTGGCTTGCGACCGCTTGGTGTGAACTGCTTGGGCGGGTTCTACTTCCTTTGAGGATTTCGCCGTCTGCCTTGTGTCCCTGGGGATTCAGGGTCATCCGACCACTGCTCCATTTTAACTTCTTCAGGATTTTGCTGTTGTTGCACTTGTTGTGGCTCGGCGATATGAATTTCCTGCTTAGTCACGCTCTTTCGCCTAGAACCCGTTGCTGGCATGTTGGCTTTCAAACACGTCTCAAGTTGCGGATCTTCACACGCGTTCTCAAGAATACGACGGCACGGCGTTAGCATCTCCCCCATTATCTCCTTAAAGCTCTCGGGTACCTTACTCTTCAAGACGCGAGCAGCTGTCCGAACATTCTCCCATGTGTTTTCAATCTACATTAGGTTGAAAATTTCAATTTAAACAACATGCATACTTAACACGTCACCCACCTAAAATTACAATGCATACTAACTATATGAAATTTGACTAATCATTTTTCGATATGTCTCAGCATTTGGTTGGTACATCGGTGGGGAGGAGGAATATACCGGAGGTGGTTCTGCCTGGGTTGGGAGAATCGGAATCTGCACACCGGCTGGTACAACAGCCAATGGAGAAATATACAACTGTGTTACCCACTTGTACCACATTATGTATGCCTGTTGGAGGGAGCCATCATACGATATCCCGACGAACATCATATTTGGTGTCATTTGATGCCGCATGGTGTTCCAGTTGGCCACATGGTAACGATGGTAATCAGCCCAATCGAAGTTAGGCACTCGTCCTGTTCCCCTCACCTCGTGCAACTTTTTATCATAACACCAGACATCGAGAATCTTTTGTTGATATCTGAATTTCCACATCACTCTATTAGGATATTGGAACTCGACAATGCCAAAATTCACAAGTGGTGCAGCCGTCAACTAAAGGGCATTGTCTAAACAGACCGGTGGAACCCTTTGCAACCTGGTGGTCGAGTACGGTTCCCAATTGACAAACTCGTCCCGCAGGTTATCTAACTCATCTCTGCAGTAAGTTAAAGATTAGCATGGATTATCGACCCACGTGTGCCACCCCGCCCAATATACTCCTAAAGGAGGTTACAACTCCGGTATCCCCGGGTCGGCCAACCAATCCGGTGTTGGTTCAATAATATGGGGACGTCCGATGTGGATGCGTTCCCAACTCCAGATCTGCAGTAGCACCATTGGGCCACCCATTTGTACGGTACCTAAAGAACATGTGCACAAATTTCTATACAGTAGTGCCAGTGCGGCACTCCCCCAACTGAAACGGTCTGCATAACGGAAATTTTCCAACAACCGTAGGTACATTAGCGGCACGGTCGATCCGGATGAGTTCGGGAAGATCACTCCCTCTATCATACTAAAAATGTACGCACGTGCATAGTAAGTTAGGATTTTCTCATCCGAATCGGGGGTCAAATAATCCTTCTCAAACTGAAATTTCAACCAACTAATGTACAGTAATTTACCATTGAAAGTTTCATCCATAACTTCAGCTTCCGCTTTATCTTTCGCAGCTTCTATTTGTTCATACAATAAATTTTGATCATGACCTGCAGGAACATTTTCGAGGATTTCTTTCTTAACGGCCTCTCTTCTTTGGAGAACGATCAACTGGAGGTCGATACCGAGCAAATCACGAACAACTTCAACTCGATCGAAGTCCATGTTTCCCGTCACGGCGACCCCATCTATCGGTAGCCCAGTTATCATTGCTACATCTTGGAGGGTCACAGTCATCTCACCCACTGGTAGGTGGAATGTGTGGGTCTCCGGCCTCCATCACTCGACAAGAGCTGTAAGTAGCGGCCGATCTAGCTTCACTTTCCCATGAATTTGGCTCCGTAGAAACCGGCCTCAACTAAGTACGGCTTGATACGGGGGTCAAAAGGAAGAACCGCGTGCTTCCGGAAGTTACATTTCTTATCGGACCCATTTCATACGGCTTCATATCGGTGTTTGGGTTGCAACGTGAGTAAGTTTATGTCCACGGGTCCAGGTGGTGTAACGGAAACCGAGGACGACGGACCTACCTCAGCAGATGTAGATTGACGGCCACCAACCTACACGAATAAAGATAACAAATGTTATTATTAAGATAATGTTACATATTCGTATTTAAAACCAATAATAATAATCAAGTTTACCTCCATAGTTGGTGCGCTGCTAGTGGTACCAGATGGGCTTCTCGGTTGCCTTGTTCTAGCCATTTATCTATGTACAAAAAAATTTAAATGTAGTTGGTACGCGTTACATCCAGTTATTTATCATCAATAAATATATCGAGATTGTGGAAAAAAATGCACAAATGACAACAAAAAAATCAGTAAAAGTCAACTTGGTCGGATTCACGTAGCACAAGTCATCCCAACTTGTGGAAGTGAGTTTCAACTCTCGGTTGGAGAGATACGGGCGTGTACCGCTTTTGGTTGTAAAAAAACCCAAATAAACCAATACACGGCCGTATCACTCGAACCGTGAATGAAAACTCACTTCTAAAAGTTCGGGTTGCTTGATCTATGTGAGACCATCCGAGTCGCAAAATTTCGTATTTTTTTTAATGTTGTTTGCAAGGTTTTCTAATCTAACCGCACTAAAAAAATTCTAAGTCATTAACTTCTAATGCGAGGAACGTGAGAAAACCGCATAAACCGCATCCAAAATTGATAAAACTTTCTAACTTGGTCAAATTCACGTAGCGCAAGCCATCCGAACTTGTAGAAGTGAGTTTCGACTCACGGTTTGCGAGATACGTTCGTATACCACGTTATTAGGTTTTTTTAAACCAAAAGCGATACACGGCCGTATATCTCTAACCGTGAATCGAAACCCACTTCTGCATGTTGGGGTGGCTTGTGCTGCGTGAGATCAACCTACTCGCAAAGTTTCGTATTTTTTAGAGGCCGTTTGCAAGGTTTTCAACTCTAACCGCACATAAAAAATTCTAAGTCACTAACTTCAAATGCGAGAACGTGAAAAAACCGCACAAACGGCATCCAAAATTTATAAAACTTTGTACCTTACTTAAATTCACATAGCGCAAGCCACCCGAACTTGTACTAACTTCAAATGCGAGAACGTGAAAAAACCGCACAAACGGCATCCAAAATTTATAAAACTTTGCACCTTACTTAAATTCACGTAGCGCAAGCCACCCGAACTTGTAGAAGTGAGTTTCGACTCACAGTTTGCAAGATACGTCCGTATACCGCTTTATTAAGTTTTTTTAACCAAAAGCGATACACTGCCGTATCTCTCTAATCATGAATCGAAACCCACTTCTACATATTGGGGTGGCTTGTGCTGCGTGACACCATCCTACTCATAAAGTTTCGTATTTTTTGGAGGCCATTTGCAAGGTTTTCAACTCTAACCGCACTAAAAAATTCTAAGTCAATAACTTCTAATGCGAGGAACGTCAGAAAATCGCACAAACGGTATCCAAAATTTATAAAACTTTCTAACTTGGTCGAATTCACGTAGCGCAAGCCACCCGAACTTGTAGAAGTGAGTTTTAACTGACGGTTTGCGATATACGTCCGTATACCGCTTTATTAGGTTTTTTTAAACCAAAAGCAATACACGGCCTTATATCTCGAACCATGAATCGAAAATCACTTCTACAAGTTGGGGTGACTTGTGCTACGTGAGATCAACCTACTCGCAAAGTTTCGTATTTTTTGGAGGTCGTTTGCAAGGTTTTCAACTCTAACCGCACTAAAAAAATTCTATGTCATTAACTTATAATGCGAGGAACGTGAGAAAACCGCACAAACAGTATCCAAAATTTATAAAACTTTCCAACTTGGTCGAATTCACGCAGCACAAGCCACCCGAACTTGTAGAAGTGAGTTTCGACTAACGATTTGCGAGATACGTCCGTATACCACTTTATTCAGTTTTTTTTAACTAAAAGCGATACACGGCTGTATATCTCAAACCGTGAATTGAAACTCACTTCTACATGTTGGGGTGGCTTGTGTTGCGTGAGATCAACATACTCGTAACGTTTTGTATTTTTTTGAGGTCGTTTGCAAGGTTTTCTACTCTAACCGCACTAAAAAATTCTAAGTCATTAATTCCATATAAATTGAATGTGAAAAATTAACACAAATAAAACTAAATTAGTAAGCCAAACATTACTACATTTCTAAATTATTTTGGGCAAAGCATTTTTTTGGGACTTTCTAAATAATTTACTATGTAAAAATTTAGAAATCAACATAATTAACTTTAATAAGGCAAAAAATTAGTCAATACCTTACAAAATAACAACGAATTTTGCTAATAGATTGATTTGTGGCCTTCGCACGGGAATTGATTTGCTTTTGACGTAGATATTTGGAGAGAGAGATTGTATGAGAGTGGAAAAGGAGGAGCCGGAACAAACGGCGGAGTAGGAGTAAACAGAGGAGTTTGGAATTGTTTTAGGGTTTTTAGGTTTGGTTTCGCCCAAAAAAATGGGTCTGTGTGCAAGGGTTTTTGGGTTTGGTTTCGACGAGGAAGACGAAGGACTGTATACAGATCTGAGATTATATCTTTGCCTTAATCCGTCCTTGTCAACGATGGGTTAAGGCAATATTTTTTTATAAAATTTTGCCCTAACCCGTCGTTGGAAACGGCGGGTTAAGGCAAAATATTATAAAAATATATATGGGCTGTTGGATCAAAGATCCAACGGCCCAGATTAAAGTTTGCACAGGTCTGTGCACACAGACCCGTTTGCAACCGAAGAAGCCTTTATATATATATATATATATATATATATATATATATATATATATATATATATATATATATATATATATATATGAAAATCTTCAGTTGCGAACACACTCTACCGTGGGAATGCCCTATTTTGTCTGAAGCTGTTGTCTGAAATAACTGAACAACGACTTTATTATACCCGAGTCTGTTGTTTCAAACAACAGCTTCAGTGGTTCGCACGGTACAGTACGTTTGTTAGGGTTTTGGCCTCAAATACATGTAGGCACTAAGTACTTGAAGTTAGAGAAGAAGAGGAGAAGACAAAGAAGTAAGAGAAGACAAACAGTTAGTAGAAGAATGCATCTTGGAGAGTTGCGATCGACCGACCTGGGAGTGCATTGACCGACCCTAGCTGCTGAGAGTTCTTCGAGTGTATAGATCTAACAGGGGAGGGGACAGTCGACCGACCTTGGAGGTGCAGTCGACAAGTCAAGTCTCGGGTTTGGTCCTACACGTTGCGGTCGACCGACGTTGGAGGTGTCGTCGACCGACATCGGCGGCTGATTGTTTTTGGGCTTACGAGTTTAAAGGCCCAATTGCTAGATTTGTGTTTATCTTTTAGGATTTACTTGGGGGCTATATATATATGGCCGTAAACTCTAGGGTTAGAATCAATTTGGTAATCAAGATGTGAGTCGTTATCATTGTTCAACTTCAAGAAAGAGAGATTGAGAGTTGTAATCTCTTTGTAATCTTTGTATTTCTTGGAAAATAAGAAGTATTGATTATATCTACACATTGATTGTATTCTTGTGAGATCTTGTATATATTGTGGTGGCTTGTGCTTGGTTCATCTAAGTCTTGAGAGTTTCTATTGCTTGTGGTTCACTTCCGCTATTAGCATTACAAGTTGTGTGGTAGATTCTTCAACAAGTGGTTTAGACCAGTTGGTTCGAGATGGCCGATAACAAGATGAAGATCGAGAAATTCGATGGGAGTGACTTCGCGATGTGGAAGATTCAGGTGATAGCGTATCTTCGTCAGAAATATCTTGATGGTCCATTGTTTGATGAGAAGCCGGTAGGTGCAGACAAGGATGCGAAGGTCTTGGCGGATTGGAATCGTTTGGATCAAAAGGCACTGGGGTAGATTCAGTTGGGACTGAGTAGGAAGGCATTATTTTATATCTCGAAGGTAAAGACCACAAAAGATGCTATGGAGATTCTCACGGATATGTATGAGAAACCGTCGGCATCTAATCAAATTCTTCATCTGAAGAAATTGGTTAATATGAAGTTGAGGGAAGGGGGTTCAGTAGTAGAGCATGTAAACAATTACTGTATGGTTTACAACCAGATGGAAGCTGCAGGTTTAAAGTTTTCAGAGTGGGGGCAGTTATTGTTACTTCTATCTACTTTACCTGATAGTTATGGTATAGTGGAACAGACTATTACAGGCACTATGATAGATTCGACGACTCTATAGGATGTGATGAGTAGCATTCTGAATGAGGAGGTGAGAAGGGTGAGAAACGGGGGATATCCATCATCATCTTCTAGAGATTCTGCCCTGTATGTTGAGAAGACACGTGGGAAATATAAGAGCAGTCGAAGAAGAAAGGATCAGAGTAGTTCATCTGAGAGCGGGTCTGTTGACAGCGATGGGGGATATGGATCTGAGTGTTGGTATTGTCACAAGAAGGGTCATATGATGTGCAGTTGCAAGGCTTATATGAAGAAGAAGCAGGAGAAATCGAAGAAAGATACCCTAAAGGAAGCTCAAGTGGGGCTTGTTGATGATCTTTGCTTATCAGTTCGGGAGGAGTTGGGCACTCAAGATTGGTGTATTGATTCGAGAGCTTATTTTCATTAAACCCCGTGGAGAAAGGTGTTTGATGACTACAAGGATGGTTCTTTTGCAGATGTGATCGTGGGGAATGGTCACCAGTGTGCTGTACGTGAGGTTGGTACTGTTCGCGTGAAAGCCAGTGATGATCAAAGTGTTGTCTTGCAGGAGACAAGGCATGTTTCAGACTTGAAGAAAAATCTTATCTCGATTAGAATGTTAGACAATGAGGGGTTGTCTACTATAGTTGGTAGTAGGGAGTGGTGTATAGCTACAGGTTCAAGGGTGATTGCAAAAGGAAAACATGAGGGAACGCTGTATTTGCTTAGAGACGTGAGGGGTGTTTCTTCTGTAGTTGACTCTCATCCTGAATCGAATAGTAGGTTGTGTGGGGTGCAACCGAGTTCTTTCAGTTGTAGAGAAGAGGTTACCAATTTAGTGGGAGCTGCTGGCCATGAAAGTGATCCTAAAGGGCAAGACGTTTCTACGGTGAGGGTACTTTGCAAATTGGCAGTTGAAGCTTCAAGTCGCTCTTGTAAAGTAGAGAGCACTGGAATCGATATGCGGGGTGATGTCGATAAGGGTAACCAAATTGGGACTGTAGGGATTGAACAGTCTGTGGATATTATGGAGGTGTCGTCCACGAAGACTTCTAGTGCAGATAGTACATTGAGAGGCTTTGAACCATGTCCGGTGTTGATGGAGATGTTGCGAGTTGGGGGGTCTCATAACACGGAATCCGGCACAGGAGACTGTTTCTCTGGTATCCGTGCTCTATGCGATTGGGGGAGCACATCCTTCATGAGGCGATGAGGGGTAGTTTGTGCACTCCACGTGGTGGAGTGGCGGAGGTACTCTTCATGAGTGTGGGGAGTACTTGGGTCTTCCATGAAAGTGGGAGATTGGCAGAGATAATGCGAGGTAAAGATTGCAATAACTTTAAAGCGTTGTGTATTTGGTCCAAGTGTGAGCTTGTTAGGGTTTTGGCCTCAAATACACGTAGGCACTAAGTACTTGAAGTTGGAGAAGAAGATGAAGCTACAAAGAAGCAAGAGAAGACAAACAGCTAGTAGAAGAATGCAGCCTGGAGAGTTGCGGTCGACCGACCCTAGCTGCTGAGAGTTCTTCGAGTGTACAGGTCCAACAGAGGAGGGGCCGGTCGACCGCCCTTGGGGGTGCAGTCGACCTGTCAAGTCCCGTGGTTGGTTCTACACGTTGTGGTTGACCAACCTTGGGGGTGCGGTCAATCGACTTTAGCGGCTGATTGTTTTTTGACTTACGAGTTTAAAGACCCAATTGCTAGATTTGTGTTCATCTTTTAAGGTTTACTTGGGGGCTATATATATGGCCGTAAACTCTACAGTTAGAATCAATTTGTGTAATCAAGAAGTGAGTTGTTATCATTGTTCAACTTCAAGAGGGGATTGTGATGAGTGTTTCAAAGGTGAGAGAGAGATTGAGAATTGTAATCTCTTTGTAATCTTTGTATTTCTTGGGGAATAAGAAGTATTGGTTATCTCTGCATATTGATTGTGTTTTTGTGAGATCTTGCATATATTATGGTGGCTTGCTCTTGGTTCATCTAAGTCTTGAGAGTTTTTATTGCTTGTGGTGCACTTCCGCTATAAGCACTACAAGTTGTAGGGTAGATTCTTCAACAACATTCGCAACGCAAGATTTATATATGTATGTGTGTGTGTGCGCGCGCGCGCGCGTGCGTGCGTGCAGAAAACTCTATTGAACGTTACAAGAATAAAATTGTAGTTTATGGTAAAATTAACCGCTTCAGTGAATAATAAGGTGAACATTAAACCGCAACAACCTTGGCTCTATAATGGGGTTATCCGCATAAAGAAGAATTACATAGGGTTATCTGTATATTAGTAAAAACTGGTAGTATTTAGTTAGATGGACCCTCTAATCTTATATATTTCATTCATGACTTAAAGTAGGAGTATCTTGGGGTAGATATCTTCAAGTACCACATCACTTTTCTCCCTTAAAAATTTTAAATCCAGGATATCTACCACTTTTTCACCCACAATAAAGTGAGTGCCTTCCCACTTTTAATAATAATAAGTTTATTATTAATAGGGTAAATTTCAGTTAACCCTACTGTAGTTTATTCCTTTGGCAGTTTACTGTACTGAATTTTTTTTTAGCAATTAACAATACTGTAGTTATTTTTTTTAGCGTTTTGGCTTACTCCACCTGTTTTAAGCAGTTTTTTGCTGTGAAATGTCCAAAATACCCCTATTGGTTCAGAGTAATTGCGATCATTGTTGACAAGTCAATAGGGGTATTTTAGACATTTTACAGGAAAAAATGCTCAAAATAGGCGGAGTAGGCCAAAACGCCAAAAAAAATAACTTCAGTTTGGTTAACTTCCAAAAAAATACTTCAGTATGGTAAACTGCCAAAAGTATAAACTACCGTAGGGTTAATTGAATTTACCCTTATTAATATGATTTAATAAACAAGATTTTGATTTTAAAAATAAAAAGGTAATGGTGTGGACCACATGGGATGGCTATTTATTTGTGAAGGTACCGAGTTTTGAGCAAGGCTTGCTTAGGTGGATGGGATGAGGAATTTTTTGCCGTACTAGGCCACTTTCTGAAACTATTTGCGATTATGGGCCACTTTCCAAACTATTAGCATTTGTGGGCTACTTGCTGCCACGTCAACGGCGGCCTCTATTCCTGTTAGCGGCATCTTCCTTTAGGAGGTCGCTAATGGGAATAACGATCTATCTTTTATTTTATTTTTGAGATTTTTGTTTGCTGTCGCTATTCCTGTTAGCGACCAAAATATATACGAAGTCATTAATTGAATTAGCGACCTTAAATGAACTGCATTAAGACACTTAGCGAAATCTAAAAAGCTACTTCTATTTGAAGAAGAAAAATTTTAAACTGAGGTCGTTAGTGAAAATAGCGACCTAAATATACTGTGGTCGCTATTCCTACTAGCGACCAGAAGTGGATGAGGAATTTGATATTGAATGTGAGGACCATGGAGATGGAGATGATGAGGACATGACAAGCACAACAACCCATTATCATTACTAGTAGTAGCCTACAGAATTTTTTGCTGTACTGACCCACTTTTTGAAAATATTTGGCGCTCTGACCCACTTCAAAAAATAATTAGCGATCTGACCCAGTTTTGGACACGTCAGCAAAAAACGTTATTGGGAATAACGGCATAGGTTATTTACAAGCCGTTGTTCCCAATAACAGCATCTATTTTTTTAAAAAAACTCTCATACCGTTTTTTGAAGTAACGGCATAGGTTATTTTTATTCTCAACCGCTTGTAGTCGCAATTGTGAGAAAAAATTGCAAGGGTAAAAATCCTGTAACAGATTCCGCTATTTTCAACAACGGCATTAGCATAACAGATGTCGTTATTTGGAATAACGGCATCAGTTATTAGTTTGTTTGCATATAAACAGTGGTCCCCCTCTTCTCCTTTCCCTTTCTCAATCTATCTGCTTTCTCTCTCTCACTCCCGAAACCCACAAACCCTAGATCCCTAAAACCAAAAATCCCAAGTATTGGAGTGCTCTCAAACTTCCCAAACAAAACAGTTTAATACACATACATAAATCCAATTGTGATTCCCTCATATCTCCCTTAACGTTGATATTTGGTGCTCATTTCTTTTACAACTCTTCCAAAATTCAAAATTATGGTAAGTATTCTAAATTCCTAAATTTATTTTAAAATGTTCATTTCGATGAATGAGAGCTATATATATTGGTAGTATAGTACAAGAGATGTAGGTTAGATTCATCTAAGTATTAGATATGTGAAATGTACTTAAAGATTGTTGTTGATGATGTGTGAAATGTTCATTTTGATGAATGGAAGCTATATTGGTAGTATAGTATAATAGATGTATATGAGATTCATCTAAGTATATGATATGTGAAATGAGATTCATCTGTGTGAGATGTAGATGAGCTCTATTGGTATCTAAGGATTGTCGTCGATGAAGTAGTCTAAAATTAACAATGTTGTATATTAGACAAATAAGGATAAATGGTCATACATTAGAATTGCTATATTTCTAATCATTATATTCATATTTGGGTATGTATAAATGGATATTGATATGAGATTCGTTTATATAAATAGATATGTAGTGGGTGGAGATGTTGTGGTGGTGATTGTTATGAGTAGTATTTTGATACGAGTTTTGAGAAGTTGTTGTTATCTTCAAACATCGATTATTAATTCTGTTGAAGAAACATGGCTTACAAATTTGATTATCTCCATACGTCGTTTATTATTATTGTTCTTGACACATTTTTTTATATTCACAGAGAAATGGATCCTACACAGCCATCTTCTTCCCATGATGTGGGTGCTTCATCTTTGCACGCACAACAAGGAAATCCGGGTCCTTTAAAGCTGTCTGTACTCTATTTGTAAGAAGATCATAGGTCTCAGGCGGTGTGGAATGAAGATATCGAGAGCACCTTTTAAATTGTCGGGACGGGCAAGCTGCGAATACCTTTTAAAACTGAATTAAATACTTCCGATAGATTTGTTGTCATTATACCATATCTACGACCTCCATCGGGCAGCAAACACCTTTTAGGGTTTATGTATGAGTATTTAATTTTGTTTTTTGGGAAGTTTGAGAGCACTCCAATACTTGGGATTTTTCGTTTTAGGGATCTAGGGTTTGTGGGTTTCGGGAGTGAGAGAGAGAGAAAGCAGATCGATTGAGAAAGGGGAAAGAGAAGAGAGGGCCACTGTTTAATAACTAATGTCGTTATTTCAAATAACAGCATCAGTTATGCTAATGCCGTTGTTGGAAATAGCGGCATCTGTTATAGGATTTTCACACTTGCAATATTTTCTCACAATTGAGACTACAAGCGATTGAGAATAAAAATAACCTATGCCGTTACTCCAAAAAGCAGCATGAGAGTTTTTTTTAAATAGATGTCATTATTGGGAACAACGGCTTGTAAATAACCTATTGCCATTGTTCCCAATAACGTATTTTGCTGACGTGTCCCAAACTGAGTCAGATAGCTAATTGTTTTCGGAAGTGGGTCAGAGCGCCAAATATTTTCAAAAATTGGGTCAGTACGGCAAAAACTTCTAGCCTACATACATAGTCTTTATAAGCTAGCATGCACACCCAAAAGGCAACAATAGAGACAGTATCACTATTCCGAAGTCTGCCTTGACTATCAATGTTGTAGAAGGTTAGGTAGGAGCTCCTACCTAACCCTCACCTCCCCCAAACCCTAGATCGAAATCACCTCCCATGCCGCCTCACCCCCTCCCTCATCCTCTCCTTCCCACCGTTCCTCCCACTGCCCTTCTCCCCCCTCCAGCCCCGTCTCCACCGACCCAACCTGCTTCCCCGTAAATCGCAATTGCGGTTAGCGGTCGCTCACTACGCAGTGGCTGCTCCAGATCCAGCGAAACCACCCTTTCGTCTTGCCACCAATGTCCTGAGAGGGAAGTTAAGCGATGGTCGATGACTTGATCGGGCAGGTGTACAAGGTCATCGGCCTCACCATCAACTATCGTTCCCCCCACCGCCCCCTCCCATGCCCCAGTCCCCCGCTCCAGCCCCGTTGTTGCTGCTGCGGTCAGCTATCGTTTCTACGCCGTTGCTGCAGTGGTTGCTCCCCCTCCGCCGCGCAACCGCTATCCTGAGCGGGAAGGTCACTGATTGGTGCCGGAAAGAGCAGGCAAGTGTGCCAGATCATCGGTGCCCAGGTCGGTGTGAGGTTCGACTATGGTTCGAAGTGGGGTACGCTAGATCTTGACAACTCTCGATCGTGAGTATGATAAAGAGAAGAAGGTTTGTTCTACACTGCTCTCTCTTGGTTTGTGTGTCTGTTTGAGATTTTAGTGGGGGTTGATTGAGTGTGAGAGAGAGAGAGAGCGAGATGCTCTTCATTGCTCTCTCTTTGGCCGTGCATTTGGTCGGGATTTGATTGTAAGGGAGGAGAGAAGAAGGAAAAGGCTTTGCTAGGTATTTCAACGGTTGCTCTTCGCGCTTGCCACCATGTCCATACTCTTGGGGCCAATTACAGCTATGTTTTTGGTTTTTCGAGGGTTGGTAGTGCGTGTGAACAAGCCGGGGTGTGCTTGGCTGTGCCGTTGTGTGAGACGGCAGGGTATTTTGTGGTTTGGGGGGTTGGTGGAGTTGTCTGGGTTGGGTATGTCTAGTTGTGATGTTTGCGGTGTAGGTCGGTTGTGGGGCTAGGGCCCGAAGATGGGGTCCCCCATGAGACCGCTTATTACATACTAGTATTTTACCACCATGAGACCGATTGTGGAGCTTGGGCCCAAGACGGGGTCCCTCCGTGATGGGCGCTCACTTGTCGCAGCTTCCAGGGTGGTGGTCTCAATTGTCGCGGATCGTCCGGGATGTGAAGAAGGAGGTGGAGGAAATTTGATTCGATGTGAAGATTAAGGTGTATAGTTGTGGGGCTAGGGCCCGAAGACGGGGTCCCCCCATGATCGTTACTGTACAGGGTGGGGCTTGGGCCCGCAGAAGGGGTCCCCCCATGAGGTGCGCAGAGGGGAGATATTTGTCTTCTTGGACGACAGTAGAGGAGTCACACACTGAACTCGACTCGACCTTCCTTAATCCACTGTCACAGACTTTGCAACAACACCGCCACTACGTCCTCATCATTGACCCTGAAATCTACAATGTCCACCGCCCGCAGGGGCGAGAGGTGAAGGTGATTCTTCAAATTGGTTGTGATTTGGTTGGGTTTTACGTGAGAGAGAGAGTGAGAGAGTAAGAAAGTGAAGACGTTGCTTCTCACTACTCTATGCAGGTGTCTGTTTGTGTTAGACTGTGTCCGTGATTAGGGCTAGAGAGAGTTTTTTGCGACGATTCTCCTTTTGGGTGCGACTCCGATTGAGCCATGTTTGAAGTGGCGTTGATGAGGTAGAAGGAGGGGAGCGGCAAATTTTCAAATCCTACAGGATTCGCTTCAGGTGGGTGGGCGCGTGCCGTGGAGGTGGTTGCTCGAAGCTTGCTTGACGGACATACAATTAGTTGATCCTCGTAGGTTAGAGTGAGAGCTGATTATATGTACTGGTCATGTCGCTTCATGTTTTTTTTTCTGTCTGTAGGTTGTAACTTGCTCCAGCATGCTGGGGTTGTTTTTTTAATTTCTTATTAATGAAACAGGGTGGCCTTATTCCACCTTTTCCCTAAAAAAAAAAAGTCAACAATAGTAGTTGTTAGTACATCTATTCACAATTTTGAATATGCAGGATACTAGTAGAGCACATGACACATTAGCTAGCCTGCATATATTTCTTTCTAGTCATATACGAGATCATCTTTCTCTTTCTCTAGTGGTCGCTAGTAGGAATAACGACCACTGTTTATTGTGGTCGCTATTCCCATTAGCGACCACAATTTGAACATTTTTTTTCAGAAAGCAAAATATATGTAGAATTGGCTAAGTATCTCAATACAGTTTATTTAAGGTAGCTAATCCGATTAGCGACTTCATATATACTTTGGTCACTAATAGGAATAGCGACAGTAAACAAAAATTTCAATTTAAAAAAAAAATGCCGTTATTCCCATTAGCGATCTCCGAAATGAATAGAAATAACGGTCGTTGCTGACGTGGCAGCAAGTAGCCCACAAACTCTAATAATTTGGAAAGTGGCCTATAATCGCAAATAGCTTCAAAAAGTGGCCTATTACGGCAAAAAATTTTGGGAAGAGGGGGTTTTTTCTAAAACTGAAGATACCCTTATGGGTAATGCTACACCTACTACCAAATCTACTACATTTTTCTTTACTACCTTAAGTGGCACACTATTAGTGGAGGTTATTGTAGAGTAAGTGGTAGGAACATTCAATAGTAATGTGCCACCTAAGGTTGTAAAGGAGAAGGTTGTAGATTTGGTAGTAGGTGTAGCATTACCCTACCCTTATTGTGGGCAACCTAATATTTAAGTCCCAACCAAAGATTTTTTTTAAAAAAAAGTTAAAAGTCTCAACCCAACGTAGTCTCTCACTTAATATGCCAACTAATTAACTATACAAGTAGGGCTGCAAACGAGCCGAGCTACTCGCGAGCTACTCGGCTCGAGATCAGTCAAAGCTCGGTCAAAGGCTGGCTCGAGCCGAGCTCGAGCTTGATTGCTTAACGAGTCGAGCTCGAGCTTGGGCATGCTGTGAGTGTTAGGCTTAGCTTGCAAGCTACTCGGTTCGAACTCGGTCAAAGCTTGGCTCGAGCCGAGCTCGAGCTTGATTGCTTAACGAGTCGAGCTCGAGCTTGGGCATGCTGTGAGTGTTAGGCTTAGCTCGTGAGCTACTCGGTTCGAGCTCGGTCAAAGCTTGGCTCGAGATGAGCTCGAGCTTGAAAACTGAGCTCGATTGCTTAACAAGCCAGATCCGAGCCTCAAGATATTCGGCTTGGTTTGACTCGTTTCCAACCCAGTGAGTTATTTCTACCCAATATACAAGGAAGTTTTTACACCATCCACTCACCTACCACAAAGAATAGAAAATAGTGCCTCATGAGTCACGACATGGATCGCAAAAGAAAATTCCTTTTCATTTTCACCCTCAGTGCTTGCTCTTCTATCGATTTTTTTTCAAAAACGGCCTACTAATTTTTAAAAAAATAACAAACTAACCCACTTTCAAAACTAATTATCAAATTGATCAATTCACTGTTTCAATTTTCAAACAGCAAGTTAAGTTCAATTAGTGTCGCTATTTAAAACAGCGAGTTTAGATTTAGTGCTTTAAGACTTGGTGACATTTCTATAAATATTGCATAAATTTCTAGAATAAGTTTAGCTTTAGTGTTTTGAGACTAGACGAGTAACTGGCTGATTAAAATAGCGAGTTGGTCAGTTTGGTAATTAGTTTTGAAAGTGAGCCGGTTTGGTATTTATTTTCGAAAAGTTGGTCATTTTGAAGGGAAAAAAATTCCTCTTGTACATATATAATAGAACTGAAGGTGAGATTGAGGAGGCTCATCCTTCATCTCTTAAAAAGATACAACAACCCGACCAAAAGAAGAAAGACAACAACAATGGTCGACATTGAGAAGAAGAGCAAGAGCCTGGAATCGCGATGGTCTCTTAGCGGAATGACTGCTCTCGTCACCGGTGGCACCAGAGGAATAGGGTCTCTGCTTCCATATACTTGATGTCTTCTTTCTTCTTCTTGAAATTTACTAAATAGGTTTCCTTTTGCTTTGTTTCTGGAAAATATTCAGGTATGCTGTGGTGGAGGAACTGGCTGAGCAGGGGGCCTCCGTTTACACGTGCTCACGGAACGTGGACGAGCTAACCCAGTGCTTGAACAAGTGGAAGGAGCTAGGGCTTCGAGTCGACGGTTCAGTTTGTGACCTATCAGTCAGGGGGCAACGGGAGGAGCTCTCGGAAAAGGTTTCTTCCATTTTCAAGAGAAAGCTTAACATTCTGGTAATACTATATTTTAATTTTAATTTTTTTTTGAGGTCGAGGATAGAATCTTACGACTCCAACCAAATATATAAATGAACAAAGAAACAGTACAAAAATTATTTTACACACAGGAAAAAGCAAGAACCAAAACAATAGCATCTCTAC
The DNA here is from genome assembly GCA_017893485.1 of Hemerocallis citrina. Classification (NCBI taxonomy): domain Eukaryota; kingdom Viridiplantae; phylum Streptophyta; class Magnoliopsida; order Asparagales; family Asphodelaceae; genus Hemerocallis; species Hemerocallis citrina. The sequence goes on along the minus strand of CM030364.1, from coordinate 12,743,084 downwards.
ACATAGGGGATCCACGCAATAGAGCGGATTGCACAAAAGACCCCGATCAAAAAACAGTAGACACAACGGGACGCAGGGACTCAATCATACACCAAAAACGGACTCAATAATTAAAATATATTTTTAATTATTTTAAATTAGAGAAAAGCGTGAGTCTTGTGCAAAATAATAATTATACTCACTCGATAAGATCTTTATAGAAGATTTTCATCGTCTATTATGTTTATCATGTCAAAGTTGTAAAAAAAAATGATTTAAATGTTGTTTACCCATACATGATCTAATTTGTAGTATGATTTGTAATAATAGATGAACGACCTCCAAATTATTTAATTTTTTTTTACATATATATACATATTTTGGTATGAAAAGCATAATAGACCGTGTGGTTATTTAATTAGATTAAAGGGATTTTTTTTAGAAATAATTTCCAACAATCTCACAATTAAGTAAACATTGTATATCCTTCTTCCATGTAGATGTAGGGACTTAAAATTTTTACTGGCCTAATCATATCAGTAAACTCATGCATGCACAAATAACGATAAATAGTGTTTAGGACCCTCCACCAGCTTGACAAAGGATTTTGAGAAATGCTACACTTACATTGTTTCTTACCCCCAAACATACATGGGATTTGTCTTTTAGTGATCATTGAGTCCATCCCTCACTAAAAGACAAATGGAAAAGGTCCAATCATCACTAAAAGACAAATCCCATGTATGTTTGGGATAAGAAACAATGTAAGTGTAGCATTTCTCAAGGATTTTTGGTCCCTTGGTAATTGATGCGCAAGCAGTCACCTCCAATTATTATACCTCTAATTATTATTGACTGGTAATCTTGACTATTGATACACGATTTAATATATTAAAAAAAAATTCAAAAATACTAAGATATAGCCTGCCTCGAACCTGATACCTCCCTTCACTTATCACATATTCTTGACAAATTATCTCTAGCGACATTAACTTCTATTTTATTTATAAGAGTTGCACTTTTGTAAATAATAATATTGTTGAAAATAAATAAATTTGAACTTTGAGCGTATTAGAGCATCTGTAGTCGTTTGCCAAATATCGATAAAATGGATATTTGGCAAACGAATGCGCTGCACTCGTTTGCCAAATATCCATTTTATCGATAAATCGCTACAGCCGATTGTTATCGATAAGTGAGGGACGGCATTCGAAGTGCCGTCCCACGAAAAAAAATAATTTTTTATTCGTCGGACGGCACTTCAAATGCCGTCCGTTTGAAAAAATTATTTTTTTTTCGATTTTTTTAACGCCAAAAAGTAATTGATAAAATCCCACCTCGGACGGCACTCAATGTGCCGTCTGTCACCTTCCTCATTTCTCGAGTTTTATTATAAAAAAAATTTTTACTGAGTGTATGTTAATATTTTCATGGAGCTGTGTCGTCCATTAGGGAAAAGTAGCATTAGGGAAAAGTATAAAGGAGTTGTCCACACATAAAGGACTTATGTGTTTTATAAGGAGCTGTCCACACATAAAGGACTTATGTGTTTTATAAAGGAGCTGTCCACACAAAAGTATAAAGGAGATGTCCACCACCAAAACAAATAAAGGAGCTGTGTCGGACGGCACTCCATGTGCCGTCCTTGACTTACGGTTGAGTTTTTTTGTTTTTTTTTTTTTTTTTTTGGACGGTACTTAATGTGCCGTCTGACGGTCTGACGGTCTGACGAATGCAGATGTTTTTTTGGCGCTTTTCCCCTCCGACGGCACTTCATGTGCCGTCGCTTAATATTATATTATAGTTTGCTAAAAAATAGCTTTGGACGAGTGCAGCATAATTGAAAATCCTATTTCTGTTTATCCATATATGGATATTTTTATCGTAAACGACTACAGATGCTCTTACAGTTACTAACAACACTTGAGTAAGTAAATGGTTAATATAACTTTCTTAAAAATAAACTAGTAATCTGCACGCGACACATTTCTAATAAAAAAAATCTTTTTAAAGTAAATAATAAGACGTAATTTGGCCTCAAACCTGAGACCTCCCTTCACTTATCACATACTCTTTACAAATTACTTCTAGTGACATTAACTTCTATAACTATTATAATGGGAGAGATGGGATTCCAAACAAATAAACAATTTTTTGTATGTTAGTCAACACGTGCAGCGCACGTGTTGGTAGGTTTTTTTTTTTGTCTTTTTCCTTCTTCCTCCACATGCATCGCACGTGCATGATACTAGTTTATTTTATATGAGTATCACTTTTGTAAATAATTATGTCGTAAATAAATTTGAATTTTGAGGGATTATGGTAACTAACAACAGTTGAGTAAATGAATGGTTAATATAACTCCTACTTAAAAATAAATAGTTGAGATTAGATTGTTGTTGCCTATAAATTACATGTTGTCTACAAACGACAACTCAAACTCTCCCATTATAATAGTAGAGATGCTTATAGAAGAATTTGGTGAATTTGTTGGAAGAATTAGTATACACTGTCCATATTTTTACAATACGATTATATTTAAAATTAAAAAATTAAAAAATTTCTCCGAATCTTAGTTCTTGTTTAGTTTTTTAAAAAAATATCCTTAAAGCATCCACTACGTTGCTATTTACTTAAAAAATAAAAAACATGAAAAATTTCACGCCACTATCGTCTGCTATAAACCTAGAGTCGTGAACAGTACTCGACCATATATAGCAGAGTAAAATAGCATTTGGAAAATATAGAAGACGGTAAATGATTCTCCGTCTATTAAAAAGTTCGAATTCTTTTGAATAAAAAATTCTAATAGACGGAAGAAGATCTTCCGTCTATAGAATTTGACCGGTCAAAGTTTTATAGACGGAAGAAGATATTCCGTCTAACAAATTGGTTTGTTAAAAAAAAAAAAAAAAAAAATCCTAAACGGAAGATGTTCCTCCGTCTTCGTCACTACTTTATTTTTTAAGTGAAAGAGACGGAAGATGAACCTCCGACCCTTTCATTTACTTATTTTTAATTTTAAATTTTTTTTTTATTTTTTTCGTCCTTTTCCTAAAAGACAATAAAAAAAATTCAAAAAAATCCCAAACTGAAGTTCTTCTTCCAACTGAGGTTTTTTTAAAAAAAAATTAAAAAAATAAAAATCCAGACGAAAGAAGATCTTCCAATTGGGTTGTTTTTAAAACAAAAAAAAAGTTATAAAGACCTCAGATGAAGGATCTTCTTCCGTCTATATATTTTACTATTTTGTTTTGCAAATTATAGCTCTCATGATAGTGGCGGAAGTGATTCAGTGCTAAAAGCAAATTTGCATATAGTTAAAATATAGCACAAACGATAGTGGATGCTCTTAGGACCCTTTATTTCTCCTTTTTCAACCTTCAATTTTGATGGGTATAAATATAGAGAGAAGTCGTAAAGAGGTGAACATGAAGAAATAAAAAAGAATAAAGAAATTTAAGTCTGATAACTCTCTTTTCCAATTCCATTTCTTCCCATATTAGCTATAACTCGGTGGTATAATTTGTGTAAAAATAATTTTTCTTAGAGCGTATATATGTTTGCATTATCTATTCAACTTGTTTTGTTTCTAATGAAGAAAACAAATTCCTGACTGATTTTCTCCAGATTAACAATGTTGGAACAAACATAAGAAAGGACACTACAGATTATACGTCAGAGGTATTCTCGTTCCTTATGGCCACCAACTTTGAATCGGCTTTCCATATGTGTCAACTTGCACATCCTCTCCTAAAAGCATCAGAAATGGGCAGTGTCGTATTTATATCCTCTGTTTCTGGTGTTGTTGCTATAAACAGCGGCTCCATGTACGGAGCAACCAAAGGTGAAGACCCTTTGAACTAAACATTTTATCTAAAAAAGATTCTACCAAGATAATTAAAAAAATTTGGAAAAAAAAAATGTAGAGTATAGCCACCTTGTTTAAATATTATAGAAGTAACAAAACAAACCTAAAAACTGAGAGTACAAAATAAAGTGAAGGAAACAAAAGGCGCATTCGACTAGTTGCGGTCGCCGGTCCCAAGTGTGGGGCTCACAATTTTGGGTTAGGGTTTCTATTGGGGCTAGTTTGTGTTAGGATCGTGAGAAAAACAACAGAGATAAATTTGAGAAGAAAACAACACAAATATTATTTCTCAATCTCAAAAGATTTACAAAAAAAAACTCTCAATACTTTATAAGCTCTCTGTGGCTATCAATTTCTATTTTTCTCTTCAGTTGAGTGTATCTTCAAATGAAGAAAATAGTGAGAATTTATAGGAGGGGAAGAGACACCATGCTTTCGAAGAGACACCATGCTTCGGAAAAGACACCATGCTTCGGAAGAGACACCATGCTTCAGAAAAGACACCATGCTTCGGAAGAGACACCATGCTTGCACCAAACGTTGTCATGCATCAGCATGCACCAAACGTTGCATGCATGAGTGCATGCTCTTTTGTGGCGGGACCTACAATTCTCCCCCTCACGCCACATCTGCACCAATCGTCATCTCTCATCCATTCCAGTTATGTCTCTGCATAACTCTAGTTTCTCCCGAGACACAATCTTTGTCAACATGTCTGCTGGATTCTCCTTCGTGTGGATCTTCATCAGTTTCAACAATTGTTGATCCATCACCTCGCGTATCCAGTGATAGCGAATATCAATATGTTTTGTTCGGGAATGGTACATTGAATTCTTGCTCAAATCCAGAGCACTCTGACTGTCACAATGTACCTTGTAGTCATTCTGCTTGATCCCGAGTTCTTGTAGAAATCGCTTTAACCACAACATCTCCTTGCCAGCTTCAGCGGCAGCAATGTACTCTGCTTCTGTCGTAGATAGTGCAACGCACTTCTGCAACCTTGACTGCCATGACACAGCTCCCCTTGCAAAAGTGTAGATAAAACCAGAAGTCGATTTTCTACCATCAAGATCTCCGGCCATATCTGCATCTGTATAGCCTTCCAAAACCGGATCAGCTCCCCCGTAACACAAACATATCTTTGAAGTACCCTTAAGATACCTGAGAATCCACTTAACAGCCTCCCAATGCTCATTTCCTGGATTGGAGAGAAATCTGCTTGCCACACCCACTGCATGTGCAATATCCGACCTCGTACACACCATTGCATACATCAGATTTCCAACCGCTGAAGAATAAGGCACAACTTCCATTTCCTCGATCTCTTTCCTGGATGAGGGACACGAACTCTTGCTCAACTTGAAATGATTAGCCAGTGGGATGCTAACTGGCTTGGCACCCTCCATGTTGAATCGCTTGATCACCCGTTCAACATATTTCTCTTGAGATAACCACAATCTTCGGGCCTTTCTGTCTCGAGAGATGTTCATACCTAAAATCTGCTGAGCTGGCCCAAGATCCTTCATATCAAAGACCTTAGAGAGTTCTATCTTCAGCTGTCTAATCTTCACTGCATCTTGTCCGACGACCAACATGTCATCGACATATAGTAACAGTGCAATGAAATTTCCATCAGGGGACCTTTGAATGTAGACGCATTGATCTGCAGCAGTCCTCTTGTAGCCTTGACTCACCATGAATGAATCAAACTTCTTGTACCATTGCCTTGGTGCTTGCTTGAGGCCATACAAACTCTTCTTCAGCTTACATACGAGATTCTCTTTCCCTGGAACCTCGTATCCCTCTGGCTGCTCCATGTAAATTTCTTCATGCAGATCACCGTGAAGAAATGCAGTCTTCACATCCATTTGTTCAAGCTCCAAGTCTAGGCTAGCTGCTAATCCGAGCATGACTCGGATTGAAGTCATCTTTACAACTGGAGAAAAAATCTCACCAAAATCGATACCTTTCTTCTGAAGGAATCCTTTGACCACTAGCCGAGCTTTGTGCTTCACCACCTTTCCGCTGCCAACTTTCTTGAGCTTGAATACCCACTTGTTCTTTAGTGCCTTCTTCCCTCCTGGAAGCTTAACCAAATTGTAGGTTTGGTTCTTCTCTAAAGAGTCCATCTCATCCCGCATAGCGTGCAGCCAGTTGTCTTTGTCTGGATGAGACAATGCTTCCTGGAAATTCTCTGGCTCCCCTTCATCAGTAAGAAGAATGTACTCTGATTCTGGATATTTAGTAGACGGAACATGGCCTCTTTCAGATCTACGTAGCTGAGGCTCACTCGTCTCAGGCGGTGTATCATTATCTTGTACTGGTTCTGCAGCTGTGAAAGGTTGCGGCTCCCCAGGCTCATCAATCCCTTCTTCCTCCTCCTCTAGTTCTGCTTCTAGTTCTTGATCAGACACATCATCATCTGCGGCAGCTTGTACTGGTACTGTATCTGGAACAATGTCCTGAGTACTGACGGGTCTTTCAGCAATTGTAGGCTTTTCAGTGTCCCCATATGTCTGATTTTCATGGAACACCACGTCTCTACTTCTGATGGGCTTCTTCGTCTTTAGATCCCATAGCCTGTATCCAAACTCCTCGTCTCCATAGCCTATGAAAATGCATGGAGTGGTTCTCGCATCGAGCTTCTGCCTGAGCTCCTTTGAGACATGTGCATAAGCCAGACATCCAAATGTCCTCAGGTGAGAGTAGGAGGGGTTTTTGCCGGTCCATTTCTTCTCCGGGATGTTGAAATTCAGCGGGACTGATGGAGAACGATTGATCAAGTAGCAGGCGGTGCGAACAGCTTCTCCCCAAAATGGCTTTGGCAGCTTTGCTGTGCTGAGCATACTTCTGACTCTTTCCATGATTGTTCGGTTCATTCTTTCTGCTACCCCATTGTGTTGCGGGGTACGTGGAACCGTCTTCTCGTGCCGAATGCCCTGACTCTTGCAATAGGCATCAAAGCTCCTGGATGTATACTCGCCTCCGTTATCTGAGCGAAGGCACTTCAGCTTCTTCCCCGTTTCACGCTCTACCATGGCATGAAATGATTTGAAGATTTCCAAGACCTGATCTTTTGTCTTCAGAAAATACATCCACACCTTCCGAGAAGCATCATCAATAAATGTCAGAAAGTATTTGTTACCGCCTAGCGACTCCACCTCCATGGGACCGCAAACATCAGAATGTATCAGACTGAGCAACTCTGATCTCCTTGTCGAAGAGGAACTAAAAGAGACTCTTCGCTGCTTGCCAAATAAACAGCTGCTGCAAGGTTGAAGCTCTGCATTCTTGGTAATGGAGATAAGATTTTCCGTCATCAAGGTTGATAAACCTTTCTCACTCATGTGACCGAGTCTCTGGTGCCACAGTTTCTGCGAAGCTTCATGTTCAACAATATTGAGACTCTCCACATTGATCTTCACATAAGTCTTGTACAAAGTGCTGCAGAGATGTCCACGAGCGATCACCATTACACCTTTCAGCATCCTCCACGAGCCATTGCAAAAACGGTTATCATAGCCCTTTTCATCTAGGGCTCTCACCGAAAAAAGATTTTGTCGAAGTTCAGGTGCATGGCGAACATCCTGCAGTGTGATTGTGCACCCGGCATCAGTCTGCATCCGAACGTCACCAATTCCGACAATCTTAGCAAAGCTAGAATTGCCCATCCTCACCGAGCCAAAGTCTCCAGCTTTGTACGTCGTGAAGATGTCCTTTCGAGGAGTGGCATGGCAAGATGCTGCAGTATCTACCACCCATTCTACGCCCTGATTCGACACATGGAGGCATGTCTCATCCTCATGAGAGCAAAGAGCCACATCTTCTAGTACTGTGACTTGTGCATCTCCTTCCTTCTTTGGTTGTGACCTTCCCTGACCGCCTTGCTTTTGTAACTTCCAACAATTTCTTTTCATGTGGCCTGGTTTGCCACAGTGATGGCAGTTGTATGCAGGCCTCCTCCCATCACTTGATTTGCCTCTCGATCTGCCTCTGCTTTGGCTCCTGCCTCTCCACCTGCCTCGATCTTCCTCTCGCTGTCTCCCACGGACTTCTGTGACGCAGGCTTGTGCTTCTGTGCCAACGTCCTTTCTCCGAGCTTCCTCATTGAATAGGGCATCCTTAACCATTGACATGGTAAGATTGCCAGTCGAAGCCGAGTTGCTGAGGGAGACCACCAATGTCTCCCAACTGTCTGGAAGAGAGCTGAGAAGTAGAAGTGCCTGTAACTCATCTTCAAGTGGTAACTCCACTGAAGATAGCTGATTCACCAGGCTCTGAAACTCGCTGGTGTGTTCTGCTACAGAAGTTCCTCCCTATAGCTTCAGGTTCACCAACCGTCTCATCAGCAGGGCCTTATTTCGAGCTGTCTTGGCCTGGTACATATCCGCCAGCTTCTTCCAAAGGGCAAAAGCATCCGTCTCCTGGGCAACATGATGGAAGACACTGTGATCGATCCACTGTCGAATCTGACCGATCGTTTTCCTGTTCATCTTCTTCCAGTCCGCCTCATTGGTAGCTTCAGGTCTCTCTCCCTTCTCCTCAATAGGATCAAAGAGATCTTTACAACTTAGGAGATCTTCCATCCAAGGTCTCCAAAGTGTATAGTTGGTGGCAGTAAGTTTGATCATGGCTCCAAATGATGATGATGATATTGATTCCTCCATCGACATCTTGATCTGCAAAGGCTTTTGGCACTCAACAACTCAACCTCGCTCTGATACCACTTGTTAGGATCGTGAGAAAAACAACAGAGATAAATTTGAGAAGAAAACAACACAAATATTATTTCTCAATCTCAAAAGATTTACAAAAAAAAACTCTCAATACTTTATAAGCTCTCTGTGGCTATCAATCTCTATTTTTCTCTTCAGTTGAGTGTATCTTCAAATGAAGAAAATAGTGAGAATTTATAGGAGGGGAAGAGACACCATGCTTTCGAAGAGACACCATGCTTCGGAAGAGACACCATGCTTGCACCAAACGTTGTCATGCATCAGCATGCACCAAACGTTGCATGCATGAGTGCATGCTCTTTTGTGGCGGGACCTACAGTTTGCTCTCCAAGTTATAATAGCACGGCTCTGACACAGGATGTGAAGATAGATTGGTTGTTTATTTTCTTACAAACTTGCAGTTCTTGAATTAATAAGAATTTTTCTTGAATAATCGAGAAGATATATTGAAGAAAAGCTCTTTTTGTTTAAAATAATATAAAAGTTTGAATACGAGTTATAATCGTGATAGGTTATCAGCTCTCGCTTATTCTCTCTGTCCCGAATCACCAATTTTGCTCCATTAATATCTACACCGTTTACCTCCACTGATTCCTCAGTTTAATTCTATATTTTCACTTTTTTTTTTCTTCTTATAAGACTCCAGTGTTTTCTCCTTGTAATATTTTGCATTGATTTCCTTTATTGTAAATACACAGACAGAACAAGAGAATAAGATACAACTTTTCCTCACACAAATACAAAAGTTTACACATACTGAATTCAAAACTTAGATCTTCTGTTTTATACTTCAGGAGCAATGAATCAGATAGCAAAAAATTTGGCATGTGAGTGGGCAAAGGACAACATTCGAGTGAATTCTGTTTCGCCATGGTACATCAAGACTTCACTTACTAATGGCGTAAGTTTCTCTCCTCAACATATTATAGATTAAGTAGTTTCTATCATAGACAAATATGTGTCGAACACTGCCACTTTGTGAACATTCTCGGACACTTGTCCAACTCTTCTCATGCGCCTTTCTGAGTTGTATCATTCACTTTATGTATGCATCAAAGTTGTATCTGTGAGTTGCAAAACTTTCAAAATTTGTTAATTGTTGTTGTTTCTCTGCTACTTTTCAGGTCCTTGCAAACAAGGAATTTCTGCGAAGGGTAATTTCCCGTACCCCACTTAGGAGAGTTGGAGAACCGGAAGAAGTTTCGTCTCTGGTGGCATTTCTTTGCCTCCCTGCTGCATCTTACATCACAGGACAGATCATTTCTGTTGATGGAGGAATGACGATCAACGGTTTCTTCCCAGAACAGGATTAGACAACGAGTGCTATTTCTGTTCTAAATAATTATATTGTAGTATGCACTATAATAGTGTATTTCTTCCCAGCTTGAAATTTGTGTCTTTCTTTTATTGCGGTGATCCAAATTCAGAGCCAGTAGAGTACTCATGTTGTAATTGTTGGTTTCTACTAGTCAGTACTTGTTCCTGCTCTCAGTATAAGCTGCAAACTATGTATGAATTATCCAGCTATTATATGCAAGACTGATAATTTGGTTCCCCTAAAAGAAAATTATAAAAATTGATTGATGATTTGGCGTCTTCATCTTTTTTTTTTCTTTTTTTTTTCCTTTTCTTTTATCATACTAGTAATTTACACGTGCAATGCACGTCTTTATATATCTATATAATAAAACACAAAGGAAGCTATCAAGTGGCTCTACTTCAATCCCCCAAAAATCAAAGGCCTAGATCTAATCTCACGAAACATATTTTTTCCCTCCAAAAGTTTTCCCCCAAAACTCAAATTCAAATCCCCACCCAAAACAACTCCTATATTTATTTAATTATTTCTCTCTCTCTCTCTCTCTCCCTCTTCTATTCAAAAAAATAAGAAAATAGAATTTTTTTAAAAAAAATAAAAATAATAAAAACTAAAAAACTAAAAAATTTAAAAATTTAAAAACTATAAAAATAATTCAAAAAATAAAAAAAATCATATAATACTTTTTTTGCTGGACCCCTAAAAGTTTCTCATATAATATGTTTGCTGCTTCAATTAATTTGCTGGACCTCCAAAACTATTTTATATGATCAAACAAAGTACACTGTTCTGAAGACGTGCCGTAGGCACGTGTCAACGGGCAAACCTAGTGTGTGTGTGTGTGTGTGTGTGTATATATATATATATATATATATATTAAAAATACTGATGTTGTCTGGCATCGAACCTAAAACATTTTTTATATTAGTTACGCATGTGCATTGCACGTGTTTGTTTGGTGACAAAGTCTCCCATTAAAATAGTAGATTCCTTGTGACAATTAATTATAACTTTTTAGTGAATCAATTGTTGAAGTTCTTTAGTTAGGAAAATAGATTAATTGATTGTTATTAGGGGTGGATAACTATTATCCCAACCGACCAATCCGAACCAATCCAACCCTAACGGACCGGTTTTTAACCGAACCAATTGGGGGTTTGGGATCGCCCGGTTCTTGATCTTCAATAACTAACTGGACCGTTTCGGTTGTTGGATGGGGCTTTCAAATAACCGATGAAAGTGATCCGACCGTACCTCTATGCATTAGTCCATAAAAAAACCTAGTTATCTTTTAATTTCTTGAATATACAAACAATCATTTCTCATTTTCTTGGAAATACAAACAGTCTCCTTTAATTTTTTTAATACAAACCGAGCAGTTGTTCTACCTATATTTTGATTCTCCATAATCCTATGTGTTATTGTTGAGAAATGCTTGATTTACAGTGTGCCACAGCTTAATAGAATAATAAAGTTGATGTAACATTTTGTGGTTACTTTAATTAAGTCAATCAGAAATTATTTTCTAATTCTTTTTTATTGTACCTGAAATTCAATTAGCTATGGTTATTGATGTTCATTTTATGAGAATAAACTAAGATTACAGAAGTATGCAGCTGAAAAAGCAAAGTATCTTACCCATTTAAACGTCATCATCTCAAACAATTAGTGTAAAATTCATTAGCAACTTGTGGTTTAATGAATTTTCATTTTAAATTTATTTTTGAACAACAAATAGCAGATTGTTTCTTAAGTTTGGTTGAAGTTGATCTTTTAAATTTCAACGAAATTGTGAATGATGTTGGAATTGAAAAGAAGCACGCCAAACCGACCATCCAATTCAATCCAAACCGAGCTTAATCGGCTTGGATGGAAACCGATCCAATTAAGGCTCAGGTTGGTTGCGGATGAGAAAATTAAAAAACCGATCTTCTTTAAATCGGTGGTGGATGGTCCATATTAGGTTGGATACCGACCGATGCCCACCCCTAATTATTATGTTGAACAACATGGAAAAATTAACACATCCAAAAAGTTGAAAATAGTTATGTATGATGTTGTTTGTATGTTTTTTTTCCTTTTCTTTGGAACAGGCCCATAGCCCACATGGACCCCGTATGCACGCACTCGCAACTGCTAGACACTTGGTTACTTGATTATGTGGACTACAACCCCCTACTTGGGTTCGGTACATTGAGGATTTTGTTTATTATGGCATAATCCCAAAGAATGCAACGTGTCGTCTGTTGGATTTGTATGTCTTGCATATACATGTTCGATGAAAAAGTCGATGAAGCAATGAGAATGATCGAAGTGAATGATTGAAAATAGAAAAGAAAGCTGTCAGCAAGTGAAAGCAGCATCGTTGCGATAAGCTACATTGTTTTTATCTTTTGTGCTTCCCCCCTCCCTATTTTTTTTTTTTAGAAAAAATATGTGACCGCATCACCGCTTCATAAATAAATTATTAACGAAACAAGTATTACAAATATATAACATCTATCTGTTTCTAAAACGGAACCACATAAAACAATTACTCAGTTAAGCCTACAACATGAACTAGTCCCTCTCCTAGCTAAACTTATAGACGAAGCCACTTGTAATCTGTTCTCTCCTCTATCAGATGTGACGCATGCAAATTCCCATTGAACAATCAGATACCGACTCATCGATCACCAACCATAGTTACGACTTGCCCATGCACCTTCAAGCAACGTCTAACTTGAACACCACTCTGGCACCAACTTCACTACCCCATTCGATGACACCTAATCAGAACAACATATCGGAAATGACTTGCCTAATCACAATTCTGATAATGACTTGCCACTCCGCCCATTTAGTGACGACAATGGAACGTCTAACTTGAACACCACTATAGTATGGAACGCTCTGCTTATTCACCACCACGGTGGCCGACGTTCCGCTCGTGACGTCGCTGATGACTAGCCCGAACACCTTCTCTATGACGACTTGGCCACCAGCAGAACTGCAACGACTCACATCACCCTCTCCACAGCAACAACCTCGCTCAAACTCCCAAATTAGCGACGACTCGCACATCTACCATATCGGCATCGGCTTGCATATCTATCACAACTGTCACAGCTCGTACATCCTTCACCATATGACGACTCACACGTCATCCCAACAATGTTGACAAAATCGGACACCGCATTGGTGAGAATTAGCAACATCACCAACGATCGTTCAATGAAGAACAAAAAGAAGCAACTCAATCTGACCTCTTACTCTCGACCAAGAGCCCAGATGAAAGCCCCCGCACACGTTCATCACCTCCCAATTGTAATTTGAGTTTTGAAACTCTAAAATGAAATTCAAACTCCATCAAAATAACTCCCCCCTACACTCCCTCCATCTTCCCCCAAGCGTACACCATGACAACAAACACCGCCACCGTCTCTTGCTGGCATACTTACTCCTTTCCCAATAACATTGTCGTATTGGAACAGCCTACCCAACCCCACCGCGACGCCCTCTTCCGATTGCGCCAAATCCAACCATCAACAGTAGTCGTTGTTTTCAACCATCAGGCCGATGGTACAGACGATCTATACCACCAGCGAATATTATCGCCCAACAAATGTAACGCTTGCCCCCCACCCCCCGACTCATCTAATTTGAATTTCAAATCCTAATTTGAAATTCAAAAATTCAAAAACCAGCCAACAAATCAATCAATCAGTCAATCGATCAATAATCAATCATCAATCATCAATCAATCAATCAATTTCAACTCAATTAGCATTAGATCTAGCACATTTCCCCTTGAACAATCCCCTACCAAAGCTCCTTCTCGACCCATACCCTCTCTCCGGCCAACCCCAACCACCCCGGCCGACCTAGCCCCGGTCGTCCATCAACACGTCGGTGTTGGAGTCTCTAACCCATCTACTCCACCTAGCCCCGGCGTAGGATACCGAGCACCTCCGGTAAGCTACACCTCCTCCACGTTGGAGTCTCGAAGCATCCAACCTCTCCCCCTCGACGCCACCACATCATACCTTGACAGCGCTCCTCCATGGACACGCCATCTCTGCTGCCTCGACGTCGCCGACCACATCTAAGGAACCTAAAATTGCGAAACCCTAGGCTATCTCCGACCTCCTCTACACCGCTGTGGAAGCGGGAATGGGTAGGGGGGAAGGAGGAGGAGGAAGAGGTGTCGAGGGACTCCTCCCCCCTCCCCGATTGAGGACGTCGTCAGCTGACTTTGGAGCTTTGATATTGAGAGTTTCTCTCTCTAGGATTTTCTAGAGAGAGAAACAGTTTCTCCCCCCTCCCTGTTGCACGATAAGCTTACATCTTTTGAAAATCAAGTGTCATAATCGAACAAAGGTCATTTTTTCCCTCTTTCTATCTTTAGTTAGCCCTGCTGAAGATGACATAAAAATTTGTCAATCACTAGAGTTACCGAGTCTTCTTGACTGACAAACCAAAAATTATTTTCAAATAATATAAATTGTAGCCGCAATAGCAGTAATAATCCTTGCAACCGTAATTAGATTGCATGGATCCATGCTACACCTACAACCTTTTCTTACAATATTTTTTTTTACAATCTTAGGTGGCACAATCTCATTAGAATATATTGTAGTACTAGATTTTCCCGTGGCCACGTGCCTACGGCACGTCTTTAGAACGATACAGCATTTGAAAAAGTCTTGTAACAGTAAATCAACAATTATGTAGCTGAAATTTGAATAGTATGACAATAATTAGTTGTAAATAAAAGTTCATGTTTCCATTAGTATCTGGTGAAAAATAATTATAAATTGGAATATAAAAGTCCATGATATATATATATATATATATATATATATATATATATATATATAGAGAGAGAGAGAGAGAGAGAAAGAGAGAGAGAGAGGAAAATGCTCAGTTGAAAACGCAAATGTAATGCTCAGTTGAAAACATTTGCACGCAAATGTCTGTGAAAACATGGAAAACCACTTAGGCCGTTGTTGGAAACAACGACCTAGGTTATAATGCAATATATATATATATATATATAGGAAAATGCTCAGTTGAAAATGCAAATGTAATGCTCAGTTGAAAACGCAAATGTCTGTGAAAATATGGAAAATCACTTAGGCCGTTGTTTCTAGGTTATAATGCAGGCCGTTGTTTCCAACAACGGCCTAGACTTGTTTTCATGTTTTTCACAATATTTGCGTTTTCAACTGAGCATTTCCCATATATATATATATATATATATATATATATATATATATATATATATATATAGAAAGAGAAAGATAAATAATTAAATAAATAAATGAGTTGTTTTTGGGGGGATTTGAATTTGAGTTTTCGGGGAAAACTTTTGGAGAAAAAATGTGTTTTGTGAAGTTACATCTGGACCTTTGATTTTGGGGAAATTGAAGGAAAGCCACTTGATAGCTTTCTTTGTGTTTTATTATATAGACTAGATTTGCCCGTGGGCACGTGCCTACGGCACGTCTTCGGAACGATACAACACATTAAAAACACTATAAACAGTAAAACAACAATTATGTAGTTCAAGTTTGAATAATATGACAATAATTAGTTGTAAATAAAAGTCCATGTTTCTATTAGTATATGTTGAAAAATAATTATAAATAAGAGTGTAAAATCCAACTTTTTAGAACTTTAAGGGTGAAAAATGATGAAATTTAACTGTTGAAGAGATATTTGATATTTTCAATATAACATGTGCAATAAAAAAAAACATAAAAATTCTGAAAATTTTGCAAACCTGAAATCTTAAAATCTAAATTTCCAAATAAAGAAAGAAAGAATGGGAGGGAGAAAGAGAAAGAGAGAAATATGAAAAAGTAAAGAGAGAGATAGTAATAAAATAATGAGTTTTTTAGTTTTGGGGGGGGGGAATTTAATTTTTGGGGTTTGAAAATTTGGGGGGAAATGTGTTTTATGAGGTTGTATATGGACCTTTAATTTTGGGGAGATTGAAGATGAGCCACTTGATAGCTTTCGTTTTGTTTTATTATATGAGTAATGCTACATCCACTACCAATTTTACTACATTTCTCTTCACCACCTTAGGTGGCACACTCCAATAGGTAGGGGAAGATAGAGTAGGTGGGGGAACTCTCCAATAGGAGTATGCCACCTTAGGTAGTGAAGAGAATGGTAGTGAAATTGGTAGTGGCTAAATCATTACTCGATAGGTTATAGTGGGTTATACATATCTTCAATGAGATTGTGCCACCTAAGCTTGTAAAGTTGTAAAAATTGTAGGTGCAGCATTACCCTATCATAAAACTCGGAAGTGATTTAGTGTCAAAAATGTGTTGGATCCGAACCCGAATAGGTACCGGGTATCCGGATCCACAATAAAGAAGGATATGGTCGACAAACAAGTTGGGTGGAATTTGGCATCCAGACGGCGCAGTCATCTCGACGTCAGTTTGGTCCAACTGCAAGCATCAACTCATCAACTATTCGGATCTGCAATCACCAACTTACCTACCCTACTCTATTAATCACCGCCCCAATCATGCCCATCCACACCCAAAAAAACGGAAAAGTGTTTTTTTCTCAAATTAGTCCTTCCAAATTCTATTCTGCACTTTCAACAAAAACCCTGACAAGAACACTTTAAAATGTGAGAAATGCATTTCTTCTATAACTTTGTACCCTACTTTTAAGAGTTTAAGTCTCAAAGTGGCATACTTTCAAGAACTAAAGTCTTAAAGTATCGGTGCAATCACGGTCGGCTCCCACCTTGAGGTCGATGAGGCAGCCATCTCAGATCCCCGATTTTTTTATATTTTTAGGAGCTCCAAATTTGTATTTCTTTAGTAAATATAGACACGTATTTTGTGGGTAAAAAATTTATATTGTAATTAGGGGTTCCAAAAATAATTATTTGGGCCTTTCGACTTGGGCTCCCGAGAAGTCAGGGTCGGCCCTGGGTGCAACTTGATTTTTTTTAGGTAAATGCATGATATTTAGTTCACCGTCTCAAGTTCGAAAAAATTTAGAAGGTTACATTTGTGAGGAGATCGTCCTAACATATTGATGCGGTTTGTTTCTGGTAGACGTGTGGATGCACCAGGTGTGAGTTCTTACTCGATTTGTATTGAAGGAGAAAGCTTCTTCAGAGGCGACCCTCGGCTGGCCGAGCGGTACCTGTGACAGGCTGGAGTGAGGTGGATGTCTGGGCTCGGATCAGGTGGCTCGGATCCGAGGTCTGGTGTACCTGCAGACGGTCTCGAAACACCGGGGTTGGTCCCGGTGGCAGACCCTCCGACGATCTAGTCAGTTACTTTAAGATAAGAGCAACAGTAACTAGGGTTTAGTGGAGAAAAGATTGATTACCCTTTAAGAAAGGAGAGGGCCTGGTATTTATAGGAGTTTCCAATCGGGTTTAGACCCGTTTGGGGCTGGGCCGGACCCGGTTACCCGATTGGCTGAAGCGGTGGAAAGTCGGGCGGTATAGGGCTGACGTGGCAGGCACCGGAGTGGTTTCCGGGCTGACGTGGCAGATCTCCGGGCGGTTTTCCGGTGCTGACGTGGCTGATCTGGAGGATCAGGAAGGACGCGTATCCTGAGGAGATCTGGTGGCTCAGGGTGAGCCACGCCTTATTCCTGACCCATATCACAAGCCCCTCACTCCCGCAGGGTTGGGTGATCCAGCAGTGCGGGGGTGATTCCCGGTCCTCGGGGGAAGGGCAGACGTCAGGGTAAGAAGTAGGGTCTGTTGTTCCCCGAAGAGGGCCAGGGGCAGGAGGAATGGACTCCTCGTTTGGATGTGCGTGGGGTGAAGTTCTTAGGAGGGGATAGTCGGTAGTATGAATGCCGAGCTTACTAGGTCGGTGGCCGAGTTCGGGTCGGCAGACGATCCTCGGGTCGGCGGACGAACCCATACGAGTCGGTGGACGAACCCTCCAGGGGTCGGATGACCGACTCGCTAGTTGGAAGAGCGAGAGGTCGTCCAGGCCGCTCGATGGGGTTCGTCTTCGCATGAGGTCGCGAGGTCGGCTGGACGAGTGTCTTGGCTAGTTTTAAGAGAGCGAGGAGAGGGGTTTGATTCGGATTTCGATCCGAGCGCCGAGGCCTCTTTGATAGGTGAGGCAGCCGGGTTTGAACTCAGGGGGGTCGGCGGACGAGACCGGAAGGTTCGGCGGACGACTGCCTCGAAGAGCGGGGGGTCGTCCAGGCCATTTTGTTGGGACGGCGTCCGAGGTCTTGTGGTCGGTCATCCGAGCGTCTGGCCAGTTCGGAGAGTGGACGGATGAGACTCGAACTCTGATCCGAGCGCCGAGCTCGTACTGGGAAAGGAGGAGGTAGTATGGCTCGAATCCCTATCCGAGCGTCGAGCTCGACCTGCGAAAGGAGGCAGTGGTGCGGCTCGAATTCTCATCCGAACGCCGAATCCGTATTGAGAGCCGGGGTAGTCTGGCTCGAGTTCAGGGGGTCGGCGGATGAGGCAAACAGGGTCGGTGGACGAGGCAAATAGGGTCGGTGGACGAGATCGAGAGGGTCGGTGGATGAGGCCAAGAGGGTCGGTGGACGAGACCGAGAGGGTCGGTGGATGAGACCAAGAGGGTCGGCGGACGAGACCAAGAGGGTCGGCGGACGAGGCCAAGAGCCCCACCTGTTGAGAGAGGTGGTTTGGCTCGAGTCCCCATCCGAGCGTCGAGCCCCACATGTTGAAGGAGATGTGGCTTGGCTCGAATTCTCATCCGAACGTCGAACCCAACCTGTGAGAGGACAACGCTGCGCGGCTCGTCTTCGCATCCGAGGGTCGAGTCTCCCCTGTGAAAGGAGAAGGTAGCTTGGCTCGAGTTTCCATCCGAACGTCGAGCCCACCCTGCGAGAGGGAAGGTGGCTTGGCTCGAGTTCAGGGGGTCGGCGGACGAGGCAAACAGGGTCGGTGGACGAGACCAAGAGGGTCGACGGACGAGACCCATAGGGTCGGCGGACGAGGCCAAAAGGGTCGGCGGACGAGACCAAGAGCCCCACTTGCTGAAAGAGGTGGCTTGGCTCGAGTTCCCATCCGAGCGTCGAGCCCCGCATGTTGAAGGAGATGTGGCTTGGCTCGAATTCCCATCCGAACGTCGAACCCGTATTGAGAGCCAAGGTAGCCTGGCTCGAGTTCAGGGGGTCGGCGGACGAGGCAAATAGGGTCGGTGGCCGAGACCGAGAGGGTCGGTGGACGAGGCCAAGGGGGTCGGCGGACGAGACCAATGGGGTCGACGGGCGAGCCCAATAGGGTCGGCGGACGAGACCAAGAGGGTCGGCGGACGAGGCCAAGAGCCCCACCTGTTGAGAGGGGTGGCTTGGCTCGAGTTCCCATCCGAGCGTCGAGCCCCACACAGTGAGAGGGAAAGTAGCTTGGCTCGAGTTTCCATCCGAACGTCGAGCCCACCCTGTGAGAGGAGAAAGTAGCTTGGCTCGAGCTTTCATCCGAGCGTCGAGCCCCACCCCCTTGAAGGAGAAGGTAGCTTGGCTCGAGATTTCATCCGAGCGTCGAGCCCCACCTGTTGAAGGGGAGGGTAGCTTGGCTCGAGTTTCCATCCGAACGTCGAACCCGTATTGAGAGCCAAGGTAGCCTGGCTCGAGTTCAGGGGGTCGGCGGACGAGGCAAATAGGGTCGGTGGCCGAGACCGAGAGGGTCGGTGGACGAGGCCAAGGGGGTCGGTGGACGAGACCAATGGGGTCGACGGGCGAGCCCAATAGGGTCGACGGACGAGACCAAGAGGGTCGGCGGACGAGGCCAAGAGCCCCACCTGTTGAGAGAGGTGGCTTGGCTCGAGTTCCCATCCGAGCGTCGAGCCCCGCACAGTGAGAGGGAAAGTAGCTTGGCTCGAGTTTCCATCCGAACGTCGAGCCCACCCTGTGAGAGGAGAAAGTAGCTTGGCTCGAGCTTTCATCCGAACGTCGAGCCCCACCCCTTGAAGGAGAAGGTAGCTTGGCTCGAGTTGCGATCCGAACGTCGAGCCCCACCCCTTGAGAGAAGGTAGCTTGGCTCGAGTTGCGATCCGAACGGCGAGCCCCACCTGTTGAAGGGGAAGGTAGCTTGGCTCTAGTTTCCATCCGGATGTCGAGCCCACCCTGTGAGAGGGAAAGTAGCTTAGCTCGAGCTTCCATCCGAACGTCGAGCCCCACCTGTTGAAGGGGAAGGTAGCTTGGCTCGAGTTTCCATCCGAATGTCGAGCCCCACCCCATGAAGGAGAAGGTAGCTTGGCTCGAGCTTCCATCCGACCGTCGAGCCCACCCTGTTGAAGGAGAAGGTAGCTTGGCTCGAGGTTCCATCCGAGCGTCGAACCTCACCCCATGAAGAGGAAGGTAGCTTGGCTCGAGCTTCCATCCGAGCGTCGAGCCTCTCCCCATGAAGAGGAAGGTAGCGTGGTTCGAGCTTCCATCCGAGCGTCGAGCCCCACCCCTTGAAGGAGAAGGTAGCTTGGCTCGAGCTTCCATCCGACCGTCGAGCCCACCCTGTTTGAAGGAGAAGGTAGCTTGGCTCGAGGTTCCATCCGAGCGTCGAACCTCACCCCATGAAGAGGAAGGTAGCTTGGCTCGAGCTTCCATCCGAGCGTCGAGCCTCTCCCCATGAAGAGGAAGGTAGCGTGGTTCGAGCTTCCATCCGAGCGTCGAGCCCCACCCCTTGAAGGAGAAGGTAGCTTGGCTCGAGTTTCCATCCGAGCGTCGAGCCTCACCCCATGAAGAGGAAGGTAGTTTGGCTCGAGCTTCCATCCGAGCGTCGAGCCTCACCCCATGAAGAGGGAAAGTAGCTTGGCTCGAGCTTTCATCCGAACGTCGAGCCCCACCCCTTGAAGGAGAAGGTAGCTTGGCTCGAGTTGCGATCCGAACGTCGAGCCCCACCCCTTGAGAGAAGGTAGCTTGGCTCGAGTTGCGATCCGAACGGCGAGCCCCACCTGTTGAAGGGGAAGGTAGCTTGGCTCTAGTTTCCATCCGGATGTCGAGCCCACCCTGTGAGAGGGAAAGTAGCTTAGCTCGAGCTTCCATCCGAACGTCGAGCCCCACCTGTTGAAGGGGAAGGTAGCTTGGCTCGAGTTTCCATCCGAATGTCGAGCCCCACCCCATGAAGGAGAAGGTAGCTTGGCTCGAGCTTCCATCCGACCGTCGAGCCCACCCTGTTGAAGGAGAAGGTAGCTTGGCTCGAGGTTCCATCCGAGCGTCGAACCTCACCCCATGAAGAGGAAGGTAGCTTGGCTCGAGCTTCCATCCGAGCGTCGAGCCTCTCCCCATGAAGAGGAAGGTAGCGTGGTTCGAGCTTCCATCCGACCGTCGAGCCCACCCTGTTGAAGGAGAAGGTAGCTTGGCTCGAGGTTCCATCCGAGCGTCGAACCTCACCCCATGAAGAGGAAGGTAGCTTGGCTCGAGCTTCCATCCGAGCGTCGAGCCTCTCCCCATGAAGAGGAAGGTAGCGTGGTTCGAGCTTCCATCCGAGCGTCGAGCCCCACCCCTTGAAGGAGAAGGTAGCTTGGCTCGAGTTTCCATCCGAGCGTCGAGCCTCACCCCATGAAGAGGAAGGTAGTTTGGCTCGAGCTTCCATCCGAGCGTCGAGCCTCACCCCATGAAGAGGGAAAGTAGCGTGGTTCGAGCTTCCATCCGAGCGTCGAGCCTCTCCCCATGAAGAGGAAGGTAGCTTGGCCATACTTCGCACTACCCCCTCCGAGATCTCCCTCCGAGATCTCAGACTAGCCGCAGCTTCACACCTTATGGTAGGAGGTTATTCCTGCCGGGTGAGTAGGGAGGGGCAGCGTTGGAATTTCACCCTTTCTGCTGACGTGATGGCGCAAATTTCAACGTTTGTTTTAGCCGCTTGATCTTGTCAGATTAGATCTAACGGCTAGATGCTCATTTGCGGAAATCGAGGAGTCGCTGTCTATTTATAAAACCCCCACCCCCCCCTCATTTCTTTTCACTTTATCGTTTCATAATCCCCAATTTTTCCAGTTTTTAGCGCAGGCTTTTCGATCGCTGTTGGCGGATTCTTTGCTGAGAAGCGTAACTTCCAAAGAATCAGGTTAGTAATTCTCCTTTTTTCTGAATGTCGCGTACTCAGTCCGGTTCCGAGGCTACAACGTCTGGTCACTCGGAGATGGAGTCAGATTTGGAAACGTCGTCATCTCTGGGCAAATACCAGGTTAAAGAGGAGGTTTTCTCCGAACACGGCTCCGAGGGTGATAGTGACGTAGCTCTAATCGTGCAACCATTGAGTGTTCGGAGGCCAGGAAAGGAGCCGATGGTAGAGGGTGGTGTGGACGAGGATAGTGATGATGAGGAGGAGGAGTCGAACGAGGGGTCGGACGAGGAGTCGGGTGCTGGTGATGAAGAGGAGGAAGGAGAGCAGGGCGACACGGAGAGTGAGGAAGGGGAGGGCGTTGGTGCGCCGGATGCCGGCCACGTAGAGGATCTGCCTCCGTTGCCCCCCCTGTCGACGCCATCGCCTGAGCGCAAGCCCCGGCCACGTAGGAAGAAGGTAGTTCTTGCCATGCCTCAAAGTTCTTCCTCGTCTGACGAGGGTGTGCCGAGGACGGGTCTTGATGTTCCGCCCGTCACCTTCCGAAATCCTGTGTCGATACGGATGTATCCCGATGATGTGAAGGACATCCAGCCGATCCCTCCTGTACCTGGAGAAAATACAAGGACGAAGATTCGTGCGGACAGTACTCCCAGCGTCTTGAGGCCAGAGTATCTGAACATCATCAGGGCTGCTTACTATATTCCGAGGGAGTACGAGCTTCTGCTGCCGAGCCCGGGTATTCGACCTACGACGGTGTTGGCTCCGGGTTACTGCTTATTTCCGGAGCAAGCTTTCATCTCGGGGTTGAGGTTCCCCCTGCACCCCTTCGTGAAGACGGTCCTGAACTGGGCCACCCTGTCCCCCATGCAGTATGGCCCCAACTCTTGGAAGCATCTTATTTGCTTCATCCTGAAGTGCCAAGAGAAAGGGGTGAGGCCGAAGCTTTCATACTTCCGCGCAATCTTCAGCATCGGTTCGCTTGGGGATATCGAGGGCGTGTTCTTCTTTACGCCGAGACCGAACAAGAAAGTGGTGCACGGCCACCCGGACTCCATCAAGAATTGGAGAGACAAGTATTTCGTTGTGAAGACCGAAGGGGAATGGGACATCCCGACCCAGTGGAATTTCGTGAAGCCGAAGCACAAGCCCCCGAAGAGGAATGAGTTAACCGCCCAAGAGTGGGGGAGGGTTGCTCATTTACTCCGGGGAGACAGCATCGCATGGCGCCGGGTGACCGAGGTTCACCTAGCGAGGGCCGGACTGAGTCCCGCCGACCCTAGTATGTTTCTTTCCTCATTTTTTCGTCTTTCTGCCTTCGTGTTAACGTTTAGCCTCCCTTTTCTGTCTTGTTGTAGGGATGACGACACAACAGGCACACGCCAAGCAGATCCTACTCGCCGCCGCAGAGAAGGCGAGACAAGAGAAGAAGAAGAAAGAAGAGCAGGAGCGCCTCGCCGCCGAGAAGCGGAAGACTCCTGGCCATCCTTCGCAGGCCGGAGGGCCCTCCACCGTACCTCCCCCGGTGCCCGAGGAACAGCCTTTATCGAAGAAGCAAAAGAAGCACCACCATCCTTCGCGGTCGGCTCGAGACCCAGCGGGAGGGTCGGGGAAAACAGTTGAAGCCCCGGCACAACAGCTTCCCCCCGTACGTCCGAGTGCGGCGGAGTTGGTGGGCCGGATGGCGACGATGCCCTTCGCACCCGATTGGTCGATCGTGAAGGGCGACTCCATCCTCGACGGACCCGTATCGATGGAGTTCGTCTCGAAGGCCATCACCGATCGGGACGGAATGGCCTTGGCAGCGCAAACGGCCGATCAGGCTTACATGCGCTGGGCCCAAGCCAACCTCTCGGTAAGTCGACCGAAGTCCACCCGGTAAATAGTCTTGTAAACTTGTAATTGTTGTAATTGTTGCTAAGTTTGATTTTTCTTGACAGTCGATGCTTCACGGCCAGCACTTCCACAAGTGTCTGGAGAAGGAGATCACATACGAGCGGAAGCAGAAGGAGAAGTTCCTTCGGGAATTGACCAAGGCGAAGGAGGATTTTAAGGAGGCTCGGGACATGGTGGTGGTGCACGAGGCCCAGATCGAGTCTCTGGACAAGATCCATAAGCAGGACCGAGAGGACCTGTTGAAGAAGATCGCGGCCGAGACTGCGGAGAAGGAGAAGGCGAAGAAGGCCCTGGCGGACTTGGAGGCGGCCTTGGGGGATACGCTTATGACGGCGCAAGACGAGGCTTATGAGCAAGCCAAGTCTCATTTCAAGTACATCTATCCGGAGTGCAATGTTGACCACCTCGGCTTCGGGTGGAAGCCAGACTTGCCTCCGACCCCGGGGGGTGATGGTGACGACGGCGGCCACCACGAAGAAGAGGTGCACCTCGACCCTCAAGACTAGATGTTTTTGTTTTTATTTCTCCCCCTTTTGTAAATGCCCTCGGCGGACTGGCCACCGCAAATTTTGTATCTTTTTGAGATGAAATGAAATATATAATTTTTTGGGCCGACTTTACAACACTTGCATTGTGATTCTTGTATTTCCTTTTTGATAGAGGCTAGCTCGCCAACGGAAGTTGGCTCGGGATCGAGAGGCTGCCAAGAATTACTTTTTGGACAAGTCTAGAGAGCTCGGTCTAGAGGTGGCTCGTTTGAGAAAGATTGTAGCCGACCGGGACTGGTGGGTCATTGAGAAGGACTGGGCGGTCTCGGATACGTCTAGCGGGCGGTCTGCCTCCGAGTCTTCTCTTCGCGAGGCCGTTATAGAGAAAGAATTGGAGATTCGCCAGTTGAAGCTCATACTCGGTGCCGGTCTTGTTGAAGAGGCAAGTAACTCTACTCCGGGGAGGTTGCCGCCTCCTTCGCTGGTTGTGACACAGCCGGATGATGCGGAGAGCTCGGTGGCGGGCACGTCTTCCTTGGTTGGGATAGCCGAGCGTCACAGGAGCCCCGAATTCGAGTTCCCGGCTGAGTGAGTGATTTGAGAGCTCATTGTATTTGCGTTTTCATTCATTGAGTTGTAAGCGATGAGTAATGAATAAGATCGTTTGTTCTTCGGAGCCCTGATTGACTCGGATGCCGAGTGTAGCTGACGAGTAACCTCCGAGGTCGCAATTGACCCGACTTCGTCAATAATCGCGACGTTTCGCCTTCCTAGGCATATTTATGGCGACGTTTCGCCTTCCGCCGTTTCCCATTCGCAGGTGCAATAAATGAGGCCTCAGGGGGCTATATAATCGCCCCCCCCCCCCCCCTCTTTTTTCCATCAGTGAGTCATTTGACTTTGTCCGTGCCGGGAACAATTTGGGGTTTTGGACTTTGTCCATCAGTGAGTCATTTGACTTTGTCCATCAGTGAGTCATTTGACTTTGTCCATCAGTGAGTCTTTTGTCTCCCTGCCATCCTCGAACAGTACGGGGTTTAGGTTTTGGCAAAAGCCGAAAACCCCGAACT
This sequence comes from Hemerocallis citrina, assembly GCA_017893485.1. Taxonomy (NCBI): domain Eukaryota; kingdom Viridiplantae; phylum Streptophyta; class Magnoliopsida; order Asparagales; family Asphodelaceae; genus Hemerocallis; species Hemerocallis citrina. The sequence goes on along the minus strand of CM030364.1, from coordinate 12,717,701 downwards.
GTTCGCGGGTGAGAGGGTGGCCAATAATCCGACTCAAGGCTCGGGGTGTCTGCGGAAGGCGGATGCCTCAAGGCTTAAACAAATTTTTTCCAACGCTTGGTGAGTGAACAGGCGGAAGGCAGCGTCGAGCGTCTCCGCCGAGTGTCAAGGTCGCGGCGCCCTCGGAGAGGGCACCCACCTTGTTCGGGATAAACGCCGAGCTTCTGCACTTGTTCTCGTGGAGAGACGGTGCGGGAGTGGCTGGCGAATGTCGCCTCGAGTCTCGGTTGACGACCTCCGAGGAGGTCAAACCGAGCGAGGGACGGGTGCCGAGCCCCCACAACGGTGAGAAAGACAACTGCAGGCGTAGCCTAGCCCCGCCGCCGAGCGTTCAGGTCGCGGTGCCCCCCGGAGGGGACGCCCGCCTTTGCTCGGGGTCAGTGCCGAGCTCCTGCACATGTTCTCATGGAGAGACGGTGCGGGAGTGGTTGGCGAATGTCGCCTCGAGCCTCGGTTGATGGCCTCTGAGGAGGTCAAACCGAGCAAGGGACGGGTGCCGAGCCCCCACAACGGTGAGAAAGACAACTGCAGGCGTAGCCTAGCCCCGCCGCCGAGCGTTCAGGTCGCGGTGCCCCCCGGAGGGGACGCCCGCCTTTGCTCGGGGTCAGTGCCGAGCTCCTGCACATGTTCTCATGGAGAGACGGTGTGTGACGAGCCCCACGCTTGTAAGAGAAGCGTGTTTGGACTCGCGATTTCATCCGCGTGACGAGCCCCACGCTTGTAAGAGAAGCGTGTTTGGACTCGCGATTTCATCCGAATGACGAGCCCCACGCTTTGAAGAGAAGCGTGTTTGGACTCGCGATTCCATCCGAGTGACGAGCCCGACGCTTGTAAGAGAAGCGTGTTTGGACTCGCGATTTCATCCGCGTGACGAGCCCCACGCTTGTAAGAGAAGCGTGTTTGGACTCGCGATTTCATCCGCGTGACGAGCCCCACGCTTGTAGGAGAAGCGTGTTTGGACTCGCGATTTCATCCGCGTGACGAGCCCTACGCTTGTAAGAGAAGCGTGTTTGGACTCGCGATTTCATCCGCGTGACGAGCCCCACGCTTGTAGGAGAAGCGTGTTTGGACTCGCGATTTCATCCGCGTGATGAGCCCCACGCTTGTAGGAGAAGCGTGTTTGGACTCGCGATTTCATCCGAGTGACGAGCCCTACGGTTGTAGGAGAAGCGTGTTTGGACTCGCGATTTCATCCGCGTGACGAGCCCTAGGCTTGTAGGAGAAGCGTGTTTGGACTCGCGATTTCATCCGCGTGACGAGCCCCACGCTTGTAGGAGAAGCGTGTTTGGACTCGCGATTTCATCCGCGTGATGAGCCCCACGCTTGTAGGAGAAGCGTGTTTGGACTCGCGATTTCATCCGAGTGACGAGCCCTACGGTTGTAGGAGAAGCGTGTTTGGACTCGCGATTTCATCCGCGTGACGAGCCCTAGGCTTGTAGGAGAAGCGTGTTTGGACTCGCGATTTCATCCGCGTGACGAGCCCCACGCTTGTAAGAGAAGCGTGTTTGGACTCGCGATTTCATCCGCGTGACGAGCCCCATGCTTGTAAGAGAAGCGTGTTTGGACTCGCGATTTCATCCGAGTGACGAGCCCCACGCTTGTAGGAGAAGCGTGTTTGGACTCGCGATTTCATCCGAGTGACGAGCCCTAGGCTTGTAGGAGAAGCGCGTTTGGACTCGCGATTTCATCCGCGTGACGAGCCCCACGCTTGTAAGAGAAGCGTGTTTGGACTCGCGATTTCATCCGCGTGACGAGCCCCATGCTTGTAAGAGAAGCGTGTTTGGACTCGCGATTTCATCCGAGTGACGAGCCCCACGCTTGTAGGAGAAGCGTGTTTGGACTCGCGATTTCATCCGAGTGACGAGCCCGTGAGGGGTCCTTTATCTGTTTACAAGAATTGGAGTTATAAGCTTGTTTTTAAGAAAGCTGATGTTTACAATACATGCTTGTTACAGACAAGTCTAGGCACGACGTGCCGTTACAGGACTTTACAAAAGACTAGGCCCAACGTGCCGTTTAAAATTATATTTCACATGGAGGCTATTCTCCTAAGAACTTAATCAAGTGTTCCGCATTCCAGGGCCTCTTGACAGGTTTGCCGTCGGTGTTGGTCAGGCGATAGGTACCCGGTCGTACGACCTCCGAAACCTTATAAGGGCCCTCCCAGTTTGGTGCCAACTTCCTTTTCTGGCCGGGGTTGGATACCGCCAGTTTCCGGAGGACAAGATCTCCGAGAGCAATGTTTGTTGGGCGCACCTTCTTGTTATAGAACCTCTCGATTCTTTGCTGGTAGATGTTCCTTCTGATGGATGACTTCTCCCTGACCTCGTCAATGAGGTCCAGGTCTGCTCGCAGTTGCATGGAGTTGCTTGCTTCGTCATAAGCCATAATTCGGGGAGAGGGGATACCTATTTCCAAGGGAATGACGGCCTCAGCGCCGTACGTTAAGTTGAAGGGTGACTCCCCTGTTGGGATCCTTTTTGTTGTTCGATGGGCCCAGAGAACGCTCGGCAGCTCGTCGACCCATAGCCCCTTGGAGGAATTATCGAGTCGCTTCTTGAGTCCATCGAGGATCTGACGGTTCGCGTTCTCTGCCTGTCCGTTGGATTGGGGATGGCATACCGAAGAGAAGCGCTGTTGGATACCGAGGTCTTCGCAGAACTTGCGGAAATGCTTGCCTGCAAACTGGGTCCCGTTATCCGTGACGAGCACTTGGGGGATCCCGAACCGACAGATAATGTGCTTCCAGAAGAATTGTTGAGTCTGCTGCTCGGTGATCGTAACTAGTGGCTCCGCCTCGATCCATTTGGTGAAGTAGTCGATGGCAACTATAAGGAACTTTCGTTGCCCCGTCGCCTTGGGAAAAGGGCCTACCAGATCCATCCCCCACATTGCAAAGGGGGTTGGACTGGCCATGGATCGTAGGTTTGCTTGGGGAACCCTCTTGATGGGGGAGAATCTTTGACAGGGGCCACATTTCTTGACGAGATTTAAAGCGTCCTGCAGCATGGTGGGCCAGTAGTACCCGTGGTTCAAAGCCTTTCGTGCGAGCGAACGGCTTCCCATGTGACACCCGCCGATCCCCTCGTGTAATTCTTTGAGAGCATATTCGGCTTCGCCGGGAGTGAGGCAGCGGAGATAAGGCCGTCCATCCGCGGTTGTGTAGGACCTTTTGAAGAGTGTTGAGTCGATCATTGCGAACCTTTCCGCTCGGGCCCGGACCCTTCTTGCTTCGGCTCGGTCTTCTGGGAGTTCTCCCTTGACGAGAAATCGTCTAATTGGAGTTGTCCAGTCTTCGGGGGGCTCTCCATCTTCGAGGCTCAGGACCTCCGGAATGTCTATACTGGGTTTAAGCATGACCTCGATCAGGACCGTGCGGTCGAGACCTTCGAAGGAAGAGGATGCCAATTTTGACAGAGCGTCAGCCTGGACGTTCTGCTCCCGGGGGATCCTTAAAACAGCAGACTCGTCGAAGGACGAGAGTAGGCGTTGAACTACACCTCGGTAACGGATCATACGATCGTCTCGGGCCTCGTACTCCCCTGTGATCTGGTTGACCACGAGCTGGGAGTCGCTGAAAGCCCTGATCTGTTTGGCACCGGCTTGATGAGCCAGCGTGAGCCCCGCGATCATTGCCTCGTATTCGGCCTCGTTGTTAGAGGCCGGGAAGTTGAGGCGGAGGCAATACTGCAGAAGAAAACCGTCTGGGCCTCGGAGGATGATGCCTGCTCCGCTGCCTGCCTCGCAGGAGGAACCATCGACGTAAACTTCCCACGTCTGGTCGCTCTCCGTGTTTGCAGGGTGCTCGGAGATAGTGCACTCCGTAATGAACTCTGCGAGCGCCTGCCCCTTGATTGCTGTTCTGGGCTGATAGCCAATGTCATATTGGCTGAGCTCAATTGACCATTTCACGAGTCGACCCGAGCTTTCTGGTTTGTAGAGTACCGCCTTCAGGGGTTGGTCCGTCAGCACTTGGACAGAATGAGATTGAAAATACGGACGGAGCTTTCGCGAGGCCATGATCAGGGCGAACGCTACTTTCTCCATCCGAGAGTACCTGGTCTCGGCGTCGAGTAGGACCTTGCTGACGTAGTACACAGGCTTCTGTGATCCCTCTTCTTCCCGAACGAGAACGGCGCTGAGCACCTTCTCCGAGGCTGATAGGTAGAGCCAGAGTGGCTCTCCTGGTTCGGGCTTGCTGAGAAGAGGGGGGTTCGCGAGGTATTCCTTTAACTGGGCGAAGGCCTCTTGCTGCTGTACTCCCCAATCGAACCCGTCGGTGCCTCGCAGGGCTTTGAAGAAGGGAAGAGACTTCTCTCCGGACTTGGAGAGGAAACGGCCGATGGCCGCCAGTCTCCCAGTCAGTCGTTGGACTTCTTTGATGTTCCTCGGTGGGGCCATGTCCAGGATTGCTTGGATCTTTTCGGGGTTCGCTTCGATTCCCCTTTGGCTGATAATGAACCCGAGAAACTTTCCCGCGGAGACGCCGAAGGCGCATTTGCTCGGGTTAAGCCTCATGTTATGTGTCCGAAGTACCCCAAAGGCCTCCTCCAGATCGGAGACGTGATTCTCTCCCCGCCGGCTCTTGACGAGTGTGTCATCCACATATACTTCTATATTGCGCCCGATCTGTTCCTTGAAGACCCGGTTGACGAGCCTCTGGTATGTGGCCCCGGCGTTCTTCAGCCCGAAGGGCATGACTTTGTAGCAATAGAGCCCCTGATCCGTGACGAAGGACGTCTTGGCGATGTCGGGAGGGAACATGCGGATCTGGTTGTAGCCTGAAAATGCGTCCATGAAGGATAGGAGCTCGTGACCCGATGTTGCATCGACGAGAGCATCGATCCTGGGAAGGGGGAATGGGTCCTTCGGGCATGCCTTATTAAGATCCGTGAAATCAATGCAGATCCTCCAGCTCCCGCTCGCCTTTTTCACCATGACGACGTTTGCCAACCACTCGGGGTAGCTGACCTCCTGGATGAAGCGCGCGGCAAGGAGTTTATCGACCTCTGTATTAACCGCCTGTTGTCGCTCTGGCGCGAACTTGCGTCGCTTCTGTACCACTGGTCTCGAGCCGGGGATCACGCTGAGTTTATGCATGATGAGTTCCTCGGAAATTCCTGGCATGTCAGAGGGCTTCCAAGCAAACAGATCGACATTGCGCCGGATGCAGGCGATGAGGTCGGACTTGAGGCGAGGTGCGAGGGAGCGGCTTATTCGAAATTGTTTCGATGAATCCTCTGCCTCGAAGGAGACATCCTCCAGCTCGTCTGCCGACTCTGGCTCCGGCTGGGTCCTTTGAGGCTGCATTTCCACGGCGTCGAGGGGGAGCACTCCGCTTCCTATTGCTGTCATATAACAGGAGCGAGCGGCTTCTTGATTCCCTCGGACCACTCCTACACCGGTACTGGTGGGGAACTTCATCTTCTGGTGGTAGGCCGAGGGAACAGCCTGGAGGGAGCATAGGCCCGGTCGGCCGAGTATGGCATTATAGGCTGCCTTGATGTTGACAACCATGAAGTCCATCGACTCGGTTCTCCGATTCGGAGCCGTGCCCGCCGTGACATCCAGTGTGACGATCCCCTCGATTGTAACCGGTACTCCAGAAAATCCGTGCAGGGTGTATCCGGCCGGCTTCAGTCTGCTTCGGGGGAGCTTTAGGTTCTCGAAAGCATCGAGGAACAGAATGTTGACCGAGCTCCCGTTGTCTACCAGGATCCGCCGAGCATCAAAGTTCGCCATGCTGAGATTGATTACGAGAGCGTCGCAGTGTGGGAGCCGAACCCCCTCCAGGTCGTCACCCGAGAAGGAGACGGGGAGTGGTTGGATTTGAGGAGTGAGAGGCCCTTGGACGGCGTTAACGTCCCGGATGAACGCCTTACGGGAGGTGTTAGAATCCCCTCCCATGGGCCCTCCGTGGACGCAGTGCAGTATGGGTTGGTCGTCCGGTTCTTCCAGCTCCTGCTCTTGTCTGGGGAGTTGTAGGGGAGCTCGAGGAGGAGGTGAGGTTCTCCTGTTCCTCGTGTCTTTTTGCAACCGAGCGTCATCTCTCTTATACTCCCGGAGGTATCCTCGCTGGATCAGTGCCTCGATTTCATCTTTCAGGGCACGGCAGTGATCTGTGTCGTGCCCGTTGTCTCGGTGGAAGCGGCAGTAGAACCGCTGATCCCTTTTCTTGCTAGTGTTGTTGGACGGCCGAGGGGGGTACTGAACGAGGTCTCTGTCTTCGATTGCAAGGAGTATGGAGGACACATTTTGTGTGAGCGGGGTATACCTTTCGAAGCGAGGAACCGGCGGTACCTTCTTCATGGTGCTCCCATCCCTTGGGGCCTTTTTTGAAGGCTCGACTTCCTCGGCCTTCCGTTTCCCTTTTCCGAGTGCTTCCCTGGATTCGTCGGGGTTTAGGGCTTCCTCTGCCCTGATGTATTTCTCGACTCGGTTGAGGAGGTCGGGAAAATCGATCGGGGGCTTCTTTGCCAGAGAAGCTTTCAGCTGTCCATGACGGACGTTGTGCCGAAATGCCGCGGAGGCGACGCCCGGATCGAGAGAGGAGACTGACCTCGCTTCCGCCGTGAATCTCCGGACAAACGCCCTGAGTGATTCCCCCCTTCCTGTTTGAGCCCAAGTAAAGAGGCGCTCGTTCTTTCGGCCTTTCGGCTGGTTACAAAATGGGCGAGGAAATTGCCTTCCAGTTGATCAAAGGAGTAAATGGAGCCGGGGGCGAGTTTTGAGAACCACTCACGAGCCGGACCCCGAAGAGTGGCCGGAAAAGCTCGGCACAGCAGAGGATCCGATGCGCTGTGAATCATCATGAGGGTTTTGAAACCCTCCATGTGATCAGCAGGATCCCCCTCGCCGTTATAGGTCTCGAACTGTGGGGGTCGGAAGTTCCGAGGAATTTCGGCTTGGATAATGAGGGCGGAAAAGGGGGGTCGGACAGGTTTGTACCCCTGACCGGCTCCGACACCGTCGCCCATATGATCGATTCGGTCCTCCATTTCTTGGAGGCGCCTCAGGAGCATGTCTTCGGCCTCGGGCTGGATTGTTGAGGAGCGCGAGACGCTGGCCTCAGCGTCTAACCTGGTTTGAGAACGGCGTGCTTCCTCCCTGGGAGCCCGTTGGAGAGCCCCAAGGATTTCCCTTCGGAAGTCCTGAAACTCCTGCTGAGTAACAGGAGCTCCCTCAGCTCGGGCCGGCTGGGCCAGAGGTTGCCTCCCGACTCGGCTGAGTGCTGGCCTTCGTTCTTCCGGCGGTGGCCTAGGACGGTTCGGGGCCGAGTTGGAAGCGGCCCTTTCCCTACTACGGTCAGCGTGCCGACTGGAGATTATTCCTCGAAGGTCAGGTTGGATTGGAGGAGTGGGGGCCCGCTGGGATCCCTGACGGGAGGCCCTATGCTTTGATGTGCGCGGCCCGGCGTTGGTATTTGATGGGAGTGTGTCTCGTCGGTTGACGGAGGACGCAGCCCCCTTGCCTTTGGAGGCCATGGGAGTTCGGCAATCGAGGTACCTCGGCCGTAGGACTCGGTCGGCTTCCGAAGTAGCTTTCCCACAGACGGCGCCAACCTGATGCGGTTTGTTTCTGGTAGACGTGTGGATGCACCAGGTGTGAGTTCTTACTCGATTTGTATTGAAGGAGAAAGCTTCTTCAGAGGCGACCCTCGGCTGGCCGAGCGGTACCTGTGACAGGCTGGAGTGAGGTGGATGTCTGGGCTCGGATCAGGTGGCTCGGATCCGAGGTCTGGTGTACCTGCAGACGGTCTCGAAACACCGGGGTTGGTCCCGGTGGCAGACCCTCCGACGATCTAGTCAGTTACTTTAAGATAAGAGCAACAGTAACTAGGGTTTAGTGGAGAAAAGATTGATTACCCTTTAAGAAAGGAGAGGGCCTGGTATTTATAGGAGTTTCCAATCGGGTTTAGACCCGTTTGGGGCTGGGCCGGACCCGGTTACCCGATTGGCTGAAGCGGTGGAAAGTCGGGCGGTATAGGGCTGACGTGGCAGGCACCGGAGTGGTTTCCGGGCTGACGTGGCAGATCTCCGGGCGGTTTTCCGGTGCTGACGTGGCTGATCTGGAGGATCAGGAAGGACGCGTATCCTGAGGAGATCTGGTGGCTCAGGGTGAGCCACGCCTTATTCCTGGCCCATATCACATATTTTCATTTTTTTCTTTCTTCTAATAAGTATTTATAAGGTTTTTTTTAATGATGTATTATTTTGTCGAAAGAAACTATATTTACAAAATCATCATGTGTGAAGTATGCAAATTTTCCAAAGTAGAAGAAGTTATATGCTAAGCTTATCCAATAAAATAGACCCGAAACCCGCTTCGTCTTTGCTTCGACCTCACTCCCAAATTCACACTCTCTCTCTCTCTTCTTTAATTCTCTCTCTCCGTTTCCAAGTACAGCAATAGCAAGAATTAAATACACGAAACCTCTCTTTACTCTTCTTCTCCCTCATCAATATCCCCCTTTTCCTGTTTCTAGGGTTTCGAAGAAGGAAGAAGGAAGAAGGAAGAAGATGCAGGAATGGCGGTCGGAGAACGAGACGGCAATGACCTTCGACGAGGTTTCCATGGAAAGGAGCAAGAACTTCGTCAAGGCTTTGCAGGTAACTGGATCTGATGATCTATCTTTCATTCGATTTCATGTCAATCTCAAATTCGAATGGTTTGAAATTTGGTGTCCCTGATTAAATAACGATGATTTTGTTTGATATTTGAACTTTTTTAGTGGGCTAATCAATAAGTTTGTAATTTTGTTATGTGTAGGAGCTGAAGAACCTGAGGCCGCAGCTGTACTCTGCTGCGGAGTACTGCGAGAAGTCGTACCTTCACAATGACCAAAAACAAATGTATGTTTTTAAAGTAAATTTTGCCGATGTAAGATTCAAACCTGGGTTGCTCTGATAGCATATTATAGGTCAACTACATTAAAATTGTGTGATTTCTTTTGTGTTTCATAGTTTATGGGATAAGGCGCACTCCAATTGCTTGAGTGGTAGAAATTTTATAGAGCTTTCAGCTTGAAGAAGTGGCAACTTTAATCGGTATAGGATTAATGTTCGAGCAGAAAAGGTGGTGTTTTTAAAATTTAATCGGGGCATGGCAATGTTTTAAGGGCATTTTCTTCGATTTTTATTGGGATGTCAAACTGTGATATTAGAGCTTCCACAGTCTGTGCTATTTATGCATAAAATGCATTTTATAGCAAACGACCAGCTGCAGTCGTTTGCTATTTATGCATTTTATGCATAAATAAAAATGCATAAATAGATACAGTAGATTGCTATAAATGAGAGTGGATTTGAGAGAAATGCATATTATACAAGATGCAACTTCACTTTCCGTCCCACGAAAAAAATTATTTTTTAATTCTCCAATGCAACTTCACTTTGCGTCACTCACCAAAAAATTTAATAAAACGTAATTAAAAAAAAAAAAATTATCCCCCCGGACGCAACATCACTTTGCATCAAGTGGGGGGCATTTTTTAAAAAAAAATCCAACTAAAAATTGATTTTAAATATTAAAAAATTTGAAAAAAATTTCGAAAAACCGTGGGCCGCAACTTCACTTTGCGTCTGTCACTTTTCTGATTTTTATTTTCTTCCGACGCAACTTCACTTTCCGTCTAACATTAAAAAATTAATTAAATAATTCGTTTCGCCCTTCCGACGCAACTTCAAAGTCCATCTAGTATTTTTTGTATCTTAAATTGCTATAAAACAGCATTGGACGACTACAGCAAATGCTAGAAATGCTATATGTAAATATGCATTTTGTCATTTTTTGAAAATCACGACTTTGGATGCTCTTAGGAATAAATTTGTAGGTGAATTTTCAATTACTTGAAAGAATACATGAAGGTTTGCTTTGTATGCTACTTCCTAGCTCCTTTATGCAAAGAAACATGTTGTATTCCACTAAACTTAATCCGTGGTATCGGAGGGCGAGACTAAGCATAGCATGGAAGCAGTGGCGGAGCCAGGATTTCCATCCAGCGGAAGCGAAATTACAAGAACTAAAAGAAAAAGAAGCGAGCAGCAGAAAAAGAGGGAGCAGGTCGGGTGGTGTGAGGAGCGATTGTATGAGCCTTCACTTGTGAGCCACGCTCAGGGGGAGCGCTGCATGGACTTCCATTTATAATAATAATAATAATAAATAAATAAATAAATAAAAAACTACATTTATACAAAGGGCCTGTCCAAATTCAGGGGGAGCGGCCGCTCACCCTGGCTTGGGTGTGGCTCCGCCCCTGCATGGAAGATGTTCCGTGGTGTGTGTGCATGTGGTGGTGGTGGTAGAGGGTATGTTGTTGGTTGGAATAGGAACCACAGACCAGGTTAGCTACCAACAATTAGATTAGACCGCATTTATGATCTACCATTTACTATTTCTGGTTGGGCCAACAATCTTGCATATGGTCTGTCAATCGTCATTTTGATTAGATTTGATAGTAGATGATTTGTGTTTGTCAGTTTTCTTGCCTTTTTCAGAAGAAAAAAAAACTGAAATATATAATAATCAGGGTCGTGGATAATTTGAAAGACTATGCAGTTCGAGCCCTCGTCAATGCTGTTGATCACCTTGGTACGGTTGCTTACAAACTGACAGAACTTTTTGAACAGCAGACACTGGATGTCTCCGCGGTGGAGGTGAAGGTTTCTTGTCTGAATCAGGTATCGTTTGTTTCTCTCACACGTAATTTTAAATCTTGGACAAAATCTAAATTTTCATCTACGTACAGCGAGTTCTTACATGCCAAACTTATGCGGACAAAGAAGGTCTTAGGCAACAGCAGATACTGGCTCCCACTCCAAAACATCACAAGCATTACATTTTACCAAGTATGACTAAGAACTGCACTCCTTTTACCCATATAATTTTGCTCTAAATTAATTATTTTGTTTAAATTACCAAACCAGATTCTGTGAACCAAAAGATGCAGATAAATCAATTATCAAATATACAAGCAAAACCTCAGCCTCATTGTCCAGGTGTCATGTTTTTTGTGATTGAATCACATCAAAGTTGCTAACATTGTCAAAATTTTAAATTTCCCTTGTATTTTATACATTTCTTGCCTTGAAGCTTTTCTGTGAACGCTATGCAGGTAAGCCTGCGTCAAAAACCCTTTCATGGCATCTTGCCTCAGAAACCAACTCTGGACCAAATGGATCTTCAAATTCAACTATAGCGTACGCAATTGCATAAATTTCAATTTGCCATATATAATGTTTTCTTTGTGCAGCCTGCTCAAATTGACAATTATATTTAAACTGATGGTTAAGAGTTGAATATTATTGCAGAACTGTTGATTCCAAAGTTTCTAAGATTACTCCAGATGTTTTTCATCTACTGGGTACCTTAAAGCTCTTCTGACCTGCTACATTATCTTATTGATGTCATTTCTTCGCGTTATAGGATTTTGTTTTGTTTAATACAGATCCTGAGGTGGCTGCACCATCATTGCCGTTATCAATTCATCTTCAAAAGAACAGCAGAACGGTAACTCTTCAACAATTTGCTTTGAAGGCAAGATTCATCAATAACTCGAAGATCTATCACATCAATTTTGCATCTAATTATTAGTTTCACTCAATCTTATACAGGATCCCATGGAGATTACAAAGCCTTTATCAGCATTCAGATCATTCGACAATCCTAGTAGTCGAGCAATAATTCGGGCTCCTCCTCGTAGTAAAAGCATGCTGTCTGTATTTTTTGCCAAAACTAAAGCCTCCAAACCAAAAAAGACTTTTGCACATTGAGGGGCTTTCCTTCGAGGCGAAAGAACTTTTCATCAGGTGTAAGAATCAGGCAAAAAATCAATCTCTGTATATGTTCAGTTTCATGTTATTTGATGCTGTTGTTCCACTATATTGTTCTTTATGACCTTAAATGTACAAGTCTCTCATGGCATAGTGGAGTTATTTTGTGGAGTTATTTTGCTCTGAAATATTTTGTTTGTATTGTATACACTGATCCCCTCATTTTTATTCAGTATTTAGTAAGATAAGGATGGAAAGGTAGATGGTCTTTTCACAAAAGGGAATTAACCGCAAACTAATGTCGAGGAATTGAATCTTTCACAGTAGATTCAAAAATATCTTTCAAACCCATGATTTTTTCTGAAAGACTTTCTGCAAAACCTGATAATTTTTATAACAGTAGTTCACAGTCAGGAAAGGAACAGGATACCTGTATATAAAACATAAATAAGAAGAACATGGTTAGCAAAATACTGAAATAGGCGCCTTCAAAGCCATTTTTTTGTTGTTTCCTTTTTTTTAAAGAAAAGGTGGAATATGACCACCATGTTTCATTGATAAGCAATTAACCAAACAAACCTAGCGTACTGGATCAAATTACAAACTATAAACAGAAAAATAGAATATGAAGCGACATGACCATTACATACAATTAGAGCCCACTCTAACACCCTTAGAGGGTGGGCCGACCAAAAAACAAAAAGCAACCCTCAGTGGACTAGAAGGAACCGTCTACAGCTTGACCCCGTCCTCCACCAATATTGTACTGGACCCCATCTTGGTCTCAGTCACAAAGCAAGGACCAACTAATTGTATGTACGTCAAATAAGCTTCGTGCACTGCCTCCCCAGCACACGCACACCCACTTGAATCGAATCATGCGGGATTTAGAAGTTCGCCGCTCCCATCCTTTTCCCCAATTCCCATAAACTCTCCAAATCGCTCTCACATTCGGCCCAGTCAAAGTCACAACTAAAAAAAGAGTCGTGGAATGGATAACTTCTCCTCTCTCACACTTTTTCTCTCTCAAGCGATTTCTCACCAAACAATATTGTCACTCACCCTAACCACGGGCACAGTCAAAGAGAGAGCCGAGAAGAGGATACCTTCCCCTCTCTCACGCTTTTACTCTCTCAAGTGATTTCTCACAAATGCCAATATACACATGCATAGAGTAGTGAGAAGCAACATCTTCACATCTCACTTTCTCTCTTACAAAACGAAACAAAAAACAAAAAAATACAAAAAAATACAAAAAATACAAAAAATTAAATACAAAAAACAAAAAACGTAACAAATCGCAACTAACTAAAGCATCACCTTCCCCTCTCGTCCCTGCGGGCGGTGGACGTTGTAGATTTCAGGTTCACTGATGAGGGCGTAGTGGCAATGTTGTCGCGGAGTCTGTGGCCGTTGGTTAAAAGAGATCGAATTCAGGGTGTGACTTACACACTGACAACCAAAAATCCCTAACACCTCCAATACTACATTACCACTCAGCTCACCCCAAGGGGGGACCCTGTCTGCGGGCTCAAGCCCCACAACTGTGCTGCAACCAGTGGGCGCATCTCATGGGGGACCCCGTCTTCAGGCCCAAGCCCCACTACCGTGCTGCACATCAACAATCTCCCGTCTCATCTCACAAATGTCAAACTCTAATCAACTCCTCCACCCACAACATTCTCGGACCTCGAAACTTGTTGTCGCCCATCTCAATCACTTCCCCTCACAATCAACACACTCACACACAATCAAATCCCCAACACACCGGGGTGATCAGTGGATGAATCGAAGGTGGCGCCATCGATGGAACCACCACCGCTACTGCGGCAGTGACGATCGCTGCTTCTCCGATCTGTTTTCGCTGGAGCTGGACGGGATGGAGCATCGGCGAAGGAGCTCCATCGTCTATCGAAAGGACAGCTCGATGGGACGTTGTGGCGACATTGGCCCCTCCAGCATCGCGCGAACGACGACTGAAGGAGCACGCCAGGAGGAGCTCGACAGGAGGACTGGAGGACTGGAGGAGCTCGACGGGATGAAGCGGCGGTAAGGGAGTCTCCATCGTCGAGCGAGCGGACGGCTCGATGGTACGTTGCGGCGATGATGGCCCTCCAGCATGGTCGAATGACGAATGGAGGAGCACGCCGGAAGGAGCTCGACGGGAGGACTGAAGGTCCTCAACGAGACGGAGCGGCACGTCTCTCGAACGAAGTCCTCGACGGGACTGGAGTCCTCGACGGGACATTGCGGCGGGAATAGCGGCGGCGAGAGGGGAGGGGTGGACGGCGGGGAGGGGCGGCGAAATCCTAGCCGCCACCCCCTCCAAACTCAGATCTAGATCTAGGGTTTTCTTTTTTGGGAGCTTCTGTCTCTAGAAAATCTAGAGAGAGAAACTCAAAACTGATCAACTCCAGATTCAAAGCCACTTTGTTGAGCTTGCTTATTGCTGTGAACTGCTTCATTTTTGTTACTAGTAATTTACACGTGTGATGCACGTCTTAATAAATATATTTTGTTAAAGTAAAAAATTCTGACGTAGTTTGGTCTCGAATCTAAGACATTCTTTATATTAGTTATGTACGGACGATGCAGAGATTTGTTTGTTTACAAATGACAACTCTAACTCTCCCATTATAATATTAGATATTAGAGATAACAGTAAAATTCAATGGTTTATCACATGCATCCCCGTCTTCCTTCACCCAATTTGCTGGAATATATTGTACAAGAGTTGGAAAACAAGATTGAAAGAGGCAAACATAAATCACTTGCAAACAAGCTATATTTTGTCCATTTGATTTCCTTTGAAGTCACAATATTTTAAAGCTCTCACATTAGCCTTTTTTAGCTTCTCTCTCTAGAATTTCTAGAGAGAGAAGCTCTCCCCCAAAACCCAAAAAACTTAAAACTCTATCCCTGTATCTGAGTTTGGGAGGCGGCGCCTAGGGTTACGTCGCCCCCCCCCCCCTCCCCCGCTCCCGTTCCCTTCTTCCCCTTTTCTCTCTTCCAGATCTCATCATCTCCAACCCTCTTATTGTCTCTCCAAATCCTTACTTTGGTGGCTGAGTATGTTCGACGGGCACTGGCATTCTCCCGCGAGGCGGGATGGAGGAGGTCTGGTGGTTGTGGCCACCAATGGGGGTTAAACTCCGGTGTCGGAGTGGGGCACGGCCAGGGTAGGCAACGGTTGGAGGCTTGATTTAGCCTAGGGCAGCGCTGGCGGCGATCGGGGATGGCAGGGACGAGCCTGGCAGCGCGGGAGGCGATCGATCAGGGTTCGTGGCGATCGGTCGGTGCTGGAGGCGATCGTTCGGGGCTCATGGTGATCGGTCAGCGCTGGAGGCGATCATTTGGCAGGGTCGATCTTGGTCGTGGATGTGGGAGTTGCTGACTAGCGTTGGCGACATCGGGGATGGTGACGCACTCATAGTCGGGGCTCGAGTTGGTTATGTCGGGGCTTGCAGTGGGAGTGCTGCCAAGCAACGGCGTTGGGTGGCATCGGCGAACTTGGGGGTAGTCGTGACTGCCATGGAGGCATGTAAGGGAGGTCGGTGAGAGAGTAAAGGGAGGGAGATTTTTGAATTTCAAAATTTGGTTTTGAAATTCGATTTTGATCTAGGAAGTGCTGTCGTAGGGAGGAGATTTGAATTTCAAGTCAAGTTTTGAAATTCGAGTGAACGGTGAGGAGCTTCTAAGATCCAAACTCGTTCATAATATCCAAATTATAACAGATTCACAATTAGTAATGAAATGTACCACAATTGGTGTGCACGACGGTTGTCAGACAATTTTATAGTTTGGGCTCTACTTTGACCTTGTATGGTCAAAGTGAGGGATGCCTTTGGTTTCTCTCGTGTCTGGGGGCTCGCAGGGGTCAGGTGCGATGTCTGTCTTCGTTACGAATAGGTCGTGAGAGTCAATGAGGGTTAAGTGAGGAGATGAGAATGATGACTCAATCTGGACATGGAGTTGTCAGATTGGTGGAGTGTCTGCGGTGTCTCACATATGATGCTTACACTTGTCGTTTGGGTCACTGCTAGGGGTGACGGAGGAGATTGTGTGATAGATGGAGAAAATAAACGGTGTACAAGCGAGGGACTGAGTGAGAGAGTGAGCCCAAATTGGCATGAGAAATTCGCTCTAGCGAGGTTGGCCGATCAGTATGATTAGATTTCGCTGTATTTTTTGTTTGTTGGTTGGGGTGTATGAGTTCCAGAACCCAGTCTGTTGGGATCTGAACTTCATAATCCTTATTTTTGGTTGTATGTTTTGTTAAATTATTTTTAATGAAACGCGTAGGGCATTCTACCCACCGTTAGACGATCAAAAAAAATCACAATATTTTGTTACCTCAATCTAAATTATTAACAAAAGATATATATATATATATATATATATATATATATATATATATATAGAGAGAGAGAGAGAGAGAGAGAGAGAGAGAGAGAGAGAGAGAGAGAGTTCTCTTCTGTTGTGCACTAGTCATGGTGTGTACTCGGCCTTCGGGCCTTCGTATCGACGATCTGAACTGTCCACATTGATCTACACGTTTAAATTAGTCTAAATATGTAAAATCAGGTCATTTGAAATTCATTTGCTCATGCATTGAAGTGTTACAAAATTTTATAACTAAATATTGTTTTCTTTTATAATGACATGATAGATGGGCGATACAAAGATCAATGTGAATGGTTCGGATT
This sequence comes from Hemerocallis citrina, assembly GCA_017893485.1. NCBI lineage: Eukaryota > Viridiplantae > Streptophyta > Magnoliopsida > Asparagales > Asphodelaceae > Hemerocallis > Hemerocallis citrina. Next base: position 12,701,185 of record CM030364.1, on the reverse strand, counting down.
GTCGATACAAAGATCTGAATGCCAAGTGTACAACACGTCTAGTGCATAATGAAATGGGTATATATATATATACACACACACACAAGGTCGCAGAGCTACAGTGCTACTAGCATAGTGGTAACCCTCTTCAGCAGTGAGCAAGAGGTCAGATGTTTGAAACCGCAGTAGCATCAATCCCTTATTATTATAGATTTAAAATGTGTATTGGGTGGATGCATACCTACAATCCTGTTTCAAATTTTTTTTTTTTGGGGGGGGGGGGGATAAAAATTCTGTCTTATATTTTTTAATTTACAAAAGCTTTACATTAAGGAGGTGTTTGGATTTCCAAATTTTGGAGAAATTTGTATTTTGCAAATTTTGCTAATTTGCAAAATGCAAATCTTCCCCAAAATTTGAAAAACCTTACACCCCTAAAATGAATTTAGTATCGCAAGAAATGCCACCGAGGATGCCACATGACTTCAAATTAAACCTATCTCTTTCTGTTCAAAATTAAGCTAGCCAAATCTTCTTAAGCGCATTTTTTTTTTTGCCTTTTTCAGAATTGAGGCTCACTTTTAACTCACTAATTTTTTTGTTTTTTGCAAAGAAATTCACTAGTTAAGCAACCATAGTATATTTTAATTATGAACATAAATGTTAAAATTATGAACATAAATGTTAAAACTGGGAGGAAGGGATTTTTAAAAACTTTTCATGGAAATGGGGGGGGGGGGGGCCTCCAATATTGAGGGGATTTGGAAGGACCAACACCCTCCTGAGCCAATTTTGGCTCCCCTCCAATATTGGGGGGATTTGGAAGGACGAAAAATTATGTCTAATTTTTTAATGTGAATGGACTAAATTGCCTTTTTAGTTAGTTCTCTTTGATATAAATTTTGGGTGTCACTCGGTTATTTCCCCAATTTTAAATTAGACTTCGCCATTATCAGATTTGATTTCCGCTAAAAAAGCTCCTTGCCATTATCAGATTTGACATCTGCCAAAAGCTCCTTCAGTTCGTCATTCTGCATGATACAAATAAAGATACTTTCATAACATCGTAACATTGATTTTGAAAAAGGAAAAAGTACATTCAAACCCAAAATTAGAAGCTGAACTAGTTTTAATCCACTCTGCTTAAGAAACACAAAGTAAGCTGATAACCTAGCAAACAACCAAATTTCTCTAAAAGAGAAGAATAAAGCTGAGCCTTTTTTTTTTCTTCGCACCTGTTAGGCCAATCTTTTTTTTTGAAGAAAAGGTGGAATAATGCCACCCTGTTTCATTAATAAGTGATTAATAAACAACCCCGAATCCTCGGGAAAATAAAAGAGCAGTACAGAAAATAAAACATAGCCCCCAACAAAATCCTGGGGGATGGGTTACATCATCCAGCCTAATGGCAACCGAACACAAATACAAAATACTAAGGCATGATACAAAGTAAGTAGAGGTGAGGCGGATGTCCACTCATCAGTCCATAGTTGGCCCGATTTCTATCTCCTCGTCGTCGTAATCATCCACCTGGAAAACCCTTGCAATTCTCCCTCTTGCTCCTGAGGCAGCAGCTGTAGCCCAAAAAGAAATTAGATGCATTATATGAGTAAGATTACTAGATGTTGAATTACATGAAGCACGAAAATAAAAATTGTTCCTATCTAGCCATAACACCCATGTGGTTGCCGCAATGGCGATAAACCATGCATCTTTCATATCGTGACGGGATGAGGCAAATCTGGAGCCGACCCACAGTTCCTCATAGTTTCTTGGGTAGTCACTTGTTCCTAGTGCTCTCAGCACCTCTATCATGATGGCCTTACTTCTGGTGCAGTGAAGAAACAGATGGTTCAAATCTTCCACGTTAACGTTGCAGAACCCGCAATTGGTCGCAATGTGAGGTTGCCTCTTGGCCAGGTTCTCTCTAGTGAGTACGGCATTGTTGAGCACGAGCCAGAAGAAGACTCTAATTTTCAGAGGTGATTTGGTCTTCCAAAGAACCGCTGCCCAGCTGGGCCTGCATCCTCGGTAGTGAATCCGGTGATAAAGAGATCTAACCGAGAACACTCCTTTGTCCTCGAGACCCCAACGCATGTGATCTGGGCCTTGGGCACATATGACCCCCGATTGGGCTATGCGCGATTGTAGTTCATGCAGTTGCTGTAGCAGACTTGGGGAAAGAGTTCCTTGGAACGACGGCTTCCAAGTCCCTCTTTTCCATGTTTCCGCCACCGAAATATTCGGTCGTTTCGTTGCAGCAAACAACTCTGGGAAATCTTTCTTAAGAGTATGGGGACCGCACCACTTGTCCCACCAAAACCTGGTGGTTCTACCATTGCCGATCACGGATGAGGTGGCTGAGTTGAAAGGACCGCTGGCTTTAGCAATTCCTTTCCAGAAGCGGGGGGCTTTGGGTCCAACACGAAAGCCTAAGCTTCTTGTCCCTTTTCCTCAGAGGTAAGGTTGGATAAAGTCCTGCCATCCTTCCCCGCCGTGATGGAACACTTTCCATCACCACTTTCCCAGGAGTGCCAAGTTCATATCTCTGAGGTCTATTATTCCCAGCCCTCCGTGCCTCTTTTTCATGCAAGCGATGTTCCACTTAATAAGGTGGTAGCCTCCCTTATTTGAGTCTGCACCTTTCCAAAGGAACCTTTTCCTGATACGGTCAATCCTTTGTATCACCCACTTTGGTAGTTCAAAAAAGGACATGTAGTAAATGGGCATATTGGATAACACCGAGTTGATGAGAACCACTCTGCCCCCAAGGGAGAGTGATTTGTCTTTCCAACCAGACAGTCTGTCCTCCACTCTGTCAATAATAGGCAACCAGTCAGCTTTAGTAAGCCTCCCCGGACGGAGCGGAAGCCCGAGATATTTGATTGGGAATTCTTCTATCGCACAGTTTAGAATGGTGGCATGCTCCCGAGTTTCAGCTTCTGAGAGTGAAATAGGAATCATCGCACTCTTGTGGAAGTTAATTCTAAGGCCTGACCAGGACTCAAAGCACTAAAGGGCCCCTTTAAAACAAATAGTTTCCGTTCTAGATCCATTTCCAAAGATTAGGGTGTCGTCAGCATATTGAAGGATCGTGCATCCCTGATTAGCAGTGCTACTGGCCACAGGAGATATCCACCCTTTTCTTTGACAATTTACTAGCATCCCTCTGAGCACATCCGCAACAATAGTGAATAGAAGTGGGGATAGAGGATCCCCCTGACGGAGTCCCTTCTTGCACGGGAACGACGGACCGGGTCTCCCATTCACTGAGATTGCCATTTTGCTAGAATGTAAACATTGTTTGATCCATCTAATCCATTTGTCCCCAAAGCCTCTCCCCTTGAGAGCCTCTAGCAGACAGTCCCAGTCCACAGAGTCGTATGCCTTCTCAAAATCCAGCTTGAGGAGGAAGTTCTTGGAGTTGCTTTTGTGGCATTGATGTATAACTTGTTCAGCAGTAGCCACGCAGTCTAGGATACATCTGCCCTTAATGAATCCCGTCTGTGTCTTACTGATCAGACTGTCCATAATGCCACCCAATCGGATAGCTAGGACCTTAGTGATGATCTTAGCTGAGCAGTTTAACAGGCTAATTGGTCTAAAATCCCCAACGCACTTGGAATCCTCCCGTTTGGGGATCAACACAACTTCTGCAAAGTTGAACATCCCCAACCTCAGGGTATTGTGAAAAAATTCCGTCATAACGTCCATAAATTCTCCCTTAATTTCTTCCCATAACACTTGGAAGAACAACATAGGGAAACCATCTGGCCCAGGCGACTTGTCCGCTCCCATCTGGTCAATGGCCGTTTTGACCTCTGCCTCCGAGAAAGGTTCCTCCAAGGAGGAAGCAATTTGACCTGGATCCATTTGATACTCTAGCCAGAAGTCCTCACCCATGGGGATCCTAAAGTCATTCTTCTTCCCAAAGAGACCCTTATAAAAGGACTGGAAGGTAGAGGAAATCACCTTCTCATCCTGCGAAGTTCCAGTATCAGTCTGAATAGATAGGATAAGATTGGATCTCCTTCTAGCACTTGCAACCCGATGGAAGTAGGCCGTATTCGCGTCTCCCTCTTTGAGCCACGAAATCCTGGACCTCTGTTGCCATTTGATTTCTTCAAGTCTGTACAGATTGGCTATGTTATCACGGAGTTCTAAAAGCCTGTTTCGTTCTTCCTGCGAAAGGGCTCCCGTCTCTTCCACCCTCTCAAGCTCATCAATTTCTTCCAGATGAGCCTCTTTATCACGCCAGATGTTAGAAAATCTAGACCGATTCTATCTACAGAGCCTCCTTCTAAGTCTACGAATTTTTCCACACCATCGAGATGCCGCGTCCCGGCCAGTCAAAGGGAGAGCCCAGTTCTCCATAACCATATGGTGGAAACCCTGGATTTCCAGCCAGGCCTTCTCAAATCTGAATTTCCTAGGCTTGCGGGTACCCCGAATCCCCACATCGAGTAGGATCGGGGTGTGATCTGAGGTTGGTCTAGGAATCGTTTTGGCCGATACGAGAGGAAACAAGGCTTCCCAATCCATAGAGACTAGGATCCTGTCCAACTTGGCCATAACCGGAACCGCTTGTAGATTAGACCAAGTAAAAAGTCTATCATTGATCGGGATATCAATCAGATCCAGTTCCGTGATAACTCTATTGAATTCCTCTCTGTGCCTGTCGCTAGCGCCTCTACCCTTGTGCTCAAAAGCAAATCTAGAAATGTTGAAGTCCCCGCCCACAATCCAAGGTCCCGACCAGCGCTGGCGGATGTCGGCCAGTTCTTGCCAGAAAGCCTCCCTGTCTGTGGCCACATTCGGCCCGTAAACCACAGTCACCGTCTGCATCCAATCATCGGAACGTCGCTTAAGTCAGGCAGTCAAAGAGAACGTTCCACAGTGCTTCTCTTCACAGGAGAGAAGATCAGAGTTAAATCCAATAGCAATCCCCCCTGAGGCACCGGCCGAGGGGCATAACACCCACTCCTTGATTCTGTTACCACCCACTCTTTTGAGTTTGAGCCCCTGCTGGAGTTTGGTCTCCTGCAGTCCTACCACGTCCGCCTTGGAGTTACTAATGACATCCCTTACCATACCCCTCTTACCCCTATCCCCCAACCCCCTAACATTCCAAAATAGTGTATTCATTGGGGGGACATGTCTTGGGTGATCGTAGTGGAGGGCGTAGGGCCGGCTTCATCCTCGAGAATGATAGTCGGCCCTGTGCCAACTCCAGAAGCGTTATCATCAGATGTCCTAACCCTTTGTGTTTCCCAACCCCGGATTTTATTGAGGAGTAGTGCGATACGTTCAGTGTCCCAGACTTCTAACCCACAAGTAATAGCTAGGCAAATAACATCAGAATCTGACATACAATTTAAAATGGACGCTAAAAAACTTGTCGTACCTCCATTGTCGAACTTAGCGGCCTTTGCCGCCGCAGGCAACCTCAAGATAGTCATCCAAGGACTCCACATGAGCCCTCTTTGCGGGTTGCTGAACTCTGAAACCAACCGCTCCTCGTGGCAGTCGCGAGCTAACTCCCGGAGCTGAGTCTGGAATTGTGGACAGTACAAGCTCCGGCGAGATATCCCTCTGAGTGTTAGCAATGAACTCCGAATCTTCAGATTCCTCCTCAGAGTAATAGAAATCTTCATCGAGATTAAGGCGATCTGCTGGATCCTCATCACTGTCAGCGTGTAGAGACTCACCAATAAGACTGTCAATTTTCCCCACGGACCCCTTCCTTGGGTCCGTCACATTTAGGCCTGATCACAACATTAGAAATGATTTTGGCGGTCCCCTCTTTGGGCCCGCTCGAGTCGACCGAAGTACAAAACCTAGTAGCAGTAACAGGCAATTTGGACGTCTCTTTGTGCCCATAATTGCCAATAAAAGGCCCATTGGTTGGCCCATCAGGAGAGCCATTCGGTGTAGCGAACTCCAAATCTACACCGCGGTACATCTTACCGCGGGTATCGAGTACCGCGTTCCTCAAAAGGAGCAACGTATCAGATTTTGTGCCGCCATTGCCAGGTGTCAAGCATTGATAGGGGGGGAAGTGGTGGGTGTGACAATCTCCCGGTCTGCATGAAATGGTCCCTCACCCCCCCTCCCTCGCTCGCCACCTGTCACCAAGAGATTGGGGACATTGTCGGTGGGTGCGACACCCAACCGGTCCCCTGCCATAGGCGAACGAACCGTGCTGGCGTGCTGAACAGCTGGCACAGCCTCTTTGGTGAAAGCATCGGTGTCATCAGATGGTTTTGAGAAATGAGCCTTCTTTGATACCCACGACGCTTCAGCTTCACCTGCCAAATTGCTTTCCTCTCTACTCTCAACTCCTTCCATGCTTTTTCTGCCTAATTTCCCCAAATCGGAAAGCTCCAAACCCTGCTTCTTGCCACCCACTCCATCAACTTCACATGCCAAAGCACTTTCCTCTTTGCTCTCATCTTCTCCCAAGCTTCTACTGCCATATTTCCCCAACTCGGAAGGCTCCAAACCCTGCTTCTTGCCACCCGAAAGCTCTTCAGCTTCGTCTTCTTGCCTCTTTTTAGCAAGTTCCAGATCTAGAGCTTCCCTGACTTCTTTCCTTAACTTGCCATGTGCCAAAAACCTGTCTTTTACACCCACTCTCTCCTCGCTCATCTCCTTTGAGCCTGTGCTAGCCCCTTTCCCCAGAGCGCCTTCTGAACCCTGAACCACCTGCTCCCCACTTGCTGCCACTGCTTTTTCTGAAGAGAACCAGCTCCTTTGGACCCATTCCTTGGTGGAAAGCTTTCTTTCACTTGTCGCCTTCCCCAAAGAGGTGTTCTCGACCACCAACCCCCTGTTCTGAGGTTGCATGTTGTTGCAGATGGTTTTCGACCCATTTTTGGGGTCTGCCACTGTAGCTCCTCCCTGTGCCCCTGCATGCGTTTCCGAAACGGGATAGTTGTTTGGGACCACCGCTCGATCCATTGTGTTGAAGGTCTTCCCTGACTTTTGACCAGTGGATCTTGCGGGCCGGTCCCTCCACCTATCGTCGTTGTACGGAGCACCTTGCTTTGGCTGTTGGTGACGTCCCCTCTCCATTGCCGCCGTCAGAATCTCCCGGTGAGCTCGTTCCACCTCATGAGACCCATCGATAGTGAGATTGTTAGTTGGAGATGCAACTTCCTTGAAGGATCTGTGATCTGTTAGGGAGGAAGACGGTTTGGGGGTGGGGTTCAGCTCCTGTGTTGAAACGACTTTCTTGTCTAACACAAACCTGATGAGATACGCCTCTACGAAGGAGTAAACCTTGGCGAAGCGCGGCATCAAAGAGATGTCGACGCTTCTGATCAAGACCCTCGCCGAGATAAGCTCCGATCGTTTAATCGTCTTCTCATCAACCTCTTCAATGCTTCCGAAGTCGGCGACCACTTCTTGAAGTGCCTCCCTCTTCCAAAAATGTAAGGGTATGTTATGAATCCAAACCCAAAATAAATCTCCCTGAGGTAGCTCGGCTCCGAAGTGTGGCGTCCACGCACTGAACTCCACTTGAAAGTGCCCAAAGTCAATAACTCCCAATCCGATAACCTCTGAAACCTTTGCCGGAGAGGGGAATGAGACCAAGAACTGCATGTGGCACAACTTCTTTGCCACCCAGTCCCTGTCGGCGCTCATCGGCCATTTTTTTGTGAGTGCCTGTGTGAGGTGCGCCTCCGATGGTCTTCCCTTCTTAATTCTGGCGATTCCACACCACTGCCGCAACCATTTTTCTTCGTTGCTAATGGCTGCCAGACTGTTGGCCAATCTTATCACTGTGGGGCAGTCCGGTGATCTTCCTCTACTCACCTGCCTCTCATCGTCAGAGTGCGTCTCTACCACATTGGTACAAACGTAAGATAAATGGCCCCATTTCAAACATTTGAGACATCGAACTTCTTTTGTGCACTCACTCCTGAAATGTCCAAGATCACCGCAATTAAAGCACGGCGCCGGCCTCTTTTTTCCTTTCCTCTGTTTCTTGACGGTTGTGGTAATACACTGAGGTGACTGAGTGAGACCCTCTGTCTGTTTGTTTCTCTTACTCCTTACCTGAATCCAGTTTCCTTCCTCTGACACCTCACTAGTTGGCCCAGCTGTAGTCCCGACTAGCTCCGCCCCTTCGTGGGCGAGCTTGGCGTGAGATAACAACTGTCGGTCTTCCGGTGATGGTGTCAAGTTGAGAAGCTCAGGGTTTGGGTTTTGGGGTGGGGTGGGGGAAGTAGGGACTTGCAATGGCTGTGCTACAGTCTCCCGAAGTGAACTTTGGTTTTCGGTTGGGTTTTTAGAGGGGTACATTGTAGTAGCATGAAGTGTAAGATTTGGGGGCTGAAAATGTTTGCCAGTGCTGGTGTAGGCTTTAGAGTTATAGCGTAGTACCCTGCTAAAGTCGTGCCTGCGTGGTCCCCCCTCATGAGCTCTCCGATATCGGCCCTTCGGTGGGGTTTCTTTCCGCCTAACAAGGCCTGGAGAGGGACCCCGTCGATGGGCCCTTCCCTCGAAGACCTCCTCATGTCGGCGGTGATACCCATGGTCTCTAGGGGAACCGACGCTCGAGCGATGATGATGAGTAATGTTCCTCTCCACGCGATGCTGATGTGCACGCCTGTGTGCCCTCGCTGAGTGAACACCTCTGAGCTCAGCATCTTCTCGCTGCACCACTGGAAGACTTCTTACAGTCGCATCCATAGCAACTGGGATTGGATTTGGTTTTGGTATAGAGATGGGTTGCATTGTGCTGACAGTATGGTTGTTAGCACCGAGGGTTGTCGTTTTCTGAGGTTGTACTATTGCTGCTGCCGGTGGGTGTCGGACCCTCTCGTTGGGCCCTGCACCCACTGAGTTCAAGCACCGACAGCATAGCGGGGTGATGGGGATTAATGGTGGCTGTAAAGAGGCAGAGTGCAGGGGTTGGGTGTGGTGTGGGTATAGAAATGCAGCGGAGACAGATAAGGGGGATTGGGGTTGGTGTTCTGGGCTTGAAAGGAAGAAAACGGAAGGGAGCTAGAGGGGGGTGGGGAGGTGGATGGCGCCGTCGTCGGAGAGTGTAACAGGGGAATGGGAGAGGGTAGTTGGTGAGAGCGTTTTCTTCATTTTTTGTATGTGGGTCAAGAATTTTTTACCCTGTTAGGCCAATCTTGACGAGTTATAAAAGGACAAAACCTAGAATGTTATTTATTGTTGTTGCATTTTAGAAGTAGTTACATTTTAAAAAAAGTTCGATTACAAGCAATACTGGAATTCATTTTTAAAATGCTTACTGATTTGGAATTCATTGTAAGTTTATACAAGCGATTACAAGCAATTACTTAATTTGACTTGCAACTTATTTGCATTCATTGTTTAAAGAAAACTCGCTTGTGCCAAACAATTTGCAATGCAATTTTAGGGAATGCAATTGTGAAGGGTATAAAAATAATTTTATTATAAAATCCATTCCCTCCCCTTGTGAACCAAACAAGAAAATAATTATTTCCCCTCCCCTCTCCTTCTTTGAACCAATCAGAGTCTTCATTAAATCTCTCTCCTCCCTTTCCCTCCCTTCCCCTCCCCTCCATTAAAATCCCTCCCCTCCCCTCCCCTCCCCTCCTTTGAACCAAACAGAGCCTAAATCGAAAATACTAATCAAATTACCAGGGACCCTATATCAAAAAATGTAAATCAATGTAACTATCTGCAAAAAACCCAATATGCAAGCACACAATATTAATTTGTTGATGGGAAGATTTCGTAAATACAACCCTTCATTTATATACAAAAGTAATATAAACCAAGCTCTTCCCCAAAACCCTATGCCTCTCAAAAAACTCGGCCGCGACCTCCAATGGCGCCACCGTCGATGAGGAAGGAGAAGAAGGTCAATGTGTCTGGAAAGCCGAAGCACTCAAAGACGAATACGTATACAATACGAACATGGGTTAGAAAAAACAAGCCATATCCAAATTTGAAAATTCCGAAAGCGAATACGAATCAGATATGAGCACATTGGATACGATACGAGTCTAATATAAAACGGAAGTTACAGATTATGATGCACTAAGTTTACCCGTTGACACGTGCCTATGGCACGTCTTCGGAACGGTGCACCTGGTTTGATTATATAAAATAGTTTCAGAGGTCTAGCAAATTAATTGAAGTAGGAAACATATTATATGAGGAAGCAGCATATCTACCTTTAAGCTCAACCATCGCCTTCTTGATCGTTAGCTTGAACTACCTGGAATGCATATAGTTTGTTAAAAACACTGTATAGAGTTTTTTTTAACTTCAACATTACTTTTAAATGTTTGTAATAGTTATGCAAGGACATGATCATATAGGTTTTATAGAGTTTACTCTAATTTCATAACCACTATGAGCATGTCTAAATACAGTGGTAACCTAAGTGCAGGTGTGAAGGTATCTACAATACCAATAATCTAAACATTTATTTGTCTAAGACTCAGTTTACAATTGAAATACCTCTTATTATTTCAACCAAAATGTAATACATGAAGTTCTCAAAACTCTAATCCAAGCTAATCATTTCTTTTATCTCCACTTTGTCTCTTCATTGCACCTTTATTATAAATAAAAAATTCAAAATGGATCAATAACAAATTTCTTTTAGCTGTCTTTCTTGAGTGGAGAGTTTGCACCTTTCACTGGTATACTCCAGTCATCTCAATCCTATATATCCAAATATACACTAAAGGTTTTATATGTTATGTTATCCATGGTTTCTAATAACGAGTGAAGGGAACACTTCGCGATAGTATATTTTTTTATAGTAAAGAAATTAATGTTGCATATTTGCCAAGTTATTTTAGGTTGCTGATCAGCTTACCTGTCTTGCATGGTTTGGAAGCCCAAATTGAGGCCACCAAATAATCTATCTCTCATTTGCGTACACCTTAAACTAAAACCAATAAAAAACTCACAAATAAATTACCAAATTAAAAAAATTTTAACCCAAAAATAAAACAATCATATCTCTCTGAACTTAGATCTCATGCACACATAAAATTCGAGTTAGTAAAAAACTGACTAATCCTCTACACACAAAATTAAAAAGTAGGATGAGAATTCGGTTAATGAGAAGAAATTAGAGTCACCGCATTGCATGTAGAGGCTCTCGATTCGGTGGAGGGGAGTTGCCGATACGGAGTCGCTTGATATTCGCGCTCGATTTGGTGGAGGGGAGTCGCCGATACGAAATCAGCAGCGGACTAGATATCGGTGATGACTTCTTGATTGGGGTTCGAGACTGGATTTGGATTTGAATTTGCTATGAGATTCGCGCTTGAGAGGACGATGGAGGCTTCGCCAATGGAATGGAAGTGAAGGTTTAAGAAAATAGTTTTAGAGATTTGGAGTTAGCGATTTAAAAACCCTAGGGGAGAGAGAGAGAAATTGGAGCTCTCTGTTTTGGGGAATAAAGGGAGCAAACTGATCTGAATATGGGAGAGAGAGATTGAGAGAGGGAGGGAAATAATTAAATAAATAAAAGAGTTTTTTGGTTTTTGTTTTTTGTTTTTTTTGTTTTTTTTTTTGGGGGGGGGGGGGCTTTTGGGAGCTTAGATCTTGACCATTGATTTCCTTATTATTGAAGGAGAGCTACTTGATAGCTTTTCTTTGTGTTTTAATATATAGATAAGAAAATATATTATGATATGAATACAAATATGATCCAAACTAATGTTGTTTTTTTTCTTCTAATTTTTTCTCCCTTACAGTTTACAAGACATTTAAAAAGTTAAATTGTGTCCATCAAAATATAGCATTTATCGAGTTAATCCATCAATTTCTCTCCCCTACAATTGAAACGACATTTAAAAGAATAATTGTGTCCATCAAAATATAACCTCCATCGTGTTAATCCATCAAAACCGGGAGTGTAGACATGGTTGCCCTCGACCCTCACAGCCATCATTGAATAACTTCATTGAGTGTCTTGACGATCCGTCAGTGATTTCCTAGGGTTAATAGACGAAAAATTTTGCTCTCGAATTTTCTCTGGTTAGATAGGGGAAGTAATCACATTAGGGTTATCGGTTTTAGATTTGTAGGATTACACGAGTTTAATTAATAACTATTTGTAAAATATTAATGGTTAAAATTCAATTATAGTTTAAAACTATACATATATAAATTATATATTTACATATATGTATAAATTACTGAATATCCGTATCCGTAATTCTTTTTTGATACCAGATTCTTATCCGTATCCGGGTTTATTTCCCAAAATCATATCTGTATTCAGGTCCGTATCCAAAATAATAAGGTATTTGGGTATCCATATTCGCATCCGATTCGGATCCGGATCCGTATCCGATCGGATATATTTGCTTCGGATGACATCCCTACTCCCTCAACGTCAATCGCTCCAATGGCATAAGCGTCGTCGACAAGGGCTTCCGTTTGGCAGTCACCGTCCGTCACCTTCAGATGCACATAGCGGACAGAAAAAAAGGAAAATTTGGAATTCCCGACCGCTAGGGTAATGCCTAATGCTTGGATCGCACCGAATTGATCTAGTTTTGGTGAGCAATTTTTTTACCTGGTAGCACCAAATATGCAAGTTCTCTCTCCTTCAATTCATCTTTGTATATTTTCGATTTCTCTTTTTTCTCTTTCTATATGAATCTTCTCACCTTCCTTCCGTATATTTGCAGATTTATTAACTTACTCATATCATGGAAGCTAACTACTTTAAAAAGAAAATCTCAAGTGAAATTACGGGTGGTATTAAATTTTGAAATAATTTAGAAAATGCTCTCGTTCAAAAATGTGGAAACTAGCATATACCCCTACTATTTTAAAAAACTAAGAAATATCTCCAATTTGGATGGAAAAGTTAAAATGTAACACCCCGTATTTTCAAAAAAAATATCTATAATATATAGTATATATCTATATAATAAAACATAAACAAAGCTATCAAGTGCTCTCCTTCAATCCCCCAAAATCAAAGACTCAGATCTAACATCACAAAACACATTCCCCCCTCCCCCCACCCCCAAAAAGTTTCCCCCCAAAACTCAAATTCAAATCTCTCGACCAAAACAACTCCTTTATTTATTAAATTATTTTTCACTCTCTCATATTTAATTATTAAGTATATAAATTTTTTTTAAATTTAAAAATAACAAATTAAAAAACTTTTAAAATAATTCAAAAAAATCAAAAACTTATAAAAAAAACTTATAATTTGTAATTTGTAAAAAATTAAAAATTAAAAAATTTAAAATTTTACAATAAATTTTTTTTTTAACAAATTTTAAATTTTTAAATTTTTTTTTTAAAAAAAAATTAAAATTTAAAATTTGAAAATCTAAAAGCAAATTCAAATCCAAATCCAATGTCGAACCCCAATCAAGAGGTCGTCGCCGATATCTGATCCGCTGCTGATTCTGTATCGGTGACTCCCTTCCACCAAATCTAGCGCGAATATCAAGCGACTTCGTATCAGCGACTCCCCTCCGCCGGATCGAGAGCCTCTATATGCGATGCAACGACTCTAATTTCATCTCGTTAACTGAATTATCATTCTAATTTTTAATTTTGTGTGTGCAGGGGATTACTCAGTTTTTTACTGACTCGAATTTTTTGTGTGCATGGGATCTAAGTTCATAGAGATGTGATTGTTTTATTTTTGGGTTTAAAAAACTTTAATTAGTTGATTTATTTGATTAGTTTTTTATTGGTTTTGATTTAAGGTGTACGCAAGTGAGAAATGAATTATTTGGTGGTCCCAATTTGGGCTTCCAAACCATAGCAGGACAAGTAAGCTGACCAGCAACCTAAAATAACTTGGCAAATATGCAACATTAATTTATTTATTATAAGAGAAAATACTATCGTGAAGTGTTCCCTTAAATGGTTATTAGAAACCATGGATAATATAACATATAAGAATTTTTAATGTATGTTTGGATATATATGATTGGAATGACTGAAGTTTACCAGTGAAGGGTGCAATCTCTCAACTCAAGAAAGACGGCTAAAGTAAATTTGTTATTTATCAATTTTGATTTTTTTATGAATGTGCAATGAGGAGACAAAGTAGAGATAAAAGAAACGAATAGCTTGGATTAGAGTTTTGAGAACTTCGTGTATTTCATTTTGGTTGAAATAATAATAAGAGATATTTTAATTGCAAACTGAGTCTTAGACAAACAAATGTTTAGATATCTGGTGTTGTAGATACCTTCACACCTGCACTTGTGTTAATAATGTATTTAGACATGCTCATAGTGGTTATGAGATTATAGTAAGCTCTATAAAACCTATATGATAATGTCCTTACATAACGATTACAAGTATCTAAAAGTAATGCTGAAGTTAAATAAAAAACTCTATGCAGTGTTTCTAACAAACTATATGCATTCTAGGTAAGTTCAAGCTAATGATCAAGAAGGCGATGATTGATCTTAAAGGTAGATATACTGTTTCCTCATATAATGTGTTTGCTACTTCAATTCATTTGCTGGACCTCCAAAACTATTTTATATAATCAAATCAGGTGCACCGTTCCGAAGACGTGGCGTAGGCACGTGTGGCCAAACCTAATATATATCTATATAATAAATTACAAAGAAAGCTATCAAGTGGCTCTCTTTCAATCTTCCCTAAAATCAATGGCCTAGATTGATTTTTACAAAATATATTTTTTCGCCCAAAATTTTAAACCCAAAATTAAATTTTTCCCCCAAAACTGAAAAACTCATTACTTTATTACTATCTCTCCCTTCTCTCTTCAATTTTTCATGTTTTTCTCTTTCTCTCTCTCCCTCTCTCTCTCCCATTCTTTCTTTATTTACTTACAAACTTACAATTTTCCATGTTTTTCTCTTTCTCTCTCTCTATCTCCCATTCTTTCTTTATTTACTTACAAACTTACAAATTTAGATTTTAAGATTCCAGGTTTGTAAAATTTTCAGAATTTTTATGTTTTTTTATTGCACATGTTATATTGAAAATAGCAAATATCTCTTCAACAGTTAAATTTCATCATTTTCCTTCCTTGAAATTCTGTAAAGTTGGACTTTACACCCTCATTTATAATTATTTTTCAACATATACTAATAGAAATATGGACTTTTATTTACAACTAATTATTGTCATACTATTCAAACTTGAACTACATAATTGTTGTTTCACTATTTACAGAGCTTTTCGTGTGTTGTATTGTTCCGAAGACGTACCGTAGGCACGTGCCCACGGGCAAATCTAGTATATATATAGAGAGAGAAAGAGTGATGGCATAAAATTAAATATTGTGAAAGAGATGGGGGCCCACTGCAAAAGCAACAGCAGGTTGTGCTGTTGTGCTTGCTAGTGGCTGATGTCACCGTGGGTGATGTGGCATATAAAAGTGGAGGCCACCCGGGAGTTGAGGCTTCTCTCCGCTGTGTTCTTTCGCGAGGAGAGAGATGAGATTTAATAGTCCCATAACAGGATGGAACTAGAATAAAATAATAATAAATAATATAGTCTATAATCAAGAGTCATCAATCTGAATGTTTTTCAGTCAAAACAACAAACACATATTATATACCATTTAAAATCCTAAAATTGTTCTATCCAAACTGACAATATTTCTTAAATATTTTCTTTTTTTTAATAGTTGGCGTATATGTTAGTTTACACATTTCGATTGGGGGCATTTCCTAAAATATATTTTATCATGGGTATTTAGGTCATTTTACATATCACGTATGATGCATATGAGTTCACTTAACGAAAATTTTAACGGTTCTGTCCAAACTTAGGGTATTTCTTAGTTTTTTTAAATTGTGAAGGTATATGCTAGTTTATATATTTTGAAAGGGGATATTTGCTAAATTATCCCTTAAATTTTGAGTAATGCTACATCCACTACCAATTTCACTACATTTCTCTTCACTACCTTAGGTGGCACATTCCAATAAGGGAGAACTCTCCAATATGAGTATGCCACCTAAGATAGTGAAGAAAATGGTAGTGAAATTGGTAATGGCTAAAGCATTACTCTTAAATTTTTATCACCAGGACTCTGAAAACCTCTTTTATTTTAGGTACATGCCAACATCAAATTAAACAGAACTCCAGGGTCGGATACGCAAAACTCTCCCCTTCTCGAAAAACGACTTCGACGAAAGGGTAATGCTACACCTACTACCAAATTTACTACCTTTCCCTTTACAACCTTAGGTGGCACACTATTAGTGGAGATTATTGTAGAGTAGTTGGTACAAACATCTAATAATAATGTGCCAACTAAGGTAGTAAAGAAAAAGATTGTAGATTTGATAGTAGGTGTAGCATTACCCACGACGAAACCCCAAAACCCCGGGCTTTTCCCACTTTCCACCCTCTATGCTCCTCCTCTTCACAAAACTCTCCATTCTTCTTCATTCTCCTCAAAACCCTAATTTCTCCCCCTCCTTCCTCCTCAAACCTCGCCGTTCCCTATCGGAAATGGCGGCGGCGGCGGCGGCGGCGTCCTCGGTGGTCGCCGAGTACGCGAAATCCAACCGTTCGTCGTGCAAGAGCTGCAAGAAACCCATCGCGTCAGGCTCTCTACGGCTGGGATTGAGTAGCAAAGACCCGAGAGGGTTCGATCTCGTCAAATGGCATCACGTCGATTGCTTTCCGGCGAAATCCCAGCCGTTCAAAGCCGTCGATGAAATCAAGGGGTTTGCGTCCCTCAAGGTATAAACTAAGAGTCTCCTTTTCTTTTCTTCTTCTTCCATTTTTTTGAGAAATGCTTGTTGAATTGTTAGAATGAGAGGTTGGGTACGATAAGTGGAGGTTAGTATAGGTGATTTGTATATCTGTAGTTATCTTTTGAAGTTAAGTTACCGCGAGTTACCTCATTTCGAGTAGTGACTAATTTTTTTTTTAAGGCCACAAATATATGTATCCTAGCTTTGTATCCAAACAAGATATAGATTTATATAGGTATTTTTAAAGTGGAGGTATGGTTATGTAATTTATAGTAGCATGCCTTTACCTACACTTCGGCGCTGTTTTGATATGGAGGCTAGCAGTGGTAATGTGGTAGAAAATAATTCTACTTTCACCAAATAGAGCTTCGAAAGATGGCTATAGCTAGAAAACAACTTCTGGATTATTTTTTTTTGGAGTTGAGATACCTTTTAGATATATCAAGAAACTAGATTTGCCCGTGGCCACATGCCTACGGCATGTCTTCAGAACGATACAGCATATGAAAATTCTTGTAAACAGTAAATCAACAAATCATGTAGCTGAAGTTTGAATAGTATGACAATAATTAGTTATAAATAAAAGTCCATATTTTCATTAGTATATGGTGAAAAATAATTATTATTTGGAATATAAAAGCCAATGTTTTTCCTTATATATATATATATATAGAGAGAGAGAGAGAGAGAGAGAGAGAGAGAGAGAGAGATAATTAAATAAATAAATGAGTTGTTTTGGAGGGAGAATTTGAATTTGAGTTTTGGGGGATTTTTTTTTGGAGAGAGAGAGAGAGAGAGAGAGAGAGAGAGAGAGAGAGAGAGAGATAATTAAATAAATAAATGAGTTGTTTTGGAGGGAGAATTTGAATTTGAGTTTTGGGGGAATTTTTTTTGGGGGAAAATGTGTTTTGTGAGGTTAGATCTAGGCCTTTGATTTTGGGGGAATTGAATGAGAGCCACTTGATAGCTTTCTTTGTATTTTATTATATAGATTAAGATACTTGGTGTTATTGTAACTCCAAAAAGGTGCCCAGCTGATCAGGTACAATAACTTGAGATACATCCAGATGCCACCACTTATCTTCAACTTTGCTCTTGCATATTAGCACGTATGACCCCTTAAATCGACTATTTGCTACTGGAAACCCCTGGATTTGACAATAGATAGGTTATAGGGATAAGTTGCTACGAAGTATGAACGAGTCTAGGAATTGTAAGTGATGGCGGGACATAGTTGAAATCAATTTTATTCGGTATTAACTCATAAATTAATGTAACAACAGCTTAAAACAACTTTAACATTGCTAAAATCATTCTAGCATTCAAATTTAGTAAAGCTTTTGGTTGAGTGTGTAGGATGCTGATAAGGAGGCATTGAGAAACTTGGAGGCTGCGGCATCATCAGACATGTTGGTCGAGAAGGTATTCATTTGCTCTTAGTTTATTAGTTAGCGTGATTGTCATACTTACAAATAATTAAGAGGAGGTTAGCACTTGATTATGTCAGATTGTCATTGATGCTAAAATTTTGCTTATTTGGTTATGATTAATCTGCATGACACCGAAAAATGATGCTTAATCCCTAATGCACGTCAATAGAGAGGGAAGGACAGATGTCCACTGGTACGTGAGACATAAGCTACCGAAGTGGTCAATCCATCACCCCATTTTGAAAAAAAGAATCACAAGAAAATTATGAAACATTCACCTTTTGCCATTTGTCTGCATTTTTATTCATTTGTAGAGCCAAACATGCGCAGGAGTTGTGTTTCAGGAAATTAATACTTTGGCCACAGGAAGGGTTGTTGCTTTTATTAGACTTCAATGTACAAGCAGAGAAATTGAACACACATGTTTTTGGAAGTCAATTCCACATTGTACATTCTGATGCCTATTCTCTTTTAGTGGCAGTGAAGACACTGTTCGTTGCCTTGGTGTTGATGAACTTGAGAAGTTCAGAAAAACACTTCATATATTAGTGGTTTGTTTTTAGGCTGAAACGCACAAGTCAATGAACATTATACGGGTTCCATGGATTGCTGGGAAACAGTTGAACGGTCTTCACCAGTGCAATCGAAGCTTGTCACAGGCACCTTATACTTTTTGTGGTTGTATGTATTTAACTTATTTTAATTTTCTGATAACATTTTTTTGCTATGTGCTTGTATATTGTAAAAATAGTTGAGGGATTTGCACAAAATTCCAGCGTATTAGGGCAAATATTGATAGTAATCATTTAGGATTGTGAGCATTTCAGTTTTGTGAAATGAAAGTGCAATATATAGCTGTGTTATCCATTAAGTATTATATGCTTTTCCTTTTGATGGTATAAAAATTTAGGAAAGGCTTTAACTAATTGCCATGCCTGGTAATGTTGAATCAAAATTGGCACCTATATATTGTATCCTGTACTGCATACTGTAGTTTCCTTCGGTTTAAATGTTTGCATCCTGTACCAGTTAGCTTGTTTAATGAGAACATGAAGTGTTTAGAGCTGATCTGGTCTCTGATGCTGTTGCTACATTATTTCACTTTCAGGATCACAAACGAGATCATGCTGAAACTGATGGATTAGAAGGGAAAACCAAAAAAGCAAAGGTAAAGTGCCTTGCTAAGTTTGATAACAGTCAAATTTAATTGGGCACTTGCTTTTTTTTTTCTCACTTCAATTATTTACAGATTCATGATAGAGATGCCGACGGGAGTGAGAAAATCGAGGATAAGTGCTTGGAGGAGCTAAAGGTATGCTATATGCATATACCCGTTAAACAATATTTTCATAGAACTCTATTCTTGAGTGCACTCATTAAAATTACTATCGTTACTATATTGTCATGTTGGATAATATCTTTTCTGTGGATACTTGTTTTTAAACCTTGATTGTTGTTGAAACTGGATTGCTTCATCGTACTTTCACAACAATATTTGCAGTGCCTTTGGCTTTTCTTTGTTATATTTCTGGCATTTATATCTTTTTAGAAATACAAGTTGGTCCTGCGATCTAGTTATCTTTTTCCTGTAAAATAATTAAATAAAACTAGAACTGGTTTCTCATGGCTTGCATTTTAATGATTATTTGTGACGTGTTGGTTATCATTATAATTCATCTGATTGTTGTCCTGAATGTAGCTCAATACCTTCCTTTTAATGCGAAATTTACAACTTATATAATTTAAATTGACACCTGTATGGTGAGTGCTCTCTTTCCAAAAGAAAGTGAGAAAACTGAGAGAATTTAGATCCCATTGGCTTTCTTTTGACTGTGTGTCAACCTCACGCTCAGGTTTATCTTGCATCGCGATGCGTCAACTTTCATTGGCATTGACATCTCGTAATATAAAAATTAGTGTTTCCAGACTGTACAGATTAATGTATTCACTCTTCACTTTAAATCGAAAAGTAGGTCTAGCTGCAAAATCAAATAACGGTGACTTTCATTAGCGTGGAAATTTTTTGCTAAAAAAATAATGAGCATGGAGAACCTACCGGTAAGTGTTAACATGTTTGATGATCTGTTTTCTTAAGGTTATTTAAATATTTATTTATTTACTATATATACCTATGTAAGAGATTAGACTAATTGAAATGAAGATAAGACCAGGCAAATCTGAGGTCTTATTTGAGATTAAAGGCTCCGGCGGGTCTTAAATCTCTCCCGGTTTTAGTACTCTTATAAAATCTCATAGATTATGTGGTTAGTTTGAAAAGATTGCTTTACTATGAACTTTCTAGGTTGACAAATGGTAGGATCATTAGGTGCACTACCATATCATGTATATTTAACCAAGGTTCAAAATCAGTATCAGACAGGAATGGTATCGGGTTGCCAAAGTTTTTGGTATCTGGATCAGGATCAACCAGATCAGGAGTATCGGACCGGATCGGATCGGTGTATCGGATTTTTTGTATCCAATTTTTTAAAATAAAAAATAATATTTAAATATTTTATATTAGTACATAAAATTTTAATTAATTTTTAAACATTAGCTGATCAAATTTTTTTATTTTAAATTTCTCGCATTGGTGGTATCATCGGCCGATCCTGATTTTTTGGAGGTGGATTGGATCGCCCCCTCCAAAACCAATCCGATCCAGTGTAGTCAAAAGTGAAAGGCGCAAAGCAACTACACTACCCTCTATGTAAAAAAGCCAGAGACGCAAGGCGCAATTTGAGGCGCAACTCTCACTTAACCAAGACGCACTATTACTTTTTGGGGTTATTAAAATTTATAAATAAGAATATATATTATGATAACATGGATTGCCCATTAGGTAGCCAATCGATAATAATCAATCTAAATGAGGGAATTTTCTTATATATTATAAGGTCATTTTTCATATATTATAATATTATGTGCAGCAATTATATATTTTTCTTAATCATTGGAAGAATGCTCCTACTAAAAGTGGCAAGCATAACTTGAACTCATGACCTCTCACATTCTTAAGATTGAGGCTCGCGCCTTAGTGCGCCTTGCAAGGATGAGGCACAAATAGTCTAGGTGTCTGCGCCTTGTGCCTTAGGCGCGCCTTCGACAACACTGATCCGATCCGAATTGGGATCGGTCAATCCTTTAAATTATGTATTTAACCATGGAAGCTTAAGCTTACTCTGTTTCATTTTTTAAAAAAGGGGATGACTAACTGACGTGCCAGGTATGGTTGATATGACTAATTTCTGGGGTTTAGTTCTCAACAAATTACAATCTATATAATAAATTACAAAGAAAGCTATCAAGTGGCTCACAATCAATCCCCCCAAAATCAAAGGCCCATATCAGACCTCACAAAACACATTTTTCCTCCAAAATTTCTAACCTAAAAACCAAATTTTCCCCCCTAAAAAACTCATTACTTTATTACTATCTATCTCTCTTCTCTTTACTTTTTCATATTTTTCTCTTTCTCTCTCTCTCTCTCTCTCTCTATCCCATTCTTTCTTTATTTACTTAGAAATTTAGATTTTAAAATTTTTGTTTTTAAATTTTCAAAATTTTTAATAGCAAATATCTCTTCGACAATTAAATTTAATTATTTTCCACACTTAAAGTTCTAAGAAGTTAGATTTTATACCCCCATTTATAATTATTTTTCAACATATACTAATGGAAACATAGACTTTTATTTATAACTAATTATTATCATACTATTCAAACTTGAGTTACATAATTATTTTTTTTGATCTGAAAAGTTACATAATTATTGTTTTACTGTTTACATGGCTTTTCGTGTTTTGTATCGTTCCGAAGACGTGCCGTAGGCACGTGCCCACGGGCATATCCAGTCTATATAATAAAACACAAAGAAAACTATCAAGTTGCTCACCTTCAATCCCTCCAAAATCAAAGGCCCAGATCTAACCTCACAAAACATATTTTCCCTCCCAAAAGTTTTCCCCCAAAATTCAAATTCAAATTCCCCCAAAACAACTACTTTATTTATTTAATTCTCTCTCTCTCTCTCTCTCTCTCTCTCTCTATATATATATATATATATATATATATATATATGGGGAAAAAGGGTATGAGCAACTTGCTCATTTAGTAAATAAGCAATTGATGATGTGTCATGCAAGTGATTGAAAATTTCTTAAAAGGCTTATTTGTCCAATGTATCACATGCATGCCACATAATCACTTGCTCATTTACTAAATGAGCAAGTTGCAGCTATCAAGTGGCTCACAATCAATCCCCCCAAAATCAAAGGCCCATATCAAACCTCACAAAACACATTTTTCCTCCAAAATTTCAATCCCAAAAACCAATTTTTCCCCCCTAAAAAACTCATTACTTTATTACTATCTATCTCCTCTCTTTACTTTTTCATATTTCTCTCTCTCTCTCTCTCTCTCTCTCTCTCTCTCTCTCTCTCTCTCTCTCTCTATCTCATTCTTTCTTTATTTACTTAGAAATTTAGATTTTAAAATTTCGGTTTTTTAATTTTGAGAATTTTTAATAGCAAATATCTCTTCAACAATTAAATTTAATTATTTTCCACACTTAAAGTTTTAAGAAGTTAGATTTTATACCCCCATTTATAATTATTTTTCAACATATACTAATGGAAACATAGACTTTTATTTATAACTAATTATTGTCATACTATTCAAACTTGAGCTACATAATTATTGTTTTACTGTTTACATGGCTTTTCGTGTTTTGTATCGTTCCGAAGACGTGCCGTAGGCACGTGCCCACGGGCAAATCTAGTACTATAATATGAAGCGAAGAGCTGGGAGGTTTTCAAATGATTAAAGGTTATAAAACTCACCCACTGAAGGGAGTAATCCGGAAAAAAATATTTAAGTATAAAGTTTGCTGAATTATGTCCCAGATGATTTTCCCCTACCTTTTCTTTATTTTGTTTTTGGACAATACTTCTTTGTATTTCTATCTTTCCTGTTTACCTTTTTTGTCTGTTTAATGCTGAGATCAGAAAATCACACAAACTTGTTGTACAGCAATCTGGAGATAGCATGAAAACTGGTTTGGGGGTTGCTTTTTCTGTTTCTGACATCAAGAATAAGTACAAGGTGATCATTTTCTTTCTTCTATGCATCCTACTAGCAGTACAGTGTATACGTAATTTTAGATCCATCAATTCCTTTTTCCTTCAGTGCATTATTGCATTCTTTGTTAACATTTTTTTTGTTTCTGGTTCAGGATGCTACCCTTTTATCTAATTGGAAGGCCTTCAAAACTGTTATTTTTCGTGAGCGGGTGAGACTTGTTTCAAAGTTTAATTTGTCTTATGATGATGTTATCACTAGATGATACTGACCACCTTTTATTCTGCTTGTATTCTATGTACATTTTAAAAATATTTCTTCGTGTGGATCCTTTCTATTTAGTTCTATCATTATAGGGTACAGATGAAAACTGTCTTATCATTTGGACAGGATAGATAAAACAAGAGTGCTAGGAATCCCACAACTAAGAAAATTTTGTAGAAGTGGGCACTAATGATCTATTTGAGAAGTTGGGTAGGTTATCATTATCACGTCCTCCATCTGTCTCCGGCCTAGAATTTTCTCATCCTCTCTACTTGTAACTGACATAGATTGAGGTTTCTTTCTTCTGTACATGGCCTGCTTTGGTCTTTGCTACACATACCCCCATATGTTAGAACTTAGGGAACATTGAAAGGCAAGCTGATACCCATAGGAAATATATCGGTGAGGATTTGCAAACTGACCAACGAAAATCAATTTGATCTTCATATATTATGTGTGCCAAAGCTCTGATTTTCTTACCAAAAAGAAAAGTTAATACGACCCTTTTATTGTAGAATTGCTTTCGCTACTTTTTCCTCATTCCATGTAATTAGTTAGTCTTCTCTCCTCAGTTGGGAATCTTTATGAAGTACACATGCATATGCCACCTAAGTTCGCCAAGCACTTTGTCCATGATCGAGTAACTGATGGTTTTTATTAGGATACTTATTCCACATGCTATTCTTCTTTACTTTTCTACACATCCATGTCACTACTCCAGCCACCCATCTTCTGAAATTGGTTCCTTTTATTGGTTAGCTTTCTATAATGTGCCGAAATATATGTGGAATGAAAGGAAGCATATACATATTACATAAACTCCCGCTGCCAGTAGACACCATCTATACACATTCCACCCTTATCTCCATAATTCTTTAAAAGAAATTTTTATTTATTTGTGTTTCAATCAATTTGAAACAGTGTAACCAAGTTTGCTACACATTTTGGTACTGGTACCGCTACAGGATCGCAGTATGATACCATGAGCGGTACGAGCTACGGGTGGGCTGGATGGACTGGGACACTAATTTGATTGATTAAATATTACGTGTGTCTATAGAGATACAAACAGAGCTAGGAAACTCTCTTATGAATACACTAGTTACTTGCATTGTTAAATATGAAAGTAATAGTCAAATTAACTATGGATTGAGGAGAGTTTGAAGAGAATTTGTTAGGTTAATGGATAAATGTATTCATTTTGAAGATATGGAGAGAAAAAAACTGCCCGTGGGATCACCTAGTTAGATCTGGATCCCGAACCCACTATGAATCAGATCTCACTATGAATCAGATCTCGAGAACCAGATCCTGGTCCGGTGGGGGTGAATCAATTAAGACTGATTTGAAATAAGTTTGTTCTGTTGAACTCTATGTCAGTATGCCAAAGATTGCATTGTCAGCTTAAGTTTTCTGAGCATGCAAGTGTTGACTCTATTTGAACCATACAGGAAGGATCAGAGTTACAACCCATATTCCACATACTAGTTACATCTGCTTGACTTTCGTTTATACTTCTTAAATAGTTGTCCTATTAAAATAATATTAGTTTGTAATTTGGTTGCAATATAAGTTTTTATGGATTTAAACAAATGCACCTGTATTGCAAATAATGTTTAGATGTTCCTACTTTATAACCATTAATATGTGGCTGAATTTTCTCTGTTATATTGTTTGTTTATTTTAATCTGGCAAGCCAATACCTTGACAGTAATGAGATCTTTCCCTTTTCCCTTCTATACATGTCTTATAACGCGATATTTTCTATGATAAGGAAGATGGCCTTAATGACTCGGAAAAAATTGCTGCATTTGATTTTGATGGGTGCCTGGCAAACACAAATGTGAGAAGGTAAACAAATTCATTACAGATTTGCTGCTTGTGTGATTTAGTTTTTTACTACAACACTTGCTGTCCACAGTCAGAACCGTGCACATCACATAAGGTTATTTTATATGTTCTGACAAATTTCTGGGCAACTTAAAACATATTGTATAACGGAGGAAAACTATGAAAGGGACAAAATATTTTGATTAGTTGGCTTAGGTGGCAATTTGGAGGATATCGCTTGTTCACAGGGCATAACTCTCGACTAGTTCGTCTTCTTTTCTTCTGAATTGGTTGGAATGAGATTAAAAAGTGCAAAGAATTGATATTACTAAAATATTGTATGAAATGGTATCCAGCAATTTGAGTGCTACAACAGAATATCACATTGATTGCATATGGGTCACATATTTGTTGGTGCAACAGGAAAGACAGAAATATGAGAGAAATCAAAAGAAGTGGAAAAGTGTGAAAAATATGATGATGGACTTCTGTGCCACAAACTTCAAAGTTTTGGTACAGCAGCAGGAAAGCTTCCCCAGGAAAGCTTCACGTTGTATTAGAGCAACCCAGGTTGGATTCCCACTGGTGTGCAGTGAGCATAGTTTAAAAAATGGCCGCTACGTGCAGCTTAGGTTTCAGCCTGCTAATAGGGTGCTCAACCTGCAAGGGCAGGTGTAAAATATAAATATGAGTCCTGACCACAACTTTGGAGTTTTCGTCTTTTGTCAGGGACATATTACATTTTAATGCTCGTGTGCATGGCATTTGGGAGAGAAAAGGTGGGGGGAGGTAGTACACCAGATTGTCCATCAGAAGTCCTATTGGCCACACTAAGAGCAGGTGTCCGGATTAAGGACCATGCTTGCGTGGGCTTCTTTGAACATTTTTAATGAAATGTCGATTTAAATTCATTGTTTTCACAAGTTGGATTTGACAGTTATCTTTTACGGAGTTACTTGATTAGATATAATTTAAGAGCAGCATTTATTTGCTAGGCTATCCGACCTTGAAGTGAGGTTTGGATGTATCTGGAAATTTTTTATTTTTTTTAAAATCAGACTTTTCATCGAAACATTTCTAGCTTTAATTTTAGTAATACTGCATTAACGCAGAACCGGTGCAAATGCATGGTCCCTTATGTATCCATCAATCCCACCAAAGCTGCAAGCACTTTATGATAGCGGCTACAAGCTGGTATGTGCAAATGTTCCATTTCTATTTTTTCTAGCTATAGCTTCATAAGGTTTACTACAAATGTTAAATTGGAAAATTGTAAAGACACCTTCACATTGTAATTTGGTCTGATTCATTAAAATACATCATTAATTGCAGAGGCCTAAAGTTCTTTATTTATTTTATCGTTTTTATCCTTGATCACCAGGTTATCTTTACCAATGAATCAAATATTGAACGATGGAAGAATAAGCGACAACAGGCTGTTGATTCGAAAATAGGAAGGCTTGACAATTTTATCAGTGTTGTTAAAGTACCAATTCAGGTGCTACTAAATTCCTTCTTTTTTTTTAATACAATTGTAGTTCTCAATTTCACACGATGAGTTATTTTGCTAATAACATGTCGGTATGATCAACATCCTACCCAAAAAAGAAATTACATCTTACTTTCAATATCATGATCACCTCTGACTAATGCCCAGATTTGGTTGAATCTTATAACTGCAGAATTATTGATGAAATATACAGATTGTTGATATTTTCTTCGTACAGGTGTTCATAGCTTGTGGGTTGGGGAAGAATAATGATCAGTCTGAGGATCCCTTCCGCAAGCCAAAACCTGGAATGTGGAGATTGATGGAAGAGCACTTCAATTCTGGCATTGCAATTGACATGAATGAGTTATTTCTCTCACCCTCGTTCTCTCTTTCTGTTCCTTAAGTTGTACCGGTTCGATAAATGGATACTTCTCTTTATGTACAACTTCTGTCAGAAGAACACGGGCATTCTCCTTGCCTTTTATTTTTCATAAAACTTGGTCTAGCCCTCATGTTTTTTAGGAGAACTGAATCTACTTTGTCGAATAGCTTCATTAGGCCATGGATACTGCGTACATATTGTACAAGAGTGGGCACTGGGCCTAGCTCGACCCATTCAAACAGTGGCAGAGCATAGTGATGGCCCGGGGGTGCCCGGGCCCCCAAAAACCCCCTTCACACTAATGAAAATTTTATATACCCTTAAAAAATTATAATTTGACCCCCCTGAATTCTAAGTTTTATTGTTTGGCCACCCTAAAAATTATGAAAAAATCTCTATATTTTTACATGTAGTCATAGAATTTTTCCTTGGCCCTCCCGGTAAAATTGTTGTTCTGGCTTCGCCCCTGCATTCAAAGGCATACTTTGGGCACCTACTTTGTAGCTTGTTATTTAGCTGAGCTGCTTTGGGCTCAAGGTACTTGGGTGAAGGCCCGATTAGTTTCATGTTTAAGTCTATTATACTGTCAAAGTTATGCAACATTGATTCTCACGAATTTTTTGGTGGAGAATAATAAATTATTTTCGAATGCAATAAGAGTCGAAACTTTATATGCTTTTGGTTAAATTTCGATTGCATACTACATGATGGTTGCTTGTTTTTACAGGACATGGACATATGTTCCTTCGCTAGTTAGTTTTATTTCATAAATAAATTAATTTAAAATTATGTATTAGTTAAATTTTATTATCTTATTCTTTATAATGTTAACTTGGAAGCTTGAAATTGGTTCAAGCCTGACTCATTCATTTTATATTGGACTTGGGCCAAATAATCTATGCCTGACAACTAAATGGGCCGTGCTTGGACTCTAGGAAAATAATGAACCCGGAGACGGGTGTGTATGAGTCCGATCCGAACATGGCCCATTCTCACCTATAGTATTGTCGTTCAAAGGCATAAAAATGTTTCCTTCGTTCAAAGGCATAAAAATGTTTCCATGCCTCATAATTCATACAATATCAGAATGTAACTTTCTAAGAGGAATAATCTTATTTCTCTTCCTGAACAGAAGTATTGTTGTCATGCTTAGGTTGAATTGTTATTTGAATACTTCCGTATTGTTTTGGTTTTCACGGCCCTTACATTTTATGTCTATAGCAGTTTTGGTGATTTTTATGTTTTCAAGTAATTAATAAATCAAACCATTTTCATTATTGTAAATGGTTCTTACTTCTTCCAATTGATTATATATGTTCGTTTATGTGATGTGAATATTTATATCCTTGTTTTACTTGTAGGTCCTTTTATGTTGGTGATGCGGCTGGAAGAGTCGGTGATCATAGTGATGCCGACATTAAATTTGCTGAGGTAATTCTTACCAAAAGTCTGTTTTATGGTTATTAGTGTTTGCATGCATAGACTTAGTGGGGATAATGCCTTAACTCTTAAATGCTAATATTGTGTCCTGATTAAGACTTTCCCATTGGAGTATTTATGCTTTTTAACAACAAGCATTTCTTGCTTAGATAACAGGGGAGGATTTCCTATCTCATCTCCATTAATCTAAATCTATAATGAAAAGTATTCATTGATTCATTTTGAATAGCAACAACTTATACCCCCATAACCCCTACCCCCCCCCCCCCCCCCCCCCCCCCCCCCCACCCCCCACCACCTACCCACCCACTCAATTCAGACAGATGTTTACAAAAACTTTCTAACAAGTTCCAACTAAATGGAGCATCTTTCTTCTGTAATTTTGTAAAAAAATTGACATCTTCTAGATATGAACCACTTCTGATTTTTTTGGATCGATTCTTTTGAAGCGATACAATTGTTTTGGTTTTGTCTCACTGGTAGTGCCAGAATGTGTATGATCCCAAATTAATTTTGTTCTGAAAATAGAAAATTTGGGATTGATGGTTAACGAATGATGCCAATTGCCAAGTTTCCAACACTCTTGTGGATCTCTTATTACAATCATTCATTCCTTGTAATCACATCCAAAAGAACTTCAACAGATCCTTCACAAAAGCAACAATCTAAAAATAAAAACAATGGGAAAAAGGGGTATGAGCAACTTGCTCATTTAGTAAATGAGCAATTAATGATGTGGCATACATGTGATTGGAAAGAGTAATGCTTTAGCCACTACCAATTTCACTACCATTTTCTTCACTACCTTAGGTGGCATACTCCTATTGGAGAGTTCTCCCACCTACTCTATCATCCCCTACCTATTGGAGTGTGCCACCTAAGGTAGTGAAGAGAAATGTAGTGAAATTGGTAGTGGCTCTAGCATTACTCGATTGGAATAGCCTTAAAAGGGTTAGTTGTCCAATATATCACATGCATGCCACATAATCAATTGCCCATTTACTAAATGAGCAAGTTGCTCATATCCCTTTTACCCAAAAACAATTCATTAGCAGTAAATGTATCCAAGTTTATGGTTTCCAATATGCAAAGAGTAAGTAACTTTCTGTTTTAAGAGGTACTTATGGTTGAGGTTCTGATTATAATTTGATATTTTCTTTTTTGCATTCCAGGCAATTGGGTTGAAGTTTCATATTCCAGAGGAGTTCTTTGGAGCTTGACTGCCCTCCTACAGTAAATTGATTTCACTGGTACTTATGTAAGCTTTCTGACAGCAGATTCCCTTCGTGACCTATTGCACTGTTGAATTTTGTGAACCCTATAATGGATTGCTCTTGGTGCGTTCTATTTTCAAGTGGCACCCAAACTTTTAGCTTAGTGGATTAACTCTCTTACTTGGACCTAGCTTTGTCGCATGATATTTGGTGTTTGGGCACGACGTAGTCATCCTAATATACTTGGAAGTGGTTATATGTTATTTATAACACCTAATATCCTAATATACTTGAAGTCATTGGTTGTGTTCTTTTATTTGGAAAACCACTTCATTAGAATGATGTATAATATAAACTTTAGTTAAATAGTAAGCAATATTTTCTACTGCAGCTAGCTAGCTCGTGCAATCAAATACCTGTATCATTTGTATTTCTGTAAGTTGATTTATCTTTGGATTTTCTTCTGAAAGAGCTTGAATTTTCTCTAGTTTCCTGATAATCGAACTTTAGGCTTGTAATTGCAAGCATCATACATGAATGGCCTTGTTCCAGAATTTAGAGGACCAAACTTGGGCTTGTATTAGTATGGCCCGAGTTTGGCCCAACCTTACTGATTACATTGTCGAACAAGCTTCTGACGAGACTATGAGGTAGTGTTCTTTTTTTCTTTTTATAAGTAATTTACCTCTTGTAAGAGGTGGTCCACCTCTTACAAGATTTTTTTTAGTGTTCTTTTTGTACCTCTTATAAGAGATTTCTCTCAAAATTGCTTTTAAACCTAAATGGCTTATACTAGCCTCTTTCAAAATCTTAAAAGTCTTCTATCACTTAAAATGACTATATTACCCCTAAATTAAAGATGATCTGAGAGAAGATTTATCACATTTGCACTTCTATACATTTCGTCCAAAATAATTTGACAGACTCTTTCCATATGTTCATCATTAATTAAACACTTGTATGACATCAGATCAGTGTAAAACAAGCTTAGTTGTAAAAGCTCATGTAGTCGACCACAGTGTCAAACGAGTACTAGCAGCCGAAATTTTGCATATGCCTCAAATTTTAGCTATTAAAGCAAAAGATCAACATGTTTACCAGTTCAAATGGGTCTATACTGATTGTTTGAATCTTCGGATATGAAATGTTGATATAAATTGAGAAATTATATAGTAAGGACAAAAATGTCTAAAAGTATAGAAAAGGCTCTTGTAAGAGGTGAAAAAAGAACATAAATGTCTTATAAGAGATTCTTATAAGAGATATTTTTATATAAAAAGAACACCTCTAAAAGAGGCTCTTACAAAAGACTCTTACTGTAAATCTCTTATAAGAGGTAACCTCTTATAAGAGACAAAAAAAAGAACAGTACCTGACACTTTCGTTTTTTTGTTTTTGAAGCATACAATTTCAAGAACCAGAGAAATTATCTCATATTATTGTAATGCTTTCTTCCCTACAATGAAACAATCATCGTCAAGGTCACACCTTGGCAAGGATGAAACAAGTCGCTACAGGTTGCCAACCAAAACACGTAGGCTGTGTTTGGTTTAATAAAGTCGGTTAGACCAATTTGAACTCCGAGTAGGTTGTTAGATTTGATGTAGTCGTATATGGAGACAGAGAATTGACCATCTGTTTGTTCTATTTTTTGTCTCAAACTACATATTATAATTGAAGTTTTAGCCTCCAAATGTACTAATTTGAGCTGCAACAACAAAAGAAATATTTTGTTGCAGTTATAGCTTAGTGTGACTCAATATATTGATTTGAGAAATCACTAGATTCACTACATCAAGCTTGGTTTCCTATATGTCATGATTCTTTAACGATAAGGTACTATCAGAATATCGAGCTGAGAAGTGCTTGGTACTCCTAGTTGTTTATGTGTACTGTTATGACATGCACAACCGAAGAAAGTAATTAATTTTAGCAATATTTGATTAGATGAAGAGACATATTACAGTTGTCCGTTCGAATTTGATGGAGGAATCCACCACATCAAACATTAGAGCTACTTTACCAATGCACTGGTATTTTGGGTTGTTATTTTTATTTTTGGCAATCTTAATAAACAGCTTTAACAAAAAAAAAATGGCAATAGGTTCTGTACCCATGATTCTTACTCGCAGGAGTTTGGTAGAGATAAACCGAGATAGGAAATATATGGTTTCCGACTCTACTTATTTCCTAACTCCCTACCGTAATGGGTACCTTATTAGACATTGACAGTTGTACATTTTCTGAAGCTTTGAAATCAAAGAGATGCATCCATCCTCAACTGCAGCACCTGCAGCAGTGAGATTGCGCGTGAAAACATTAAAAGACACCTAAAAAGAACTGAAGGGTTGGTTGCGTGTTGGTTTGTTTATTTATTAATGCATGCATTGGAGGGCTTGAGAATTGAGATGAGAGCCCTAGTTTTTCTGAGTTTTTATTAAGTTTTTGAAAATTGATGATGGTGATGAAGAAGAGGAAATAGCTGTGGTCACATCAAAGTCACAGGAACTGTATCGTAGGCAGTGAACCTGCAGGGTGCTTTCATTTATTACAATGGTTTTTAATTTTGTACTGTATCTTGATTTGTGTTTTGGAGTGAAATTCATTCAAGACAATGTTGAGTTGTTACCATTTCGTATTCAATGTTTTGTGTGATGGGTTGGAATTGAGAGGGAGAGGAGATGAGAGTGGAGACTAGAGGAGGTAGAGATGCACGACCCAGTTGTCACCATTAGTGTAAATGCAGACAAGAAAAGGCCCAGTGGTATAGTAATTGCTATTAGAGCATCCACTACCATTTTGCTAAAAAAATCCAAAATTTGCATATTTTGGCAAAAAATATCCCCCACTATAGTTTGCTATAAATTCATAATATAGTTTGCTCTAAATTCATAACTGGCAGTGCGCTTCTAAATATAGCAGGAGATTTTAGCAATTGTTAAATATAAAAGAAGGAACGAGATAGTTATTTTTTAATTTTTTATAGAGGGCGAACGGAAAAAGATTTACTGTCCGCCAACTTGTGTACATTAAAAAATAATTTAGAAAATAAAAGAAAAGAAAAAATTTCACAAAAATTACTAAAATGTTTTTTGAAAAATTACTAAACTACTATTTAAATTTTATATTAAATAAAGGCTCGGTTGTAAAAAAATAATCTAAAATTACGAATATGCCATTAAATTTTTTATTTTTTTTAAAAGGGCTCGAAGATCTTCCGTCTTATTTTATTATTAATTTCACAGCTCCAAATTTGACTCTAAATGATTGCAGTAGTCATTGTTCAATGTTATTTGCCAAACGCTAAATATGCAAATTTTAGCACCAATGATAATGGATATTGCGACTATTGCTATTGATATTGCTATTTTGAGAAGAGAGATGCAATACATAAGTAGACTTGGGGGTCAACACTTGCAAAAGAAAGAGCAAGTGGAGTGCAATACTGTAGAAAGAGGATGCCAACCACACCACATGGCTTTCACATTTCTCACTCTCAGATTTCACTAGTCCTTTTCCGGGAACTTCCCAGGAACTTCCCAGGAAACGGTGTAGTTACTATTTTGCACGGTAGAATAACTCTTAATTCAGAGCAATGTTTAGTCATTTTGTTAGAGAACGGATGAACATGATTGAGTGATACAGAGACTGATAGGCGATAGCAACTGAAAGCCATAGCAAAAAGCACTAAATGATTGAATGAAGCAGTTGCTTTCTGTAAGACTGTAGCCAGTCAATTATGTTTGAATGAGTTCAGCATGGATCTTTGTTAATTAGCAAATTTAGGCTACCAAACTAGTTAAGATATTTGAAATTTGATTGCTTAATGCTTATGCGTGTTTCTGTCTTTTATTGTTTGTTTTGCTCTAAAATGTGGCAAACCCAGAGGCAAAATTAAGGATATTTTAATCCTATTTTAATGGTTGATTAGAGGCAGCAACGATAGGGATTGTTCTTTTGGGTAAGACCATATCCACATGGCACACATGTTATCTATCAGGATTTCATGCTGCAGAGTTTTGCAACATTGATCACTACCAGCAAACCACCAAGTAAATAAATAATAGATCAAACCAAACATACAAAGCACACAACTTTATCTCGGTATGGCTGTGCTAATCCAAAAGAGAAATAACCGAAATATTATTCAAATAGAGAAGATACAAGAGTTACAATTACTCTTACGACGATCCAATCTATCAAGTCTCGTCAGAAGATACTTGTTGTTTACAATTGAAAACTCTCATATGAAGTACTCTCTCTCTTTGCTCTTACCACTTAGAGGACGTTGTTACAATGTATATATAGAGATCTAGAAGAACCATACTTTACTATCTTGATGTAATAATCATCCGATGTGTTCTGAAAATATAATCATATAAGATGAGAGCCGTTCGATCTAACTTGAAGGATTATTGGACTTCAGTCAGATTACAGACCCGATACCCATATGCTGCTCATTGCTCAGATGTCGTTGATTGCCTTAAAGGGCAGTTAACTACCCTCCAAGTCAGAGAAGCTTAGCGTCAAATGCCCTTTACGGCAATCGATTGTCTTGCCTCCTAGCTGTTGCTGCTCCTTCCTCCAACGTCGGTTCGAACCTCTTATTACTTATCTTCTAATCGGATTTAATATGTAAGACATAAACCCAACATTTTCAGCCCAAATCCAGACCTATAATCATACTTTATTAATTTATAAATTCGTGCCAAATACAAATAATCAGGTTGATAATAAAGAATTCTCACATAAAAATGAATACATGCACATTTACATGTGAAGGAAACAATTGCTAGTTAGGAAATTTAATTTATCACACACGATAATAGAAGAATTATGTTGATGAGCCAAATTTAGGTAGATGATACTTGGTGCATCAGTGTGAATGTACACCTTAATTCTTTGTTATTTTATTCTATCCGAATATAACACATTATTTGCACCTTCCCTAAAACATTGTAAAGTCATTTTAAAGACAAGCATCCAATAATAAGGATGGAATCTTGCAATAGGAACGATATCTATGGACTTTATTTACAACTAATTATTGTCATACTATTATTCAAACTTGAGTTACATCATTGTTGTTTTACTGTTTACAAGGCTTTTCATATGCTGTATCGTTTTGAAGACGTGCCGTAGGCACGTGACGTGCCAATGGGCAAATCTAGTCTATATAATAAAACACAAAGAAAGCTATCAAGTGGCTCTTATTCAATAGGATTGAAATCAATGTCCAGATCTAACCTCACAAAACATATTTTTCCGTCCAAAAGTTTCTCCTCAAAACTCAAATTCAAATCCCCTCAAAACAACTCATTTATTTATTTATTTATTTATTTATTTTTTTTTTTCTCTCACTCTCTCATTATCTCTCTATTTACTCTGAAATTTATATTTTCAGATTCCAGGGTTGTAAATTTTCAGTTTTTTATGCATTTTTATTGCTCGTGTTACATTGAAAATAGCAAATATTTCATCAACAGTTAAATTTCATCATTTTTCACACTCAAAATTCTAAGAAGTTGGATTTTACACCCGTATTTATAATTATTTTTCAACATATATTAATGGAAACATGGACTTTTATTTACAACTAATTATTGTTTTACTATTCAAACTTGTGCTATATAATTGTTGTTTTACTGTTTACAAGACTTTCATATGCTGTATCGTTTCGAAGACGTGCCGTAGGCCCGTGCCACAGGCAAATCTAGTATATTTATATAGACAAATGTTCTATTGTGCACTAGTCCTCCGTGTGCTCTCGTGTGCATTCAGCCTTCCCGCCTTCGTATCGACGATCCTAACCGTTCATATTGATCTACACGTCTAAATTGGTCTAAATATGTAAAATCAAATTGAAATTTATTTGTCCATCCATCGTGTGACTATAAAAAACAACGATTTTCAGCCATACAATTTTGTAACACTTCAATGGATGGGCAAATAAATTTCAAATGATTTTATTTTACATATTTAGATTAATTTATAAGTGTAGATCAATGTGAACGATTCGGATCGTCGATATGAAGGTGAGAAGGCCGAATGCACATGAGCACATGGAGGCCTAGTGCACAACGGAACATTTTTCTCTCTCTCTCTCTCTCTATATATATATATATGTATATACTAGGTTTGTTCGTGGGCACGTGTCTACGGCACGCCTTTGGAACTATACAGCATATGAAATTCTTGTAAACAGTAAAACAACAATTATGTAGCTCAAGTTTGAATAGTAAAACAATAATTAGTTGTAAATAAAAGTCCATGTTTCCATTAGTATATGTTGAAAAATAATTATAAATGGGGGTGTAAAATCCAACTTCTTAGAACTGTTAATGAAATTTAACTGTTGATAAGATATTTGCTATTTTGAATGTAACATGAGCAATAAAAAAATGTATAAAAAATCTGAAAATTTACAAACTTGAAATCTGATAATATAAATTTCTGAGTAAATAGAGAGAGAATGAGAGAGAAAGAGAGAGAGAGAGAGAGAGAGAAATAAATAAATAAAGGAGTTGTTTTAGAATTTGAATTTGAGTTTTTTTTTGTGGGGGGGACTTTTGGGCGGGAAAATATGTTTTGTGAGGTTAGCTTTCTATTGAATGAGAGCCACTTGATAGCTTTCTTTGTGTTTTATTATATATATATATATATATATATATATATACCCTAACTTTGTAACTATATAAACACGTATAATACACATCCAAACTATATCCAACAAATATAAATGTGCACCGCACGTGTAGCCCAAATCAAAACATTCAAATATAAACTATTTTTTCTTATTTGACATATATTCATTTAATTTAATGACTTTAATTTTTTTGATGTGCATAGCACGTACATTATACTAGTATCTTTAATTTTATGATGGGAGAATGCTTTAGTGTCATTTGTCAATTTATCAACGCGTGCAGCACATGTGCTTAATTATTATAGAGGAGATCTTCGGTTCAAACCCAGAGTACGTTTGAATTTTTAATTAAAAAAACTAATATATTTATTAAGACGTACATCGCACACTTAATGTCATTAGTATTCTTGTGACTATAGCCTGTATGGCACGTGCTGCACACGTGTGAGTGGATTGTCGCAATGTCGGCAGCCCATGCCCGCACCGTTCTAACTGATGCAGCTCTTAATTACTCTCACTGTACATAAATCAATGAGCCTGTTTCTTTTGTTTTCTTAAATTAAATAGAAAATAATACATGTAACCATTGTATTTTATATGCATTGTTTTGTTAATTTATATTAAACTCCACATATATATATTTAATAAAACTGAATTAGAATTTTGGCGAATTTTGGTACACTGAATGAAAGATTCACAGGATTTAGAGGATTTCCGAAAATATAAGGGTGGTAATAAAGATTTTTCAAAATATTGTATTGCCGCATTTAGTATAGTACATTGTATTTCCATAAATCTTTTATTATTGTATATTTTTATTATAGTTTTTATTATTATTTTATTGTTTGTTATAAAAATCTAATGAGAATCATCAAATCTCATGTTGTTGTTTTTTTTGATAAAAGGGATGAAGTCAGACGACTTCAGCCAAGCTAAAATAAAAAACCATCCAGAGTTCTTACAGACTCTAACCAAGCGGTGGTCACAAAATAGACCCCAAAATATCCTCAAACAGAGGAACAAAACACCACCAACATCAAATCTCATGTTTTTTTGGGGAAATGAAAATCCTTCCCAACAAAAAATTTTGATTCTCTTGAAAATCCATCATTCTTTCAAAAATTATGCCTGACATATACCAAATAAGATAATCTAAGAAAGAATATGTAATTCTATTGCACATTTTTACATACCAAACGTTCTTTTAGAGTGAACAATTAAACTGAACAAGTGAATTTGTATTTTCTTTTTGTTATGAGTTGGTTGTGTTGCTCTTCCAAATCCCAGTAACGAGAACATTGGAATTTGATAAAAGAGTTCTGTTTTTCTTCAAAACGTTTCACACACATAGTAAGCAGCATGAATAAAATAGTTGCATAATATTATCACTTCTTCTAAGTGTATTTCGATTGAATAAAGTTTTGTTTTTGTTCAATTACATACTATTAACATTTTTTGATAATAATTTTTTCTAACCATTCTGATGCTGACGACGAAAACTTAGTCTTTCACACTCTATCTTCTATTTCGGCTATGTCTACCCACCATCAAGAGCTTGTTACTGGCATTCTTCTGGTTCAGAATTTTCAAGTAGCCCAAGAGGCTTCTAGTTCGGAGTCAGAAGATGATTTCTAATCTGTGTTTTGTGTAAGATTGTTCTCTGTGTGTCTCTGGTTGTTTGGCTTTTGAGAGAGTCTTAGTTCATCTGTGATTGAGGATTTTGTTGCTACTATGTTGGTGGAGTTTTTCATCCTCTCTGTTGGAGGATATTTTGTTTTTACTCCACTTCTCTCTTTGTACTTTAGAGTTTGTATGAACTCTTTTTTGTATTTGTCTTTTTGTTTAGCTGAAGCTCTTAGACTTTATCCCTTTTATCAAAAATAAAAAAATGAAAAAAAATCTAACCATTTACTTTTAACAGCAATAAATTATAGCAAAAACAATTCATTCTCCTCCATCTCTTTGTTTCCTTTGTCACGTCATCTCATGCAACTCTCCATATGATGTTAATATATACATATTTCCGGCTTATTTATCTACCTAATAGAAATACACATCCAACCTGTATTGTCGAAGGGAAAAAATCTTTCTCACCGGAAGAAATATGAACATTTTATTGATGTCCGAAATTGGAACTGTATTAAGTACTTAATGAATGACCAGTGTTATCCTACGTAAATTGCACAGTTTAAAATAGTTTCGAGGGACTCATAAAATTATAAATAACTTTTAAAAATGTAAGGAAATTGAGAAAAAACTTATGAATATCGAAGAGACTTGTTTGAGGGATTAGAGTTTTTATTTTGTTTTTGTTTTTTAATAAAATTATGCATAGTGTATGTATTAATTAAATATGAATCATTGTTTTTCCTCTCATTTTTCTATTTGAAATTAGAAAAAGAAAAAAGGAATAGATTCACTCATCTATTTATATAAGATATAAATATAATGGGGTCTGAATTCTAAATGTATCCTATAAAAAAAAAGAGTAATGCTTTAGCCACTACCAATTTCACTACTAATTTCTTCACTATCTTAGGTGGCATATTCCTATTGGAGAGTTTCCCCACCTACTCTATCTTCCTCTACCTATTGTAGCGTGCCACATGATGGACTCAAGTGGTCCTGTTAAATTCACTCAACTGTTTGCATAAGATCTGATTTGGACCAATATTGTAAAATTGCTTTACTTGAGAATAAGAAAGTTGTTAAGACTAATGCTCCATGGTTGCTATTGACGCATTCACCCCTACATATTTATAGGTTTTGGAACATATTTCTTGACACAAGTTGAGTTCTTTTAGCTTCGTATTTATATTTGCATTTACATTAAATTATACTAGTATTTTTCAGTTTGAGGATTTTCACGTCTGATATACGTTTGAAGAAATAGTTTTGGAGTAGGACATGCGTGCACGTAATTGAAAAAATATTTTGAAGAAAAAGCTACAATTTATACGTGCAATGTATGTGTTTATAAGTATAATTTGAGTTGTACGTGCAACATATGTATATGTTTAGTGTTAAAAAAATATTATAAAATTGTTTTGCGCGTGTGTTGCATGTTTAAATAGGTGATTTTTTTGATTTGTTTATTTTTGTTTTAATTAATGGAAGAGTTAGAATTGCATGTGCAACGTACGGGTTTGTATGTTCACAAATGACAATTCCAACTCTCCTAGGTGTATATAATACTTGTGAGCATACAATTTCCATGTTAAATAGTATTAACATGAACATCTCTTTTTTCCGAACAAATTATAAAATAAAATTATAAATTAGGATATCTTAAAAGATAATCATGCATTCAATATTTAGTCCACAAATTTTTATTTCCATCATAGGGAAGATGAAACATCTTTATTGTTAATTGTATTTGTCGCTAATTATACGCATCCATCATTTTAAACACTATTAACTAGCAGGACCATTTTAAAGTGTATCCCACATTATTATGAACAACAATACTAATTTATAAAAAATCTATATAATAAAACACAAAGAAAGCTATCAAGTGGTTCTCCTTCAATCCCTCAAAAATTAAAGGCTCACGTCTAACATGACAAAACACATTTTTTTCCTCAAAAAGTTTCCCTACAAAACTCAAATTCAAATCTCCCCGAAAACAACTTCTTTATTTATTTAACTCTCTCTCTTTCTTTTTCTCTTTTATATATACTAGTATCATGCACGTGCGATGCACGTGGAGGAAGAAGGAAAAAGACAAAAAAAACCTACCAACACGTGCGCTGCACGTGTTGACTAACATACAAAAAACAATAAAAAATTGTTTATTTGTTTGGAACCCCATCTCTCCCATTATAATAGTTATAGATACTAAATTTGTCTGTGGCCACATGCCTACGACACATCTTCAGAACTATACAACATATGAAAAGTATTGTAAACAGTAAATCAACAATTATGTAGCTGAAATTTGAATAGCATGACAATAATTAGTTGTAAATAAAAATCCATGTTTCTTTTATTATATGGTGAAAAATAATTATAAATTAGTTTATATATATATATATATATATATATATATATATATATATAGGAAAAGGCTCTGTTGCACACTACCTTGGTGCTCACGGCGTGAACACTACTAGTTCGGGCATTCAAATCGAAAATCCGAACCGTTCACATTGATCTACACATCTAAATTAGTCTAAATATGTAAAATCAAATCATTTGAAATTCATTTGCCCATCCATCACGCGACTATAAAAACAATGAATTTCAGCCATACAATTTTGTAACACTTCAATGAATGGGCAAATGAATTTCAAATGATTTGATTTTACATATTTAGACTAATTTAGATGTGTAGATCAATGTGAACGGTTCGGATTTTCGATTTGAACGCCCGAACTAGTAGTGTTCACGCCGTGAGCACCAATAGTAGTGTGCAACGGAGCCTTTCCCTATATATATATATATATATATATATATGGGAAAGCTTCGGTTGAGCACTACTCTAGTGCTCACCGCGTGAACACTAGGTCTTCGGGCGTTCATATCGAAAATCCGAACCGTTCACATTGATCAACACATCTAAATTAGTCTAAATATGTAAAATCAAATCATTTGAAATTCATTTATCCATTCATTGAAGTGTTACAAAATTGTATGGCTGAAAATCATTGTTTTTATAGTCAAATGATGGATGGGCAAATGAATTTCAAATGATTTGATTTTACATATTTAGACTAATTTAGATGTGTAGATCAA
This sequence comes from Hemerocallis citrina, assembly GCA_017893485.1. NCBI lineage: Eukaryota > Viridiplantae > Streptophyta > Magnoliopsida > Asparagales > Asphodelaceae > Hemerocallis > Hemerocallis citrina. Next base: position 12,659,995 of record CM030364.1, on the reverse strand, counting down.
TGTGAACGGTTCGGATTTTCGATATGAAACCCCAAGGCCTAGTGTTCACGCGGTAAGCACTAGAGTAGTGCTCAACCGAAGCTTTCCCTGTATATATATATATATACTAGGTTTGCCCGCTGACACGTGCCTACGACACGTCTTCGGAACGGTGCATCTTATTTGATCATATAAAATAGTTTTGGAGGTCCAGCAAATTAATTGAAATAGTAAACATAGAGCAAAAAACATATTATATGATTTTTTTTTATTTTTTTTGAATTATTTTTAAAGTTTTTAAATTCTAATTTTTTTTTATTTTTTAAATATTTTAAAATTTTTAAAATTTTTACTTTCTTAATTTTTTTAATAGAAGGGGAGGGAGAGAGAGAAAAAAAAAAATAAATAAATATAGGAGTTGTTTTGGATGGGAGATTTGAATTTGAGTTTTGGGGGGAACTTTTGGGGGGAAAATATGTTTTGTAAGGTTAGATCTGGGCCTTTGATTTTTGGAGGGATTGAAGGAGAGCCACTTGATAGCTTTCTTTGTGTTTTATTATATAGATATATATATATATATATATATATAGAGAGAGAGAGAGAGAGAGAGAGAGAGAAATAATTAAATAAATAAATGAGTTATTTTGGAGGGAGAATTTGAATCTGAGTTTTAGGGAGAAACTTTTAGGGGGGAAATGTGTCTTGTGAGGTTAGATCCGAGCCTTTAATTTTGGAGAGATTGAAGGAGAGCCACTTGATAGCTTTCTTTGTGTTTTATTATATAGATATATATTCTAATTTATAATTATTTTTCAACATATACTAATGAAAACATGGATTTTTATTTACAAGTAATTATTGTCATATTATTCAAATTTGATCTACATAATTGTTGATTTGCTGTTTATAAGACTTTTCATATGCTGTATCGTTCTGAAGACCTACCGTAGACACGTGCCCACGGCAAATCTAGTAAATCTATCGTTGTGGTTTGGATCTTGCCGATCCTCTGTTTTCTTGTATTTTGGTTGGTCTATTGCATTGATTTCCTCGGTATTTTGTGTGCTGGGTCTGTAGTGATCCTTTTGCCTCGCTATCTTAGCCACCTTTGCAGTTACTGATCCTCTCTATATCAGTTTCCACTGCCTTTCTCTGGTCTTGAGCCATGTTCTCTTTGTGCCCGTCTTGGGTAGAGGCCGATAAAAAATATAGGCTCGTTAAACTGGGTTGCTCTAGTAGCTCCCCCACTTTCTCGTTGGACCACTCGTCTTGTTGCCCCACCTCGCTCCTGGTTTGTTTCAGGTGCCTTCTTTCTGGGCATTTTCAACGAGAGTGCGTGAACAAAATGAAATGCTTCTTTTGTGGCAAGCATGGGCACTCACGCAGGCGATGTTAATCCCTTCAAAAACTTCTCGGTTTACCCAGAGGCAAACCACTACCGGCCAAACTTCTCTTATTTCTTAACTATCCTCTCTTAAAAAGTAAGCTTAGTGCATGTTTGAAGAGGTACTTTAGTTTTGAGTCTAAAAAGAATTTTGACCCCGCGGATGTTCCTTATCCTGATTCGAACTCTCTCAATGATCTCACAGATTGTGATGCATCTTCTGGCACGCTTCAGATTCCCAATATTGCTAGTATGTTTAAGGATCGGAAGGTTCATACGAACTTGTTTTCTTCCCTCGGTTGGGTCCTTATCAGACTCGTCCCCATTCAAAATTTGTGGGGCCTACGTTGCTTACGAGTCTGGATAAGGATCATGTTTTGGCTAGAGCTTTTCCGGCTAAACGTCTCTCCCTTCTTATTTGTCCCCTCTTTAAGAGCATGCATTATACATGCTTCGCGAGGAAGAGTAGTCGTGAGCCGGGAAAGGAGTTGGGCTCCTCTGTAGTGGTGTCTTATCCACCTATTAACCCCACTCCTTCTTTCGTTGCTCATGATGCGTTTCTTGCGACTTGTCAGTATCCTTATTTTCTGTCCCTGGTTAAGGATCGCTCGGTGTTCACGAAATTTGTTTCCCTTCCTCGGTCAGGCAGTTTTCAGCATCGTTTTAGTGCTGTGAGGCCTTCGTTGAGTTTGGGCCGGGATAAGAAGTCTAGGTTATGCACTCCATTTAGGTCTGGCCATCCTTGGTTTCGTAGTTCGATTGGGATCGTGCACCAATCGACTCGTGGAGGTTCCTTCCCCTCTCGTCTTTCTTTTCAAACTAATTTCAGTACTATAGTTTCGCCAATTTTGCCCAGTCTCCTTTCCCCCTCTAATAGTCTTATCAAAGTCGACACCACCGGGCCTGTCCATGGCAGGACCTCGCTCCCGCTGGTGGAAGTCGATCCTCTGCCCGCTAAGAGAAATTACAAAAAGAAAATTTATTCTAACTTGCCTACTCGCGTGAGTGTGCGTTTATTAGCTAAAAAAGCTTCTTCAGTGTCGGCGCTTCCTCATGCGCGCATTTGAGTTTTGACATTTTTTCGCCTTGGATTTGGCATTCTGGTTTGTCGTCGCAGTTTGTGCCTTGTGCAGCTGTGTGAGGCTGTGTGGTCTCCCGTTTTTTTGGTCCGCTTTTTGGCTGTCCTCCTCCATTTTCGCTCCCGTCTTCAAGCTTAGAAGTGGCCCAGGCTTCTTGTTCGATTGCGATTCCTTGAGTCCTGCGATTGCTAGCCGTTGTGGGCGTAGTTTCTCCAACTTGGTGCGGCAGGACGCTTTCCTTATTCATAGCGTCGTTATTCTTGGGGTCTCTCGAGTGCGACGGTCCGGCTGTTGTCTCCTCCTCTTGGCTCGCTTTTTCGGGCCGTTTGCTCCGCTCTCGGGTAACGGCGTGGCGCGTCTTGTTATGGCTCCACCCTCTGCTTTGCTGATCTTGAGTCTGTTATTGTAATTCTTAGTTGTTCGCTTTATTGTATTTCTTACTTGCACCCTTATTTCTATTTTACATCTTATAAAACCATTAACTATTTGTATTGTTTTTTAACTGCTTTATTGATTAATATATATTTTTGATGGCTGGAACCGTTTGGCTCTATCCGATTCATCAAAAGATGTATAATTAAAAACCCACAAAAATAAACGGGATCATGTATACCCCATTCCGTATTTACACCAACCTCACATAACAATCACACATCACGAGAATATCCAGCAACCCGGCTATCATCCTACACAGTCCCTTATACCCCAACCCGCATACAGTCCTCCCTTCGTATTAAAGCGATACCACGTGGTCCCCACCATTAATAAAAAGAACATTCCATGTGCCCGAATAAAATCCAAGGGCATTCCCGTCATTTCCCCTCCCCCTCCGATCTACCCCGGATATTTAGCTCCCCGATTAATCGTCACTCTCCCCTAACTCCACGCCCTCCTGTCCTAAACCCCCCTCAAAATTCTCGCCCCTTCATCCAACGCTTCACATCACTCCACGCCACCTCCGTCGTCTTCTTCCCAGCTGTCTTTAATGGCGACGACGCGAGAATGATTCTCTGAAAGCGAACTCCACTTCGATGGGTTCTTTGGAATCCGCGATCCCTCTCAAACGCACTCCAGCTCCGCTACGATCCTCGTCGAATCGCTCATTCCTTCACCGTCCGAGATCTCGGATCGCGAGATTCCTTTTGGTCGAGAAGGTCGACTATATTCAATGGATTTGCACTGCTGCGGCGTTCTTCTTCGTCGTGATTCTGTTCCAGGCGTTTCTGCCGAGCTCGTTGGAGAAGGAGGGGGGTGCTGACGTGGACGGCGACGGCGGCGGGATCTTGGAGGAGATCAGAGGGTTGGATTTTGGAGAAGGGATTAGGTTTGAGCCGACGAAGTTGGTGGAGAAGTGGGAGAGGGAGAGGAAGGATGCGGAGTTGGCAAAGTTGGGGAGGGAAGTGAAGAGGGTGGGGGTAAGGAAAGCGAGGATTGCGCTGGTGAGTTGTGTAGCTCATCGGATGTTGATTTTGATAATTTTTGGTTTCTTGAATTGAATTGAGGGTTTTGTTTGTTTTGTAGGTGGTGGGGGGAATTGAGGTTGATGGAGTGCAGCTGGAGATGGCGAGTGTGGCGATTGCCTTGCGGGAGATTGGGTATGATGTTCAGGTATGTATATATATTTGGATGGAATGTTGAGGTTTTGAAGGAATGTGGGAGTTTTTGAGTAGATTGATGTGTGCATTTGAGGTGATTTCAGAGTTAGAACGAGATGTTCTTGATTTGAAGGAAAATTTGTGAGTATGAGTAAAAAATGGGGAAGGAGCTACAATTGAGATAGAGATCATGGGGTTTTGATAGGAGGTATTTGTGGGTTTTTGAAATTTGAATCTGATAGGATGGTTTTTTATTATTATTTTAAGTTAGTTGATTTTGGGGAAGAAGAGTGTTTGTGTGAGTGAGAGAGTTTGATGAATGACTGGTCAGTAGTAGGTTGATGAGTATGAGTGAGAAATCTATAATAATTACCCATTTGAGAAATGCTACCTCGAAGTGATGTTAGAAGAGATGCATGCCCTGAGTTTAGCAGATCTGTTGAACTTACTAGGGGCTGCAAGTGGAGTTTTAGGAGTCGGGGGCTGCAGGTTACAATGTGGTTTACATGATCCTTTTTTTTATAAGAACATTTTTCTTTACATAGGTGAATTTACATTTACTGCAGGATGCAATTATACTGTTTTTTTTAGAAATTTTAAACTTGATAAGAATAGTTCTTCAGTCCTTGTGTGTACATGGATAACCAGAGCAGCATTTTTAAAATATAATTTGATGTATTCTGCTGACCTACCTTATCAACTAATAAATTAAAAGATAAGGAAGTTGTTAGCACAACCAACCATTTGAAGATTTGTGATTAGTTTTTGTCTAGTATAGGCTGTGTAGCTTGATAGGGACATCCCAACTATCATTACATGTAATGAAGGAGCAACCACATAATCTTTTGTTGTTGCAATTGTCCTTTTGCTCAAACTTCGTTGCCATTTTTTTTTTTTTTTGATGAAAAGGATAGAGTCGAACGACTCTAGCCCGAACAAAAATATATTAAATCAAAACAGTACAACAATTAGAGGAGTAATACAAGATGTAGTACAAGGCGCTCGTTGCCATTTTTTAACTTTGCAAGAGGCAGCATTACTTGTTTCCACATTATTTTATCCCTGCATTGATTAATAGTATGGATGTAATTGGACTTTGTGCCATTTCTGATAACATGAAACTAATGCTAATTGCACTTACCATTATTGGGCTTTTGCGATCGCATAAAAAGAAAACTCTTAAGCTAAATATTAAACTTTCTGAGGAGTTTCTACTTGGAAAAGACTTTGACTCCTGACCTTAATTGTCTTTATCCATTTAAGTGGTTGCTTATGGAGTAGCTTAGAGTCTAGTTGCTTCCCTCACAAAGTAAGGCCAGCAGGCTCTCTCTTTCAAGAAGATTGCGTCCAACATCACTAACATGTTTGCATACCATATCTACCTAGAAGTTTATGTATTCAAACTTACAGACATGTTTGCATGATAGCCATTGGCTAATTTATGCTCCCCAACTAATCTGTAGATCTATACTCGTAGAGTTGTGGACTCCAGAAGGCAGTATGTAAATATTGCTTTAGCCTTTATGTTACAAAAATTGTGGTAACCATTCAAAAGTTGAGATGAAGGTATATATATGGTTTAACATCTCATATTTAAGCGACAGTCTGGTAGTTAATAGCCAGCAGGTTGTTTTTTTTATCCTTATGAATAGGAGCAACCACAGAGCACAATCAAGTCCCAGTTCTCACAGGATAGGATCATAGGATAAACATACAGTTTATATTTGAATTGATCAACTGAGGTAGTGGTTGTTTCACAGGGTTGGAAAATATGACACAAAAATGAACAAAAAAATATAAATTAGTTTGACCTACATTGGAATTTAAGTATTAATTTTTATATAGTTTTTAGCATGTTCTTATTTGGTAAAACATGTGTAAATATTGAATTTACTTAGTTATTTATTATCCCTCGTTTCTGCATACTTCAGGTTTATGCACTGAAAGATAGTCCTGTTAATGCTGTTTGGAGAACTATGGGGATGCCTGTAAATATCATCCCTGTCGATACAAAACTTCAAGTTGGTGTAGATTGGTTGAAGTAAGTCATTTAAATACTGTCCTGGGAACTTGAGCTACTAGTTGCATTTTCCTACTTAGCTTTAGTCTAAATGCTGAAACCATACCAGGATAGTAGCTTTAAAAATTTACTTCTTGATAAATAAACCTCCAATCTTTTTTGCAGTTACAATGGAATTATTGTGAGTTCACTTGATGGCAGACCTGTAATTTCATGGTAAGTATTTTTACCATTTAGAGATCAATTTGTTCCTGCTTGCTTTGTTTAGCCTTGATTTATGGGCAATGCAGGCATCAATAGCAAAATTGATATAATAATACATGAATTTTATTTTTATTTTTTGGGCGCAGAGTTTGATGGCCTTATTATGCCAATTTAATTTGATAATTTTCTTGTATCAAAGAGATTTCTTCTTTTGACCCATTCAATTATTTTTTAAGAAATTATTACTGAGCACATCAGCCATGTATAGTGAAAAATTAATTGCAAATACGGAAATTCGGAGGTGAGTCTTTTAACTTAACCAAACCTGTCATCCAGCGGTCAATTCACAAGAAAATGGTCAAACCTACATTATAAAACATTAAGTTGCTGGTTTCAGTAGATTTAGCACCCAAGCTGGCCATATTCATTTTTGCATGATAACTTGATATAAAGATACGATAACCGATAATGTACTACGCATGCGATGCAATGCGTGGATCCCGACAGCACTCGTTCACGTTTGGGTCATCGCTTTTCCTTCGTCTCTCTGAAAATACCCCCCCCCCCCCCCCCCCCCCCCCCCACACACACACACTTAAGAATCACCCATGTGATGATCATGCACTAGTTGAAAGCAACAACTGGACGTCAACAACTCTATACGGCAAGAGAATAGTGGCTCCAACAAGTAGTGGTGAGAGATTCAGCGAGAAAAAGAAAAAAAAAGCCTTGATGGAGGCACGATTGCGGTGATGAAAGCATCAGAGGAGAGGCACAGGGGCGGTGATGGAAGCTTCTACTACGGGTCGTATTGACGGCGATGGGGGCATCAATGGGGAGGCACAGCTGTAGTGGAGGTGTTGTTGTAAGTGTTGATGGTGAAACACAGTGGTGGTAATGGTGGTATCGATGGTTAGCGAGAGTGGGAAACTCGATTCAAGGAGATGGGAGATGGGAGAAGTAGTGGTCGGGTTTTTATTTTTATTTTCTAATTAATTTCTGTGTTTAGAATTCGAGATGTGTACACGGGGCTTTGAAGGAGACCAAACCACACAAATTTCATTCATGGAAATTCCGAATCTACTGTCTTGCTAATTATTTATAACTAGTAATTTACACGTGCTATGCACATCTTAATAAATATATACATTTTTTTAACTACAAACTTCAACGTAGTTTGGCCCCGAACCTGTTTTCTCCTTTATATTTGTTAGAATTAGGGATAGGAAAATATTCTTTTATTGATTGATTAAACTGAGTACAATATGTCTCCTATATATAGGAGAGAAGAGAATACTAAACCAATACATTATTTAATGTGAGACTAAACTAATCTATCATCTAACACCCCTCTCAAACTCAAGTTGGTTCAAGCAACAAGAGTTTGGAATACTGACAATGTTGATATGGAAAGAACGACAAACTGTGATGCAGAAATGGCGCTTGATGGCGCATGTGACGAAACTGAGAAGTAGACCGATAGGATCTCACCCCTGACTTGAGACATAGTCGATGTTGGGATCTCACCCCTGAACTGAGAAATAGACTGATGGGATTTCACCCCTGACTTGAGACATAGTCGATGCTCGGATCTCACCCCTGACTTGAGAATGGTCGATGATGGGATATTATCCCTGAAATGAGAATTGGATGTTGATAACACCCCCTCTCAAACTTACGATCGATTAATCGGAGTAAGTTGACGATCTGGATATAAAAGCACAAGAACCTGTAAGAAAGTGTTTTGTTTTGTTTTTTTTTTGCACAGGAAGTATATCTCACTGTAAAGAAGAAGCAGCAACTTGCAATCAGCAGGCTGAAGAACAAACATACAGTGCATGAAAATCAAGAGAAAATGGAGCATAATACGAGAGACAAGAGGCAGCCAGATGAAAGCAGTTGCTAAAGATGATAATGAAAAGATTGTGCCTCAGATTTTGGCGCCAGCAATAAGGAAGCCCAAACAGGATCCATCTTGTTTTTGCAAGAACTGTCAATATCAGATGCCTGGATGAGCTAATCAGAGAGTTGAACCAAGACCTTAAGAGCATGGAGTTTCCTGTATGTGGGACATTGGTTGGAATAGCATAATGTCTGATGACGTGAATTCTGGAAGGTCCTGAAATTAGGGCTGAATTGCTTCTAACGCCATTATAATTTTGCACCAAGTCGAATGTTTGGAGAGAGAGAGAGGGAGGAAGAAGACGACGGGCGATCGACTGAGGATGATGGGTTCGGTCGACTGACGAGAAAGAGGAAGAGGGAGAAGGAGGTAGGGGGGTTGGCTAGCGGCGCTAGGAGGTGCAGCACCGGGATAGAGTGGCGACAGGGAGGAGGTCGTCGGCGGTGCGGCCACCATTGATTTGGGTGTGAAGAAGAAGCTAGGGGACGGGGATTGGCGGCGGAGAGAGATACCAAAATCGGATCTTGATTTTGGGGGATTTTGGGGATTTTAGGATTTGGGAATTTTGGGTAGGATTTGATTGGGAGAGGAAAAGGGATGACGGCTAGGGTTTTTGGGGGAGATTAGGGTTTTGGTATTTGATCGGGAGCGGAAAAGAGATGTGGGGAGGTGGAGTGATTCCGATGAAGACGGAACCACTCCACCTCGACGACGAGGATAAATTAGTATAGGCCTTATAGGACGATAGACTCTGATACCATGTTAGAATTAGGGATAGGAAAATATTCTTTTATTGATTGATTAAACTGAGTACAATATGTCTCCTATATATAGGAGAGAAGAGAATACTAAACCAATACATTATTCAATGTGGGACTAAACTAATCTATCATCTAACAATATTAATTATGCACGGGTTTGTTTGCCTACAAATGACAACCCCAATTCTTCCATTATAATATTAGATGATAGTGAAGTGTAACCATAGCTTTAGGAGCGAGGTTGAGAGGACTAGGAAATTATTCTTAACTAGATATCTAATTTCACGCAACCTGGAATTTGCCATATAATATATGAGTCAGGTTGAGAGGATTGAAAATCTTTTAGGCTGATATTTATTTTCATATGAAAATTGTGCTATAGTTACTGGACTGGGAGTTACCATATAATATAGAAAGCCTTAAAGCAGCCTAAAATAAAGAATACACAATCCTTCCTTGTTTGAGTTTGAGGTAATTGGGAATAGCTGTTGGTGTGATATGCTGTATTATAAATAATTTTTAAATTTACTATATCTTCTAAATCCTTGTTATCTGTTCATTTATTTAACAATGGTGAACTATTCCATGTTTTGTTCTTCTTGTTTATTGTCCTTTGCACTCACTTTAGTCTCAGCAAATATTCATATGTGGTGATGGTCCACTTTTTTCTTCTTTGCCTATTATTGTATTTAATTTCTTTTCTAAAACACTTCCAAAGGAGAATATTAATACAACACTACAGTCTTTTGCAGGAGCCTTTCAAAATTCTACCTGTTATATGGATCATAAATGAAAAATCCCTAGCTTTCCGTCTACATAAATATGCTATAAATGGTCAAAATCAGCTCATCAGTGACTGGAAGCAAGTTTTTAACAGGGCAACTGTTGTTGTATTCCCAACTCACTCGTTGCCGGTAATAATTTTTATGCTAGGCTTATGTAATTTCCTGATCATTAAGAATGTAGAATTCTTAGTAAAACTGTGGTTGGTTTGTATTAATTAATCTCAATAATTCTCACACTCCAGATGATGTATTCAACATTCGATGCGGGTAACTATTTTGTTGTCCCCAGTTCTGCTGGTGAAGCGTGGAGAGCAAGTAAATTCTTTTCCTTGCAGAATGGGAATGATTTACGTGTCAAGCTGGGTTACAGATCTGAGGATTTTCTCGTTGCTATTGTTGGCAGCCAATTTTCATATAGTGGCATGCGGTTGGAGTATGCACTTGTCTTGCAAGCAGTAGCACCTGTACTGAAAGAGTTTGCTTTCGATGAAACTTCATATAACCCGCTAAAAATTGGAATTTTGGGTGGAAATTCAACTGATAGCTACAAGATGGCTCTGGAGGTTGTTAAAGCTTGTGTTTTAGTTTTAGATGTAAAACATCTTCTGTTTTAGAAGGAATTCTCTTTTTCTTTTTTGGTCCCCAAAAGTTTTGCCTGAATCTATATTATCACCCAAAGTCATTGTAATTTCATATTCATACAAATGGTCAAGCCATGCCGTCTATTCCCCAGTTTGAACATTTTAAGAATATTCTTTATATTAGATCTTATCCCATTTAAATTGATTTTATTCTTCTCCTACGGTCACCCAACTCTTTTGACATTTGTTATCCTTCCCCCAACTTAACCCCAATACCTCCTTTGCTTCCTCTATTTTGTTTTTCCTTTTCTGTAACCTAGGTAGGATTTTTAAAGAGGAGAAACAGAGAAGTTAGAGGGTTGTTGAGATAGAGACTTGGAGAAGCTAAGGTTGCATTCCTCAATTATGTTGAAATTACAGATATTTCAAATGCAATTATTTAACTACACTAAATTGAAAAAAGACATAAGGAAATCCCTGTTACTTTGTTTTCCGGATTGTTGTAATTCTCAGTCGTTGTTTTCCATTTATGATTATTCTATCATTTTTTTTAGTTTCCAATACCTAATGTTGAATTCATTATTGTAGACAATTGCTACGAATTTTGGTTACCCAAGAGGCTGCGTGAATCTGATTGTGGGTGATACAGAAGAGATCAACTTCCTTGGTATAGTTAATCTTGTAATATATGGATCATTTCTTGAGGAGCAGTCCTTTCCACCAGTTTTGTTGCAAGCCATGAATCTGGGAAAACTGGTCATTGCTCCTGATCTAGGCATGATTAAAAAATATGTATGTCAGTTAATAGTTGACCAAATCTCCCTCCCTTCTGTCAAATATTTCTTATAAGGCAACTAACTAATCTCTAAATGACTTTAAGGTTCATCATAAAGTAAATGGGTTTCTTTACCCGAAGGAAGATTTAGGGAAGCTGCAAGAGGTTTTACATCAAGTAATCTCTAGTGGAGAACTAACCTCTTCAGCCGAGAACATTGCATCCATTGGTAGAGAGAATTCCAAAAATCTAATGGTTTCCGATACACTTCAGAATTATGTATCATTACTGGAAAATGTTATCAAGCTTCCATCAGAAATTGCTTCTCCAAAGGCTGCTGCAGCTATTCCTTTAAGGTTGAGGGAGGAATGGCAGTGGCATCTATTTGAAAATTTCACAGGCTCAAACAATTTAATCAATGCTTCCGAAAACTATGGAATTTTATCAAAAATTGAGGAGCAGTGGAATCGTACTCAAAACGATTCTGCTAATATTACTAAAAAGATGGATGAAGCTTTTTCCTTAATAACTTGGGAAGAAGAAAAAATGATTGAGATGGTGAATGTTAGAAAGAGACTAGAAGAAGAGGAGGTGAGATATGCAAAATTGCAACTAAATACATCTTCAGTATCATTAAAAATGTTCCTTTTTAGACTTGTTTGAAATCTTATTTGTGAAAACTGGATGCAGTTGAAGGATAGAACTGACCAACCTCATGGAACCTGGGAGGAAGTTTACAGAAATGCCAAAAGAGCTGAAAGGGCAAAAAATGAATTGCATGAAAGAGATGACAGGGAGCTTGAGCGGACGGGTCAGCCCTTGTGTATCTATGAACCTTATTTCGGAGAAGGATCTTGGCCCTTTTTGCACAATACATCTCTCTACCGTGGAATTGGTTTGGTAAGTTAACTTCATATGATGTATTATGTTTCTGAATCATGATTTTATTCTTGCAACAATGAGTCTTGAGCTTTAGGCAAACCACAGCTCATTTTGAAAGAATGACAAGACTGAAATTTTAAACATGTGAAATGCATGTATTCTCCTGCCATCATTTTAGGCACTAAAAGCCCCATTTATTCCTTTAATAGATGATAAATAAATGATGATCATCAATTCCTGATGTTGCACACAATTTGTATGAAAAGTTAGAGATGAAAAAGAATATGCTTCTTTATGAGAGAGTTGTATGTGTGCACACTGCACAACCAGACAAACAGACATGCAAGACTTACATTTTCTCTTTCCAATCCTTGTCATTAACAGCCCCATTTGTTCCATAAATGCCTAATAGTATTATCATTATCCCCCCAGTGCATCATAATATCACCTACTTCTATTGTTGCATGAAATTTGAAATAAAGTAGATGCACAAACACATTTCAATGCACATGCTAGAGGCCACATGTCAGTACCCTTACCAATATAAGTTTGGAGTTATACATTCAGGATATGTTTGAATGTCCTGGTCCTTGTGTATGATGGGGCTGTGTTGAAGATGCTTCTCCTCGGATTTGGACCCCATGATCACAAATTTCTGTATCACAGGAACTGATATTAACCCTAGTCAAAAGTCATATCATAATTTTTTACTGACTGACTCCAAATTTCTGTTTTAATCTGACTGCGACTTTTTCTTGATATTGAATCACTTTATCCTTTTTAATATCTCACTGATATCATAATAAACCAGGGAGAAGTTGGAGAAAGTTGGATGACATCATCTACTTATCCCATACCTGTAGTTTTTTACTATTTTTTGTTTGAAAATATTTTTCTATAGCATTTATAGTAGGTAATATTAGTGGCTTTAAATAAAGTGATGCATTGGTTTGACTGTAGTCCTCTAAAGGCCGTCGACCAGGAGCTGACGATATAGATGCTTCTTCTCGCCTTCCTCTGCTTTCTGATTCATACTACCGAGATGCACTAGGTGAATTTGGAGCCTTTTTTGCTTTGGCTAATCGGATTGATCGCATACACAAGAATGCTTGGGTTGGATTTCAGTCTTGGAGAGCAGTGGCAAGAAAGGTATATCGTTATTATTTTTCCCCCCACAGTTCACTGTAGCAATAAATTTATTAGTCTCAAGGATTTAAAAAAATTATGGAGTTCTTTCAGTATGTTCTTTATTTGTTGTCTAAATTTGTTGCTATTTGCTTGAGGTTTAAATTGGATCTTTATTTTTCTGTCATATACTAGTAGTAGTATGATGTAACACTTTAAATTAACTTGAAAATTTGAATTTGGTAGATTTCTCAGCCCACTCGAAGGGAATTTCACGTGGAACAGAATCTTACAGTAGGTATCTGGTTTCTTTATATTCTTAGTTATGAGGATAACCCCAACAAAACACTCTTAATTGGTTATAAGGCTCCCAAAACTTGTTTGTGTGTTTTTCTAGTATTAGAATCAGTATATTTTGGTTACTATAAAGATCACAAGTATTTGTTTTTAATATTATACCATCCATTATATTTTCCAATAGATTTGATTATATCCTCTTAAATTCCAGTAGTTAGACCTTTAGCATGAGTGAGTTAATGGTGCTAATTATTTTTTTATTAAATTTCATTTGGATTTTGCTCATATTTGAACATAGTGACATGGGATCTACAAAGTTTCGCATGAAAATCATACTAATTCTGATCAAATGCGGTATTATTTATGAGCTAGGAATTAATAGTATACTAATCATACTCTAGGTTACCTTTAGTAAAATTTATCACATCATCCCTACCCAAGTCGACATAATATAACTTTTTGAAAAAAAATATTTGGAGGTTGTGTGAGAACAGTGTACAAAATTTAAATTGTTCTAACTTAAAAAGCAATTAGGTTTTCTATCCAATAACATACATGTTATGTCGAGATTATAGACAATTTAGAAGTTTTGTCTGGGAAATACCCAGTCAATCGGAATGTTTTGTGAGGGTTAATATTTTAATAACATCATGATTGAATGATCTGTGAACATGATAATTATGAGACAGGTTATCTGGCTCGTGCTGGTATAATTAGGAGTAAAACCAAGCTTCTGAATTGGAGCAACCCTTGTTGTTGTTGTTGTTGGAATAAGGCCGTAGCCACACACACCTACACTTTACCCCCAATATATATTAGTTGGGGATTTTTTTTGTGTGCAAGCGGGATTCGAATTCCCGACCTCTTGCTCACCAGCGAAGAGACTTACCAGTGGACCATGCTCGCACTTGCAATTCGAGCAATCATCAGCGGACTTTTCGAGCTACTATTAGAGATTTATCTCTAAGTTGTTCTTATTAAGTGTAACAGAGGAAGTAGTTCTATCCCAACATTCGGAATGGTCGTTTTACGGAGTTATGTGTGTCTAAAGTTTATTTTAGTCTTCAAATTCTATTTTCACGTGAAATCCATGTCGCTTCTTTGTTATAAGAGACATCCCAGAACCTGCAATGTTAAACACCCTTCAAAGCCAGTGTAGAGATTCTGTCTTATTCCCAAAATTTACACCTATTGTTCGATTGGTGTTCCAAAATCGTTCTACTCTGCTTGATTGGTGATAATATGACCGAATCAAATTGATCCCGTTGAAACTCTACTTACTTCCATTTTGAATATTATTCTATTTATGCAATGCTCATAAAGTTAAATGATTACTGCAGTGTGGTAATTTTTATATTGCTATCCCCATTAGGTTTTGGTATCCATGGACTAGTGATGAACTCCGATCTGTTTGCAGTTACTATTTTCTTACTAATGCTAATATTTGCACTGACTAGCCATCCTCTTTCCCCAATTACAGGAAAGCTTATCTAAAAGGGCTGAGGCTGCACTAGTAGAGGCAATCCAAGGAAGGAGGCATGGGGATACACTCTACTTTTGGATTCGCATGGACAAGGATCCAAGAAATCCTCTTCAACAAGATTTTTGGTCTTTCTGTGATACTATAAATGCTGGGAACTGCAGGTTGGACAAACTTCTATGATTCTATCTAAGCTTCTTTTACAGTGATATTACATTCCGTTACCCTTGCATCCTTAGCTTGTTACCCTTGCGTCCTAAGCCTAGCGTGCTGCTTACTGGTGTATACTGATATATTTTTATGATTTTGTTAAAAAAGTTTCCAATACATGTTAATTTAGTTGATGAGCTATTTACATGCTACAAATTCTGGGAACTGGAGGTTAAATGAACTTCTATGATTCTATCAAAGCTGTTTTACAGTAATATTCCTAACTATTTATCGCTGACATCCTAAGCTTAGTGATGCATTGGTTACTGGTATATAATTTTTTTAAAATTTTTTTACTAAAAAGGTTCTGGTACATGTTGATATAGTTGATAAGCCCTGTTGATGCACGCAAAAGAAATTAGTCAGTGATCAAGCAGACATACTGTGCGTTATGATGGAGCCTGAAACAATGATCTGAAAAGCTTATGAATGTTGAGATGATTGTTCAATGCATGAAGATTTGGAATTCAGTTAATAATATTCTTGATGACTATTCTTACAATCAAACTTCCACGTGGTCCTGAGAATATATAAGAGCTAAGGAGTTTATATCGTGCCTTAAGTTATGAGGTACAAAGATGTTCTTTTAGCTCATTGAAGAAGGTCAAACAAAATAAAGAAGTAAAAATATTACAATCGTGTATAAGAAAATAATATCTATGATGGATTTCCTTATTCTTAGTGCAAGAAGAACTTGATAGGACACTTGATTCACCAACTAAAGAAGATCCAGTCATAAACTAGATTTGTCATCTTCAAATGAAGTTTTAGTAACTATTTGACATCCAGTATCCTGAACATCTTTAAATGGGCATTTCAGTGTTTCCACTTTGCAATCAGCATATACTTAAAGAATGATACAGAAAATAATCTATATCCTGGTATTTCTAGGATACAAACCTCTCAAGTTATGTAACTTAGATTGCTGCTAGGTAGGATTTTGTATTCATAGATTTACTAACTGATGCATTAACATATCAGACAAAACTCGTCCTTTGCTGCAATATTAGAAGATTAGATACACTTTTGGTCCCTGCCTTATCAGCTAAAAAATGCTTGAAGCCTCTTAAAGCCTGGCAGGATTTTTCTTTTTCAACCTCTGATTGGTTTCTTTATAGTTTTTCTATCTCCTCTTTTTGTTCCCCTCCCTTCTTTTTGGGATTTTCTTTTTGTTTCATTTTGGTTCATATCTTTTTTTTGCTTTCTCTCTCTCTCTTTGCATGTGTGTTTCCTTTTGTTCATCTTCATTATTTTGGGGGGCTGTTCTGTTTTGGTTGGGTTTTCCAGGGAGGGGGCGGGGGATGACTATTATCTTGTAAAATGCTGCTCCAGCAAAAACTATGTATTGGGAACAACTATGCCTAGTTGTGGCCATCGGCTTATAGGACAGTAGATCCAAATGATAGGTAGTGGCATCGGCTGTAGCTTTGGCAAGTCCTGATTTTAAATTGTAGATCTTCTCAACAATTCTGGCATATAACCAAGTATGTTCTTCTGATTTTAAATTTCTTACCCATCCTCTGTTTTGTTAAAGGTTTGCTGTTTCTGAGGCTCTCCGAAGGATGTATGGTGTAAATCTACAACATAATTGGGATTCATTGCCGAAAATGCCGACAGACAGAGATTCTTGGTCTGTAATGCATAGCTGGGCCCTGCCAACAAGGTCTTTTCTCGAGTTTGTCATGTTCTCCAGGTATGCTATCTTCCCTTGTTCT
This sequence comes from Hemerocallis citrina, assembly GCA_017893485.1. NCBI lineage: Eukaryota > Viridiplantae > Streptophyta > Magnoliopsida > Asparagales > Asphodelaceae > Hemerocallis > Hemerocallis citrina. The sequence goes on along the minus strand of CM030364.1, from coordinate 12,643,220 downwards.
GTGAACCTTTTCAACTTGTTCTTCCTCAGCCCAATTTCCCATTTGGTACTTTTTGTTGAGCCCGTGTACAATTCAAAATCAAGCTACCACTTATGTTTATGCAGTTTTATGCAATACATCTCATAATACTTGATGGTCCTTGAATGCAGAACATTCTTTTCGTAGTTCTGCTCACTTAAGATACAGCAAGAACAACAAGAAAGTGATTATCTTAAATATTTTGGGGTTAACAGTATGAACTCTTTTTCTCTATCGAGCTTCAAGGGCCATGAACTCTGTTAATGTTTACTACATATCTTTTTAAGTGCCTTGATCAAAGTTAGTTTTTCTCTACTTGGTTCTCCTCCATGACTAACTAATATCCTGTCACTCCTAACTATCACAGTTAGTTGCAATTGCTCATGCCTAGAAATATCAATGGGTACCCCTCTTAGTTATATCCTCAATAAGCTATCGCTATGTCTTGTGGATGCACTCATTTCTTTTTTATTCTTGGTCTTTTTCCAGTCATCCATCACAACATTCAGCTTATACACACTCATTTCCTAACCACGTCTTTTTGTTAATTGACCAACATTCTGCCAATAAGCAAAGGCGATCATTGTTGTTCATTGGTCTTGTAATTTTTTATTTAACCTTATGGATATCTCACATAGTACTGTTTCATCTTCAATTTAACATCATGCTTGATGTTATCGACAACATCCTCCTCAGTTCCCCATCACAACTAATTAATTGATCTTGATAACTGTCAATGGCGTATGTTTATATCTATATTCATATTGCATACTTATATCTAATCCTCTTAAGCTGGCTGTGGGGTGTATAATTTGGTCAATCTTTCCTTTGACCGTCATGTAAATTGAGTTTTTTGTTTCATATTCCTTTCTATTAGTAGAGTTATTGCTCTGCAACTAAAATAAGTGCAACTTAAATTGCAAGATTTCCTTCAGTTGCAACTGAAAAGTAAAGAGGATAACTTTTTAGTTGCATTTCCTTTAACAAAAAAACAAAAACAAAAACAAAAAAACTTTTTCCTTGCAAGAGGAGCAAAACTTGCAATTTTGGTGCACTGCAATTCTTGCAATTTTGCTGCACTCCAATTCTATTGCAATGAACTAAACACCCCTTCACTGGAAAAGGACGACGGATTTGTCCCTAGCTAAAATCAGAATGTTGCTAGTAAGAGGCACCAGTGGTAAAGGCTGAGCTCTTTTAGAATAATTTGTGCTTTGGCCTTGACATCTGGTTTTCTTTAGCTTTTATTATTATGATCATTGAATACTTGGCTACTTCTACCAGGGATTTGCTTGTTATTTAAATTTAAGAACAACTAGAGGTGTATCTCAATATTTTGACATGAAACTACTGATTGTTCATCTGATTTGCTTTCTTCTTGTTTTCCAGGATGTTTGTGGATGCCATGGATGCACAGATGTACGACGAGCACCACCGTAGTGGTTACTGCTATTTAAGTTTATCTAAGGTAGTCTCCTCTGAACCTTCACCATTTGTCTTTGTCCCAATATATTAAGAAGTTTCTTTTAGGAGCCCACTGAACGATTATATATCAAACTAGCTAGTTTTAACAAAGACAGTATTGTAGTTATTCTATTTTATCTTAAGGCTCTTCACAATGATCACAAACATATTCTACTTCTAAATTTTTCCTGGGCAGATTTGGTAACTGATAAACATAGCCACAGAGATCAAACATTCTGTAATTTTATTGCACTTGTTTGTCTCCCCTTGTACTTTGTGTCTAGATTTACGAGAGACATGGTTGAACTAGCCTAGATGGCTCATGCTTTGCATGCTAAGGTTAGCCTACATTTCAAATTCATCCCTGAGAGAAAATTAAAGAAAACAAAAACAAAAAAGTTTTCTGACCAGTTGAGGCTTGCTTAGGTTCCTTTGTATTCGGTTCCTTCGTATTCCCTTTCTTGCGGTTGTGCCTAACTGTTTGTTGCTGCTGATTTTGGTGTGGGAGCAAAATTTTGGAAATAAATAAGGCAAACTTGTTGACTTTCACCGGCGTTTGACTGGTTTCTTGCCGCTGCCGTTGATCTGCAAAAAGTTCGATACACCGGGATGGATCCCGGCGACGAACCCTTCGACGCTCAAGTCAGTAATCAGGAAGATTATGAAAGAGTGTTTATGTGGAAAAAGATTGATTACCTTGTTATGGTGGGGGAGGGGTATTTATAGTCGTCTTAAGAGACAGTTTAGAGATAATCATTTATCTTCATGCCCCGATGTTTTTGGATAAGATGTAGAGTTTAAATTCTTTCATGATAAGAGAGGTAGTTTAAACCGCCTCTTAGAAATAAGCATGAATTTGAATTACTCTTTAAATATCTGAATTGGTTTGTAACGGGTTGCTACCCATATCCAATAGGACAGATCCGTTTTTGGGTTATTGGGCTTTGAGAAAAGATCCAGTTTTCATTTTGGACCCGTTTGTAGGTGAAATTACCGCATTGCCCTTGAGAGCTTTTAAGATTTATGTCCAATTTGAACGGTCTTGATTTAATCCCATTTTTAGCCATATCACGAGCCCCCCACTCCCGAAGATTGAGTTTAACAAACCTTTGGGGAGTAGTTTTCTTGTTTTTAATGGCGTACGGGATTTTATCGGAGTTTTTTTTGGAGCTTTAGAATCGCTCGCGGGGCTTAACAACGTTTAACTGTGCCTAACTTGTCTTCAGATGTGTTGGTGGGATCTTCTAGATTTTCCATTGATTTTTTTCTAATTTTTAAATTATTTTTCGAATCATTTATTCAATTTTGCGAAGAAACAATCTATTTTCAAAAAGCATTAATTGATCATTCTAATTAATAATTATTTTTTCAGGAGCTCAAAAATATTTTTCCCGAATTCATAATTATTTTTAGAATTTTTAATTATTTTTCGCAATTTTTAAATAATTAATTCGATTTAATAATAAAAATAAAAAAATTAATCAACTAAATACCGACATTGCGCGATCTGGAGCGTCGATCACGTCACTGGCACGATTTTCTGAACGATCAGACGGTTGATCTGCTGCTTGATGACGTGGCTTGTTCTGGATGCTCTGATCGCGGGCGCGCTTCGGGAGGGGGCATTTCCCCCTCTTACACGCTCGGAGCTACGTTTGCTCGGGATTTGGTTCCGAGGGACATGGCTCAATCTGAGCCATTGGATATTGATCAAGTGCGAATTTTGGGGCAGCGTTTTTCTCCGTTTTCACGCTGGGAGCCACGTTTGCTCGGAATTTGGTTCTGAGGGATGTGGCTCAATCTGAGCCGTTTAAGCTCGATCAAGCGCGAATTTTGGGGCAACGTTTTTCCCCGTTTTCATGCTCGGAGCCACGTTTGCTCGGAATTTGGTTCCGTGGGACGTGGCTCAATCTGAGCTGTTTGATCTCGATCAAGCGCGAATCTTGGGGCAATGTTTTTCCCCATTTTCACGCTCGGAACCACGTTTGCTTGGAATTTGGTTCCGAAGGACGTGGCTCAATTTGAGCCGTTTGATCTCGATCAAGTGCGAATCTTGGGGCGATGTTTTTGCCCATTTTCATGCTCGGAGCCACGTTTGCTTGGAATTTGGTTCTGAGGGACCTGGCTCAATCTGAGCCATTTGATCTTGATCAAGCGCGAATCTTGGGGCGATGTTTTCTCCTATTTTCATGCTTGGAGCCAGGTTTGCTCGGAATTTGGTTTCGAGGGACGTGGAATCTGGGCCGCTTGATCTTTGATCAGGCGCGAATCTTGGGGCAATGCTTTTCTCCGTTTTCGCGCTCGAAGCCATGTTTGTTCGGAATTTGGTTCCGAGGGACATGGCTGAATCTGAGCTGTCTGATCTCGATCAAGCGCGAATTGTGGGGCAACGTTTTTTTTCCATTTTCACGCTCGGAGCCACGTTTGCTCGGAATTTGGTTCCAAAGGACGTGGCTCAATCTGAGCTGTTTGATCTCGATCAAACGCGAATCTTGGGGCAATGTTTTTCCCAATTTTCACGCTTGGAGCCACGTTTGTTCGGAATTTGGTTCCGAGGGATGTGGCTCAATCTGAGCCGTTTGATCTTTGATCAATCGCGAATATTGAGATGGAGTTTTGCCCATTTTTGCGTTCGGGGACACGTTTGCTTGGATGTGGGTTCCGAGATATGTGGCAACATCTGGGCCGTTTAATCTTGATCAGGCGCGAATATTGAGATGGAGTTATGGCAGTTGACCGGTCAATAGGTCTGTTGGTGTTGCTTGAAATTCCGCCTTTGCGTCTTCTGTCGCTTAGTATTCGATGTTCTCTTGGGCTTTTTACTGATCTTGGGGGCCCAAAGGTCTCAGAAGCCCAAGCGGCGCCCCTCACTCACCATTAGTTTTCACCCCCAACTCCATTATCTCATTCTTTACTTTTACTCTCGAAAATTTTTCTTTCACTCTTGGGTGGCTCAACTAACGGCGCGGTCAAGCGTTTGATTTTCTGGCGATATATTCCGAACGTAGCTGTCACATCAAGGTAAATATATTCTCTTTTATATATTTTACGAGATGTCTAGGGTTTCTTCGGGGAGTGAGACCACCTCGGACCACGAAGGGGATCAACCATTTGTAGTGGCTCCAACAGTGGACAAGGGAAAGGGGGTGGTAGGATCGGTGACATCAGAGACGATTGTGGAGATGGAGAGGTGAGCAGGGGCGTTGGGTAGGCTTTCGGGCCCTTTGTCGAACCTTAGCGGAGTTCGAGAATACTCCGATGACCTTCTAGCCAAGGTGGTGTACGGGATGTCGGCCCCGTACGAGGAGAGCAGGCCGAGGGAACACTGAAGTCGACGACATCCCCTCCATGCTGACGGAGGACTTGGTGAGGATTCGGGATAGTTTCAAGATACCGAAGGAACTCGGTCTTCTCCCGGGTCCCGGTATTCGAGCCTGTTCGCCGACCTCTCCTGACACGTGCATTTTCCCCTTCGACGCCTTTTACGTCGGTCTCCGTCTACCTCCTTCACCGTTCGTGACCGAGGTGCTGTAGTGGTACGGTCTGAGCCCTGTCCAATATATGCCGAACATGTGGAGACACGTTAACGGCTTCGTTCTTCAATGCCAAGCGATAGGGGTCGCGTCTCAGCTCACCGTTCTCCGAAGGCTCTACCGTATTCATCGAAAGAGCAAGGTGGAGTACCGGTACTACTTATTGCCATGCCGGGGTGTGAAGCTGATAGACAACCCTGACTCCATCAAATTTTGTAAGAAGTTATTCTTAATTCGAGGTCCCGTGCCGTGGAGTATTCCCACGAGGTGGAGGGAGGAGGTACCGAAGTGGGCAAAGGCTGAGCCTGTGCTGACTCTGGAGGAAGGGGAGGTTGTATCCAAACTCCTTGCTTGTGAGCTCTTGGGTTGGAAAGAGTTAACCGAGGAGGTCCTCTTCGGTGGGGGTCTCAGTCCGATCGACTCTAGTATGCTCCGCATTTTTCTTTTTTATCTGTTTTAGTTTAACTCCTTCACTTGCCCATCTCTTCGTTTTTCTTTTTGCAGAGGCTTCAGACATGGATTTCTGGGCCATGCTGTTCGACCGGGTGGGAGTAGCCAACAAGGCACCAGACGGAAAAAAAGCGGAAGAGGACAACCTCGGGGCCGTCGTCTGCCAAAGCCCCGAAGGCTACGGTGGCGACGACTCCGGTGGTCAACTTGGAGCCTGCTTTACCTGCCCCGTTTGTCTCTCCTGCTCCGTCCGTCGGAGGACTCTCCTTCGGGGACGTGCTGGCGCTTGAAGCTCCGCCTCTCACAGCTGCGGAAGAGGTAATTCTTACCGAAGAGCACAAGAAGCTCTTCGTTCCCGACTGGCGTGTGATGAAGCCCGATGGTTTCCTCGGGGACTCCGCCAGCTGTATGCAAGCGGTGCGGCACTTGCCAACACCGAAGGATTGTGCTGCGCTGAAGGCAGGTACCTCCGGTGACGATGCTCTCGAGATTGCAAAGCGACTATGGCGGTAAGTGAACTCATTTCTTTTGAATAAGAAACTTTTCTTGACCTTTGCTTAGACATTTTTTTTAATATATCCTCATAGATCACCTGCCATTTTAGCCATATGTTGGAGCAATTCGCCGAGCAAGAGAAGGAACTCAAGGCGGCGAGCGATAGAGACCGGTCGGAGCGAGCTAAGGCGGTGAAGATGTTCGAGGCTGAGAAGCGGTTGAGTGAGCCTCAAGCGGCTCCTCGAGGTCGCTCTGGCGATGGCGAAAGAGCAGGCTGTCAAGGAGAGGGAGTTGGCTGCGAAGGCTGCTGAGGACGCTGCGAAGGAGAGGGAGGCGGCCGTGGAAGCAACTGCGGAGGCGGTTAGGGCGGAAGTGAAGTTGCATCTGCGCTTGAATATGGAGCAGTCCTATGCTCGGGCGCTAAAGCATGTAAAGGCGCCCGTCCCTCGCTTCGACGGCTCGGGGTACAGCCTCTACGACCTTCTTGAATGCGAGACCGCCCCGGTAGCTAAGGAGGCAGTTGAGGTTGAAGAAAAGAAGAAGAAGAAGACGGGCGGGGGAGGGGGGACGTCGCTGCGGACCCTCAGTCTGCCATGGTGGAGGTACCAGTGGCGACCGAGGAAGATGGTCGCGAGGTCGTTGTCCCCCAAGAAACGTCAACCGAGGTGGTCTCTTGACCTATTCCGTATCTTCGTCACTTTCCTTTTTCAGTTGTCTTCTTTTATTTTGGATGCTTTTGTATCGATGTCTTGTAGCGGACTGGCCACCGCTTTTGTATCTTTGCTCTAGTAATGGATTCTGTTTATGGAGAAGCATGACTTAGTTTTGTGGCTTTTTCTTCAAATATAGAACCATCGTGTAGCTCTTATTCGAATTTAGCCTCGTCTTGTAGTTATACTTGAGCTTTGGACCATCTAATAGCTCTGTTTAGATTTGGAATGATTTACGCTTCTCTTTGGTTAACTTCCCCAGGGTAGCGAGGTACCACATCCGCTCTAAGCTAGGCGTTGCCAAGTTAGGGCTTGCTCGGTCTCGGGAGATGCTTTTTAAAGCGGAGCGGGAGTTGGGTCATTTGAGGCTGACCTTGGCTCGCCGAGATATCGAGATGAGGCATCTCGAAGAGAGAATTCGCGAAGTGCCCCCTGAAGGTGAGGAGACCTGCCCTTCGATGGCCGTCAGCCAAGGCTTGAGGCTCAAGTTCCTTCGCCAATATTTATTCGAGGCGAGATCCGAAAGGGACGAATTAAGGAACGTGGTGCTCGAGAAGAGTCTAGAGGCGGCTCATCTTCGGAGGACTATCTCTGATGTCTCGCGTGGGGTTAGTTCGGGCCAATTGCCTCGCTTGAAGTTCAGAGTGATGGATGACTCACTCAAAGAGCTGGTCGTTGAGTTAGAGGCGGAGAATCTTCGTCTGCAACGGCTTTTTGAGGGGAGCAACATTAGAAGCACTTCCTGCCCTCAAGGTGAGTACGCTCAAGGAAGATCGTTCCACGAGTTAGCGCTTTGTTCGCCTCCTCTTTTGGGAAATCCTGGGAATGCTCAAAGCGGAGTGGCCGGCTCATCGAGCGGAGCATCTGTTGGTGCGACAGCTAGGGCTATGGGTCTTGATGGTGCCACTCGGCTCGCAGGCTTGGAGATCTTTTCGGAGGCCACGAGGGAGAGGCACAGTGCTCGTCGTCGCCGTGTATCCCTACATAGGAGTGTACCACTCCCTAGGAAGAGTTAGGGCGAGATTTTGTAGTTTTGTAGGAGTCTTTAATCTTGAATAGGAATTGTATTTCCATCTTTGGCGGAATAAAATGTTTAAGAGTATGGTCTTGGAACGAGACTTGTATCCCGACTTTTAATGGAATAATACATTTGTAGTAGTCGAGCGATGATTTTATTGATTGCACCTTTTGATCTTGTAATGAGCTTCTTTCGCCTAATAACACTTTGTGTTTAAGAGAGTTTTAACAGTTTTGGGAGCAATTCCGATTGGTGAGCTACTTCGTTCTTGCTTGTTCACAAGTAGCTAAAGCGGCATCGAACCAAGTGTTGGACTTCGAATTTGTCTTTAAGAGAGTTTCAACAGTTGTAGGAGCAATTTCGAATGGTGAGCTACTTCGTACTAGCTTGTTCACAAGTTGCTAAAGCGGCATCGAACCAAGTGTTGGACTCCGAACTTATCGTTAGGAGAGTTTCAACAATTGCGGGAGCAATTCCGAATGGCGAGCTACTTCGTATTTGCTTGTTCACAAGTAGCTAAAGCGGCATCGAACCAAGTGTTGGACTCCGAACTTGTCGTTAAGAGAGTTTCAACAGTTTTTTGGGAGCAATTCCGAATGGTGAGCTACTTCGTACTTGCTTGTTCACAAGTAGCTAAAGCGGCATCGAACTAAGTGTTGGACTCCGAACTTGTCGTTAAGAGAGTTTTCATACTTAGAATGTAAATTTCGGTGTGAGACAATTAGAACATTTAGACAACGGGTTTTCTAAGAAGTATACTGCTTTTATTAAAGATGACTAAGTGGCTGCATCTGAGTTGTAAACCATTATTACATTTGAAACAATCAACTAAATAAGAAGAAAAACAAACTTAGAAATGCTTTAGGATTAGAAGTTGCTTGGACCGGTGTTCAAACACCCTCTTAGTACTTCAATAAGTCTTCCGCATTCCATGTTCTTGGTACTCTCCTGCCCTCCGGGTCTTCAAGTTGATAAGCGCCAGGGCGAACAACTTTGGAGATCCTATATGGCCCTTCCCAATTAGGAGATAGTTTCTCTCTTACTCGGGAAAGAAACTGATAGTTTTCTAAGAACCAAATCTCCTTCTTTGAGATTAGTGGGACGGATTCTTATTGTAGGACTGCTCGATCCTATGTCGATAAATCTCCTGACGAATTGAGGACCTTTCTCGAATCTCATCAATGATGTCTAAGTTGCCTCGAAGCTGTTTCGAATTTTGCTCTTCATTGAATGCAATCAAGCGGGGAGAAGGTAGGCCAACTTCCAGTGGAATGACAGCTTCGGAGCTGTAAGTAAGGTTGATGGGAGATTCTTCTGTGGGGGTCCTCTTAGTAGTGCGGTAGCTCCAGAGCACATTGGGAAGTAGCTCGACCCATAATTCCTTGGCAGACTTATCTAGTCTCTTCTTTAGGCAGGAGAGAATTTGCCGATTGGCGTTCTCTACTTGACCGTTGGATTGCGGGTGGGATATTGAGGAGAATCGTTGCTGGATACCGAGGCCCGTACAAAAATTGCGAAAGGCTGCCCCCGTAAATTGGGTCCCATTTTCCGTGACTAAGATTTGAGGTACACCGAATCTACAGACGATGTTCTTACAAAAAAACAGGTGGACTATGTTCTCCGTGATTGCTGCTAGAGGCTCGGTTTCGATCCATTTGGATAAGTAGTCGATTGCAACGACAAGGAACTTCAGTTGGCTCGGTGTTGGAAGGAATGGCCCGAGCAAGTCCATCCCCCGCATTGCGAAAGGGGTCAGATTGGATAAGGAGGAGAGTGGGCTTGTGGCAAGCGCCAAATTGTTGAGAACTTTTGGTAGGGGCGCATTGGCGAACATGTTAGGCGTTGCTGAGGAGTGTGGGCCAGAAATATCCATAATTTAAGATTTTGCGGGTGAGGGACCTTGCTCCCAAATGAGCACCGCACATCCCTTCATTGGTCTCCTTTAGAGCATACTAGGCCTCCTCGGGGGAGAGGCATCTCAAGTAGGATCTGCCGTCCACTTGAGTGTAAGAGCCCTTGTACATGACCCCTTCGATGAGCGTGTATCGCTCAGCTCTGGTTCTGATTCTTTTAGCCTCTTTAGGGTCTGGGGGGAGGATTCTGTCTTTGAGAAACTCGAGCAAGAGCCTCATCCAGTTCTCCCCGAGTGCTAGGGGCAGCGTCTCTATCGGTTCGGGACCTTCATCCTCGATGCTAGGTTTCAAGAGGACTTCTATCAAGACGGTTTGTTCTAGCCCCTGGAGGGAAGAGGATGCCAGCTTTGAGAGGGCATCTGCCTGTGCATTCTCCTCGCGGGGGAATCATTGGAGTTGTGCATCTTTGAAAGTGGCCAGCAGCTCTTTGACCTTTGCCAAATATTTGACCATGCGATCATCTCTTGCCTCATATTCCCCCGATACCTGGTTCACTACCAGTTATGAGTCACTAAATATTTTGACGCGCTGGGCCCCGGCCTTACGTGCCATACACAGTTCGGGCTATGAGAGCCTCATATTCAGCCTCGTTGTTTGATGTCTGAAAATTAATGCGAAGTGAGTACTGAAGAACGAAGTCATCGGGGCTGGTCAAGATGACCCCAGCCCCACTCCCGACAGCGCATGAGGATCCATCAACACACACGATTCAGAATGGAGGTTCCTCTATTGCCTTGCTAAGGTCAGGGATAGTGCTCTCTACTATAAACTCTGTCAGGGCTTGTGCCTTGATAGCGGTTCGGGACTGATAGTTGATATCATGTTGGCTCAGCTCTATAGACCACTTCATAAAGCGTCCCGAAGTTTTGGGCTTGTGGAGAACTTGCTTGAGTGGCTGGTCGGTAAGAACGACCACTAAGTGGGACTGGAAGTAGGGGCGGAGCTTTCGGACTGTCATGACTAACGCATAGGCCATCTTTTCTACCTTTGGATAACGGAGTTCGGCGTCCCTGAGGACCTTACTCACATAGTAGATTGGCTTTTGTGTCTTGTCTTCTCTCACCAGGACGGTGCTGAGAGTCTGTTCTGAGGTAGCGAGGTATATGTAGAGGACTTCCCCGGGCTTTGGCTTGCTCAAGAGTCGGGGGTTGACTAGATAGGCTTTGAGTTGATCGAAGGATTCCTGCTACTGTTGCCCCCACTCAAAGCCTTTCGCCCCTCTAAGGGCCTTGAAGAACGGGAGACATTTTTCTCCTGACTTAGAGAGAAAACGCCCTATGGCGGCGAGGCGTCTCGTGAGTCTTTGTACGTCTTTGACACTGGAAGGGGGAGCCATGTTCAGTATGACCTGAATTTTTTCTGGGTTGGCTTCTATGCCTCTTTGGCTAACCATGAACCCAAGGAATTTGCCGGATGAGACACCGAAGGCACACTTGTTCGGGTTTAGTCTCATGTTGTGTCTCCGCAACACATCGAAGGCCTCCTGAAGATCGGAGACACGATTCAATCTGCTGATGCTTTTTACCAACATGTTGTCTATATAGACCTCCATGTTCCGGCCGATCTGTTCTCTGAAGACCTTGTTGACAAGACGCTGATATGTTGCACCGGCGTTCTTTAGCCCGAAGGGCATGACCCGGTAGCAGTATAAACCTTGGTCGGTTACGAACGAAGTCTTCGGAATATCGGGAGGGAACATCCTGATTTGGTTGTACCTAGAAAATGCATCCATGAAACTCAAGAGTTCGTGGCCGGAGATTGCATCAATCAGGACATCAATGCTCGGGAGCGGGAACGGATTTTTCGGACGAGCTTTGTTCAGATCCATGAAATCAATACAAATTCTCCAGCTCTCGTTGGCCTTTTTGACCATCACAATGTTGTACAGCCATTCGAGATAGTTGACCTCCTGTATGAACCGAGCATTCAAGAGTTTCTCTACTTTTTCTTTGATTGCCTGCTGGCATTTTGGCGCGAACTTGCGTCGCTTTTGCTGGACAGGTTTGGCCCCAGGAACAACACTAAGGTGATGCATGAGAAGTTCTTCGGAGATTCCAGGCATGTCGGTCGTGATTTTCCCTTATACATCGGATAATGTCAGTTTTGACGGGAGGGGGAAGGACCTTACTAATTTGGAATGTCCTGGTCGGATCTCCTTCTGAGAAGGCTATTTCTTCCAACTCATCGACCGGCTCTGAGATAGCTTGGCTACTCCCTTGAGGGAGCTCAAGGGCTTCAAGGGAGAGGACCGGCCCTCCAACCGAAGTCATGTAGCATTTGCGAGCCGTCTCCTGGCTCCCTCTGACTTCTCCCACCTATGCTGTGGTGGGGAATTTCATCTTCATATGGTAGGCTAAGGGTACGACCTGAAGAGCTGCTAGGCCGGGTCGGCCCAAGATGACATTGTAAGCGGCCTTCATGTCTACCACCATAAAATCCATCGGTTCGGTTCGGGGGGTCGGGATTTTGCCCGCGGTTACGTCGAGAGTTATAACTCCCTCGATCGTCACTGGCACCCCGGAGAACCCGTGGAGAGTGTAGCCGGTGTTGTGCAATCTAGATGATCTAAATAAATAGATACACAAATTAAAACCTCGCAAGTGTACAAATCGTTTATAGAAGCGTAGTGACAAGTAAGGGTCGATCCCACAGAGATTGTAGAAATTAACTTACTAACCAATAAAACAAAAATAAGAATCTTAAGGTGTTGTTCTAAAAGAAATGACAAGATTAAAACTAGATCAAGTAGTTCTGAATCATAAATATTTATTATGTAGTTGGGCTTTGATTTCCACCTATAGTCAAGAATGCTAAGTCACCTTCTACACTACTCTAATCACTCATGTTTGTTCCTTTAAGGGCATGGTATCTACTCCTTAAAGTTAATGTTTCCCTAAGCCAAGAATTAGGCATGGTATCTACTCTAATTCGTTTCTTTCCTTAAGTATTTAGCATGGTATCTACTAAGTTGCACTTAAGGAAAACATAGGAATAATGGAAACGAACAAACACTCGAAGTTCTAGAAATTGGTATCAGATCTAGATCCTTCCAGTTGATTAAACCAAGAACCCCTAAAGATTCCTGTGTTACAAACTATGGGCACGAGACACGGGTCGTCTCTATGCTCATATAACAGATCCAGACTTAAAATACGCAAACTTGGTAAACTCAGGTTCTGTATGGCAGTCGACTTGCTGTCACTCTCAGTCGACTGCTCTTAGAACTTCTAAACAAGTTTGATTATTATAAATCTATACCAATTCAATCAGGTTCAATCAATAAGTACTAGAGAAGCATTCAGAAGAATATAGCATTACATGACTACGGTTTCAATCTACCCAACTATGAAATTAGTTCCGCATAATAAGACTTTTATTGACTAACAGTTTCGAATACATGATTAAAATAAAGAACTAGAAAGAGAAGAAATAAACTGATGATGTTGGCCCGAGAAGTCGACTGCTGTCACTCAGTCGACTGGCTTGTTGCTTCAGTGTAGTTGATCTCCTTCTTCTTCGATGCTGATAGAATAAAGCCCTTTGGTTGATGATTTGATGATTCAGAAATTCTGTCTCCAGTGTACTTCTTATTTCAGCCTTTTTATAATTTCTTTTGCCCACATCTGCAGATTTCAATTCTATCTCTTTACACATTGAATTTAGATTGAGTCGACCTTCTCACTTGCCAACCCTGGTTCTCTATCTTCTGACTAATGAGGAGTTGTTATTCGCAGACAACCTGGGTTCGGATAGCTTAAACTTGCTTCGGATTTGGATGAGGATGAATCTTCCCTGTTCTTATCTTCCGACTCTGCTGAGTGCAGTCGGCTGGTTTGGATGTAAGTCGACTGTGCCGAGTCCCGTCAAGCTCTCTGTCCAGTCGCCTGTTGGAGAAATCAGTCGACTTATACTCTGCAGTTTCTGTATATCATCCTCAAAATCCTGAATCTGCTTCGTTTTGTTGTTTTAGGTCGTTTCCTATGGAAAAGAGAAAATAAGAGTAAACTACCACATATAAAGCATTTAAATGTCCAATTGCATTAAGATTATTGCTCCTAAATGTGAATATTATTGGGTTCATCAGCCGGCGAGTTTCCAGAAAAAGAATGTTAACCGAACTGCCGTTGTCGACTAGGACTTGGCGTACTTCGAAGTTGGCCATATGGAGGTTTATCACTAGAGCATTACAATGAGGCATTCGGACGCCTTCCAAATCCTTGTCAGAAAAGGTAACATGAACTCCAAGGCCCTTGGGTGGAGGATGATTCTGCACCGAGTTCACCTCTCAGACGAAGGTTTTTTGGGAGGAGTTCGAATCTCCCCCCATTGGGCCTCCATGAATGAGGTGTAGGACAGCTTTAGCTTCGGAATCTGGGGTCTCAACAGGTCGCTCAGTTCGCTTATTAGCCCCTTTGGGTGGCGGAGGAGGATCGACCTTGTCCATACGAACCTAGAGAGTTGCGCCCTCTGGATGAGGGCTTCAGCCTCGTCTTTGAGGGCCCGATAGTTATCCGTGTCGTGGCCGTAAACCCTATGGAAGTGGCACCATTTGTCCCTGATCCTCTTCTTGCTGGGTGTATTCATCTTCGGAGGTGGTGGGAAGTCCTTTCCCGACCTCCATCAGGATGGCTGAAGCACTAGCATTAAGTGGAGTAAACTTCTCAAAACGAGGAGCAGGGCGGCGCTGACCACCATTATCATTCTGAAGTTTCTTAGCCCCTTCTTCTTTAGCGCCTTCCGTTTGTTCCCGGACAGGGGCTCTTTCTGATCAAGTGGGAGGAGGGCCTTTTCTGCCCTAATATACTTCTCGCTCCTCAGTAGGACTTCCAAGAAGTCTCGAGGCGGCTTTTTGGCGAGAGATGCCTTTAAGTCGGCGTGGTTGATGTTGTGTCGGAAAGCTGCTTAGGCTACCGAATGGTCTAGGGAGGCGATTGACCGGGCCTTGGTGGTGAAGCGTTTGACATAGTTCCTTAAACGCTCGCCCTTCCTGTGATTGAGTGTCAGCAAAGATGTGCTTGTCTTTTCGATGTGACGGCTACTCACAAAATGGGTAAGGAAGAGTCCCTCGAACCGATCGAAGGAGAAGATGGAGGCAGAAGGGAGTCGGGAATACCACTCTCGCGGGTCCCTTCAGCGTGGCCGGCGGGGTCTGACTCCCCATTATATGACTCAAAGTGAGGGGGTTTGAAGTTTTCCGGGACCGGGGCTTCCATGATGGTTCGGGAGAACGGAGGCCTGCTTAGGCGGAAATTTCTCGCCCGTTGTTCCTCTTCTCTGTCAAGTCTGCCAAAGCGCCTCTCCATCTCGTGGAGACGGCAATAGACCGAGTCCTCCCTCCGGTCTGTAACACCCCGAATTTCAAATAAGGACAAATTCGAGATTTCACAGGATCTTTACTTCACTTCGTACAATTTTACAAGGATTTTAAAACTTTTTATTCACAATACATCAGAGTTCCATTACAACTTGGTTTTACACAGCGGAAGAATGAAATTTACAATAAGACATTTACAACATCTTTAAAATAAAAGCAGCATCAGCATATCCACTTCATAGCTCCATGAATGGTCCTTTACCTGCATGTTAATCTGTGGGCACGTCAGTTACTTACAACTGACGAAATGTTATACACGGCTATCCTCTCTATGCCGGGAACAGTATAACGATCTCATACTTTAACAATCACAAAAAGATTGAATGAACAAGTAAAGTGTCAGAAGTGATTATTCTAAATATAAGTGTATGTCATGCCTTAATGCCTAATGCACACAATTCTACACTAGGATGACACTAATGCACACTTGTTCGGATTCTATGCATCCCATACTACATAGGTCCGAGGGCAAGCGCCTACGTTCTTCACAATACAGGGCTCGATCCCTCGCCATGAAAACTACCCGGTAGCAAAACAAAGTTCAGACTATTCCACGAATGTGAATCCCAGCCTTGGAGTCCACCAACAGCTGTTATAACAGATTCCACATCGTACAAACCGTCCCGTATGTGACCCTCTAGCCCAGTATATATGTATATACATTGGAGACGGTAAACACAAAAATCCATCCGTCCGACTACTCAAGATCCCGGAGTCCACCGCTGACCCGTCCTCATAGTCCCGGACTAAAATATAATAATCCGTCTCCCACAGGGCAACCTCAGTCCACCAACTGGGTCTATAGTCTTGGAGTCCACCAACAACTATATAGAGCACCCCACTTACGTTTCCCTAAGTTTACTACATCTTCACTTATGTGCCTAAATTTTCTTAAGTTCAAGACATGAATAATCTCCACATGTAGAATTAGTTGTTACCTCCTACCGGACTTAGTCAACAAATGCGAGATAGCTCCACGGCCATATCTCCAAATCATTTCTCAAATCCTTTCTTTCAATAATGCCGGTACCGAGGTCTTACTAACTCTAAATCATAAACTTTCATGTACAAGAAACATGGGTACATATACCCTTTAATAATCATATCTTAAACTTATTATATTCATATCTCTAACTTAATCAATGTCTCATTTTTGCATTACCCATGATTCATTCATTCATTCATAATTTCCCATAAAACAAAATAATCCTTTTTCATGAAAGAATAATAAAATTTTCATCCATTATCATTTTTTTTTTTTTTAACAACTTAAGCACATATTCATAATCAACTTATTCATTCAAAATCTTTATAAGCAAAAATAATTTCTTTCAAGTACGCAATTTCATCACATGAAATTTTATCAATAAATTCAAACTCTTACAATATCTCAACTCATTTCAAAACATTCTTTACACAAATAAGAGTATAATTCTCTTCAAGCAAAATCACTTTACAAACTAATATTTTACTCTTCTTAATAAAATAAAGGTCTATTCTTAAATAATAGAATTTTGAAGTCAATAATAATGTTAAAAAAAATTACTCATTTTCATGATCTTAATATTACTGATTGGATATAACTAAACCTTAACCAAAATGCATTGGAGTCCATCAGCCAACCAACATTGCATCATTAAATCTTTCCATTCAAACCAACCAAATTGGAGTCCATCAGCCAACCAACATTGCATCATTAAATCTTTCCATTAAAATCAACCAAAAAAAGAAAAGCTTGGAGCCCATCAGGTTTCGATCCTGGCTCCTCAGGTCAAACCGGGTCAAAGCCCAACCCTTCACCGCAAGCCACTAGCCCAAGTGGGCTTGGTGTCATCTCTCTACTTCAAAATACTTTTGTTTTTAGTTTCTGTCATTCCATCATTTTCCATAGAACTCTCCTTTCCATTTAATCTAATCCTTCATTAGCTCATAATTAGTGCATCTAGATTAGATTTTATTTCTAACAGTATCTTATGATTATAAAATTCATATTTTAACAAATCTCTAAATTTCAATTTTTATCATCTCTTTATGAAACAAGAAATTTTGTTTCTTCCAATTAATAAAATATAAAAACAGTTAATTGTTGTCTCTTTCAATCAATAAAAAAAATCTTTTGCTTACCAATTTAACTACACAAAAAAAAATTTTGCATTCTTCAAACTACGAAAATGGACCAATCATATAAAATAACAATCATAATAGTATGCTTCATGACAATAACTTATTTTGTGGTAATAATCTAATTTATCTTTCTTTCTTCATTTGACTCATCATAGTATCAAGCATAAATTAGTAATTTCTTCATTCAAAAAAATATTCTTTAATAACTACTCATACTTGTCACAAGAATTTGCAAACATTCTAACATGGTCCATATGATTATTTCTCTACTTCTTAATTAGCATGGTAACAATTTGTTCACTAACTTTCAACAAGATTATTGTATGTTGTGCTAGCATGGATTCTACATATATCTACACATATCACACTCAATTCATACTAGTCATATAAAATAATTAGCATGCAATTTCTACAATTAGAAAGTAGGAGACACCCACTTTTATGTTTTACTACTCATTTTTCATCACATACAAAAGTGTAAATTAAATCTACCTTTCATATCTCATTCAAAACATACATTTTCCCAAGATGAAGTTTTAACATGAATCATGGTATCAAACATCAAAATCCCATATTATTCATAGCATGTATTTTAGCATAAAAATTACCTACATAGCAATATCATCTCATAAGATTAATTTATAATTTTTAGCATGATATTTCTACAACTAGAAAGTAAGAAATCACCCACCTCTTGAAGCTTGAACAATTGGAAAAATGATCACCACTTCTAGCTCCAAGACTCCTAGCTCTTCTCCTCCTAGCAATGGCCTCCAAGCACAACACTCTCTTCTCTCTTTCTTTTCTTTCTCTTGATTTTCTATTCTTTTTGGTGTGTGAAATGAAAAGGGTAGGGTGCTATTTATAGGATTTGTAGAGGGTTCAATTTGCAAAATTATCCACCTAATAAATTACTCAAATTAATTTTTACAACCCTTCCAATTCTAAACTCCTAAAACCTACAACTCTCCACCTCCCCACTTTTCCAAAGCACTAACTCCCCTCATTTATTCTCCCTTTTTCTCTCTTCATGCAAACCGGCCCACTCTTCAAATCCCCAACCGGCCAATGCACAAATGTGCATATGCACATGTACACATGAGCACCACCTTTGCTGTTTACTTCCTTCATGAGTGGGCCCCCAAGCTGCCATGTCACTACTCTGTTGACCGAAGTCAACACAAACTAATCAAATAGCCAACTAGTTCCGTGGGCCCCCTTCACCAAATCATTCCATGCATACTATTTACATATTCAATATGCTAACCATGCATATATTATGCAACAGTACACCATATATATATATACTTATATACTATATATATTATTATTATTTGAAAATTTACGGGGTGCTACACTCCAAAAAATAAACACACTCAAATATGTTCGCTTAAAACACGTGCGTTGCACGTAAAATATTAAAATGCGAAATTGATTTTTATCAACGAAAATTATTAAAATATAATCAAAAATAACGTAAGAAAAATTATATTTACTATTTTTATACATTTCATGATGAAATCGCAACACGTAGAAAGCACGTGCATTATACGTGCAAGAAATTGAAAAATGCATTTTAATAATAAAAATATAGTTGGGGTGTTACAACACTCCCTCCTTAGAATAGTTCCGTCCCGGAACTACACTTAGGAGCGAGAAACTACTAAGAAGAAAAGAAGAGTCTACAAAAGAAAACTTAGTCGAAGAGTTCGGGATGGTCCTTCCGCATCTTTTCCTCTGATTCCCAAGTTGCTTCCTCAACAAATTGATTTCTCCAAATGACCTTTACCATGGGTATCGTTTTGTTTCTCAAGACCTTTTCTCGGCGATCCACGATCTCAACGGGACGCTCGGCATAGCTCAAATCCAATTGCAAACCCTCAGGCACTTCTGGCAGATGATGACTCGGGTCAGAAACATAACCCCTTAGCATGGACACGTGAAAAACATTGTGCACTTGGGTCAATTCTTCCGGTAGTTCTAACCGATAAGCTGTCTTTCCAATCCTCTTCAGTATTTTGTAGGGTCCAATGTATCTCGGGGCTAATTTTCCTCCTCGCCCAAACCGAATCACTCCTTTAGTCGGAGAGACTTTCACAAAGACATAGTCACCCTCGTCAAATTCCAAGTCTCTCCTTCTATTGTCGGCGTAACTCTTTTGTCTGCTTTGCGCGTCGACCAGCCTCTTTCTGATCAGCTCAATCTTTTCTGAAGTTTGCTGCACAATCTCTGGTCCAAACAGCTGCCTCTCCCCTACTTCATACCAACAGACCGGAGTCCTACATTTCCTCCCATATAAAGCTTCGTAGGGCGCCATCCCAATGCTCGTCTGGAAACTGTTGTTGTATGCAAATTCTACCAGAGCTAAGTGTTTCTCCCAGCTACCACCAAAATCCAACACACAACACCTGAGCATATCTTCTAGCACTCTGTTGACCCGTTCAGTTTGCCCATCTGTCTGAGGATGGAAGGCTGTACTGAAATCAGTCCTTGTCCCCATAGCCGCTTGCAGACTCTTCCAAAAATGTGAAGTGAAACGCGCATCTCTGTCAGATACTATAGACATCGGGACTCCATGCAATTTCACAATTTCATCTACGTACAATTCTGCCAGCTTTTCCATTGACCAAGTAAGCTTCATTGCTAAGAAGTGAGCTGACTTGGTGAGTCTGTCCACAATTACCCAAATGGTATCATTGCCTTTGGAGCTCCTGGGTAAACCCGTGATGAAATCCATGCTGATACAGTCCCACTTCCATTCCGGGATGGGTAAAGGCTGCAACAATCCTCCAGGTTTCTGATTTTCTGCCTTGACCTGCTGGCAAACTGCACATTTGGCCACAAACTTCGCCACATCTCGCTTCATACCTGGCCACCAGAAGTGTAGTTTTATATCCTTATACATTTTGGTACTCCCAGGATGTACAGATAACAAGGTAGCATGTGCTTCCTGAAGAATACTTTCCTTTAGCTCCGCTACATCTGGCACACAAAGCCGCTCCCCAAACCAAAGTACTGCATCCTTCACTTGAAATTCTGTCAATCTGCCTAAGCCAACCTGTTCTACCATCCCTTGGATCTCTGGATCCGTCTTCTGGCTGTCCATGATTCTGTCTCTCAAAGTGGGTTGAATTCTCAATTGAGCTAAGGAAGCCTCCACACTATGCAGAACCACTTCGATTCCTGCTCGATCTAGCTCATCCGCTAACCTTTCTTGGGTTGTGATCAACCGAGACAAACTGACCTTTCTGCTAAGTGCATCTGCTACCACATTAGCCTTGCCTGGATGATATTTGATTTTAGGTCGGATGTCTTCCAACACCTCCAACCATCTCCTCTGCCTTAAATTCAAGTCCCTTTGTTGATAAATATACTTCAAGCTTTTATGATCGGTGTACATGTTGACTTTTTCCCCGTACACATAATGTCTCCATTGCTTCAAAGCATAGATGATCGCTGCTAGTTCCAAATCATGGGTTGGGTAATTCTTCTCATGTGGTCTAAGTTGCCTAGACCCATAAGCAATCACCTTTCCTTCTTGCATTAGTACGCAACCCAGTCCGCGATGTGAAGCATCGCTGTAGATGTCATACTCAACTCCTGCTCTGGGCAGCGCTAAGATAGGGGCTGTAGTCAATTTCTCTTTTAACGCCTGGAAGCTTGCTTCGCATTGCTCTGACCATTCGAAATTCACATTCTTCTTTGTGAGCCCGGTGAGTGGCACCGCTATCTGAGAATACCCTTGAATAAATCTTCTGTAGTATCCGGTTAGACCCAAGAAGCTTCTAATCTCCTTCACCGTGGTTGGTCTTGGCCAGTCTTTAACTGCTTCAACCTTTTGCGGGTCAGTAGCCACTCCCTCCTTAGAAAGGATGTGACCCAAGAAGGCGACTTCGGTTTTCCAGAAGTCACATTTAGACAATTTTGCATATAACTGGTGCTCCTGAAGCTTCTTTAGAACCTCTGTCAAGTGCTTGGCGTGTTCTTCTTCGGTCTTGGAGTAGACCAAAATGTCGTCAATAAATACAACGACAAAGGAATCGATGAAAGGTTGTAGAACTCTGTTCATCATGTCCATGAAAATAGCTGGTGCGTTTGTGACTCCGAAAGGCATAACTAGAAACTCGTAGTGACCATGCCTGGTTCGAAAAGCCGTTTTATGCACATCATCTTCCTTTACCCGGACCTGATGATACCCAGACCGTAGATCTATCTTGGAGAAGACTGCTGCTCTCTGCAGGCGGTCGAACAAATCATCGATTCGGGGAATGGGGTACTTGTTCTGTACCGTTACCTTGTTCAACTCTCTGTAGTCGATACACATCCTCATAGATCCATCCTTTTTCTTTACTAAAAGAACTGGGGCTCCCCATGGTGATGCACTTGGCCTGATATATCCTTTGCTCAGTAACTCTTCGATCTGCTTCTTGATCTCGTCTTGTTCGACTGGTGCCATTCTGTATGGGGCCTTGGAGATAGGAGCACTCCCAGGTTGAACAGTGATACTGAACTCTACATCTCGACGAGGGGGAAGCCCTGGTAGATCATCCAGAAATACTACTGGGAAGTCTCGGACAACTGGGATCTGTTTCACTTCTTCTGGAACTTTCTGCTCGGATAATGCTGCTACTATCTGCTTACTCTTCCCCTTGCCTCGGAAAGTAACAACTGGTCCCCCTGGTGCCTTGATTATGACCTCTTTGTCTTTGCACTCGATAGTCGCACTGTAGACTGACATCCAATCAATGCCAATGATGATGTCGACTCCGAGAACTGCCAGTTCAATGAGATCGACGCCAAAGAGTCTGCCCCCAATCTCGAGATCACACCCCTCATAGTATCGATCGGTTGTCAAGTTCTCTCCTGACGGAGTAGCCACTGATAAAACCTTGCCAGGAAATATTTTCGGCTCAATTTCCAATCTTTTAGCAAAAGAGGGTGACACAAAAGTGTGTGAAGATCCCGTATCAAATAACACCGAAGCTTTTATTCCATTTATTAAAATGTTCCCTGTTACATATGAGTATTCTCATTACATAACATTTTATTACATAAACGGAAAATATAAGTCAATCAAGCTTCGTCCTCCGTACCCGTGATTACATGATCCACTTCATCCGCATCGGCTTCTGTCAAGGCAAACACCCGCCCTTGCTTAAACTGTTTTTGCTCGGGCTTGAACGGCCTTTGACTTGGTCCTCCCTGCTGAAGCTGGGGGCAATCTGACTGGTAATGGCCTTCCTTTCCGCACTTATAGCAAGTCCTGCTTCGTTGAGGCTTGGTGCATCCAGTAGATATATGTCCCGATTCCCCACATCTGTAGCAAGTGGGTACCCTTCCGGCCACAGCAATGGCATTGGCGCCAGTGGGTTTGAATCGTTGCGCGGGGGGCTGATTTTTGTAGTTGCTGGGTCCTGCGGGCCTTTTACCCAAGCTCCAACTGCTCTTCTTGGCTTGCACTGTCTGGAATTGGTTCATGTCTGTCTCTGTTGCAGCGGCCCTTCTGACTAGCTTTTCAAACCTCCGAATGCCTAGAGGTATCATCCTTGATCTTAGACTGGGCCTCAGACCTTGCTCGAACTTGCGGGCCTTCTTAGACTCCTCCTGAACCATCTCTGGTGCATAACGGGAAAGTTGATTAAACTTGGTTTCATATTCCCTCACCGTCATATTACCTTGTTGTAAGCTCAAGAACTCCATGGCTTTCTTTTCTTGTACATCTAGTGGAAAGTAATGGCTCCTGAACTCTTCCAGGAATTCTTCCCAGGTAAGTTGCACATTTCCCAAATTTCTCTTCAAGGATTGCCACCATACGCCCGCGTCCTTTTCAAGCTGAATGGTAGCCAATTTCACTTTGCTAGCTTCAGGGGTTTCAAGCACTTCGAAAATTGTTTCGATCTGTCGAACCCAGTCATCTGCAGCATCGGGGTTCGTCTGTCCTCCAAATACTGGCGGCTTCATTCTTTTGAATGCTTCCACCAGTTTGATGGCCTCAGGTATCTGGATAGCTGGTCCTGGTCCTCTATTTTGAGGGATATTAGCGGCGAGGGCATTGAGGGTCTGGTACACCCGAGCCATCTCCGTTTCCAAATCCAATCCATTTTCCCCGCTGAAGCCTTCGCCATTTCCAATTCTTCGTGCCATTTCTGAGTCATAAAATTCTTCATTAATCATCACAAATAACATAACAGCAAGATTGTATTCTTTATTCAGAGATAAAACTTTTATTTTAACACTTCCATTACAATTGCTTAAATAAAAGATGTCCTAGATTCTACGGTTTTTCTTGGCTTCTCTGAGCTCTTCCCGCAGATCTTGGACGTCCTTTCTTATGTTTTCAATCTCGTACGGTCGCTTTTCTTTATCCCTGTCGCGTCGTTGGGTCTTCTTGAGCTCGTATATCAGGTGGTTTAGTTTCCAGACGCGTACTTTGTCCTGTGCCAGGCGTGATTCCAAGTAGTTAACCTTTCTCTTTTGTAAATCCAGTTCTCGACGAAGGGATGCAACGAGGTCATCTGGGTGATCCGATAAAAATTCCCCGTCTAGGGAGTCTTCGGGAGAGTCAGGTGGTGGCGGAGTAATTTCCCTGGACTCGGGAAATTCTTCATCCTCTATCTCGAAGGGTTCCTCTTCTTCTTCCTCCTCCGGGTCTTCTTCTTCCTCTGGGTCCACTTCCTCCATTGGTTCTTCTTCTAAGTCCTCAGGGTGGACAAACCAAGGAAGTTCGTTTTGGTTGGCCATCTTATAACAAGGGACAAAAATTATCTTACAAAGTAATGTAAATATGAGTCTAATTCTACAGGTTGAACTCACACTCTAGTGTCCACAGGAACAAAATTATAACTACTCACTAAGGTGTCACGGGTTCTAAGCTATAGTTAACGGTTTTATTGCTTTTTTTTTTTTTTTTTTTAAACAGTTCTTTAGTTTATCAAGTTCGGATTCACTTGGGTTAGCCGTAAGAGTCGGTTCCCAGCTAGCGGTGGTCCGAAGACGCTTAAATACCGTGTCGCTTAGGGTTGTTTACACTCGGTTGACAGAAGGACTCTCTTGGTTTGTTCCCAAATTTATCGTCACTTTTTATCGTTCCTTATAAACTTGTACTACTCGTGAAGCATGCTCTGATACCATCTGTAACACCCCGAATTTCAAATAAGGACAAATTCGAGATTTCACAGGATCTTTACTTCACTTCGTACAATTTTACAAGGAATTTAATACTTTTTATTCACAATACATCAGAGTTCCATTACAACTTGGTTTTACACAGCGGAAGAATGAAATTTACAATAAGACATTTACAACATCTTTAAAATAAAAGCAGCATCAGCATATCCACTTCATAGCTCCATGAATGGTCCTTTACCTGCATGTTAATCTGTGGGCACGTCAGTTACTTACAACTGACGAAATGTTATACACGGCTATCCTCTCTATGTCGGGAACAGTATAACGATCTCATACTTTAACAATCACAAAAAGATTGAATGAACAAGTGTCAGAAGTGATTATTCTAAATATAAGTGTATGTCATGCCTTAATGCCTAATGCACACAATTCTACACTAGGATGACACTAATGCACACTTGTTCGGATTCTATGCATCCCATACTACATAGGTCCGAGGGCAAGCGCCTACGTTCTTCACAATACAGGGCTCGATCCCTCGCCATGAAAACTACCCGGTAGCAAAACAAAGTTCAGACTATTCCACGAATGTGAATCCCAGCCTTGGAGTCCACCAACAGCTGTTATAACAGATTCCACATCGTACAAACCGTCCCGTATGTGACCCTCTAGCCCAGTATATATGTATATACATTGGAGACGGTAAACACAAAAATCCATCCGTCCGACTACTCAAGATCCCGGAGTCCACCGCTGACCCGTCCTCATAGTCCCGGACTAAAATATAATAATCCGTCTCCCACAGGGCAACCTCAGTCCACCAACTGGGTCTATAGTCTTGGAGTCCACCAACAACTATATAGAGCACCCCACTTACGTTTCCCTAAGTTTACTACATCTTCACTTATGTGCCTAAATTTTCTTAAGTTCAAGACATGAATAATCTCCACATGTAGAATTAGTTGTTACCTCCTACCGGACTTAGTCAACAAATGCGAGATAGCTCCACGGCCATATCTCCAAATCGTTTCTCAAATCCTTTCTTTCAATAATGCCGGTACCGAGGTCTTACTAACTCTAAATCATAAACTTTCATGTACAAGAAACATGGGTACATATACCCTTTAATAATCATATCTTAAACTTATTATATTCATATCTCTAACTTAATCAATGTCTCATTTTTGCATTACCCATGATTCATTCATTCATTCATAATTTCCCATAAAACAAAATAATCCTTTTTCATGAAAGAATAATAAAATTTTCATCCATTATCATTTTGTTTTTTTTTTTTTAACAACTTAAGCACATATTCATAATCAACTTATTCATTCAAAATCTTTATAAGCAAAAATAATTTCTCAAGCAAAATCACTTTACAAACTAATATTTTACTCTTCTTAATAAAATAAAGGTCTATTCTTAAATAATAGAATTTTGAAGTCAATAATAATGTTAAAAAAAATTACTCATTTTCATGATCTTAATATTACTGATTGGATTAACTAAACCTTAACCAAAATGCATTGGAGTCCATCAGCCAACCAACATTGCATCATTAAATCTTTCCATTCAAACCAACCAAATTGGAGTCCATCAGCCAACCAACATTGCATCATTAAATCTTTCCATTAAAATCAACCAAAAAAAGAAAAGCTTGGAGCCCATCAGGTTTCGATCCTGGCTCCTCAGGTCAAACCGGGTCAAAGCCCAACCCTTCACCGCAAGCCACTAGCCCAAGTGGGCTTGGTGTCATCTCTCTACTTCAAAATACTTTTGTTTTTAGTTTCTGTCATTCCATCATTTTCCATAGAACTCCCCTTTCCATTTAATCTAATCCTTCATTAGCTCATAATTAGTGCATCTAGATTAGATTTTATTTCTAACAGTATCTTATGATTATAAAATTCATATTTTAACAAATCTCTAAATTTCAATTTTTATCATCTCTTTATGAAACAAGAAATTTTGTTTCTTCCAATTAATAAAATATAAAAACAGTTAATTGTTGTCTCTTTCAATCAATAAAAAAAATCTTTTGCTTACCAATTTAAGTACACAAAAAAAATTTTTGCATTCTTCAAACTACGAAAATGGACCAATCATATAAAATAACAATCATAATAGTATGCTTCATGACAATAACTTATTTTGTGGTAATAATCTAATTTATCTTTCTTTCTTCATTTGACTCATCATAGTATCAAGCATAAATTAGTAATTTCTTCATTCAAAAAAATATTCTTTAATAACTACTCATACTTGTCACAAGAATTTGCAAACATTCTAACATGGTCCATATGATTATTTCTCTACTTCTTAATTAGCATGGTAACAATTTGTTCACTAACTTTCAACAAGATTATTGTATGTTGTGCTAGCATGGATTCTACATATATCTACACATATCACACTCAATTCATACTAGTCATATAAAATAATTAGCATGCAATTTCTACAATTAGAAAGTAGGAGACACCCACTTTTATGTTTTACTACTCATTTTTCATCACATACAAAAGTGTAAATTAAATCTACCTTTCATATCTCATTCAAAACATACATTTTCCCAAGATGAAGTTTTAACATGAATCATGGTATCAAACATCAAAATCCCATATTATTCATAGCATGTATTTTAGCATAAAAATTACCTACATAGCAATATCATCTCATAAGA
This sequence comes from Hemerocallis citrina, assembly GCA_017893485.1. Lineage (NCBI taxonomy): Eukaryota > Viridiplantae > Streptophyta > Magnoliopsida > Asparagales > Asphodelaceae > Hemerocallis > Hemerocallis citrina. The sequence continues at coordinate 12,616,310 of CM030364.1, read as the reverse complement.
TTAATTTATAATTTTTAGCATGATATTTCTACAACTAGAAAGTAAGAAATCACCCACCTCTTGAAGCTTGAACAATTGGAAAAATGATCACCACTTCTAGCTCCAAGACTCCTAGCTCTTCTCCTCCTAGCAATGGCCTCCAAGCACAACACTCTCTTCTCTCTTTCTTTTCTTTCTCTTGATTTTCTATTCTTTTTGGTGTGTGAAATGAAAAGGGTAGGGTGCTATTTATAGGATTTGTAGAGGGTTCAATTTGCAAAATTATCCACCTAATAAATTACTCAAATTAATTTTTACAACCCTTCCAATTCTAAACTCCTAAAACCTACAACTCTCCACCTCCCCACTTTTCCAAAGCACTAACTCCCCTCATTTATTCTCCCTTTTTCTCTCTTCATGCAAACCGGCCCACTCTTCAAATCCCCAACCGGCCAATGCACAAATGTGCATATGCACATGTACACATGAGCACCACCTTTGCTGTTTACTTCCTTCATGAGTGGGCCCCCAAGCTGCCATGTCACTACTCTGTTGACCGAAGTCAACACAAACTAATCAAATAGCCAACTAGTTCCGTGGGCCCCCTTCACCAAATCATTCCATGCATACTATTTACATATTCAATATGCTAACCATGCATATATTATGCAACAGCACACCATATATATATATATACTTATATACTATATATATTATTATTATTTGAAAATTTACGGGGTGCTACACTCCAAAAAATAAACACACTCAAATATGTTCGCTTAAAACACGTGTGTTGCACGTAAAATATTAAAATGCGAAATTGATTTTTATCAACGAAAATTATTAAAATATAATCAAAAATAACGTAAGAAAAATTATATTTACTATTTTTATACATTTCATGATGAAATCGCAACACGTAGAAAGCACGTGCATTATACGTGCAAGAAATTGAAAAATGCATTTTAATAATAAAAATATAGTTGGGGTGTTACACGGTCAAATCTTGCTAATCCCCGGGACTCATCATCATGTGGAAAGGGACTGGGAGTGCGATGGCGATGACTTGGGGCAGGTTGAGGGCTAGGTGCTCGTTGATCTCGGTCAGGAACAATATTGAGGGCCCGCAAAACAGCCTCTTGGAAATCTTGGAACTCTGCCCTCGTGACAGGTGCCTCCCGATCTCGATGATCCGTTGGGGTGGATCGACCGGTCGGGGTGTGATGCTGTTTATTTCTGAGGCACGTGTGGAAGCACCAGGTGTGAGTTCGAACTCAATTTGTATTGAAGGAGATTGCCGCTCGTCTGCCGACCTTCGGTTGACCTTCTGGAGGCTACGAGGAGCTCGGAGAGGCGTTTGAAGGTTGGGCTCGGATCGGAAGGATCGGATCCGAGGTCTTGTGTACCTGCAGACGGTCCTGAAACACCGGGGTTTGTCCCGGTGGCGGACCCTCCGACGCTCTAGTCAGTCTCTGTGAGAGAGTAGCAATAACTAGGTATATTTAAGTGGTCAAAGATTGATTACCTTCAAAAGGTGGATGAGGGTCTAGTATTTATAGAGAATCCCAACCGGGTTTGGTTCCGAAAGCCCATGGGCCTGACGTGGCAGAAGGCCCAGGGGGTTTAGGGCGGTTGCGGTGATACCAGGAGTGGTATAGGGCTGACGTGGCGAAACCCTTGGCGGTATTTGGAGCTGACGTGGCCCATCGTGAGTCCTCTGAGCCTCTGGGGGAATCGGAGGGCCTAGGCTGCGCCAGGTCACCCCTCCGCCCCGCCAGAGAGGGGGGACGGCATGAGGGACTGCTCCGGATCGGACTCCGGGGGATACTGAGGCTCGTCAGTACGAGGAAGCAGGCACTGTGGGGGCAAAACACGAGGTTCGGCGCCGACCCTGAAGGGGTCCGGAGCCGAGCCAGGTCGGTATTCTTGCTTTTCTGAATAGAAATTGTATTGGGCCTTGGATGGGCCTCAGGCCATTTTTACACTGTCACACAAGCCCCCCACTCCTGCAGGGGGTGCGGGAGCTAGCCGTGGAGGAGTGTTCATGATTGTACAAAAATGGGAGGGCGGATCATAGGGCCTTTCTGGAAGTGCTGTCCTGAAGCTTGGATAGGACCTCGAGCTAGTCGAGGGTCAAGGTGTAGGTGAAGGCGATGGCGAACCGTTGTCTCTTCCGGAGAAGAGTACCCTGGTGTTCGATTGAACCTCGAGGGGTCGAGGGATTACGCGTCGACAAGGGTGATGGCGAGCCGTTGCTTCTTCCTGAGAAGAGTACCCGGGTGCCAGACCGAACCTCGAGAGGAGGGGGAATTATGGGCTGGTAAGGGTGATGACTAGCCGATAGATCTTCCGAAGAAGAGTACCCGGGTGCCAGACCGAACCTCGAGCTGGCGAGGGATTGTGGGTCGGTTAGGGTGAAGGCGAGCCGTTGTTTCTTCCTGAGAAGAGTACCCCGGTGCCAGGCCGAACCTCGAGACGAGGGGGAATTACGGGCTGGTAAGGGTGATGGCCCGCCGGTGGATCTTCCGAAGAAGAGTACCCCGGTGCCAGACCGGACCTCGAGCTGGCGAGGGATTATGGGTTGGTAAGGGTGAAGGCGAGCCGTTGCTTCTTCCTGAGAAGAGTACCCGGGTGCCAGACCTAACCTCGAGACGAGGGGGAATTACGGGCTGGTAAGGGTGATGGCCCGCCGGTGGATCTTCCGAAGAAGAGTACCCGGGTGCCGAGCCGAACCTCGAGCTGGCGAGGGATTATGGGCCGGTGAGGGTGAAGGCGAGCCGTAGTTTCTTCTTGGGAAGAGTACCCCGGTGCCAAGCCGAACCTCGAGACGAGGGGGGATTACGGGCTGGTAAGGGTGATGGCCCGCCGGTGGATCTTCTGAAGAAGAGTACTTTAGTGCTGGCGAAAGCGAGTCGTTATTTTGCCCGAACCGGCCCCGTATCGTGCTGCCAGCCTGGCACTGGGTGACGTCAGCAGCACGTGTTTCGAGGATGTGGCGTGATTTTCTAGGCGGTAGTTGTACGTCAATCGGTGAATAGTGACCGCGAAAATCGAGGAGTTGTTCTAATCCCCTATAAATGTTCCCCCCTCTCCTCCCGTCGCCCATTTCTCTCCTGCCTCTTACTTTTTGAAAAAATCCTTCAACTCTTCAGCGCTCGCCCCTTCAGCTTCCGGCAGCAAGGTCGTGTTTCCGAGGTGATTTCAGGTTAGTTGGTAATCCTGTTTTAACTTAGGCACGGATGGATAGGGCTCAGTCCGGCTCGTTGGCGTCGACCTCTGGGGAGGGGCCGGTAGGTGAGGAGGAGGTCGTACACAGCGTGAAGCCATTGCGATCTCGGAGGCATTTCGTGGTAGAAAGCAGCGACTCTGAGGAGGGGGGTGGCAGCTCAGATGAAGTCCAAACATTAGGGTCGGCTTCCGGAGAGGAGGGTGGCTCCGAGGGAGAAGGTTCCGCGGGGTCTCCGAATCCGCCCGTTCTGGGGCGCTTGTCTACACCTTCGCCGGAACGGACCAAGAGGAGGAGGGTTCCGAAGAAGAAGAAATCGAAGAGTGGCGGCCCGAGCGACTTGGGGATAGGGTCGTCCGCCCAACCCCGGCCTTTCCGTTGCTACCCCCGACGATCTCTCCGATAAGGAGTCCTCGGGGGTCCAGCCGTCGTCGTCAAGCCGGAAGAGGTTGATGGTGGACGCCTCCCCGACCGCTCTGGAGGCAAGCGACTTGGGGGCTCTGCAGTTGGCCTACCACATAGGGCCCAGTTATGAGCTTATGCTGCCGAGTTCTTCTCTTCGACCGACCGATCCCCTGCCGGACAGGTATTGCATCTTCCCTGTAGACGCCTTTATCTCCGGCCTGAGGCTGCCCATCCACCCCTTCGTTCGGGAGGTGTTAAATTGGTCGTCCCTGGCGCCGATGCAGTTCGGGCCGAACTCCTGGAAGCAGATCATCTGCTTCGTGCTGTTGTGCGAGGAACGGAGGGTACCCTTACGGCTGGGCGTGTTCCGAGCGATGCTATTGATTGGCTCATCAGCAGAAGGGGTATATTATATCTCGCCTCGAGGTAAGGCGAAGGTTGTCCACGGTCATCCGGATTCCATTAAGTTCTGGAAGAAGAAGTATCTGGTGATCCGGAGTGAGGACCCTTGGGCTATCCCTACTCGGTGGAACCATACTAAGCCGAGCTACCCAGCACCGGGGCCAGGGGATTTGACGGCGGAGGAGTGGAGACTCGTTGAGCGCCTCCGTCTGTCGCATAGCATTAATTGGGGGAAGGTGACGGAGGCCCACCTGGCGAACGTCGGACTGAGCCCCAGCCCGGCCGTGCCTCGTACGTGGTTGTTTCTTTCCTCACACTCTTCTTGTACTTTTTTGCTCATCTGTTCTTAATGGATCTCTTTACAGAAATGGATGAGGAGTCGATTAAGGCGCTGAGGCTCGCCATGAGGAAGACGAAGGGCCAGAAGAAGGATGTCGCGGTGAAGACCACCGAGTTGTCCCAGGTCGTCTCCGAGGTCCCCATTCAGCCGAGGATGAAGAGGACTCGATCAGAGACGGGTGGGGACGTCGTGGTCCAGGGGGGTTCGGATCAGGGTGCGGCCGCCGCGCCTGATAAGGGGAAGGGTCCCCCGGTGGATCCCGGACTTGAGGAGAGGCTTCGGCGAAGGTGGGTGCCGGATTGGTCGATCCGCGAGGGTGATTGCCTGGTCCGGGGGCGCCAGGCCGTGGAGGTTGCAGATAAGTTGGCGACCCCTCGGGACCGCTCGGATATGAAGTCCCAGACCCTGGACGAGGCGTATGTTCGTCTTGCGCAGGCCACGGTGCTGGTAAGTCGATCGAACCTCCTAGCTTTCAGGTGATGTTATTTAAGGAAGATTTCTTAGTAGTGTCTGGTCCTGGCAGGCGACCGTGCAGGGGGCCCATGTGAAGGGCCTCTACGAGGCGGCGGTGCAGCGAGAGCGAGATCGGGCTGACAAGGCCGAGCAGGAGGTGACGGAATTGAAGGGAGAGCTCGAAGGCTCTCGTAAGAGGGAGGCGGAGACGAAGGTGGCTTTTGACAAGGAGAAGGAGGAATGGGCGAAGGCGAGGTCGGCTCTGGAGGAGAGGTCGGAGAAGGAGAAGGATGAGGTGACTAAGTCGTGTCAGATCCTGGTGATCAATGCCCAGGATAGTAGTTATGCGAAGGCCCTCAGCCATGTGAGGCACTTTTATCCGACCATCGACCTGTCCAACTTCGAGTATGATATGGAGATTGAGGGGACACCGAAGACTCCTGGCGGACAAGGGTCAGATGACAAATTGGTTACCGACCCTCCAACGGATCCGGCTGATATCGAGGTGGGAAAACCCGCTGTATAATTTTTGTCTTTCTCTTTCCTTCTCTCGATTGTATTTGCCTTCCGCGGACTGGCCACCGCATTTTTTGTATGGGGAAACTGAATTTATAAAAAGAGGGTTTTCTGGCTGGCTAAGTGTTCCAACTTTGAAAAATTTCTGAACCTCCTTGCATATATGTCTTGAGCGGGCTGGTTCTCTTGTAGGTCACGGCTCCCCTTCCTGAGGTGGACCCCCTTCGTTCCGACGTGGCGTGGCTTCGAGGCAAGGTCGAGGCTTTAGAGGCCACCTTGGTTCGGTACCGAAAGAGGGCTCGCGACACTGATGCGGCCTTCCATTATTATAGGAACAAGTCTGAAGCCCTGAGTGAGGAGGCGAGCCGGCTGAGGAGGGCGATGGTGGATCGGGAGCTAGGGGGCGTTGGTCTTGGATACACCATGTCAAGTTCTTCGGTGCAGAGGCCTTCCTCCGAGAAGCTTCTTCGCGATGTGATAGTGGAAAAGGAGATGGAGATACACCGTTATAGGACCATGTTGGGTGTTTCGACATCTTCCTCGAGGGATCGGCGAGCAGAGGGGGCTCCCTCGGCGTTGCCACTGATGGAGCGCATTCGATCCGTGGATGCCCAGAGCTCCGTGGCCGGGGTGTCGACGATGGCGGAACCGAAGGATCGTCACGACGAGGAGAGAGTCCCCAGTCGTTTGGTCGGAGTGGTTCCTCCCTTTACCGGGTCCGAGGGGCCCTAAGTCGGAGATCCCCTTTAGTTTGAGATGAGGGGAGTGGTTCTGTAACGGTATTTGCTTGTTTTCTCCGTACAAAAAATAAAAGAGTATGAATAAAGCTTTCATTTCCTTCTTTGCTCTGGTTATCGGGGTGGTGAAGGGTGGTTTAGGTGAGGTCGGGCTCCGCTGATTCGTGAGGAATCGATGCGGGGCGACAGGGAGACCTCCTGCCCGTTGTTGGGTCGCACCTGCCGAGGCGTTTGGGGATGAGACCCGAGGGAGAACCTTGATGCCGCCCGCCTTGCCCGGTACCGGGTCGGCGTTGCCGAGGTTTTTAACTTTTGACAGAAGAGACTTCTTTTATACCAGACTGAGGGGGGGGGTCGCCGAAGCGGCCCTTTACACATGAATGTTTACAAAAACTTTTAATTTACTTAAGCCACGCTGGAGCCTAAGCTTGCTCTCCCCGGAATTTCATGAGGTGCTCAGCGTTCCAGGGTCGGCTGATGGGTCGGTCATTCATATCCGTCAGTCGGTATGTACCCGGGCGTACCGCCTCGACTACGCGGTACGGGCCTTCCCCGTTGGGAGCCAGTTTCCTCTTCTTGGTCGGGTCAGAGACGGATAGCTTTCGCAACACTAGGTCCCCTGCCTGGATGCTGGTGGGGCGGACTTTCTTGTTGTAAAATCTCTCGATCCGTTGCTGATAAATGCTCCTTCGGACCGCGGACTTTTCTCGTACCTCGGCGACGAAGTCTAGGTTAGCCCTCAGGGCGGACGCGTTGTCGTCTTCATCGAAGGCTATGATCCGGGGGGAAGGCAATCCGACTTCGACGGGGATGACTGCCTCAGTCCCATAGGTCAGATTGAAGGGTGTCTCCCCTGTGGGGATCCTCTGCGTGGTTCGGTGTGCCCATAGTACGCTGGGCAGCTCCTCCACCCAGAGCCCCTTGGGGGAACTGTCAAGGCGCTTTTTGAGGCCATCGAGGATTTGCCTGTTCGCATTTTCTGCTTGGCCGTTGGATTGAGGGTGGCAAATGGCGGAGAAACGTTGCTGGATGCCGATGTCCTGACAGAAAGATTGGAAGTTTTGCCCTTGGAACTGGGTTCCGTTGTCCGTGACGAGGATTCGGGGGATCCCGAATCGACAAATGATGTTCTTCCAGAAGAATTGTTGCACTTGGCGTTCGGTGATGCTGGACAGCGGTTCGGCTTCGATCCACTTGGTGAAGTAGTCGATGGCGACAATCAGGAATTTCTTCTGTCCTACCGCTGGGGGGAAGGGCCCCACAAGGTCCATTCCCCACATGGCGAAGGGCGTAGGGCTCGCCAAGGATCGGAGGTTGGCTTGAGGAAGCCTTTTGATGGGAGAGAACCTTTGGCAGGGGCCGCACCTCTTGACCAAGTCTTGCGAGTCTTGGAGCATGGTGGGCCAATAGTACCCTTGATTCAGAGCCTTTCGGGCAAGCGTCCTACTCCCCATGTGGCATCCGCCGATCCCCTCGTGCAGGTCTTTGAGGACGTAGCTGGCCTCGTCCTTGGCGAGGCAGCGGAGGTAGGGTTTGCCGTCGGCCAGGGTGTACGAGCGTTTGAAGAGGATGTTATCGATTATGACGAACCTTTCCGCTCGGATTCTGATTCGCCTGGCCTCGGCTTTGTCTTCAGGAAGCTCGGCTTGGCTCAAGAATTTTCGGATGGGAGTGGTCCAGTCGTCTGGGCCGGTTCCTTCTTGTACGCACATTGCTTCCGGCTCTGGGCTAAGGATGCTTGGCTCCAAGAGGACCTCGACGAGCACCGTACGATCGAGGCCTTCGAAGGAAGAAGAGGCGAGTTTGGATAGCGCGTCGGCTTGGGCGTTCTGTTCCCTGGGGACTCTGACAACCGCAGTGTTGTCGAAGAGCGCCAAGAGCCGTCGGACCGTCGCCAAATATCTCACCATTCGGTCGTCGCGGGCTTCGTACTCTCCGTTGATCTGGTGGATCACGGGTTGAGAGTCGCTGAACGCCCGGATTCGCTTGGCACCGGCTCGGTGGGCGAGGGTCAGTCCGGCGATCATGGCCTCATATTCTGCCTCGTTGTTGGAGGCGGGAAAGTTGAGGCGCAGGGAGTATTGAAGTAGGAATTGGTCGGGGCCACGAAGGATGACGCCCGCCCCACTCCCCGTTTCGCAGGATGAGCCGTCAACAAAGACCTCCCAGGTCAGATCCGGCTCTTCTACGTCAGGTTGCTCGGAGACAGTGCATTCAGTTATGAACTCGGCGAGGGCCTGCCCTTTAATGGCTGCCCTGGGATGATAGCTGATGTCGAACTGGCTCAGCTCGATCGACCACTTGACTAATCGGCCGGAGTTTTCGGGCTTGTGGAGGACGGTCTTCAGCGGTTGGTCGGTCAGAACTCGGACGGAGTGGGCCTGGAAGTAAGGTCGGAGTTTTCGGGCTGCCATAACCAGGGCATAGGCTACCTTTTCTATCTTCGCGTATCTCGTCTCGGCCGGGTGTAGCACTTTGCTTACATAGTACAGGGGTTTCTGAACTCCTGCCTCCTCTCGGACGAGGACGGCGCTGAGGGCGTGGTCCGAGGCGGACAGGTAGAGCCAAAGCGGCTCGCCTGGTTCGGGCTTGCTGAGGAGAGGCGGGTTGGCGAGGTACCGTTTCAGCTGTTCGAAGGCTTCTTGTTGAGGGGTACCCCACTCGAAGCCCCCTTTCCCGCGCAAGGCCTTGAAGAAGGGAAGAGATTTCTCCCCCGACTTGGAGAGAAAACGGCCGATCGCCGCCAACCGACCCGTGAGCCTCTGAACTTCTTTGACATTCCGGGGTGGGGACATGTTGATGATGGCCTGTATTTTTTCGGGGTTTGCCTCGATGCCGCGCTGGCTGACAATGAACCCTAGGAACTTCCCCGTGGAGACGCCGAAGGCGCATTTAGCCGGGTTAAGCCTCATGTTGTGGCGTCGGAGGACACCGAAGGCTTCCTCGAGGTCGGCGACGTGGTCCGGCCCAGCCCGGCTCTTGACAAGCATGTCGTCGACGTAAACTTCTACGTTGCGGCCGATCAGGTCCTTGAAGATTCTGTTGACGAGTCGCTGGTACGTGGCACCGGCGTTTTTCAGCCCGAAGGGCATGACACGGTAACAATAAAGACCTTGGTCGGTGACGAATGAGGTCTTGGGGATGTCTGGCGGAAACATCCGGATCTGATTGTACCCCGAGAAAGCGTCCATGAAGGACAGTAGCTCGTGCCCTGAGGTCGCGTCTATCAAAGCGTCGATGCGCGGGAGGGGGAAAGGATCTTTTGGACATGCTTTGTTAAGGTCCGTGAAGTCAATGCAGATTCGCCAACCCCCTGTAGCTTTCTTCACCATGACGACATTGGCCAACCATTCGGGGTAGGTGACTTCCTGGACGAATCGAGCGGACAAGAGCTTGTCCACTTCTGTTTTTATAATTAGTTGCCTCTCCGGGGCGACTTTGCGCCTCTTTTGGACGATCGGTTTAGAGTCAGGGAGGACACTCAATCGGTGCATGATCAAGTCTTCGGAGATTCCGGGCATATCGGAGGGCTTCCAAGCGAAGAGATCAACGTTGCGGCGGACGCAAGCGATGATGCCCGTCTTCAGGTCCTCGGTAAGTGAGCGGCTCACCCGGAACCATTTGGACTCATCTTCAGCGTCGAATAGGATCTCCTCCAGCTCGTCCACGGGCTCGGGGGCGGGGCCGTCTTTCTCGGGTTCGAGTTCAACGGCGCTGAGGGGGAGTACGCCCGTGCTGAGGGGGGGTACGCCCCTTCTCCCTTTGAGTTTCCGATGGTGGGCCGAAGGTATCGCCTGGATGGAGTTTAGCCCGGGTCTGCCGAGGATGGCGTTGTAGGCCGCCTTGGCGTGGATGACCATGAAATCCAAGGACTCGGTCCTCTTGACAGGATCCGGTCCAGTGGTGACGTTGAGGGTAATAATTCCCTTCACCATGATCGGGACGCCCGCAAGCTTAAGCAACGTGCCTCCCGCTGGTTTGAGTTTCCCTCTGGGCAATCTGAGGCTTTCGAAGGTTCTGAGGAAGAGAATATTTACTGGGTTGCTGCTGTCAACAAGGATTCGGCGAACTTCGCAATTGGCCATGCTGAGGCTAACGACGAGGCCCCCGCTGTGGGGGAGGTGAATTCCTTCGGGGCCCTCTCCTGAGAAGGAGACTGGCCGTGGTTGTAGCTCAGGGGAGGGGCTGTACCGAATGGCGTTCGTCCCCTGGGTGAAGGTTCTTTGGGGAGCATCATTTTCTCCCCTCACCGGTCCCCCGTGGATGTTGTGTAGGGTGAAGGGCGTATCCAGGGATACCTCGTATTCGGGATCCTGACCCTGGGTGCGGTTTGGGTCAGGCTTCGGTGTTGGTGATCCCCGGTTCCTATCACCTTGCCGACCCCGTGGGCCGTCATCCCTGTGGGTTCTCCTCGGATGGTTCGGGGCCGAGTTGGAAGCGGCCCTTCCCCAGTTGTGGGTAACCTTGCGGCTGAGGATTACTCTTTGTAGGTCGGGCCGGGCTGTCCCGCCGACGCTCGTTTGGGACTCCCGAGGGGGAGCCTTGTGTTTCGACGTGCGGGGCCCGGCTTCATCAGAGGGTGGGGGCGGGTCCCGTTGGTTGACGGAGGGAGCAGCCCCCTTGCCTTTGGAGGTCATGAAGATTCGGCTTCTGGAGCAGCTGTTCCCACAGACGGCGCCAACCTGATGCTGTTTATTTCTGAGGCACGTGTGGAAGCACCAGGTGTGAGTTCGAACTCAATTTGTATTGAAGGAGATTGCCGCTCGTCTGCCGACCTTCGGTTGACCTTCTGGAGGCTACGAGGAGCTCGGAGAGGCGTTTGAAGGTTGGGCTCGGATCGGAAGGATCGGATCCGAGGTCTTGTGTACCTGCAGACGGTCCTGAAACACCGGGGTTTGTCCCGGTGGCGGACCCTCCGACGCTCTAGTCAGTCTCTGTGAGAGAGTAGCAATAACTAGGTATATTTAAGTGGTCAAAGATTGATTACCTTCAAAAGGTGGATGAGGGTCTAGTATTTATAGAGAATCCCAACCGGGTTTGGTTCCGAAAGCCCATGGGCCTGACGTGGCAGAAGGCCCAGGGGGTTTAGGGCGGTTGCGGTGATACCAGGAGTGGTATAGGGCTGACGTGGCGAAACCCTTGGCGGTATTTGGAGCTGACGTGGCCCATCGTGAGTCCTCTGAGCCTCTGGGGGAATCGGAGGGCCTAGGCTGCGCCAGGTCACCCCTCCGCCCCGCCAGAGAGGGGGGACGGCATGAGGGACTGCTCCGGATCGGACTCCGGGGGATACTGAGGCTCGTCAGTACGAGGAAGCAGGCACTGTGGGGGCAAAACACGAGGTTCGGCGCCGACCCTGAAGGGGTCCGGAGCCGAGCCAGGTCGGTATTCTTGCTTTTCTGAATAGAAATTGTATTGGGCCTTGGATGGGCCTCAGGCCATTTTTACACTGTCACAGGGTGCAACTCCTCTGACGGTGCGGGGGAGACTCACTCCACGTCCTGGGAAAGTTCGATCTCATGCGGTCTGGCCTACAGGGGGATCGAGCTCTAGGGGACCGGATCGCAGGACCCCTATGAGGTTCATGGCGAGGGATTCCGTCTTGGGTCCGCCTCCCGTTCAAGCGAGTCCGAAGGTCTATCCCCTGTTGCGGATTGACAATAACATGTCCGAGATCCTTTGGTGTTGGAGGGCTGTGAGAGGCCATGGAGTCGGATGAGGGATTATGGGCGAAGACATGGTCATGAAGAGGAAGTTGCCTTTGACGACTTCGATGGGAGCCCCCCGGGGCAGCCTTTTGAGGCCCTTGAGAGGCCTCCTGGGGAGAGGTTGTTGAGGAAGAGGCTGTCCACTGTCCAGACTGCGATTGCTGGACGGGTTGAGGGAGAGGCTGTCCGGGCTGCGGTTGCTGAACTTGCTGGACGGGTTGAGGAAGGACGTCGTGGAGTGGAGGAGAAGGTATGGGAGTGGCTCTGCGGCTAGAGACCGCTGCCTTCCCCTTCTTCAGAGGCATAGCTTGAGAAATAACTTCACCGGTGCAGTATGGTCGGATTGCTTTTCGTTTTCCACAGACGACGCCAATTTGTTGCTGCTGATTTTGGTGTGGGAGCAAACAGATGAATTTGTGGATTCCTTTGGAAACAAATAAGGCAAACCTGTTGACTTTCACCGATGTTTGACTGGTTTCTTGCCGCTGCCGTTGACTTGCAAAAAGTTCGATACACCGGGATGGATCCCGACGACGAACCCTCCGACGCTCAAGTCAGTAATCAGAAAGATTCTGAAAAAGCGTTTATGTGGAAAAAGGTTGATTACCGTGTAATGGTGGGGAGGGGGGGGGTATTTATAGTCGCCTTAAGAGACAGTTTAGAGATAATCATTTATCTCTGTCTCGGTGTTTTTGGATAAGATATAGAGTTTAAATTCGTTTCATGATAAGAGAGGTAGTTTAAACCGCCTCTTAGAGATAAGCATGAATTTGAATCACTCTTTAAATATCTGAATTGGTTTGTAATGGGTTGCTATCCATACCTAGTCGGACATATTCATTTTTGGGTTATTGGGCTTTGAGGAAAGACCCGGTTCCCATTTTGGACCTATTTGTAGGTGAAATTACCGCTTTGCTCCTGAGAGCTTTTAAGATTCGTGATCAATTTGAACGGTATCGATTTAATCTTATTTTTAGCCATATCACTGTTTATGCATGCATCTTGGTACCTTTGTTAGTTCTTGTTTTGGCATTCCTACCCGCAACGAAGTGATGGATAATATGACAACAAAAAGGAAAGATGGGGAAAAAGGAAGAAAATAGGAAGAAAAAATCACAAACTGACAGAAAGAAGGCAGAAAGACCACTTGGCTTGTCATCATTGATTGAAGGGAACATAGCATTGTTCTCAAGACACCAATCTATGGGGAAACTTTGGTTCTAACTCCGTTTAGTTTGTTACAGTTTGCACTTTCCCACTCAAGAAAGAGAAAGGATGGGGACGAAGGTAGAATGTCCATATGTATTTTGTCATCTTCATCAGTTCTGAAACCTTCTTATGCTCAATGAAGGAATCAGTGTAGCCTTTGATGTCTAAAGTTCACGCAGCAGAGGTTGTTATATTGGATATACCTGCAGTAATATCGGAATTCCAAAGGCACTCAAAACAGCAGACTGTTGCCGTCCGATATTTGATTAGAACGCCTGCCTTTTATGTAGAGATGATTGACAGCGCTCACCGTCTGAATTATTCTAGTTCTGAATTATTCTAGTTTTATCAGATGTTTCCAGTAACTCATACTTCACATATTCTTAGTCTCACTATTAGTGAAAGACCCTGCTACTAGACCACATTTTGGTAGGGATTGATAGTTTTACACTTGTATTCTAACATGCTCATGAGGATGATGGCCCATCTTGATCTGACAGTAACTTTTTTTTTTATTTATTTATTTTTAAAGCCGTGAGTAGCCAATAGCATTCGAACGTGTGGTGTCTACCAAGTGTAGACCCTGCCTCTAGACAAAAACTAGTTGTGGTAAAGGTTGAGAGTTTTAAACTTGTATTCTGACACTACCAAAGTAACACAATATGTGAACCCGCATCCACATTGGTACATAGATGACCAAACAAATGATTTTCTAAAATTATACATATTGCTCGATACATTCAGGATCGGCACTGCTATGCTCGTGTCCTTGAGCTCCTTGTCAACGTGTGGGCCTACCACAGTGCACGGAGGATGATATACTTAAACCCCGAGACAGGAGCAATGCAGGAACATCACAAGTTAAAGAGCAGGAGAGGCGGTCAGATGTGGATCAAATGGTTCTCATTTACCACACTAAAGAGCATGGACGAGGATTTAGCAGAGGAGTCAGACTCCGAAGATCTTCCCCACCGGCGGAGGTGGCTCTGGCCTTCGACTGGAGAGGTTTTTTGGCAGGGAATATATGAAAGAGAACAAAATATGCGACATCAACAGAAAGAAAGAAGGAAACAACAAAGTAGAGATAAGATACAGAGAATAAGGAAGCGGGCCCGCCAAAAGACTTTGGGAAAGTATATAAAGCCACCTCCAGGTTTGACAACGGCGGATTTGAACACAACTATAACTCACTGATAATTTGTTTGCACTGATATTAATGACTAGCTATTCTTATCTCACCATTTTTTCCCTTTTTTTGCTCCTTTGCCGCCAAATTGAAGGAAGGGTTCACAGAAGTGATTAGATTTTGTATTCTTTTCTTTTTGCGTCGAGTTTTGTAGCATGCAACATTGGCTCAAGCAAAGCGCTGCATTGGGATGTAAATTGTATTCTTCCAGTTATTATATCTTCATGTTCAGATCTGTTAACCGAGGAACACCTAATCTATAATCAGTGATTTCCTTTTGTGTTGAGTTTTTATAGCAATGCAACCTTTTGAGTATGTGCTCAATAACAAAGGCTACTTTGTGATGTATATTATGTTGTATTCCTTCAGTTGTGTTTAGTTTATGATTAGTTTTCTCTGCTTTAAGCTGACTGGTTCAGACTTCTTTTTGGTTGCTGCCTTCATTTAACTAGTTTCGCTTTTACATCTATTATTTGGTCAAGTCTGTTGGGATTGGGGCGTCACCCTGCATCTGTTGTCGCAGCGGAACTAAATAGAGCAATGAGTAAGTCGAAGTAGATGAGACGAATCAATTAAGCAAGCAAGTAGATCCACCAATCTAACACAAACACACCGATGATTTATCCCGATTAGCTTTTGCTTAATCTAGAGGGAAATATAGGATGATCTGATATTCAACTAGAAGAGATTAAAAGGAGTTATTGATTCACTCAATACAATAAATTAAACTCACTCATCAAGAACTATCTCTCTCTCGAGTTTCTCTTGGCAATGGAGAAAATAATCTATGAAATACTCTTCTCTCATAAAGGAGAAGTTTACAATATACATTGAAGAATAGAGAAAAACCTAGGTCTAATCTTAATTCTCAGTCATCCGATATAACCTGGAAAAGAAATTACTGAATAAGAGCCGTACGATCTAACTTAGCTGAAACGACCTAACAAATCGAAGTCCAAAAACGAACACTGCGGCGTGGGCGGTCGACCGTCCACCTCTCGGCCAAACCCAGTGCAACTGCGGTCGGGGGGTGCGGTCAACCGCAACATAGGACAGTCGACCGCAACATAGGACAGTCGACCGCAATATAGCCTGCACCTTGTTGCTGTTGTTTTCTTCTACTCTCTTCGACGCTACGACCTCCGTGCTTCATCTTACATTCTTCTAATCTGAACAACAAGTATTCAAGACACAATCCTAACAAACTCCACCTTGGATTGCATACGAGTGTTATCACATGATGTGTTATTCATCTCCAAACTCTAAAAAATCCACATGTAGAAAAGGACTTAGAACAATAACTTTTTCTTCTAGTTGAAATGATCTCTACCCAATCTCACTGAATCCAATATACCCCTTCAAGGGTACACCTCCGTAGATGTAATCACGAAGTTGCCAAACTCCGCACAAACTCCACCTACCCTTAGGCTTTCTCCACCTTTCGACAATATTCGAACGTCGTGGTCTCGTCTCGATGAATCTAGTTGCGGCAAACTAGCTGAGCTTGCGGGAATAACGGAAAAAGAAACAACTTTTGCGCAAGTATTTTGGATTCTCCAAAGCTTGTAAAGATTGTTTTGGTTTGGCCCAACCACTCTCATACCTCTAATCACCTTATGACGACCCTAAAAAACAGACAGAAATCCACCTGGAGCTGTGTACCTACAATCCCGTGCATCAAGAGTTCCCAAGGAAATTAGATTCCGTTTAGCAGAGGAATATGCAAAACACCCCTTAAAGTGAACATATTTAGACCTGGTATCTTCAACTCAATTGTCCCCTCACCTACTACTTCACAAACCTCCCCAATTTCCGTTGTCACACAACGCCCCATAGTAGACTTATAAGTAGAAAACAACTCCCTCTCGGAGCAAATATGAGAAGAACTCCCTAAGTCAAGAAACTAACTAAAATCCACTTCTAAAGAATTTGAAACAAGAAGACACGGATCACCTGAATCAAAGGTACTAACCACATTAGCGGCTGAATTTCCATTCTTTGCGCTCTCCTGATTTTGCAATTTCCAACAGTCTTTCTTGATATGCCCTGGCCTCTTGCAATATCGGCAACGGACCAAATCCTTTTGCAAAGCACTTTGTCTTCCCCCTGAAGGACCATCCACTGCTAGACAACTTGTGGGAATAGACGGTGATTTCTGAGTCTCCTTCCTAAGTTGATTTTCCTTCAATGCATTGATTACACCATCTACCGAAATACTCTTCTTGGCAGATCTACCGTGGAGCATGGTAGTGATCAAAGACTCGTACGAATCCGGCAGTGAATATATCAGGTTGAAAGTTTTATCTTCCTCACACACATATGCATTGATCACCTTAAGTTCAGATAATACCTTATTGAACTCTGTAATGTGATCTTGGAGATCGGTACCTTCCTTCATAGATAAATGAAATAACTTCCTCTTCCAATGCATCCGATCTAATAACGACGAACCAGACTAGTCAGCTATGAGTTTTTTCTACAAACTCGCCGCATCAGTTTCTTCAAGAAATCTGCACTTGTCCTCGTCCGCCAAGGATAGTCGGATCAGACTTATGGCTCTTTCACGAATATCTTCCCAACCGTCATCTTTCATATCAGTTGGCTTTTCTTTCTTCTTAATGGCTAACTGCAAACGTTCTTGAACAAGGACATCATACATGTCAGTCTTCCAAAGATTGAAATTGATCTTTCCATCGAACTGCTTGATCTTCAAAATACCGTGGTCTGTCATCTTAACTAAGGGATTCGGCAACCTGAAGCTCTAATACCAGTTGTTGGGATTGGGGTGTCAACCAATGCCCGTTGTCACAGCGGAACTAAATAGAGCAATGAGGAAGTCGAAGTAGATGAGACGAATCAATTGAGCAAGCAAGTAGATCCACCAATCTAACACAAATACACCGATGACTTATCCCGGTTAGCTTTTGCTTAATCCGAGGGGAAATATAGGGAGATATGATATTTAACTAGAAGAGATTACAAGGAGTTATTGATTCACTCAATACAAGAAATTAAACTCACTCACCAAGAACTATCTCTCTCTCTCGAGCCTCTCTTTGCAATGGAGGAAATAATCTATGAAGTACTCTTCTCTTATAAAGGAGGAGTTTACAATATATATAGAAGAATAGAGAGAAACCTAGGTCTAATCTTGATTCTCAGTCGTCCGATATAACCCGGAAAAGAAGTAACTGAATAGGAGCCGTATGATCTAACTTGGAGTTGAAGATTGGGTTGAAACGACCTAACAAATCGAAGTCCAAAAACGAACACAGCGCCGCGGGCGGTCGACCGTCCAACAAGACCGGTTGCCATCCACATCTCGGCCAAACCCAGTGCAACTGCAGTCGGGGGGCGCGGTCGACCGCAACATAGGACAGTCGACCGCAACATAGCCTGCACCTTGCTATTGCTGTTTTCTTCTACTCTCTTCGACGCTTCGACCTCCGTGATTCATCTTACCTTCTTCTAATTTGAACAACGAGTATTCAAAACACAATTCTAACAAAGTCGATGTTGGCCAGTTTGGGTTACAGACAATTTCATTATTTAATTCTTAAACTAAACAAATCCATGTATTATTTTGTCTTTGTATATGATAAGTGATAAATTTCAGCATTGGTTTCTCCAGTAGGTTGCATCTCTATGGGTTGTGTCTTTCATTATTGCAGGTAAAGTTGATGAAAGATGGCGAAAGGTATCATTTTCTCAAGTTTCTCTTTCTTAACAACTTCAGAATTTCTTCCTTTATGTAGCTATTATCCAAACAACACCCTCAATTTAGAGGAATATTTATTTCTGCTTGTTTAAAACTAACGAGTCTTAAGTATGGTTCGTTTACTTGATCTTTTCGTCTTCATTCTGAATTGGAAAGGTTTCGATTATACCGGATTCTTGTAACTTGCGGTGCTCACACTACAGGACAACAAGTTTAATCAAATACTTATCCCAAAAAAAAATAAAATCATTGTAAGTAAAAAAGAATCCATTCAACTTTTTTTGTGTGACAATAATAGAAATCCTAAACTTAGCCCCGTTCATCTTCGGCGCAAGAGTGCTCGATCAGTGAGCTATTATGCACTCTTTCAAGGGTGGTTGCTTTTAGGCAAACCTCCGGTCAATCCTCCAGGACCCAAATAACTCAATTTTCGCCCATGAACTATTTATGTCAGCGGATTCGTTCGATCCAAAACTTGAGATAAAGGCCCGCAGCCCTATTCTATAAATTAGAATGGCCACGTTACTGATAACCGCAGAACGAGCAATGAATCCCCAACGACAAACGAACAGCGGGGCGGGACATTTTCGGGGAGTAGCCCGCTTCTTGGCTGCTTTTCCCTTAGTCTTATGGTTTCACTACGGCTTTGGCTGAACAAGTCCAAAGTTCGGTTTGGCAGACTGGTGAACTCTAATCAACGAAGTCTCTGTTGTGCGGAATACGAATGGACCACCAATCAAAGAGAGAAATAGCGAAGAAAAACAGAAAACAAACAAACACAAGGACACAAAGATTTAATGTGGTTCGGCAAAACAAGTGCCTACATCCACGGGGCGGTTGGGGTTTCTTCTTCAAATAATCACCAATGGGTGAAAACAAACCCTTACAGAGATGACGGCTGCAAAATTCGAATAGAGGTGTTACCCTTTACAAAACCCTAACGGGTGTATTTATAGGGAAACTACTGGGCCTTTCGAAATGGGCCTTTTCTAGTTCAAAAACCCGCCTACAGTCGACTGATCTAATTATCAGTCGACTGACAAATAGTTCAGGACAGTCGACTGAGACCCATCTTCAGTCGACTGCTGCTGCTGTATCCTTAGCCTTTGAAACTTCTCTCTGGACAGTCGACTGACTCCATACCTCAGTCGACTGGTGTACTGGAACTTTCGATCGCTGCAGATACGACGGATATAAACAAACTGAACCAGAATCGAGCCATTATCCTACAATCTCCACCTTGGCGAGATCTTCCAAGTAGCCCAAGCAATCTCCAAAAATACTTCAAAACAAACGCTCATCACCAAATGTAACAACAAACCAAACTCCACCTTAGTATGATATCACATACTTAAGCAAACAAATAGCGAAGCACCATTCCAACCGCCCATTCCAAATCATCAAGCATGCAAAATATTAGCCAGGTTCATGCAATGCTTGAACTTGGCTGCCCCAACAATTTTGGTCAACATATCAGCAGGATTATCAGCTGTCCCAATCTTCACCAGAAGAATATCACCATCCTTTATCAAATCACGCACAAAATGATAACGGACATCAATATGTTTGGTCCTCGAATGATGAACTTGGTTCTTCGCTAAATGGATAGCACTCTGACTGTCACAGTGTACCTCCACCTTCTCCTGATGAATTCCCAAGCTCTTCAAAAGTCCATGAATCCAAATAGCTTCCTTCATGGCCTCAGCAACTGCCATGTATTCAGCCTCAGTAGTAGACAATGCTACAGTGGACTGCAAATTGGACCTTCAACTTATAGGTGCCCTAGCCATAGTAAACAAATAGCCTGTAGTAGACCGCCTCTTATCTAGATCACCTGCATAGTCAGAATCAACATAACCCACCAATAACCTGCTAATATTGTCATCCCTTTCAAACTTCAAACCCACATCTGTGGTGCCACTTATGTACCTCAAAATCCACTTAGCCGCTTGCCAATGCTCTTTGCCTGGATCATGCATATATCGACTAACCATACTCACCGCCTGAGAGATGTCTGGTCGAGTACAAACCATGGCATACATCAAACTGCCAACCACACTAGTGTAAGGTACATTAGCCATATACTGTCTCTCTTCATCTGTACTTGGAGACTGAGAAACACTAATTCTGAAATGAGTGGCTAAGGGTGTACTGACTGGTTTAGTTTTCTCATCTATACCAAACCGTTTCAGCACCTTCAATAGATATTGCTTCTGAGTCAAACTTACTATGCCCTTTGCTCTGTCTCTAGCTATCTCCATCCCAAGTATCTTCTTGGCTTCACCAAGATCCTTCATCTCGAATTCAGAACTCAGCTGATTCTTCAAATTTTGAATAGCCTTAGCATTTTTAGAGGCAATCAACATATCATCCACATATAATAACAGATATATGAAAGTGCTATCCTGCAATTTCCTGAAATAGACACAATGATCATACTCACTTCTGGAATATCTCTGCACTTTCATAAACTGATCAAACCTCAAATACCACTGCCTTGGAGATTGCTTCAACCCATAGAGAGACTTTTTCAACCTGCAAACAGAACTTTCCTTCCCAGCAATCTTAAACCCATCTGGCTGCAACATATAAATTTCTTCATCCAGGTCCCCATGTAAGAATGCAGTCTTCACATCTATCTGTGTCAATTCAAGATCAAACTGTGCTACCAATGCCAACAAAATCCGAATAGAAAGATGCTTCACAACCGGAGAGAACACTTCATTATAGTCAATTCCTTCCTGTTGAGCATACCCCTTTGCAACTAGTCTAGCCTTGAACCGAACACTGCCTTTTGGACCTTCTTTCTTCGTATATACCCACTTGCAACCGATGGCTTTCTTTCCCTTTGGCAATTGCACTAGATCCCAAGTCTTGTTCTTATGAAGAGAGTTCATCTCTTCATCCATAGCAATTTTCCAATCTGCATTTTCAGGACTTCTAGTAGCTTCTTTGAAGTTGGAGGGAACTTCATCATCAACAATGGGAAGAGCAAATGCAACTATTTCTGTAAAGCGAGATGGTCGTTTGATATCTCTTCTTTGCCTTCTTGCTGCAATTGATTCTTCCTGCTGGGGAGGGTCTTGGATAGGAACTTCTTCCTCATCCTCAGTATCAACCACATCATCTTCATTTTGGGCAGGAGTAGGATTTTCAACTGAAAGCTTTTCTAACTCCACCTGTTGGAGAACTCTCGCACCAGTCGACTGAGAGCACTTGTCAGTCGACTGTCCCGAGCTAATCTTCTGCTTCTCTTGATCAGGATCACCAGTCGACTGCATATGAGGACCAGTCGACTGTCCCGAGCTGATCATGCTGGTTTCATCAAAGGTAACATCCCTGCTGATTACTAACTTTTTCTGTTCTGGACACCACAACCTGTAACCTTTGACACCAGTACTAAAACCAACAATTATAGCCTTTTTGGCTCTTGCATCAAGTTTAGTTTCAGTTACATGAAAATAAGCAGGACAACCAAATATATGCAAAAAACTATAATCAGATGCAGGTTTACCACTCCATACCTCAATAGGTGTTTTGCCTTCAAGTGCTGCTGATGGTAAACGGTTGACAATGTGGCTTGCATATATAACAGCTTCTGCCCAAAATGTCTTCTTCAATCCAGACTGCGCTAGCATACATCTCACCTTCTCAAGTAAGGTTCTGTTCATCCTTTCTGCAACCCCATTTTGCTGTGGAGTCTTCCTAACTGTGAAGTGCCTCTGGATCCCTTCATCTTCACACAATTTCAGAAACGGATCGTTCTTGTATTCCCCTCCATTATCTGACCTCAGAACCTTAATCTTCCTTCCAGTCTGGTTTTCAACCTTCTTCTTCCAACTTGTGAACAATGTCAAAACTTCATCTTTGTGTTTCATGGTATATACCCAAACTCGTCTGGAGTAGTCATCAACAAATGTAACAAACCAGTGTCTACCACTCATAGAAGGTGTCTGAGTAGGGCCCCAAGCATCTGTGTGCACATAATCGAGGATACCCTTTGTCTGATGTACAGCTGTACCAAATTTTACCCTAGTTTGCTTACCTAAGACACAATGTTCACAAAATTCCAACTTGCAACCTTTAGCATCTTTAAGCAACCCTTGCTTCACAAGCCCCTGCAAGGCCTTTTCTCCTGCATGCCCGAGTCGCATATGCCACAACCTAGTAGAGTCGGGAACAACTTGTTTAGGCCTTTCAGTTACACTGGCAGCCTGACCCAAATATGTTTTTCCCTGCAAGAAAAACAAGTTCCTTTTTCTTTGTCCTTTCATCACCACAAGTGATCCGTTAGTCACCTTCAGAATGCCACCTTCACTAGCAAATTTCAATCCACTGGCCTCCAAAACACCAAGTGAAATCAAATTCTTTTTCAAATCTGGAACATACCATACATCTGAAAGCTCCCTAATAAGACCATCGTGCATTAACAATTCAATCTTCCCGATTCCTACCTTCTTACAAGGTGCATCATTTCCCATCAAAACTACCCCACCATCCATATACTCTAAAGAAGTAAACCACTCCTTTTTCCAAGACATATGATAGGAGGCTGCTGTATCAAGAAACCATACTTCTTGATAAAGTGAGGGACTAGTAGCAAGTGCAAAGGAAAAATCATCATCACTATCTAAATTATCAACAATCACATTTGCAGTCGAATTTCCCTTATTTCGTAGCTTAGGACAATCCTTTTTCCAATGCCCCCTTTCATGACAGAAAGCACATTCATCTCTGGCCGGTATTTTTCTGTCCTTTGAAACTCCTCTCGATTTGGAACGAGATTTGTTTCCTTTATTCCCAGATTTGGTCTCAGATCTGGTCTCAGTTCTGCCCCTTACAATCAATGCTTCAGAAGTTTCTCTATCAACCATTTTATCCCTTCTCCTAGTTTCATTATTCAACAGAGCATTTGCAACATCTTCATATTTAACAGTGTCTTTTCCATATATTAAAGTAGTTGCTAAATGATCATAACATTCGGGTAATGAATTCAACAGAATTAGAGCTTTGTCTTCATCTTTAATTTGCTCATCCAAATTTAACAAATCAGCCAATAATTTATTAAATGATTCAACATGAGCGTTCATAGACATACCTTCAGTATAGGTGAAGCGAAAAAGTCTCTTCTTCAAATACAGCCGATTCTCTAAACTTTTCCTCATGTATTTGTCTTCGAGTTTCTTCCACAACACCGCAGCAATGGTATCCCTCATCAAATCATACTTCTGAGCCTTCGCGATAAAGAGCCGAATAGTCCCACACGCAACTCGATTCAACTTCTTCCAATCTACATCGGACATATTCTTTGGTTTTTCTTCCTCCAAAGCAACATCTTGTTCTTGTTGAACCAGAACATCCAACACCTCACACTGCCACATCCCGAAATTGTTTGTTCCATCAAATTTTTCAACTTCAAATTTTGCGTTGTGAATCGTTGTTCTAGAAGAACTTGATCCCGCAACATCCTTGGTTGCATCTGCTTCACTTGCCATCTCTCTCTAGGTCGAACCCGATGCTCTGATACCACTTGTTGTGCGGAATACGAATGGACCACCAATCAAAGAGAGAAATAGCGAAGAAAAACAGAAAACAAACAAACACAAGGACACAAAGATTTAATGTGGTTCGGCAAAACAAGTGCCTACATTCACGGGGCGGTTGGGGTTTCTTCTTCAAATAATCACCAATGGGTGAAAACAAACCCTTACAGAGATGACGGCTGCAAAATTCGAATAAAGGTGTTACCCTTTACAAAACCCTAACGGGTGTATTTATAGGGAAACTACTGGGCCTTTCGAAATGGGCCTTTTCTAGTTCACAAACCCGCCTACAGTCGACTGATCTAATTATCAGTCGACTGACAAATAGTTCAGGACAGTCGACTGAGACCCATCTTCAGTCGACTGCTGCTGCTGTATCCTTAGCCTTTGAAACTTCTCTCTGGACAGTCGACTGACTCCATACCTCAGTCGACTGGTGTACTGGAACTTTCGATCGCTGCAGATACGACGGATATAAACAAACTGAACCAGAATCGAGCCATTATCCTACAGTCTCGAGGTCACTAGGCATGAAGGAGAGTCGCGGGCCAGTCCCTTCTTTCACTTACAGCTATCTAAGACATTCAGAGAAAATGAAAGTCCAAGGCCTTCAACCGGCCCCATGGCTTCATCCACTAGTGGTACCATGCTACCCAGCGCGTTGCCCCACAATGGCCCAACGTCCTGCTAATCTATTAATAAAAAGAGAATAACAACCAAGTTCTCTCAGAGCAATAACTCAGTTGCTCACAGAAACAAACATGATTCTCAATTCCAAGTACGATGATTATAGAAGGAAACTAAACAGTCCACACTACATATAGTCAGCTAACAATAAAAAACAAAACACAATCAAATTAACAAAACACAATCAAATTAAGAAAAGAGAGATTAATCGATTATCTAAACTTTTTTTTATATAAAAAAGATGATATTGTCATCGCTTCATTAATGATAATTAACGAAACAGACAAATAATATTATCTAAACTTTGTTTCCAAAGAAAGTGTATATTGTTGTAATTCGATTGGATTATCGAATTTAGGCATAGAAAAATAAACAGCCCAAATTTAGACTCAAAGCAAATAAATGAATCCAAACCGTGGCGTACGTGATTTGTCATTTGTGCACATCTTTCTCACCTTGCACTTTTCTGCACTCCTTTCCCAATCCATTTGCTTACAACCAACTTCTCTTTTTTTTGCCGATCCAATCCAACGAGGGACTTCTCATTTTTGGGAATTCCGCAATAGTTTCATTTGGCCAAACCAAAGCAACAGCTGGCGCATGCAAAAGTTCCGTAACTAATCTCAAGATTTTCAACCAAATCCACGAACCTCGCACAAGCCATTCTTTTTTGGGTCCTTTATATATACGCCCCCCACAAATCGATTATAATGCGAAACACAGTTTCCCCCTTTTCATTAGTTATTTTAAACGAGGAAATATTTTGTTTAGACCAGTGGCGGCTCCAGGAATTCTTCCAAGGGTTCCAAATTTTTTTTTTGGATGAGTTCATAAATGTTTTCTTGACGAGTTCATATGAAAAACCACAACTATATATAGCCAAAAGCAGTGGCGGAGCCAGGATTTTCATTCAGCGGGAGCGAAATCATAAGAATCGGGCTTAGATAATTATACTATACTTTTTCATCCAGCTGTAACCCGATAAGAATCCTTAACTCTATAAAAAAGAGTAATATGATAATTTCTTAATGCTTATCCTCTCGACTTAGATAATTTTGCAACATTACAAGTTGACAATCTCAATCAGTACCTTCCAATTGTCTATATGAACAGCTAGCAAGAACTCATTACATTTAAATCTTATTTTTCAACAAAAACTAACCATAATTTCAAAAGTGTATATAAAATAAATAAATAAAAAAAATCACTAACTGGAAGAAGAGGAGTAGGGGCTTGGGCCAAGGAGGGGAGCGGTTTGGGCCGAGTGAGGGGGAGCAGGGTTTTAATCCCTTGGGCTTTTTAAAGGGCCTAGCAAAATCTAGGGGGAGCCTGGCCCATTATTGCCCCCCGCCGCTGGCCAAAAGTAAAATATATTATCACAATGCATTCAAAAAATATCAAAGTTCATAAGCCATTGCAACTGCCCTTAACAAGTTTTCATATTTTGAAACCCTTGCATGGTAGCCTCTTTATTAACAACATCAAATACATAACGCCCTATATAAGTGACCAAGCAATTATTCATTCATTCATCTCCCTTTCTATTGTACATATTGTTCTTTACGTACTTCATTGCTGAAAAGCATCTTTCACCTGTTGCAGTGATGATAGGAGTTTCAATTTCAAAACAGATTAACTTGACGGTGAGATTTTTGGATGGGTGTTCATTTTTTCTAAAAAATTGGGTGTTCGTTAACTTTTAAATTATTCTACAAATTTTATATGAATATTAAGTATTAAAAAAAAATTGGGTTTTCCGTTGAACATCGAAGCCCATAGGTGGAGCCGCCTCTGGTTTAGACTGACTGACAGTAAATGTGTAGAATGACTGAAATACTCCTGTGATCCCACACTCTTACCGAGTTCCTCATCCTACATGACTATCAAGGATTATGTTGGAGCTGATCCCACACTATTAGAGATGAATATGTAAATATCAGTTTTGGGGGATGGATGGATATGTAAATACGACATTTGCGACGGATGTATGTGTAACATGCACACAATAACTAACTGTTCCTTCAAATAAGAAACATCTCAAAAGTTGAAAACCATATCCGCAATCCACAAGAGAGAATGCTTACCGCAATGCAACCCTTTTTCTGTTCCTTCTAAGCCTCTCCCCTCCTTCCCTTCATTCATACTCCTCTCTCATCCCTCTTTATAAACAAACATTCAAACCCCAAAAGATTCCCAAATCCTTCCAAGTTCAAAACCATTCACAACAAATGGAGAATCTAGTACCCCAAACAACATTCCTGGTTCCCCAAGGCGAAGAATGTCAGCCTCTCTTATCACCCAAAAGCCCGAAACCAAAACTGCTCGTCGAAGATCAGAGCAATTTAGTCCAGAAAGTGATCGCACAAACATTCCAGAGCACTGGCCACCTCGCCAACCTTCTCCCCACCGGCACTGTCCTCACCTTCCAACTCCTCGCCCCCATTTTCACCAACCTAGGCATGTGCGACCCCGTCAGCAGAACCATGACTTCGTTCCTTGTCGTCCTCTGTGGCCTCTCCTGTTTAGTCCTCAGCTTCAGCGACAGCTTTCGAGATGAGAGCGGGGAAGTTCGGTATGGCCTGGCGACCTTCAGGGGGTTGTGGGTCATTGATGGGAGGCCGGCATCACTGACAGCAGAGGAGAAGGCGTGCTTTAGGTTGCGGTTCATAGATCTCTTGCACGCTTTGGCGTCGGTATTGGTTTTTGCAGCGGTTGCTCTGTTTGATAAGAATGTGGTGTCGTGTTTTTATCCAGTACCTTCAGACGATGCACAGCATGTGTTGACAGCTTTGCCGGTAGCAATTGGAATTGTATGTAGTATGCTGTTTGTGACTTTCCCGACCACCCGGCATGGCATTGGATTCCCTCTTTCACCTCATTGATGTTTGTTTGCTATTGCTTCTACTACACTGGAAAGGTCATACTGAATACTAAGAATGTAAGAAGTGTCTGAAGATTACATTCAAATGTGATTCTAATGTGCACAAAACAGAAAAGGGAAGTATACAGAGTTAATTGGCTACTTCAATTGTTTGTATAAATGTAGATGTGTACATGAGTTGTTTTTCGGGTGAATAATTTTCAGAATGGAATGGATTGCTAATCGCATAATTGGTGCACTAACAGAGCAAGAGCAATAATTACTGCTCGGGTTTATCATAAACTAGATTATTTGCATATGCATCGTAGATCTTTTCTTTTCTACCAATTCCAAACGCGCAAAGAGCAAATAAGGAAGATAAGTCTGAAGCTTCAAGCAATTACAAACATAATCTGCCAAATTTTCTCATATCCTGAGTCAATTTGGAGAAGAAACATTTCTCGTTATGCCAAAATGACTTACAACTCCATATCAAAAGTAGACTTTACAGTTAGAAAGAAGCAACCTAAAATTCCTACTTTACTAAACCAGAAAAGCAACCTGATAAGGTCCTCCAATTAATAATTGAAATTTAAACGATAAGAATCAAAATCTCGCACTCAAAGCTTAATTAGGATGAGTAAGACTTCAATTGGAGAACAAAAATGTTGACATAGAGTCACAAAATATGTCGTCAATTACAGCACGGTCTGATATCTTAGAATATCAAATTTATAACTATCACAGATTTCTTTTTGCCTTATTTTAAGCTCTGCCCGAGTTAACAAGAATTTAGAGAATGCCAAGTTCTCCATTTAAATTAAGGTGAACTAGCTTCTTGAAGATTTGGCTCATAGATTTTGGCATTACTATGATATCGGTAGTGGTCTTTAGGCAATTGCTATAAGATCAGAATGTGGTGACATGCACATCGAAATTGCTATTACTATTTATATAACTGCTAGACTGCGAGGGTTATTGTGAATAGAAGAATGTACAAGTGTGTGAAGATTGTGTTGAAGTGTGATGCTAACATGCAAGAAACAGAAAGCGAAGAAGATGTGCATATTGTAGCTCTAGTGTATTAGAACTCCACAGTATACATTTAGGATCACTTCCATGGAAGTTGGTTTGGCAAGACACCGTTAGGTATATGTCAATTAACCAGATGACGGCTATGTTAAACAGGTGTCTCACACTTTCAAGAGAGGTCTGAAGCTTCAAGCAATCACAAACACAATTTGCCAACATAATTCTTAAATCCAAGTAAGCTAAGATAACAAACAACACTAAAAAATAAAAACCAGAAAAAGAAAAGAGACTATTCATCTGATGGCAGAAGCAACACATGTCTTAAGGTTCTTCTATACCCCAACAAGTAAATTCATAATTGAACAGAAAGATGAGAAACCGTATACGATCGACACTCGGAAACGGATACTTACTTCTATAAGGAAGTGCACCCTAATTAATAACAATTGGTTGTGTTTTAGTGTCGGTGTATTTGTGTTCATGAATATTTCGGTTCTACGAATAGAGCCAAATTTCAATTAATATATGGGGACTGTACTTGTATATTCAATGGGAATAGTGATTAGCAAAATACAGGTCAGGTATTCTTCTAATATTAGGCTTTTCGTTTCCTCTCTCCTTCCAATCTAAATTATGGAACTTAATAACTCATCTCAACAAACTAGAGATAGAAAAATTATCTTCATTTACAACATTGTTTGATATGTTCATTTATCATACACATTGCCATCGAAATTTATTTTTGGGAAGACAAATAAGGAATTTTCTGCCATGCCAACAGCAAACTGGGAAAAACAAATAATACGGTAGTGTTTAACAGTTAACAATTAATAACATCACATAGTAAATACCTTAACATAGTATCAAGAGTACAAGGAGACATAACATAGTATATACCTTGGAGAAGGTCAAGCTGGCCATGAGGATGATCCCATAGTCTCAGGACTTGCTCCTACAAACGAAACCGACATCAACTTAAACGATACAAAACACTTGGAGCACAAGGAAGCGAATGTATCAGTCCGCAACAGAATTGAATGTAAGCTCTAAGCAAATCAATCACCTTCCTCCTTATTCTAAACTTTCTCTAGTTTATTGAAATTTAGAGACGCCATTGTCCTTTTTAAATCAAGGCAAACCTCTCTCTTGCTACAGTTTCACAGACCAAAATTTTGTCACTAATTTAGAACATTGTCGAATCATCATGGAGCCGGTCCAATACTGATGGGAAAAGCCTCTAAACAGATGAACACCAAATTCTGCCAACAATGAGGAATAACATCCTTCATATTAAGCATCATTCAGGTTTGGATTCTACATCAATTGGTTTAGATCCAGTAAATTCTCCCACCAGTTCATCCAAGATCAATTCGACACCTTCCTTCACCTTCTTCCGTCCCAAAAACCCATCCGTCACACTCCTCCAAGTATCACACTCCGGAACACACCCATCAATCACCATCTCCTCCAAAATCCCCACAGCTTTCTCAACATCCTTTTTCTTACAATAACACCCCACAAGCACACGAAAACTCTCTTCCTCAACAGAAATCCCCCGAGTCCTCATACTCTGATAAACCCTAAACCCACGTCCCAACTCCCCCTTCTCGCACAACCCCCTCACCACCATATTATTAATCCTAACATGAAGTCCCCACGTTACCCTATTAGGCAAAACCTCACTAACCACCATCTCATCCAAAAAGTTTGCCGCCTCATTAACCTTCCCCGCCTCACACAACCCACAAATAACCTTCCCATACAACCCTGCGTCTGGCTTCCTCCCACAAAGTCTCATCCTATCCAAAACCACCGCCGCCTCCCCCACCTTCCCTTCCCTACACAACCCATCAATCAAAACACTGTATGTAACAAAATTTGCCACGCACCGATCCTTCCCCATCCTCTCCAACATCCCCACTGCCTTCTCCGCCCTCCCCCCCTTACACAACCCATCCAACAAACAACTATACGTGACCACATTCGGCTTCACCCCTCTCCTCCCCATTTCATCAAACACCTCCACCGCCTCATCCACCTGTCCCCCCTTACACAACCCATCAATAAAACTCGTAAACGTAACAACCGTCGCCTCAACTTTTCTCTCACCCATTTCATCAAACATCTTCCGGGCATCATCAATCCGCCCATTTTTACACAGCCCATTAATCAAAGTGTTATAGCTACAAGCATCAGGCTTCTCCATCCTGCGGAAAACCCGCACTGCGGAATCCAACGTCCTCGCATTGCCACAAAGTGCTTTGATGAGCACATTGTTGGTAGCTTGTGTCGGAGCAATTCCATTTTGTTTCATTTCTTGGTAGATTGTTTTCGCGAGCTTGAGCTTGTTGTCCGCGACGAGAATGGAGAGAATGCAGGCGTAGGACTTGTGGGTGGGGACCACATTGTACTGTGTTTTCATTGATTTGAAGAGGCGGAGGGAGAGGAGGGGGTGGTGGGCCAGGGCGTGGGCGCGGAGGAGGGGGAGGAAGAGTGATTCGGGTACGGGTTGGCGGGTTTCGGGTAGGATGCGGGCGAGGAGGGATTCGGCAGGTTGGAGGAGGTTGGATTTGGCAAGGCGGGAGAGGAGGAGGGAGAAGGTGGGCAGGTCGTGGGCGTAGGTGGGGTCGGAGGAGGCGGAGTCGAAGATTTCGAGGGCTTTGAGGGTGGAGGGTTCGGACCGGATTAGGGTTTGGACTTGGGATGGGGTTATCGGGTATGACCAACGGATGGGTTTTTTGGTGGGTTTCAGGGCGGCCATTGGAGGTTTGGTGGGAGGTGCTTGAATTTTGAAGGAAGAAGAAGAAGAAGGTATATATATATAGTTTAGCTCATTTAAGTTTTCAAGATTTGACATGTAAATAAGTAGTCACTGAAATATTTCATGAGAGCATCCACAGTCGTTAAAGTTTAAAAATAGCAATATCCATATTTTATATGTAGCATTTAAATATTTGTTGCAGTCATCGAATATTATATTATAGCAAATTAAAATAAAAAAAAAATAACAGACACAAAGTGAAGTTGTGTTCCACGGTTTTTTAAATTTTTTTCAAATTTGTTAAGAATTTTTTAATATAAAAAATCAATTTTTAGTTAAAAAAAATATTTAATAATAATTTAAAGCCCCCCACCCGCGGGTTGCGTCCCCCAAAGTAGACTGGCATTTCTAGCATTTTGTTTGGTTTCAATTTTTTTTTATAAAAAAAAAAAAACCCAACGGACGCAACATGAAGTTGCGCTGGATGATTGCGCGTTGCGTCCGAGGGGTTTTGAATTTTCCGCTTTTTTTTTATTTGAAAAAATTAATTTTTTTGGGAGCGACAGAACTTGAAGTTGCGTCCGACGATTTAAAAATAATATTTTTTCGAGCGACGGAACTCAAAGTTGTGTCCTTTAAATTATGCATAATTTTCATATCCGCTCTCATTTATAGCAATTTACTGTAGCAAAATATGCAAAATATGCATATTTAGCAAACGACTGCAGCGATATTTTTTTAGAAAATATGCATATTTAGGAAACGACTACAGATGCTCTGATGACTTATATTAGACTATATAAGAGCATTTGTAGTCGCTGACTATTTAGCCAAATTTTGTAAAAAAAATGGCTTGGGACGTCCTGCAGTCGTTGGCTATTTAGCTATTTTTTGTATTTTTGTGAACAGTAGCCAGCCATATATGGCAGTCGATTTGACTGAATGGAAAATATAGTCCGACGATACATTATTTATCATTTGAAGATCGGACGATGTATAATTTACCGTATGTTAATATTTTTTTCATTCAAAATTAAACGGACGGTAAATAATACACTGTCGCTTAAATTAGTAAAAACGAATTTAACGGGACGGGACATTATACATTGTCTGAATTTTTTATAAAAAAAAATTACAGGACGGTGGATAATATCCTGTCCGTTACAATTCCCAAAAAAAAATTACAAAGGACGGTGTATAATCTAACGTCCAAGCCATTATTTTTACCTTTTTGTGCCAACGTCCAAACCACAATTATTGACATAGTAATTGTTTTACAATTTTTTTTTCATTTCCAAATTTAAGGACGTACGGTGTATAATTCACCGTTTGAGAAATTTGTTGCGAAATCATTATTGGGACGATACAAAAAGTGTCGTTCGTCTAAATAAATTAACGAAAAGTCAAAATCTGGCTAAAATGACTACAGTGAATCAAACCTCTATTGGCTATTTGCTATAAGCCAAATATGTAAAATTTAACAAAAATGACTACAGATGCTCTAAGAGTGGAATTTTTATGCGGTTTAAGGCCCTGTTTAGAAAATTAGTATATATTTATATACCTCTAATTTAAAGTTAACTTGAACTCTAATATAAATATGTGTTTGGGAAACCAAAGTGACATCTGTGTCAGACAGATCAAAATTAGAATAATTGAGGTTTCTTTTGTCGTTAAGAAGGTTATGTGCAAAAGTAAGTCAAGTTAGATTTTTACTACAAATTTCTTACAAAAAAGTCTTTTATACAAATTACAGTATGCTAAAAATTGGTTTTTCTATATAATAGTAGTACATTCTAAGAATTTTTTTTTTAAAAAAATGTTTCTTCCTCAAACAAAAAGATAAGTGTACTTCATTTTTGTTTCAAACCTGTGAATTTGACCTGGACCAGTGGAGAGTGTGGATTTAGATTAATGAAAGCAATTTGGTTAAATTTTACTAAAAATCCCACCAATTGATTTCAATTGTAGCGTGCCACATAAAATAGTGAAGAAAAATATAGTAAAATTGATGGTGGAGGTAGCATTGCTCATTCTTTCTCTTTCGTTTTTATCATCGAGCAAACCCCGTGGTGGGCCCTAGTTGAGAAGATCCAACGACTCCCATTACTTGTAAGTTGTTAACGCTCATGGTCAAACCAGCCCTTGCCTACCAAAAGTGGTCGACAACAATTTTCCACTGTCTCCTCCTCGGATCTATTTCTCCAACCCGACGAACAAGGGAAGATGGATAATCCCTCTTTTCTTAGAGCATCGCTAATGGTCTCCTTTATTTTGAAGGCCTTCAAAAGAAATATTCTTGAAATATTCCTTTTTGAAGATTTATCAGCTCCAACCATGCTCCTTCAAAATTGGTTTCTTCAAATTTTATTCAATTTTTTTAAATTAAACTAAAGTAAACTATACATTATTTGTAATACTAATAAAATGTAAAACTACTTTAATATCCGAATACATATTTTTAATTATAAGATTATTAGATTAATTTTATTTTAAGTGATTATTAATGACTTATAAATTTTCTAATAAAATGAGTAATTTCATTTAGTTATCACTTTGCCTAAATTATGAATGAATGGGTGGATGCAATATATTTAGTAGTTTTGAAAATATGTTAAGCTAGTACAAAACTAGTCTTACTCTATGCAAATTGTACATTAAAATAATTTTAATGCACTCATAAAATTATATAGAATTTTAAAAAGTGTCCCTATCAGATGTCTTATTCCTCATCTCACGTGTCTCCGCTGTCTTCGACCGCAGCGACGTCTCCTTTTCCCACATCCTCCTCCACCTCTCTGTTTATCTCACCCTACTATCTGTCACATACATCTTTACCAAATCTCATTCTTCGACCCGATACTACAGCCATCCCCATCTTCAACTCGTACTTTTTCCCAAATTCAAATTTTAGGATTTCAAACACACAAATTAGAAATTGAAAATAAAATGAGGTAGTAAATTAGGGTTTCAGAAATTAAGACATATGCCATACATATATACAATTGATTTAGTTAAGCAAAGTTTTTCTAAACCATTTTTTCACAAACACACTGTGTGCTACATAGGCATTTCATCGCATATTTAATGAGCAAAGCACAATTCTAGAAATTAAGTTCTAAATTTATAGGTTTTGGGCTTTTATATTATTTTTAAAGGAAAACGTGCATAATGCACGTGTTAATAAATGTGAAGTCCTACTTTTACTCTTCTTTCTATATTTCAAAATAGAGAAAGGAGAGAGATTGACACTCTATCTCCTATTAGTATAATATATAGATATAATAACTAAATAATCTTGATTATAAATATTGTATCAATTATTATTTTTCAAACGAAAAAAATATTCAAATTTGGTCTCATTTTAAATGTATCGTCGAGACCTTTCCAACAGTACCAAAATAATAAAATTTGAATTAATATTTTATAAGATAAATATATAGCTACAAGTTTAATTAAAGGATATGGAAAAAATTCTTAAAAAGATATTAAGATAAAAAAAGGGTAAAATGGAAATTTAAAATTGTGAATAGTATTTTGAAGGAGCTCACCAAAGCCTTCAAATATGAAGGCGATGGCTGCCCTCCTTCATTTTGAAGCCGGTTTTGAAGCATTGGTGGAGCCTCCCCGGCCTCGGGCCTTCATTTCCCGTTGGGGATGCTCTTAGTGTAGGAACAAACAAG
This sequence comes from Hemerocallis citrina, assembly GCA_017893485.1. Lineage (NCBI taxonomy): Eukaryota > Viridiplantae > Streptophyta > Magnoliopsida > Asparagales > Asphodelaceae > Hemerocallis > Hemerocallis citrina. The sequence goes on along the minus strand of CM030364.1, from coordinate 12,581,868 downwards.
GGAAGTTTCACCAATGTTGGGGTAAATATTAAACCAGACAGACCGTTTTGAGGAGTACGTCTCCAAGAAGCTCTGGAGGCAATGAATGCAAGTGCTCGGTTTGTTGAAGAAAACAGTGGTGGATCCCAGTCTGAAGATAACTGCGGTCTATATTCAAGGGGTGAGTATGATGATCAAACAACCAATTATACCATTAATTATGGTCAAAATAAACCAATGGGCATGTTAGATGGTGAGACCCATGCACGAAGTTGAAGAGGATGAAGATGGCGACGAGGATGAAGATGGAGCTGAAATCAGGCATACGCATGATGGGCGTCGATGTGGATGACCAGGATGAAGAGGATATTGAAGATGAGGATGGAGAGGACATTGGTGGTGCAGATGTAAATCGATCGGGATGAAGATGACTTTTCTTCGGAGTACGTACAGTGTGATGAAAAGTAGTTTTATGGGGGTATAGGTTAGAAGACAATATTATGGGGGTATAGGTTAGAAGACAATATACTATTAAGAAAGGCTAAATTTGAAAGAAAAAAAAAACCCCTTGAATTATGGCCTTTATGCAAAAAACATTCCTGTCTTTTTTTTTATACAGAACCCTCCTGAACGATTGTTGCAAAAGACCACCCCGCCAGCGTGAGACTTTCTGTTAAAGTTAAGGGAGGTTTTGGACAATAATGAAAAAGATATATGATGTTTTTTGAACCAACTTGCACAAATAAATGAGGTTATCTGATACAAGTATAAAAGCTAGATGCGGTTTTTTGAAATACTTCAAGAGGGGTTTCTGCATAAAAAATGTCAGAGGGGTTTTCTGCATAAAGGTCATAGTTCAAGGGTTTTTTTTTCCTTCAAATTTAGCCATTAAGAAAAGAAGAAATACAGGTTAAGTATGACCTTCAACCTCTGAATTTCCAGCTCATTCTCCACCACCACCTCACGGAGAACGGACTAAGAGGTCGGCCGCCTGGTGGAGGCATCAGACATCGACCAGGCCGTCTCGGCACTCCCCCAGTCTCGGTCGGCTATAGCCTTCTTCAGCCCGTGCCGCCTCTATGCTGATCTCCTTGGACTTGTTCATGAAATAGCTTACGGCGGCTTCCCGATCACGGGCCTATTTGCGAAAGCGAACCAAGACAGTCTCCTTGGACTCTAACCTGTTCCGAAGGTGCCTGACCTCAACAGAATTGAGGTCGGCTCCTAGGGTCTCATCCATCTGACAAAAAGGAGAGGAAACAAGATTTCACTGCAAGCTTCTCAAAAACGATAAGTCATACAGTTCGTCCAAAAACATATGTTTATATTGATTTCCCCAAAAAATTGTTACAAAAAGTGGTGGCCGGTCCGCGCTCAGCAAATACAAAAAAAAACAGAGAAGAAAAAATAAACTACATCTTAGGGGGGATCTGCACATCTTCGTCGGTCGTTGCTCCCTTGCCTCTCTCTCGTGGGTCGGGTCAGCGTCCACCTCGTTAGCCCCTCCCCCGGGAGTCAGCGAAAGTACGGGCGGCTCCCAGCCGTAGTGGAGATGGTCGATTTTGGCCTGAGGGTAAAGGAGCAAGAAAAGCTCCTTCGCTCGATCATAGGCCTCGTCTCGGGCATTCATCACCTCCTCCCTTGCCGCGGCCTGCAGCTCCTCGTATTCTGTGGCTGCTTTTTCTCGAACCTCTGCCAGAGCACGGAGGTGTTGGTCTTGTTCAGAGGCAAGGTCGGCTTTAAGGGCCTGCACCACCCCATAAGTTGTCGTCAGCTCGACCTTCAGATCCTTGGCTTCGCGCAAGTACCTGTCGGCGTTCCTCTTCTCGATCTTGAGGTCCTTCTCGTAGCACCTCTTCAGCTGTGCCCTGGCCATAGATGCCTAATTGAAGGGTAATATGCAAAAGTCAGAAAGCAATGCCACTAAGTAAAAAGATTAAACAGGCAAACACTTACCACCACGTGGGAATAAGCCCACTTCATGTAGCATGTATCGACCGTTTCGGTCGCCAGGATGGAACGGTCGCACGCCGTGGCGAGGTTATCTACGACCTCGACCGAGATCGGGCCCTCCGCCAGTGTGTCACCCTCTTTCACCGACCAGTCGGGGGCAAACGGCCTGAGCCCCCTCTTACCCACCATCGTTGGGCATCAGGGCGCAAGGAGGGGGTCCCGACCTTCAGGACCTCAGCAACCTTGCGTCTGCTGGAGCTCAGTGCCGACTCGGACACTTCTCTAACAGAGAGGGCCTTCGCCTTCTTATGTGGCCATTCTGAGGGGCCTTCGAAGCCCCCCTGAGCAGACCCCACCTTCGGTGCTGCCTTCTCGGCTTCTTCTGGGCAAGATCCTTGAGGGACTTCTGTGTGTCGAACTTCGCTTGGTCCATCGCTGTAGGGATAAAGAGGGAATGTTAACACGAAGGCAGAAAGTTAAATTAAAATGAACGAAACATACAAGGGTCGACTGGGCTCAGTCCGGTCCGGGCCAAGTGCAATTCTGTCACATTCGGCCAGCCAATATTGTGTCCTTCGACAATCAGCCCACTCTGCCTTCGTCAAATCTATCCACCTCAGGTGTTTGTGGTTCGGCTTGTAAAAATTCCAAACTGTAGGAATTTTTCAAGGCACCTCGCTTCGGATCATGAAGTACTTAGCCTTCCACCGCTTGATGGAATTCGGATGCCCGTGCATCACCTTCTTGTGGGGGCAAGGCGATATATAGTATATGCCCTCCTAATCTTCGAGTGAGCTCACCCATAAGATGACCCAGAAATATTTCAGCTTCAGGGGCACCTTCTTCTACGCACACTTCAAAATGAAGGAAACCAATTGCTTCCAAGAATTGGGACCATACTGCATCGGACAGAGCTCCCCCACCTCAGTACCCTCTTGATAAACGGGTGCAACGGAAGCCTTAACCCCGAAACGAAGGCATTTTCGGGAAACATGCAGAAATCGGGGGCGAACTCAGTGGTAGGGCGGAGACCAAAATTCGGGATCATTCTCCCAATGAAATAAATGGCCTTTATCACGGGTAGGTAGTCGGCCTTCAGAACGAACTGAACTTTGTCCATTTGTATCTGGGTCCGGCCCGGCGAAGACACCTCCACCCCAAATCGAATCAAGTTCTCGACATCGTCAGGGTAAAACCTGATAGACCTCAGGTGCTTGTAGTACAGGACGTCGAGCCCGTGCATGGGCTCGAACTCGTCCGACGTCCACGGACTGTTCGGAAGGCGCCACTTCCTTTTTTTTCTTTCGGGTACGAGGAGCCCTCGGAGGAGACGGTGTCGCCCAAGGCGGGAGAACCTCTTCTTCCTCACTAACCCCCTCCGACATGCCTTCCTTGACTCCTTCCTCAACCCCCTCATCCGTTGCTCCTTCCTCAACCTCCCCACCTAGCACTTCCACCTCGCCAGAGGAACCATTGGACTCCACCACATACGGCTTGCGAGTACGAAGCGACACCACATCTAAAACTCGATCGTCAAAATCCCAGGACGTGGAGTCCGAATGAAGATCCCCTCATCTCGACCAGAGGCACTCGCTTCGGAACCGGTGTAGCACCCCGAATTTTCAATATAATATCTCAAAAATACATAGCACAATTCCATAATCAACTTCAATGTAATCATAAACATAGCAACCAAATACAGGAAATTTTAAAACTTTTTATTACATCAATTGTTTACAAAGCACAACGGAAAATTAAACACCTTGAATTACATTTTCTTTCTTTTACAATATATTTTTTTACAATTTGCATAATCCATATTATCATTCTACCACATGCATCCAAATTCCAAGCTATAGGTACCTACCTGTAAAGTATGAGGCTAGAGATAACCCTAACCTCCAAAACTGTAGGGTTCATCCATAACGGTGTAAGTGACATCAAAAGAAAAGCAACATAAATAAAATATAAAGGATAAAGTCATAAACAACATGCATCAACAGTAAAAATAAATGAAAAGAATATGAAATAACAATAAATAAAACATGAAAACATCAAGTAAAACTAGACTAAGTGTCAAGTGTAGGAAAACAGGAAACAACATGCACAAAACAAAGTCATGAAATACCAATACTATATGCTGACTCTCTAATGCATACTTGTCGGATACTATGCATCCCACTCTACATAGGTCCGGTGCAAGCCCTTAAAGTTCTCCACTTGATAGGGTTAAATCCCTCGTTATACAACTAATCCTACTACGGTGATAGAAACAAGATCCAGAATACTTCGCGAATAGGCATCACAACTCTCGACACGCAAGCATCATGTAAGAATAGCTCAAAATTGGAGAATCACCTCCCTGCCGTGTACCCCACGAATAGGCTTGTGAGGCCCTCGACGTGCATATACACCAAGTAAATGCCGTAAATAGGCCCGTTGACCCTCGACACGCGACCTCCATGCTCCGTGAATAGGCCTGCAGACCCTCGACACGCAAACATACAAATGTCCTCTTGAGACAGAACAACACACAAGTCTTGGAACGCATCCGTTGGATCTAAACCAAGAGCATACACTTACGTTTCCCAAGTTTCATCACATCGCCACTAGTGCCTGTCCTTAAGTTGATTATTATTAAAACACAAAATCTTTCCTCTCTAGAGTTAGTGTATCCTGTCGGACTTAATTCCACAAACAAAACCCCAATGACCCCAACTGGTCAAAATTATAAAATCTCATCTACCGATTCACAGAGCGCCCACTCAACTCCTAGAGATTCACAACTCAACCATCAATACCAAAACTTTCAATAAAACTCAGAAATCCATCATCAAAATGAGTATATGAAGAAAACTTCTTAAATCAACAAAAATCCCAATCTATATAATGTACTCATAAAATTCCAGAATTCAAATTAAATATTAAATCCATTACATAACAGAAAACCATATTTTGAAGTCGCAGAATATCACAAAATATCAATTACTTTAAAGAAAATATATATATTTTACTATATGAAGTTATAGAAGTGCGAGTTAGAAATCTATTATAAACAAAATACACCTCGTTGTAAAATACTGTAATCTATAGCAAAACATCATCTAAAATAGTAGTTTAATAATCCATAAGATCGAAGAAATAACCATTTAAAGAAAACATCAGAAAATTCAAGAAATTCATCAGTCGGCGCAATGACAGACAACTGTCGCAAATAGCCAGTCGACTGTCCTACGAAAATCCGAAAACTCAAGAAAATCCATCAGCCAGGACAGTGACAGTCGACTGTCGCAAATAGCCAGTCGACCGTCCTGCGAAAATCCGAAAACTCAAGAAAACCATCAGCCAAGACAGTGATAGTCGACCATTAAAAATGGCCAGTCGACTGTCCTGCAAAAATTCGAAATACGATAACTTACAGTCGACTGTCGACTATAACAGGTTGCAGTTTAGAAAATTCTGTGCATGTTTTAAACTGATACATCGATAAATCTTTGTAAAATCAAAATTTAACTTCCTGAGATGATCGAATATAACTTGTATAACATATAGGAGTTTATAAAACACATCAAAATATATCATGATCTCAAAAGAGTAAATCTTTTACAAAATTCTTCAAAATCAGTAAAAGTGTATATATGTGTATACATATAGATCAGTTAAAGCTCTGAAATCTCATCAATTAAAAGTAGGATAATGTTCAAATCAATCTAAATCGAAAACTTCATAAAAAGTCACAAAAACAAGTTTCGACCATTCTCCATCAGACCCAAAACAAACACTCAACCCCCAACTTCAAAACTTGATTCTTTTGTTCCAAAACCCCTCTTGAACATTGTTAAACACACACACACAATCCTTTTCATCAGTTTACCCATGAACAGAAGTAATTATAACAACCATACATCAAGTTTTACTTCATCAAAAGCCTCAAACAGATCATATGTATAGTATACATTGTAAAGGCCTAATCTTTATTTATTCTTTAAGCAATAACTATTGTACAACTCATAGTAATTATTCAAAACAACAATATTATGAAGGAAAACAACCTACTCATGATTTCTATTAAGTTCTTTAACAATCTCAAATCATCTAGGTATAGTTTACTCATCATTAGCATAGTTTCAAGTAAAGATTCAATTTTTAACTCATCTACTCATCAAATTCATAATATCAACATAAAATCCCTAACATACTTTCTAATCAACAAATCATCACATACAACATGCTTAGAACAAAAAGAAATCAAATATATGTCACTCACCTTATTGAAGAAATCAACCGAATTAATAAAGAATAATTAAAAGCCATTCTTTTGCAAAATCCAAGATCATCGCTTCGAAACTCCAAGAAGACCAATAGTAAAAATATATTTTATTTTTTCAGAGGAGAGGGACGACTGTAGGGACTCTTTTATAGGCCGAAATCTAGAGTTTTTAGGGTTTTACAAGTTTATGGAAACACCCCTTAACAAATCATTACTTTACATATATAAACCTTTCTTTAATAAAGTAGTTAAATTAGTTAAATAAATTAAAATCAAATCAAATCCTTTTACTACTGAGTTATCCAACCATCAAGCATAGCCCAGAAATTAAAAAATTCGGATTTGTGTTCAAAGTGGTAATTTTGCCCAAAAGTCCCTCTTTTTGTAATATTTGCAAATATGTCATAAAATATTCATAAAAATCCAGAAATAATATCTACTAATACATATTAGATTTTTCAATTAAAATTTCTGACTTTTACTTTCTAAGAAAACTTTTGCACAAGATCCACTTAAATTCCATATTTGCAAAAACATCATATTTGTTTAAATCTTTACCAAATCAACTCTCAATAAAATTTAAATATATTTTGTTTTCAATGATGACCATGTAAAGCCTAAAAGGCATTTAAAAAACGAATTTTTATTATTTGTTTGAGATCCAAACGGCGTTTTACATAAAACCCATATCTTTCGAAATATTTATAAAAATAGTTTATTTACTCAGAAAAATCCCAAAATTTAGTGTATAATTAATTATAAATAGGAGAAAGTATCCAGAAATTTAAAAGTGGAGATTTTCTCCAAAAAATATTTGCACATGTTTTGCACGTGTAAAATTAACAAATTCGTAAAATAGTCAAATAAATTCAAATAAATCTGAAAATTAAAATACCATAAATAAATGAGGAAAGTCAATCATTAACCATAAAATTTTAAGAATTCGAAATTTCCTAACTCTGCACGTGTGTTGCACGTGCAAAATTGCAATTTCAAGAAAATAGTCAAAATAGTCAACTTTACCAATATAATATTATTTAATAATGCAAAATAAATCATTTCATTTTGCGGGGTGTTACAACCGGACTGAGAACGCGACATACCAAAAAAATACTAACCTGTATTTTGTAAACAGAGAGTTCAATGGGAAAGTTGTCACCAGCGGCTAGAGAGAAAAGCTCTGATTTTTAGAAAGAGAAAGCAAAGTAAAGAAATGGAGAGGGGGTGGAGGATTTATAGAGAAACAATCGACGCCTCGAATTGCGCGTTAGAATCCTGCCCGTTCAAACTTGATCATCAAGATCTAACGGTTGACAATATTTCAACGCCTCGATTCTCCCCCCCCTCCCCCCCATGACGTCAGTATCACGTGTAGCGTGGTAGCTTTTCCAACAAGCTGTATGGGCTCGACGCTCGGCATTGACCTCGAGCCACGCCCTAGCTTTTCCAACAAGATATATGGGCTCGACACTCGGCACTGACCTCGAGCCACACCCTAGCTTTCTCACAAGCATAGGGTCTCGACGTTCGGCATTGATCTCGAGCTACACCCTAGATTTCTCAAGCTATATGGGCTCGACAATCGGCAATGACCTCGATCCATGCCCTAGCTTTCTCACTAGCAGGGGGGCTCGACGCTCGACATTGACCTCGAGCCACACCCTAGCTTTCTCAAGCTATATGGGCTCGACGTTCGGCATTGACCTCAAGCCACGCCCTAGCTTTCTCACAAGTAGGGGGCTCGACGATCGGCAATGACCTCGAGCCATGCCCTAGCTTTCTCACAAGCAGGGGGGCTCGACGCTCGGGAATGACCTAGAGCCATGCCCTATCTTTCTCACAAGCAGGGGGGCTCGACGCTCGGCAATGACCTCGAGCCCCACCCTAGCTTTCTCAAGCAATATGGACTCGATGCTCGGCACTGACATCGAGCCATGCCCTAGCTTTCTCACAAGCAGGAAGGGTTAGATGCTCGGCATATACCTCGAGCCACGCTCTAGCTTTCTCACAAGTAGAGGGGCTCGATGCTCGGCAATGACCTAGAGCCCCACCCTAGCTTTCTCATAAGAAAGGGGCTTGACGCTCGGTATTAACCTCGAGCCACACCCTAGCTTTCTCACAAGAAGGGGGCTCGACGCTCGGCATTGACCTCGAGCCACGCCCTAGCTTTCTCATAAGCAGAGGGGGCTCGATGCTCAGTAATAACCTCGAGCCATGCCTTAGCTTTCTCACAAGCAGGAGGGGCTCGACGCTCGGTATTAACCTCAAGCCATGCCCTAACATTCTAGCCACGCCCTAGCTTTCTTGCAAGCAGGAAGAGCTCGAGCTCGGCATTGATCTCGAGCCACGCCCTAGATTTCTTACAAGCAGGGGGGCTCAATGCTCGGCAATGACCTCGAGCCCCACCCTAGCTTTCTCACAAGAAGGGGCTCAACGCTCGGCATTGACCTCAAGCTACGCCCTAGTTTTCTCATAAGCAGGGAGGCTCGACGCTCGGCAATGACCTCGAGCCATGCCCTAGCTTTCTCACAAAAAGGAGGCTTGACGCTCGGCATTGACCTCGAGCCACGCCCTAGCTTTCTCACAAGCAGGAGGGCTCGACACTCGGCAATGACGGGGGCTCGACGCTCGACCCTCGACGATAAACATGAACCTCGAGCTAATTCCTAGCTCTTTCAGAGGTTGGGCCTTGATGCTCGGCCCCCGACCCTTCGTGCTCGGCGCTCGGCGTTTTTACTCTCCAGGAGATTTCTTCCGTCCTACCCCCGTTTTCTTGCGCTCCGAGACTCTACAAGTCATACTCGCCGAACACACCGCTCCATTATTCCTACAGAGACAGACTACTCCTCCACGACCAGCTTACATAGACCTCCAGAAGTGGGGGGCTACTGATATGGGGTAGATGACATGGCCCCATCCGGGCCATCAGATCTCCTCAGATTTTGCTCATCCCAGATCATCAAGTCAATAAGTCCAATAGGTTTCTGCCAACTCAGGCCCATAGGCAAACGAGTCCGACCCAGCCCGTCAGGGTCCCAGACCCGTTTACCCCTACACCAGACCCCCTCCTCCTTGCCTAAGGTAATAAATCTTTCTCCACCTGAACACTAGCTACTGTTGTTTTCTCAGTGACTGACTAGATTGTCGGAGGGCCTGTCACCGGAACTTCTCCAGGTGTTTCTAGGCAGTGTGCAGGTACAAGAGTCTGATCTGAGCCTTGAAGATCCGAGCCGAGGTACGAGATCCGAGCCAAGCATCGGACATCTACCTCACTTCTGCAACCCCCGAACCGGTCCTACAACCGAGGGTGGGATCAGCACCAGTACCGCGTCTTTCGCTTCACAAATTACAAGAACCCACACCCGTTGCCCCCACACCCAAAAACAAGCAGCATCAGATATGACGGCATAAAATTTTCGGCTGGATCTCAGCCATGACCGTGTGTTATGTTCAGAGACTTAAATCTGGGGTTTCAATCAGGAAAGTGTTATCAACATGGCTGAGCAACTTGTTTCACTTTCCAAAGCTCTTCATTTTGTTTTGGTTTTTCTTTTAATGAAATTTATGGCAGATTTAAGGTGCAATGTTGATTTATATCGATAGAGCTGCAAACAAGTCAAGCTATTTACGAGCTACTCGACTCGAGCTGGGTCAAAGCTTAACTCGAGACGTGCTCGAGCTTGAAAATCAAGTTCGACAGCTTAACGAGCCGAGCTCTAGTTTGGGCTTGTTGTGATTGTTAGGCTAAGCTCGTAAGCTACTCGCTCAAGCTCGAGCTTCAAGATACTAGGCTCGGCTTGGCTCGGCTCGGCTCGTTTGCAGCCCTATGACTACGTGATAGTAACATGTATTGCCATTTTTTAGTTGCCAATTTGTACAACAGCTAGTAGTACTAGGAAGCAATGCATGTGTATAATGAAAATCTTTGTTTCGAGCCCACCATTACTCGCATGTGTTGTGTTTGCACCTCAAGCAATTGATTTTTTGCAGTCTAAATTTATGCAAGCTTCTTTGATGTTTGTACATGAAGAATCTGGTTCGATAAGCTTGTGTGTGCTGTAATATTTTTTATCAACGGTGCTATAATTTTACGAGCGTTGCTTCCACCCAGTTGCATCGTTGGCCTATTACCTGTAGAGGTATTCGTAGAGGTGGTCCAGGTCTGTTCTAAAATTTTTCAACTTAGTTTTTATAGCTAAACGACAATTTGAATTGTTTTCCCAAACACAAAGGCAATTGGAGCTGTTATTCACACTTGTCACATTACTGACATGATGTATTCCACAGCGATCAGGGTCTGGATAGCAACAATACGAGTTTGGTTGGATGCATGGGTTATGCTGATGCCCTTTAGGGCTATATCTGTTCCCTTGTTACTTGATGCATGGACAAATTTATGGAGTGTTTGGTTTCTTGCGAGTGTAAGAAATAATATGAAATTGATATCATGATTGCTTTAAATCACTGTTTTTATCACTTTTGTAATTTTATAAAATCACTTCGCTCTAATTTTAACATATAAAATTTTAAAATAAATGTTGTTTTGTTTTTCCATAACTGTTTATCATACTTAATTTGAATCTCTACTAGAGCAGAGAACTCTCTCTATCTAAAATCCATGCCTTCTCCACCTTCACCACCTTCACCACAGCCATGCCTTGCCTTCTAACAGCTGCTCATCCTTGCCTTCTCCACCTTCTCCACAGCCAGGCCTTCACCTTAGCAAACAAACACCACCTTGTCTTAACCTTTGCTCCCTTGCGGCCTGATCCCTCACCATACCTGTAGCTCCATCTTCTTCTTCTTCAAGACCTGCAGCGATTGCATCCCAGTTGCCGCAACTCCCATTCCCTTTCAACGATGTTATCTGAACTCGAAATGAGTGGCTGCGGACCCAATGAGGGGGTCCGACAGCCGCTACTGCTAGCTGACTCCACACTTCCCCCACCACCCCCACAGGACGTCAATCACCCATCACTCCCTCCTCCTGCCCAAACAGATCTGCCTCCACCTTCCTTGGTGACCTACTCTACCAATGCCCCTAACCAACATTTGGTTCACACCACTGTGATGAACAAGAGGTAGACCAACGGAGGCTCAGACGGTCTCGATCCCCCATGCGTGCACACCGTAGTGCGCATCAACAGTGGTTTGGGCGAGAACTAGGTCATCATCGCCTCACGAAGCCCTCATACAGAGAATGGGCCCACAGAGAGGTCCCTGCTACAGGCTACAGTGAGCGTAACAGAGACCACTACGGAGGCCATCGTCAATCCAACGGAGAGAGGGGGGATCAGAGGCATCATATTTACTCTGACCGTCATTAGAGATTACCAGTTTATCAACAGAAACAACACTCCTACCATCAACACCCATCACACAGAGATCAGCCACCATCTATACAACATTACTCCACCACAAACACGAACTCCACTGCAACCACAATCCACAAATCCCACAAGTTTCCTGTGTGATCCTCCTCCCCCAAAAAGGGAGTCCAAAACCAACCATAACCAGAGCTACATACCACCTAACCAACCACACCACACCCTTCCCAAACAACCCCACCCATCACCATAGGTACAACCTCCACAAGCACCCATCGTCGTGCAGGCCCAAGAGATGGGTCCGCAAAATGAGGATAGAAAGGAGGACGTACCTGGGCAGACAGAGGAGAGGGTCGAGGAGGAGTCATGGGTTGAAGTCCACAGAAAAGGCAAAAACAAAGCTATCAGTGACTCTACCCAACCACATTCAGAACTCAAGAAGAAACAAAGGAAAGGAAAATGCAGACCTGCTCCGTGCTTCAATTGTGGCGATCTGGGACACTATTGACAAGACTGTACGAAGGAGGTGCGGTGTTTGAAGTGTATGAAATGGGGGCATATGTCCTATGTATGCACAAATGTCACCTCGTCCAGCAATGACGATGACCACCCAGTAACAAGAGGGAGATCGCCAAATAGACCCACCCACATTCTCTTGGCCAATAGCTTGGAGACGATCAGGCGAGAAGAGCAATGGTTGCATCGATGGTGTGTCATTACCAAAATGCGGGTAGGGTGCCCATCGGAGAACCGTTTGATACAAGCACTGAAAGAAAAAATGGCCGATGGCTGCACACAGAGATTAGGTAGCAAAAAACTGTGTCACCAACAGTTCTTGGTGTCTTTCCCTGCGCCAGGCAAGATGACGGAGGTGACAGCTATGGGAGTTGTAGATTTTGGCCATTTCAGTGCGAAGTTCTTCCCGTGGACTCCAAGCTTAGGAACAGAATTGCCGCAAGGAGACCGTTATTGGATTTGGATCCATAAAGTGCCTCTACATTTCTGGAAGAAAGAGGCGTTACAAGAGATCATTGCTGACTTTGGGACTATCGAAGACATGGGCAGCAAGATGGCGTGGCGATCGGAGATCGTCTCCGCTAGAGTCCTTATCCGAAGCCCAGACATCACCCTCATGCCTCGCTTCGCAAAGGTGTACTCGTTTGAAGATTCATACCTTGTGAGATTCATCCTTGACTCGTAAGCGGAGCCGGAGATGAAGGATCCCTAATCTCTATCACCCCCCTCCACTCGCAGAGATGGGCGTTCCTACCGACAGCTGGTGCTGCCGGAGTGGGACCTCACTCTGGAGGGGCCCATGAGGTGGAGAGAGCACACCGTGAGCTCTTCAAAGAGGCAAGAAGGAAGGAGACGGGTCCAGCCCAACCACTCACCGGAAATAAAGGGAGAAAATCAACCGAAGAACAACGGTCAAAAGGCCAGGTCCACACTAATGGCAACCCGTACAGACCCAAATCTGAACCATACAAAAATAGGCTTGCAGAGAGCTCAAAATGACAGTCAAAACCTATAAGATAGGATTGAGATGCCTAGTGAGGAGGAGCAGAGACATGTAGAGACTTTGGTCAGAGATAGTGGAAATAGGAAAGCTTTTTTGGGAAAGAATTTGAACGGGGGTAACAAGGAGCAGGCAACCATACATGAAATTGGGTTTTTAGGGATAAGGCTACAAGCTCGGGGACCAGTGCCTTCGAGGGAAGAGGCCGTTTTGGGGAAGAAGACGAGCGCCCCTATCGAGTTAGAAGAGGAATGGGAAGGAAGCAAGATTTGGGAAGAGAGCATAGCGAGAGAGTGGATTATTGGGGAAGAGGACGAAAATGCCTCGGTTCCATCGACATCGGTGGTATCGCCCACCACAGAGAAGGAGCCACGTGGCCCACCAATGGTGTCGACAAGCACAGAAGACGAGGGGGCAATTCTACTGAACCGCGAAGGAGCCAATCCCTTATGCATAGAAAGCATTGTGTCCATTCAGGATGGACTTAAGGAGAGTGTTAATGGGCCCAATGAGGGGCCCAAAGCGCATGTTATTGTATTTGGGCCAAAAGAGGGGCCCATTGAAGCGAAATTGCACAAAGATCAACAGATTTTGGCAAGGTGTGGGCCCGTCGAGGGGTCCGCTACGGGAGAGCCAATTTCTCAGTGGGAAGCGGCGACAAGTAATGGGCCCATCGAGGGATCTGTTATGGGAGAGCCCTCTATTCATTGGCACACCATTGTGATGAAGACGATCGTGAAGACAGGCTGAATCTTGAAGATGATTTTGTCTATTCTGAGGGGGAGTCTATGGAGTCAGAGGATTTCGATTTGGATGTTGACTTCCGTGCTATTTCCCCTAAGTTTGTTCCCTCCACCTACCCATCATCGCAACTGACTGTACCGGGCCAGGGCCCATCAGACACAGGCATTAGAGTTCAGAAGGTGGCTAAGAGGACTAATGAGGAGTCCCTAGACGATTATCTGGAGGTCGCGGCGGCCGTTAAATCTTCTAAGACTAGCGACGGAGGTACGCATTCCTTCTTAGGTTCTATTTTTAATTTCATAACTGATAATGAAATTTTTTGTTTAGCCAATACTTGTGGTCTTGCAGTAGGCGATTCCGACCGGAATGCGTTTCTCCTGAATAAGATTAGGGGGTGGGAGACCGATAGGGTTATCCTCAATTCCAAAGTGAACTCCAAATCGAGTCACGATCCCCTACCCAACCATAGTTAATGGAGGCCCTATTCTAGAACGTTAGAGGATTGGGGAGGCGGGGCAAGCGGGAAATAGTTAAGGAGGTCATTGCCAAATCAAAAGCTAACATTGTGGGTCTCCAAGAGATCAAACTGTCACATGCGTCTAGACTTAATAGGCTGGGGGGAAACCAAATTTCTTAATGGAGGTTGTCCCCATCTATCGGGGCTTCTGGGGGAATCACGATAGGTTTTAACCCAGAAACATGACGTTGTCTAGACGAGCTTTACCGTGAATTTTCGGTGTCGATTTTGCTTCAACGAAAATCTAACCTGTGGACTCAGTCAACTACAGTGGTCTATGGTTCCCATACCACTGCGTCTAGGATGACTTTCTAGACCGAGTTAAGAGCAATCCAAGTACACTGGCCACACCCCTGGGTGGTGGCGGGAGATTTTAACATCATTAGGTTAGCTTCAGAACACAGGGGCAGAGGTGCTAGTGACTCTGATAGGGAAGCGTTTAATGAGGTTATCACGGACCTAGAACTGGTCGACATACCCATATGTGATAGGCTGTTCACCTGGTCGAACATGCAATCGACACCCATCCTTGCCAAGCTAGACAGGATATTGGTCTCCATTGATTGGGAGACCAAATTCCCATTAGCCTCGACTAATTCTCTTCCTAAACCCACCTCGGACCATGTGCCTATTTTCTTATCTTCAGGGGAAGTTCAACCTAGAAAAGCACCAAAATTTAGATTCGAAATAGCATGGCTAGAAATCCAAGGCTTCCACCACATGGTCAATGAGAGTTGGTCTAGCCCAACTACAGGGTCTGAAGCGACTGCTATATGGTGTGAGAAAATTAGGAGACTTAAGGCCAAGCTCAGAAAATGGAATCAGACCAGATTTGCACTGATCTGGAAGGCAAAAGAATCTCTGCTTCAGGATATTGATGAACTTGAGAAGACTGAAGATACTAGAGATCTGATTCAGGAAGAGCGGAATCGGTTGCTCCAACTCAGACTGGAAATTGACCAACTCTATAGGATTGACGAAATCAAATGGCCGCAGCGATCCAGAATTTTGTGGCTCAAAAAGGGAGATGCGAACACTGCATTCTTCCACAAAGTGGCCAGTGCCCGCCGTAGATCTAACCTCATTCACTCGATCTACTCAGGCACTGGAATTATCCAAGGTGATGAGGACATCAGGATGGCATTCCAGTCCCACTTCAAGCTACTATTTGGTCACAAAGCTGACTTGAGAGTCCCCATTAACCACAACTTCTGGGAGAACCAAGGGGGCAGTCCCGACAGTCTGATGCGGGGACTAGAAGTATTATTTTTCGAGAAGGAAGTCTGGGAGGCTGTGCAACAACTTGGAAAGGACAAGGCCCCAGCATCCTGATGGTTTCCCAATGATTTTCTACCAGATATTATGGGAGAAAATCAAAGACGATTTGCTGAAGGTGTTCACTGATTTCTATGACCATAAGCTCAAACTAAGGAGAATAAACTATGCGGAGGTTGTGCTGATCCCTAAGAAAGAAGACTCCCGGCGAGTGGGTGACCTCTGCCCTATCAGTCTTCTTAACTGCTCTGTTAAGATCATCACCAAGATACTTGCTAACAGACTGGGAAGGGTGATGGATAGTCTTATTAGTCACGACCCGACAGGGTTCATTAAAGGACGATGCATTCAGGACAGTATTGCCACGGCCGAAGAAACCATCCACCAATGTCACACATCGAATGCTAAAAGCTACCTACTGAAACTAGACTTCGAGAAAGCGTATGAATCGGTTGAATGGGATTGTCTTCTGGAAACGCTGGCGGGAAGAGGTTTTGGGGAAAGATGGATCAGATAGATCCAAACTTGTCTCACCACCAGCAGAACGGCAATATTGGTAAATGGGGTGTCGGGCCACCCATTTTTGTTTAAATGGAGCCTCAGACAAGGAGATCCGCTCTCACCTCTTCTCTTCACCATCGTGGCAGATGTACTCCGATCCATGATGGCTAACTGCAGCATAGCAAGTTAGATTGCACCAGTGGCCAGGGGTGCCAATCGCCAGGGTTGCTCAGTCCTCCAATATGTAGATGATACCCTGCTATTTGGGAATGGCAACCTCGGGGAAACAACCGTCTTCAAAAGAATCCTTTATAGTTTCGAAGCTTGGTTTGGCCTCAGGTTTAACTTCCATAAAAGTGCTCTCATCCCCATTGTCCTGACTACTGAGGAGGCACTAGAACATGCCACAATCCTCAATTGCTCCGTTGAGAGCTTCTCCATACAATATCTGGGATTTCCACTAAGACCTGGGAAGCTCAAAAAGACCGATTGGCTACCCATCATTGACAGGGTTGAGAACCGGCTGTCAGGATGGAGAGGTAAAGCACTATCTTTGGGAGGCAGAGTCACGCTTATTAATATTGTCCTTTCAAATCTTCCAATCTACTACTTATCCTTCATTGAAATGCCCCGATGGGTAATTCAGAGAATTGACTGGACACGAAAATAATTTATTTGGAAAGGGGTAGACCCGGATCGTGGCAGATATCATCTTATCAGATGGGAGAAGGCTTGCATGAAAAAAATTCATGGAGGACTAGGCATTATTGATCTGCGAGCTAGGCAGTTAAAATCGATTTATGGAATTAATCAGTTTAGGAGCGATTAGTGATTAATCGGTTAATCGAAAAATAATCAGGAATTAAATTGGAAAAGTCATTATGTATATATATGTGTGTGTGTGCGTGCGTGTGTGTGTGTGTGTGTGTGTATAATTAAAAAAAGATATATCCTCATTATATAGCAACCCTAAACTCTAATATAAAACTATTATGAGATTATTAAATAGGAACATATAATTATAGAGAAAAAGAAGAGGTACTTGGTTTGAGCTGAGTTTGGATTCTGGATGTGGGTCGGGTTGGGTTTGCTAGTCGGTTTTAGCAAACAAAAATAATCGGGGAGGAGCAGCAACACGAGCAGTAAGAGGAGAAGGTGCAGTAGATGCGGGTCGGGTCAAGTATGTGACGACGCAAGGGGAGCGACAGCGGGTCAGGTTTGGATTTGCTTCGAGGAAGAAAAAGAGAATCAGTTTGAGTTTGATTTTGCACGAGGAAGAAGACGAGTGCGGGGTTTGCGCAAGGATCAGAAGGGGTTTAGATTGTGAATTTGGATTTGAATTTAGGACAGATTGAGCCCAAATAATGTAAACAAGTATGAAAATTAGAGGAAAAGATTTAATCGGTTAATCGGCCACTTAAAATTGGCTGATTAACCACTAATCGGCCGATTATACCCGATTAAATCGCTAACTATTGAAATATTGTAAATCGCTTAGCCTCCGATTAGCGATTAATCGGGGATTATTCAGGCGTAATCGAGGATTTTAACTGCTTAGTCTGCGAGATATGAATCTAGCTTTATTAGGTAAATGGTGGTGGAAAGTAATTCACCCGTATGGAGAAGGGTGACAAGACTTTGTTCGGGGATACCTACATTGGAATGGAACGAGAAATTTAGGCTTCACGATAGGCCCGTGTGTCTCCTGGTTCTGGAAAGGCGTCGTTAAGGCCTATGAACCCTTCATTAGCTTTGTCACATTAGTGATCGGTAATGGCAGGCTCACCAGATTCTGGTAGGATAAGTGGTGTGGGGGTCACACACTCCGAGCACTATTCCCCGATCTATACAAGCATGCGTCACAACCACACTGTACGGTGGCTAAAACCTGGGAAAAAGGCGCCTGGAAACCAGCCTTTAAACAAGTGCTCGACAGGAGATCTCTGAGAAGACTCATGGAACTCCAGGCCTACATCACCAACGCTGGAATTAGCTGCTCTCAGGATCCAGACAAAAATGCTTGGGGTTTTGAACAGAACGGAACGTTTATCGTTAAATCCCTGTATAATCGCATATACTTTAAGGGATGTAGTCCAAAGTAGTCATGCGTCATTTGGAAAGCCCCACTGACGACCAGAGTCTTCCTATGGTTGGTGCTGAACGACGCGATTTTGACTAGAGAAAACCTCGCTAAACAGCAACCGAATGTTGACTCTAGTTGCGGATTCTGCCACAATAACATAGAGACTAGAGACCACCTGTTCCTACACTGCCCCAGGAGCAAAGCGGTACTTGTCGAGGTACTCAGTGCCCTGGGGTCGAACCTGTACCCTAGTGTGTACGAGGACCTGTGGGTAGGTCCAACTTTTGCCACGGAGAGAAGAACTATGAGAGAAGAGTGGTATATCCATATCGCCGCAATGACCTGGATTCTTTGGCTAGACAGAAATAATTATTATTTCCGCACAATTTGTAATAATATTTCTGGCATTATGCACTTTATCTCATTTTGGGCTAATGTGGCTGCAGCAGGTCCTAGGGGAAGGATATCGAGCGTTTTCCAGGTCGAAGACTTTGACGATGAGGAAGTTCAGATCGGTCCAATGATCGACTGACAGACAATGTGGACTTTTGTAGTAATAGTTACCCACCGTCCTAGGGTTTGTTAGGGGGATATGATGTATTTTGGTTTTCCCGTACGAGTGGTGCGGCCATTCTGGTACTCTTTTGTCCCACTCCTCATGCTTGGGGTGGAGATTATATGTTTTTATTTATGTACTATTTTGTTTGTAGAACTTTGTAACTGGCTCAGTATTCTGAGTTTGTTTTATTAATTTCTTATTAATGAAACAGGATGGCCATATTCCACCTTTTCTTCACAAAAAAAAACTGTTTATCATACTTAAGAACATTGAGAATTCATAATAATCATTATATGATGGAGTAATGATACATCTAAATGACTAGCATTAGAGTATTTGTAGTCCTTCAATCTCAAAATTTGAATATTTGGCATATAGAAATAGAAATTTTGTGTTTGAGCTATAGTCGTTTGAACCCAAAATTTGGGTTTGGATTTTTAAAAATCGACGGACGAAAGATAATATCTCGTCTCAACAAAAAAAATATATATATATAAATGTGTCGAACGAGGAATGATTTCTCGTCCTTTGATTAAAAAAAAAAACAAAAAACCAACGGACGGAAAATCATTTCCCGTCCGAGATTTTTAAAATAATAATAATAATAACTCACAGGGGAATCATCCCTCGTCAGTCCACTTCTCAAATTAGTTAGGAGCTTAATTTAATATTAATTAATTGTTAATTTAAACTTAATTAGAGGTCAATTAAATTCTAATTTGCACCCATAATAATTTATATATGCTCTATTTCATAGAAATCCCTCAAAAGTTTTTGGAAATTGACGGACGGAAAATGAATTTTCGTCCGATCAATTTTCTTAAAAATAAAATTGATCAGACGGAAAATCATTTCTTGTCCGATAGATTTAAAAAAAAATATATTTGGAAAGACGAAAGATGATCTTTTATTAGCTAAATTTAGCAAAATGATGTATCTCTTCCCAAATACAACCAACGACTGTTCAACTAAAATTCAAAATTTGAATAAATAGCAAACGACTGCGGAACGATTGTTGCCAAATTTTATAAATTTGTAAATTTGCAAATAAAAGCAACGACTGTAGATGCCTTTAGAAGAGAAAACTTGCATATGTTGCATGTACTAGAATTCTACTGATTAGTAATCTCATACTTCATAAGAGCATCGACTATCATTGATGCTAAAATATCTATATAATAAAACACAAAGAAAGCTATAAAGTGGCTCTCCTTCAATCCCCCAAAAAATTAAAGGTCCAGATTTAACCTCGCAAAACATATTTTCCCTCCCAAAAGTTTCTCTCCAAAACTCAAATTCAAATCACCCACCCAAAACAACTCCTATATTTATTTAATTTTCTCTCCCTCTCTCTCTCTCCCTCCCTCTTCTAATCAAAAAATTAAGAAAATAAAAATTTTAAAAATTTTTTAAAAATGAAAAATTTAAAAACTAAAAAAATTTAAAATTTTAAAACTTTAAAAATAATTCAAAAAAATCAAAATTTTTTTTGCTGGACCCCCAAAAGTTTCTCATATAATATGTTTGCTATTTCAATTAATTTGCTGGACCTCCAAAATTATTTTATATGATCAAACAAGGTGCACCGTTCCGAAGGCGTGCCGTAGGCATGTGTCAACGGGCAAACCTAGTACATATATAACATATAGGAAATAGCAAAAGAATGAGAGTGCTGCAGTTGTCAAAGCTAAAAAAATAGAAGAGACGGAAGATAATCTTCCATCCAACAATTTTTTTTTTTATAAATTTTTTGAAAATGACATTTTTGTAAATTAGCAATAGCATTTTCGTAAATATGAAAAGAAAAGTTGCTAAGAAAGTTATGGTACGGAAGAACGCCCTCGATATTGTTTTTATTTATTTATATAATGACATTTTCGTAAATAGAGAGTGACATTTTCAAAATTTTATAAAAAAATTACTAAAGAAAGTTGGCGGACGGAATAAGATTTTCCGTACGTCCCTCTCAGAAATTGAAAAAATAAACATACAGAAGATGATCCGCCGTCTCCTATATTTGGCAATTGCTAAATGAGTTTGCTAAATTTGAGAGTCCACTGTTTACTTCGTTTGAATATTTAGCAAATGATAGTGAGATTTTTCCCCCTAAAAATGCATTCTTGGACAAATAACAAACAACAAACGATAGTGGATGCTATAATCTATACTCAATCTTTCAATAATAATAATAATAATAATATTAATAATAATGACCACTAGGACATATAATTCTTGCGATGAATGGTAGGAACACTTTTATCAGATGATTTCTTTTGCTTATAGAAATTATAGCACAATTGGACAGAAGCTTAATGCTTAAATTTGTTCTTTCAAGTACCTCTTATACAAAGATTAAAAAATATATAGTAATAATCTATACTATTATTAAGCAAAGTTCTATTTTGACGGCTTTTTACTATCATGCTCCCATAAACATAAAAGGCTAAAAAAATATAGGGCTAATATCGGAGGTCAAAAATATAATTTGCATGTATTACGAAAAAAATAAACACATGCATGCAAATATCAAAATGAATAAATTTGCATGCAATTACTTATGCAATTACTTTGCTGATGAATAAATTTGCATGCAATTACATTGGTAGGAGAAAACTATTAATTTGTTACCATTAATAGTTCATGTTGGCTTCAATGTCTAGGAAGAACGATGCATGTATACTAAGTTAATCAAAATTTAAAAAATAAACAATACAGAAAATTTACTGTCTAAACTAATATGTGCATGCCTATAGAAACCAAAATTGTGCAAATATCAAAATGTCAACTCTGCATGCAACCTCTGTAGTGACCTGCCCCTTCCTCAAAATCCTACACACCTTTAAATATTAGGGCGTCCATCCCACGCATGCAAATAGCTAGTAATAATAATAATAACAGTAAAATAAAATAAAGAAAATTGAGTGTTTAAATTGAGATAGTGGATCCAATTCATATCTACCCGAATCCACTTGTAAGATTGTTCTGGTTTATACTAAACAAGTCCAGTCACTTGTCGAAGGTTCCACACTCTTCGCGCCTCTTCTCCCTTGTAGACTTGTCTTTTCTCTCTCTCTCTTCTTCTTCTAATCTCCTCTCTCTCTCTCTCTAAACTCTGAGCTGAATCAAAATCCAATTTTCAATTCTCAGAAAACTTCGATCAAGTAATTCGCCATGGGAGTCGACTACTACAAGATCCTCCAGGTCGACAAGAACGCCAAAGACGACGACCTCAAAAAATCCTACCGCAAACTCGCCATGAAATGGCACCCCGATAAGAACCCCACCAACAAGAAGGAAGCCGAAGCCAAGTTCAAACAGATCTCCGAAGCCTACGAGGTAATCCAATTCCTACCCATCATTCCTCTACCAAAACCCACCTCGAATCACCTCTCAAATTTGAATCTTGCTGTTCTTTCGAATAATTCGTAACTGAACGGATTTCCCTCCGAACTTTTCAGGTGCTAAGCGACCCTCAAAAGCGCGCGGTCTACGACCAGTACGGGGAAGAGGGGCTGAAGGGGCAGATGCCGCCGCCGGGTGCTGGCGGCGGAGGCGGCGCGTCGTTCTTTTCAGGCGCTGGGGATGGGCCGACGACGTTTCGGTTTAATCCGAGGAATGCGGATGACATATTTGCCGAGTTTTTTGGGTTTTCGAGCCCGTTTGGTGGAATGGGTGGAGGAGGTGGTGGTGGTGGGGGGATGAAAGGAGGGAGGGTGTTTTCGAGTAGTATGTTTGGGGATGATGTTTTCGGGTCGGCGTTTGGTGGGGGAGGAGGGATGGGGGGGATGGGAATGGGAGGAGGGATGGGAGGGCAAAGAAAGGCGGCGCCCATCGAGAACAATTTGCCTTGTAGTTTGGAGGAGTTGTATAAAGGGACGACGAAGAAGATGAAGATTTCGAGGGAGATTGCTGATATGAGTGGGTGAGTCTTCTTGCTCTCTTGCTTCTTGTTTTTGTTTTTGTTTTTGTTTTGTTTGTGGTATTGTTTTCGCTTTCATCTACAAGCTTACTTGGTTTGTGGTTTGTTTACGTGAAAAAGATATTACTTAGGTGTTTGGATTTTGCTCTGAGGCACTTAGAAGTGACCCATACATGTGATTATAACTTCTCTATGCTGAGTAGGGGTGTAAAATAAACAGGATGGTCCGTCGTCTGTCCAAATCCGGCTTGAGAAATGGTCCGATCGTAGACCGTCCGAACTGTTATACGAACCGAACTTGAACAGATTATTAGGTTCGATGTTTTACCGAGCTCGAACCGGACATAAGTCCGCCCGAGTATTATTGCGGTCTGATGCTTTACCGAACCGATTTCGGACTGTAAAAATTTTGTCCGACCTGGACCGAGCGGAACATAAATCCGTTTGAGTAGAATTTCGGTCTGAGCTTGAACATATGACTGTCCGGTCCCGTCCGGTCCGATTTACAGCCCTAACGCAGAGAGTAGTCTCCTACATTACTAGATAGGTGGTTTGGTTGGTTGTTAAAAATCAGGAGAGGAAGGAACAGTGTAGCGAAAAATCTTATCTTTGGATTTGATTTCTTAAATAGCTTTGGTTGAATGTAGATTTACTGTATGGAAGATTAGTTTTCTCTTGTAGCGACCGTAATTTAAAATACTTTTTAACCTTTTTTTTATATGAAATTAATTTCAATTTATTACTATTTAAACGTAATTAAATTAAACAAAAAAATCTCTGCTTAATCTTAATTAACTAAATTGATCTTAATTAAATTAAACAGAAACAAAAAAAATCCAAACTAAAAAAACTAACCCAAAAAACCTCGGGAAAAAAAATGAGGAAAAGAGGGGCCAAAAAAAAACCAAGCTTCATATGTGGACTTTAGTCCCACATCGGCCATGATGAGGGGAGAGAGTTGGTTTATATATAATTTTGTAAATCATAGTTGAGAAGGGAAATTCAGAGATGGAGAGAGTGTGTGAGAGAAATAAAATAATAAAATATGCATGAACAGTAATGCATAGGCTCTCCTAAAATGTAAAAGGTATAAATAATTATTTTTCCTCCCCTCTCATTTCCTTCTCTCCATTAAAATATGATTAAAATTCCTTCCCTCCTTTTACCTCCCCTCCATTAAAATTCCGCCCCTCCCCTCAGGTAATAATTTTAAAAACTAAAGCCCAAAAAAAAAAATTTGGGGCACCTAAAAAATATTACGTGCAAAATAAGTATATATAAATACAAGGAAAATTTTTTGGGGCCTCGTAAAATTGTGAAAAAATCGGGTGCCTCAGGTGGCTGCCTCCCCGGCCTCGGGGATGGCCCTGCGTTTATCATATTTAGCTCTAATTGGAGGTAGAGCGGCTCTAGACTTGACGAGGATCCTTTTGGCTGGAAGGGGAATGTCTACTTTCTTGGTTTGGAAAAAATATCCAGCTTAAATGTCCTAGATCTGCAATAGCCAGTCCTCTTCACTGCAATATTTTCTATTTAATTGATCATGTGGGTGATGGCCCTGCGTTTATCATATTTAGCTCTAATTGGAGGTAGAGCGGCTCTAGACTTGACGAGGATCCCCTGCGTTTATCATATTTTGCGTTTATCATATTTAGCTCTAATTGGAGGTAGAGCGGCTCTAGACTTGACGAGGATCCTCTTGGCTGGAAGGGAAATGTCTACTTTCTTGGTTTGGAAAAAATATCCAGCTTAAATGTCCTAGATTTGCAATAGCCAGTCCTCTTCACTGCAATATTTTCTATTTAATATTTTTCCTCCCCTCTCATTTCCTTCTCTCCTCGAACCAAATAGAAAATATGATTAAAATTCCTTCCCTCCTTTTACCTCCCCTCCATTAAAATTCCGCCCCTCCCCTCAGGTAATAATTTTAAAAACTAAAGCCCAAAAAAATAAATTTGGGGCACCTAAAAAATATTACGTGCAAAATAAGTATATATAAATACAAGGAAAATTTTTTGGGGCCTCTTAAAATTGCGAAAAAATCAGGTGCCTCAGGCGGCTGCCTCCCCGGCCTCGGGGATGGCCCTGCGTTTATCATATTTAGCTCTAATTGGAGGTAGAGCGGCTCTAGACTTGACGAGGATCCTTTTGGCTGGAAGGGGAATGTCTACTTTCTTGGTTTGGAAAAAATATCCAGCTTAAATGTCCTAGATCTGCAATAGCCAGTCCTCTTCACTGCAATATTTTCTATTTAATTGATCATGTGGGTGATGGCCCTGCGTTTATCATATTTAGCTCTAATTGGAGGTAGAGCGGCTCTAGACTTGACGAGGATCCTCTTGGCTGGAAGGGAAATGTCTACTTTCTTGGTTTGGAAAAAATATCCAGCTTAAATGTCCTAGATTTGCAATAGCCAGTCCTCTTCACTGCAATATTTTCTATTTAATTGATCATGTGGGTGAGGTTGTCTTCACTCGCTCTGCTTGTTCTTCATTAGTTGCATTAGGCTGATTTTTGGTTAGTCTCTTTATAACTGCAATTATCTGAAGGAAACTGCTTTCTGCTTCTTTAGAATTAGGCCCTCTCTCAACTGGAACCATATGTCTGCTGCATTGACTAGTGTAGATGTAGTGGTCAAAATAGAGGATATAGATGACAACGGGGAACTTGAGGGCTTCACACTGTAAAGAAATTTGGTAACCATGCTCCGTGCTCGCTGAATGCCACAATGATAACTGAAGATACTCATTGGGAGTTGTAGTCAATGTTCAAGAGTTGCATTGTCTTTTTAAAAAATTCATACTTCCTACCATTTACAGAAAGTCTTTTTCTTGTGAAATTATGTATTTAGTGAATGAAGTGAAAATTATTTGGTTAAACAGGACCCGTCGAAGCAAATAACTTTGAAAACCTACGTTTCTTAGATTGTATCAAGAGTTGAGGATAACCATCTTTCAGTCAACACCTGTTATGAATGTAGTTTAAGAAAACTTATATTAACTATACCAAGAAAATACATGATATGTGGAAAGTGTACTAATTTGACAATGTATATGTACATTCAGGAAGACCATGCCGGTTGAGGAAATCCTGACGATTGATATAAAGCCCGGTTGGAAGAAAGGAACCAAGATAACATTTGCTGAGAAAGGGCATGAACAACCTAACGTCATTCCAGCCGACATCATCTTTGTTATCGACGAGAAGCCACACCCAGTCTTCAAAAGAGATGGAAATGACCTGGTTGCCACTCAGCAGATCTCTCTAGTAGAAGCCCTCACTGGCTACACTGTCCGTTTGACATCACTCGACGGTAGGACCCTCACCATTCCCATCAATAGCATAATCAGTCCTGATTATGAGGAGATTGTAAGAGGAGAGGGGATGCCATTCCCTAAAGATCCTTCAAAGAAGGGGAACCTGAGAATCAAGTTCAATATCAAGTTTCCCACACGGCTCACCTCGGAGCAAAAAGCTGGGTTGAAGAGGCTACTATCTCCGTAGAAACGAAGTTGCATCATGCTTATATACTGTTTTGGGTTGTTGTACTTGGTTTTGAATAATGCGACTCTTTAAGACCCTGGAACTATCGAAGATGTGTGCATAGTGTATCTGCTGTGATATGTACATTGCATTATTTGCTTTTCCATTTGATGAGAATTGATACCGTTTTTTGGTTATTAAATGAGCTTTATGGACATGGATCGGAAAATCCAACATTTTTCTGCTAGCTACAGGCTTTGATCAAATCTCTAATCACTAATCTCTAATATTATAATGGGAGAAAGCCTTTGTGTCTTTTATAAATTTTTTTGTCAATCTACCAACCCGTGCAATACACGTGCATAATTATTATAAAAGAGGTTCTAAGTTCAAATTCAGATTATGTCTAAATTTTTATTTTAAAAAACTATATTTATTAAGATGTGCATCGCACGTGTAAATTACTGGTGACTTCTGTCAAAAAAAAAACGGTTAATTTAGCAAATACCTACATTCAAAATATAGAAATTAGCATATATCTCCACTATTTTAAAAAACTAAAAAATATCTCCAGTTTAGACAGAATCGTTAAAATTCATGCTTAGCGAACTCACGTGCATCACACGTAATATGTAAAATAACATAAATACCCATGATAAAATGTATTTTAGCAAATGTCCTCATTTAGAAGTGGAAACTAGCATATGCATCCACTATTTTAAAATAATGATATTTAGGATATAGTAAATGCCCTCATTCAAAATGCGGAAACTAGCATATACCAGTCTGTTTGACGGAACAGTTTTAGGGTTTTGAATACTATATAATATGTGTTTATTGTTTTGACAAAACAAAAAACAAAAAACAAAAAAAAAATCAATGCCAATATCAATGCTTTGTATCCACATCTCAGCTAGGGTGTTGTTGAAGATGACGCGCAACCTAGCCATCGGAAACTACCCAACCGATGACAGTAGGTAATACCATATTAACAAAGTTTGTAAATAATTTGTTAAATTCACTAATTATTCAAGAAGAAATAATTTGCCGAACAGATTTGCGAATTATTTGCAGGTTTACATTTAATTCTCGCTATTCGCTAATTATCCACAAAAATCACGAATTAAACAAATGTTTTGCGAATAATTCGCGAATTTAGCGAATTATACAATTTATGGATTTATATACTTTTTAAGGTGATGAGTAATAACTACTTTTTTTACAGGAAGTATTAACTACTAAGATGCATTAAATTTTGTTTTTTTTTCTTCACAGACTTTTGTTGAATTTTTTCACGAATTTCTCAGATTTTTGTTGATTTCCGAATATTAAATCTTGTCGAATTATTTATAAACGATGAATTCGTGATTATGTGTGAGACCCCGTATTTCTAAGAGAGTATATATACTAGTATAGTATATATATAGTATAATACTAAGTAGAAAAAAATGGATGGTGACGTGGAAGAAGGAAAAGGAAGGAAAGTGGAAAGGTATTAAATGTGGACTATAGAAGATCCTATGGGAATTGATGACATGATGGGCCTATGAGATTATCTATGATTCATATGGAATGAATGAAGGAATGAAAGAATGGCTGAGTGTGTGGTGTGGTTTGACCGGGTTGACCCTTGGGGATTTAATCCCATATCGGCTAGAATGAAGGGAAGAAGTGTGCATATATTAGGAAGCCAATGAGAAAGGTGTACCCAACATCTGGACACCCTTTTGAGGCAGCCTGTGGTGGGCGTGGCTAGAATTTAGTTAATTGTGTACGTACGAGTTGAGTGCGGGGCGTTACAGCTGGTATCAGAGCCAACTTTCGACATCGAATGTAAGGCTTGTATATAGGAAGTGCGTGGGACGCAATATATGTATGAGATGCGTAAGATCCTGGGAGGGCAGCCCCGTATTCAGCGAGGACGGAATTCTTAAGAGGGGGTGAATGTGAGACCCCTATTAAATGTGGACTATAGAAGATCCTATGGGAATTGATGACATGATGGGCCTATGAGATTATCTATGATTCATATGGAATGAATGAAGGAATGAAAGAATGGCTGAGTGTGTGGTGTGGTTTGACCGGGTTGACCCTTGGGGATTTAATGCTATATCGGTTAGAATGAAGGGAAGAAGTGTGCATATATTAGGAAGCCAATGAGAAAGGTGTGGCCCAACGTCCGGATACCCTTTTGAGGCAGCCTGTGGTGGACGTGGCTAGAATTTAGTTAATTGTGTGCGTACGAGTTGAGTGCGGGGCGTTACACTATGGGTAATACACAAGCTACTGTTGAGCCCATAGTGAATGAAGATGATGGAAATAATAATGCACATTCTAGAGTGGAACAGAAAACCGCACAATCTGTTGTAATAGATGATGGTACACAAACTAGTGATGATGCACAACAATCCGTTGTAATCGAAGATGGTTTTTGTATTTTTTTAGGTTAAAATTTGACGTAGAATATCTTTCTATTACATTATTATCATCAGTACAGGAAAAAAGTTGTTCAGACTGACTAACAACATATAACACTTACATTTTCCAGAACACCTAATACTGAAATAGTGGGGGGTTTATGCTAGTTTATGTATTTTGAATGTGGGCATTTGCTAAAATATTTCAAATATAAATTTTTTAAATAGTAGGGGCATATACTAGTTTCGACATTCTCATTAGGGGCATTGGCAAAAGGGTAATGCTACACCTACTACCAAATCTACTATTTTTCTCTTTACTACCTTGGGTGGCACACTATTAGTGGGGGTTATTGTAGAGTAGGTGGTAGAAAGATCTAATAGTAGTGTGTCACCTAAGGTAGTAAAGATAAAAGTAGCATATTTGGTAGTAGGTATAGCATTACCCTTTGCAAAAATATATTTTATCATGAGAATTTAGGTCATTTTACATATTACGTGTGACACACGTGAGTTCACTTAACGGAAATTTTAACGGTTCCATTCAAATTAGGGGTATTGCTTTGTTTTTTTTAAATAGTAGGGGTATAAGCTGGTTTTCACATTTTGAATGGGGACATTTGCAAAATTATCCCATTTTGTTATCATTACTGTTAGACTAGGTTAAAAACTGTCTTTCTCCGTCACCTTCCTTTTACCTGCTACCTCTTTTTCCTCCCATCTTCTTAATGCCTCTGATGCGGAGAGAGTCTAGACTAGACCATGGGAGAGAGCTGGGCTAGGCCCATCGTGAACACAGCAGTGACGAGGAACGTCGCAACCCTCGTGGCAGGCAGGCCATAGAAAGTCGACGCGATAGTTGCAGGATCAGATCTCCGAGGCGAGCTGCCGATAGACCTCTGATGGGTAAGGATGGCGGACGCCAAAGGCACAGGAGCTCTAGGTCGCCAGACTACTATAGACACCATGCTCAGAAACCTGGTAACCGGTCTCCAAAAATTGCTGCTGGGTCCGAGAGCCCGCAGGACTCTATCAATGCCTCAGAATTGGGTGCCAACGTCTCAGGTAAAGTCTCCAACAACGT
This sequence comes from Hemerocallis citrina, assembly GCA_017893485.1. Lineage (NCBI taxonomy): Eukaryota > Viridiplantae > Streptophyta > Magnoliopsida > Asparagales > Asphodelaceae > Hemerocallis > Hemerocallis citrina. Next base: position 12,552,241 of record CM030364.1, on the reverse strand, counting down.
GACGAGCCCCAGCGTCGCGGCGAGGCATCCTGTCGTTCGACAACTATCTTCGACAGGGGAAGTCTCCATTATCCCGCCGTCCTCTTCTCCTCATGCCACTGCGGTGACTAAGTCGCTTACGTCCCCGGCTAACTTCACCGAGCAATAGCTTTTGTCTGCTCTACGGGAAGTGCGAAGGAGGGCTGGGGAGGCCCGTCCTGAAGAGGCTGGCGAAGACGGAGGTTGGGAGACCTACCGTTCCAAATCGCCCAAAACAATTGCGGCAACGCTTGCAAAGGTTAGGGATACGACATGCCTATTCTGCGACAACATACACCGTAAGGATGGCTGCCCCTTCGGCGTGTTCGTTTGTTTCGAATGCAAGGTCCCGGGGCACAAGGTTAACGCTTGTGTGGTTAGAGGGGAAAAGAAGCGAGGCAGGCTGGGGATGGAGGCTAGAGCCCTAGCTAAACCCATCGAAGTGCATCGCATCGTGGTTTCGATGACGGGTATTATGAGGGAGAACAAACAGATTCTCAAACTCAAGATGGGGGTGATTAGGGCGGTTAGAGGCTGGCCATCGATGGAGGAGATCATCAAAGGTCTCAGACAGCTCTCCTATACTTTCAACCGGAGATCTTAGGAGCTTCACAAGGTAAGGGACTTTTGGATCGCTGAATTTCCATCGGCGGAAGGAATTGCAGCGTTGGCTAGACGCGAAGAATTGAAGATCAGCGGCGGTCGCTTTGGGATCTCCATTAGACAATGGACTGGCGACGAGGGAGCGGTCTACCAAAGCGACGTCAGGGGTACTTGGGTGGCTCTTTTGGGCTTGCCACTCCATTGTTGGGAGATCGGTGAGTTCCAGGACATTTTGAGGAGGTTTGGTAGCGTAATTGAAATGGACCATGCGACGGCGAGGAAGAGAGGTACAGCTGCAAGGGTTAGGATTGCACGTTATGGGGATGACAAGATTCCTAAGACGATTGCGGTAATGGTGGAAAATAAGACCTTCATGGTTAATGTCTTTGTGGAGGAGGAGAGTTCGGAGGAGGCGGCAGCGGATGTGCAGCAGTTGAAGCTGGTTAGCAAAAACCTCTTCGGGGAGGACAGCAGAAGTCGGAAGTCGGCGAGGAAATGGGTTGAAGTTGCAGTGGGGAAACAGAGTTTGGATGTAGAAGACGACGGTTTGGAAGAAGCTCAACCGGTCTGGGTTTCGGAACCGGTTCAGGGGCTGCCATCGGGACCGTTGATTATCAACACGTGCGAAGGAGGAGACGATCCAACGAATGGAGAATTCTCGTTCGGGAAATCAACTACCATCGTTAATGTTGCACGTGCAAGGGGTCCCTCAAATACAGCTGGCACTTCGAATTCAAAATGTGACAGATCAAAAGACCCTTCCATACTTTTCATGGCTGAGCTGTGCAACACAATTGATATTGTGGGGCCCAAGGAAAGTGTCAATATTGCAGGGGATGTCCAGCGTTTAGAAGGGCCAAGTACAACTGATGTTGTGGGGCCCAAGGAGATGACTGATGTGGTAGGGGATGTGTTGAGGCATGAGGGTCCCATCGCTGATGTGGTAGGGGATGTGAGCACTGTATCGAAACAGGGAGGGTACATGCACAAAGGCACGCCTTTTGCTGAGCTAGGCGCGGAGGTGTGGAATTTCAAATGTGTGGGCAGCAGCATGGGCTTGGGCCAAAAAATGCAGGGCTTGGGCTTTGGGCAGGGCATGGGGGCAGGGGATCATAATATCACGGAAAGCTCCATCTCGGCAGATAAAGATTGCGACGGTAGGTCGACATTAAATCAAGTTTAGGAATCTTATGATGAGGGGGGATATAGATTGAAGATCTACTTAATTAGGAGGTCGAGAAAAGAGTGGAACGCGAAGTGAAAAAGAGGATGAAGGAAATGTTGTGCAATTGGGCTACAAACAAAAAGCAGTTATCAGAGGAATCTTCGGATTCGGACACAGAGTCGAACAAGTTTGAGGAGCCCAACTCAGGGGAAGACAGAGAGATCATTTGCTTAGCTGAACAATCCACGGTGGAGGAAGCTAGTAAGAAGAACAAACTGGTTAAGGTAAAGGAGGGGTACAGCCGCAGCGTTAGACAACGCAGCAAAGGGGATAAGCCGATGACCGTCAAAGAAATTTATCAAAGGGTGGGAAAGCGAAAAGCATATGAAAACATTGCAGGTACAAAATCGAATATTTCAATTTTTGGTTCTATACCTGACTACTTGCTTATTCAACTTGCCAACGTCTATGGTAGGGAATTGGTTAACATTGATAATGTTAAACGGATTCTAGATGGGAGGACAAGCGATGATTGCGTGTCCCGAAACCTGGTTGAGTTGGATTCAACTCCGCAGGCACGGGGGGGGGGGGGGGGGGGGGGGAGTTAGTGTTTATGTGTAATATCATATTCTGGAATGTTAGGGGGCTTGGCAAGTCTGCCAAGCGTAGAATGGTAGGGGATGTTATTAGGAACAATAATATTGATATTGCTTGTTTGGAAGAGACTAAACTAGCTCAACCAAATGACTTAGTTCTCAGGGGTCTAAAGTTAGACCATATCTAGGATTGGAGGGTAAGGGACGCAATAGGTGCGTCAGGGGAGATTATGGTAGGGGTCAATACCAGTAAATTTGATTTACTGGATGACTGAGTTGGGAATTTCACGGTTTCAGTTGTCGTCAAGAGAAGGCTGGACGGGTGGAAGCAAACCGTCACGGCGGTGTATGGACCAAATGAGCGGAACAAAAGACAACAATTCTGGGATGAATTAGTACATATCAGCGGAAGGTGGAGTCTTCCATGGGTCGTGGGAGAGGACTTCAACATCGTCAGGCACATGTATGAGAGGAGTTGTGGCCTGGGCAATGGGCACGATATGAGAAAATTCAATCGGGTCATATCAACCCTGAGATTGATGGACATACCTGTGAATGACCGGAGCTTTACGTGGTCCAACAGACGTAGGGATCCGATCCTGGCTAAGCTGGACAGGATTCTAGTGTCTACGGAATGGGAAACAAGATTTCCCTTGGGAATGGCTACTTCTTATATTCGAAATACATCAGATCACGCCCCTATCATGATTGGTACGAGAGAAGAGGGAAGAAGATGACTAAGAGTCTTCAGATTCGAGAAAATGTGGCTGTCCAATAAGGAATGCCATGAACTGGTGAAGAACTGTTGGGAAGAAGGACAGCGGTAGCCAGAACCAGCTGCAAGACTGAACAAAAACCTAGCTACTTTGAGAAGAAGGCTCAGAATATGGAATAAGGTTTCATTTGGGAATATCTTTAACAGAAAAAAAGAGATTCTAAACGAGATTGAGGAACTTGAAAGATAGGAGGAAGTTGGTAACCTGGACGATAACCAATTCCAAAGGTTAACGGCATGCAGGCAGGATATTCAAGAGACCTACACAAATGAGGAAGTTATGTGGTGGCAACGCTCCATGGTCAAGTGGCTGAAAGAAGGGGATGCGAATACCAAATACTTCCACAAGGTAGCTAGCATGCGACGAAGGAAAAACTATATCCACTCTCTGGATATCGACGGTATCTCCATTTAAGACGAGCAACAGATAATCAACCATGTGCATGTTAAGTTCAAAGAATTATTCGGCCAAAACAGAGAGGGACAGACCGAGTCCAATGAGAATTTATGGGAGGAACTGCAAGGAGAAACACAAGAGAGAGTTGATGATCTGCAAGATCCATTCATAATAGATGAGGTGAAGGCTGCGGTGTGGGGGTTGGGACAGGATAAGGCACCTGGCCCAGATGGGTTCCCTATATTTTTTTACAAACAATTTTGGGATATTGTCAAATTTGACATTATGGATATCATGAATGCGTTCTATGACGGTAGTTTGAATCTGGAGAGAATCAACTATGCTCACGTCTGTCGGATCCCTAAAAAACAGGTCGCAAGGGAGGTGAGTGATTTTAATCAGTTTGATTAACTGCTCAGTAAAAATCATTACGAAGGTTCTAGCTAATAGATTGGGTAGGATTATCGGGGACATTATCGAGGACTATCAGACGAGTTTTATTGTCACGAGGAGCATTTTAGAAGGGGTGGCATTAGTTCAGGAAGTAATACAAGACACGAAAAGACGGAACAAGGCGGGCTTAATGCCAAAATTAGACTTCGAGAAGGCCTATGACAAGGTAGAAGGGAAATGCTTATTGGAGATCCTTGAAAGAAGAGGGTTCGGAAACAGATGGATCGGATGGATAAAGAGTTGATTAACTACGTGCAAGGTCAATATCCTAATAAACAGGGAGCCGGGAAAGGAAATTAGATGTAGGTAGGGACTTAGACAGGGAGACCCACTATCACCACTGCTGTTCACTTTGGTGGGGGATGGGCTACATCGAATGCTGCACGCCTACAGAGAAAATGGACTGATTAATGGACTTGGTATGAGGAGGGGCATCTCTGCGGTTATGAACGTCCAGTATGCGGATGATACTTTTATTTTCGGTGAGTGCGACATTGTGCAGGCAACCTTCCTGAAGTGGGGACTTTATTTGTTTGAAGAATGGTCGGGGCTAAAGGTCAATTTCTACAAATGCTCCATCACATTCTTAGGAGAGCCAGGGGAAGGGGGGAACACAATAGCCAATATTCTTAACTTTCTGGTCCAGGAACTACCTATTAAGTACCTGGGACTACCGATCGGAACCGAAAATATCAGGAGGATGGACTGACATGGTCTCATAGAGAGAATTGCAAGCAGATTAAAGGGGTGGAAAGGTAAAATGTTGCCATTTGGGGGATGTCTAACCTTGCTCAATTCAGTAGTTAGTTCTATACCACTATACTTTATGTTTTTCTACGAAATACCGGTGTGGGTGTCAAAAAAAAATTGACAGACTTAGAAGACGGTTTCTGTGGCATGGGACAGGAGAAGGGAAATGATATGCTTTAATCAAATGGGAAATTGTATGCAGATGAAAAGAGCTTGGGGGGTTGGGGGCGGTCAACATTCGTCAAATGAATCAAGCTTTACTCTGCAAATGCTGGTGGAAACTCAAAACAAAGACTCAGACTAAATGGGGTAGACTCATAAAGGAGTCTTACTTGAAGAATGGGTGCATGCATCGGAAATAGAAAAACAAGGAATCAGCGTCAGGTTTTTGGCGAGAGGCCTCACACACTAAGGAATTTTTCATCTCAGGGGTCACATTCTCCATTGGAAATAGGGCTACGACATGTTTCTGGAAGGACAAATGGTGCAGACCCATTAACTTAAAGAGAAGATTTCCAGAAGCATACAAATTTGCTGCGGACAAATTTGATCGGGTGGCTAGAAACTGGAGGAACGAGGAATGGAGACCAAGACTTACATGCAGGTTAAACAGCGAAGCCAGAAGACAAAAAAAGGGAGCTTACTGATTTTCTACAGGATTGGAAACCAACAGGAAATGATCATGAAGATAAAGCTAAATGGGAGGCAGAAAAAGGTGGCGTCTTTTCGGTAAAATCGGCATATAAAAGATTAAATGATGGTGGGATTAGAGTCCACGACCCGATCTGGAAGGCAAAAGTACCACTTAAAGTGAGGACTTTTAACTGGTTAACGTGTAGAAACGCAATTCTAACTCGGAACAATTTGGCTAGGAGAAGATGGCAAGGACCTGCAAATTGCGTTATGTGCAATCAGGATAACGAGACTGTGGACCATCTACTAGTGACATGTAGTTTTGCAATGTCAATTTGGGGGGATCTAATACACAGAACCGGTAGCCCATGGGGAGGGCTGTAAACGGTACTAGACGCATGGGTTGTGGAGAGAGGGACACATTCGAACCAGCAAATTGGTCATTTGGGATATTGGGGTGGCGGCTATATGCTGGGGTATATGGCTAGAAAGGAACAATAGAATTTTTAGAATAACTCACAGACACATCATGCATCAACAATTGCTTTTCAAGATTAGTGCTAACATCATATTCTGGTCTAAAACGGCAGGTGAAGATCAAATGAAGAAGATCAAGGATATGTACACAGACGGTTCCACCAGCCAAGAAGAGCCACTGGAATAAGGCAGAGCAGGTAACGCCTGCCAGGGCGTCTGATACTCGTGATAACTTTTAGTGATGTCCAGAAGCGGAGAGAGACCACCAGGGTTGGGCACCATTATGGATGCTCAAAAGTGGAAAAAGACCGCTAGGGTTCGGGCGGGGTGGAATATGTAAGACCGGGAGTGGAGAGAGACCACCAGGACCAGCATTGACCACTACCGACTGCAGTAACAGAATTTGACCGAACAACTGCAACCTTACTAGTCACTAGATAAATGTCAGAAACAGTGTAGAGTACATGAGTATGTATTGCATAACGCGGGATTGAACCCTGTAATGAGAAGAAACGATATTGGCTTGCATTCGGAAAATATGTTGTATGAGCGGCATATTGTTCCAAACAAGCGTGCATTTAAAAGCGCATATTTGAATTGTGCATGTTTTCTTGATAAATATATGTTTAATGTTTTAATAAATTGTTTATACACATACTCATATGACATCGTATATTTGACTATTTCCTGTTTACATTTATTGATTCAGTTTTATTTCTATTATGCTGTGTGTGTTGTTATGTTATTTTTGGAGTTATTTAAAGCTGTTGTGATTCTTACCGTTAGCCTCACATGCTAACGAACTCACAGATTGTGTTGTGCAGGTAAGAGTACCTAGAGTTTAAGCATAGAGTTGTGACATCCTCTGCCCATCATCTTATCAATCCAAGAGGTTTGGATTTTTAGTAAGATTTCCATATTTTTCTATATTATATTATGTTTATGTACTCAATTGAAGAAAAAGATTTCTGGGTGTGCTACGATTTTCTTGTGTATGAAAGTCGGGGCGTTACAAAGACAACATGGGACTTTGCAAGGGAAAATAACATAAACCTTAGATGTTTTCTCATTTCATTTTGGGTTATAGGTCCAAATTTACCCTGCATTATACATGGAACGGAAATGCATTAGATGTTTTCTCAATTCTTAAAGTTTAACAATCACCCATTTTTTTTTTCCCAAGCATTTGAACAAAATAATGAATCATTTTATAGCAGAAGAAGTTTATTGTAAAAAGGAAATTAAAGAGAGAAAATTCATCGTAGTTTGGTTATCAACTTTAATTTCTATTTTTTACTTGGAATGACCTCAAAGTAATGACAAGCAGTTACTTAGAAATTGTATTTTAAATTGTATATATTGCAGGAAGCAATGTGAGATTTTCGTGATATGTCAGAATGGGATATGTTCACATTGATGATGGCGCCAGTTGCCATATGTTTGCTAACAAAGATGACGTTGCTGAAGGGAGAAAGATAAATTCAAATATACTTTGTATAACTCATTTTGTATATTTTATTCAATAATTGATGTCTTTCGAAATATTATTTACCACTACTATTTTTAAAGATTAGTTGTGAAGCATGTGATTAAATTTTATTAAACAATAATACCTTGAAATTAGCTGGAAAAAAAATAATGGATGTGAAAGAAGGGAAACTGTGAAACTAATTGCTATTCTTGATTGTTTTCTTTTTTCAAAACTTTATTTCAATATACAAAAAATGATTAACTACGAATAAACTATTTCAAATGTGTATTCAAAATCATAACAAAAGATATAAGTGCAAAAAATATATTTGACTTTGTTTAGTAAGGAAACACTATGCATCATCAGCCACTCTAAAAAGACTTGGAACATATTAAGAACGAGCTAGGAATAATATCGAGAGCTAATTACTTTGAAAAAAAATGGTTGGTGCAAATTGTTAGTTTAGTGATAATCTTGGCATGAATTTTATCAATGAAGTTTTATAATTTTCTGCATATCTCATATCATGACTGTTCACATTTGTATGAGTTTCTATGATTGATTTTCTCCATAAGATAAAAAGTGTTAAAATATTCAACCAATATGTGCACCAAGCCACGTGCACTTGGTGCATGGCAAATTTTAACTAGTATAACTAATATAAAAGATGTCTCATAATCGAGGCCAGACTACGTTGGAGTTTATATTTATAAAATGGGAAAAAGGGGTATGAGCAACTTGCTCATTTAGTAAAAAAGCAATTGATGATGTGACATACATGTGATTGGAAAATTCTTAAAAGGGTTAGTTGTCCAATGTATCACATGCATGACACATAATCAATTGCTCATTTACTAAATGAGCAAGTTGCTCATATCCCTTTTACCCTTATGAAAAATATATATATATTTATTAAGACTTGCATCACACATGTAAATTACTAGCTTCTTAAGATGTGGAGATGTTTTAATACAAGTGCAATTTGTCAAACCCTTCATGCAACAAAATGAAATTGCCATAGAATTAACATAGCTGTAATAAGAAATAAACTGCACTGTGAACAGAACTATCGGTCTCTATGAAGGCTTTACTTGAACACCTTTTTTTTTTTTTTGTATGAACCTCCAAGAAAAAGCACCAACGCAAATTTAAATGAAGGCTTAGGTTAGGCATGCTACATGGATTGGTTGCTACTTCACTAGATTTAGTACTCTGTGAGTGATGAAATAGAGAAGGTATGGCTAGTTTTTTGTCGATACTCATTTCATAGAATCAATTTGTTATTTTTGGAAATTCTTTGTTATGTTTAATGTTTTCTTGAATATTAGTCAAAGGAGACAAATTACTGCAGCTATCGCAAGTGTTTTGGCAATGCCATGGCTGCCACTACCGCTCGGATTGAAGCCTCCGTCGTTACATAGTGTACTGGTAGAGTTACAAAAGCAAGGCATACCAAAAAGAACCAAGTTTGTAGTTGGTCTATGTATGGCATGCTACTGCCTTAGAATATGTCAGGGTACAACTCTCAGGCCATTGTTACCGGAGTAATGGGTTCAGGTGATCAGAGGATGGCTGCCAAATAGCTTGCTGATTCATTGGAGACGCTGATTCAAAGTGATGGTTAAAGAACTCTGTAAAAGGATAGCACGTGCGAAGCGCACGTTATTTTGTAAAAACTCTTTGGCGGGAAAACTGTGTAAATGTGCGCTACGCGCGTGAAAGCTTGAAAATATCGTTGGCTAGTGTAATGGCCTATATAAACGGCCTGAATGTAATCGATTGGCAATCAATGAGAAAATTTCCCAATTCTTTTCCTTAAATCTTCATCTTCTTCCTCTTAACTCTCTTCTTCCTCACACCAAATCTCAGCCATGGCTAAATCAAGAAGCAATCGGAACCCCCAAGCTGACAATCTGGTATCAGAGCAAGACCTTCCTGGCGACGAAGAGCATGACGATGGAAGCACTTCGCTCGATGGCATCGTAGCTGATATGAGAAGTCAGATGATGGAAGGCCAACTCCCAACCAATTTTCTCACCCAAAGAGTCGAAGCCATTGCTGAAAGCGTGGGAACTAGAATGTCTACAATGGAGACGAGACTTGATTCCTTGATGACGATGATGCAGCAACTACATTCACGTATTCCTCAACCTCCGCTTCTCCCAAATCCACCGCTCCAGCCAAACCGTAGAGAGGTATCAGCTTCTAACTCAAATCCGGCATCAATCTCTCACTCAATAGAAGGAGGAACTGTGTATAGATCTCCATTCAAGGTGGAATTCCCAATGTTCCACGAAGGAGATCCGACAGAATGGATCTGTGGTGTTGAGCAGTTCTTGGATTTCTACGAGATCCCTGAGAATCAAAGGTTGAAGTATGCCACGCTCAATTTGAGGGGAAAGGCAGCACAATGGTTTCGGAGGCATTTGAAACCAAGAATTCAAGAAGTGTCATGGCCAATGTTTTTGGAAGAGCTGCTGACGAGATTTGGACCTACTGAGTTTCAGGACTACGAGGGAATCCTCTCTAAATTGCAACAAAAGGGAGATCTCGAGGTCTATGTACAAGAGTTTGATCGAATTTCAAACTTCGTCGAAGGTTGGACAGAATCGCATTTTTTGAGCACGTTCATCAGTGGCCTTAGAGATGAAATACGCTGGGATGTTAAGTCGAAGCGTCCAAGAAATGTTAATGAGGCCATTGGACTTGCGAGGGGTTATGAAGAAAAGATTTCGTGCTTAAGGAGGAATTACAAGAGCAACTTCACTTCAAGAACATCTTATATGCCACCCAAACTACCACCAACCACTGGAGCTTCAACCAACACTTTCCCACCGCATTCAACCACTTCCAGTATTCCCACTTAATCTAGTCACAATAGTTCTCCATCTTCAGCTGCTACTGGATTTGTGCCTAAGAGATTGAATCTCCAAGAAATGCGAGAGAGGAGAGCTAGAGGCTTATGCTTCAACTGCGATGAAAGGTATACCCCTGGACATCTGTGTAAAGCTCAGAAATTCTACTTTCTTGAGGGGTTAGAAGAAGAAGGAAATGGGGAGACTGAAGGGGAAGTAGCTGCAGTAGATGAGGAAATAGCAAACCCTGAACAAACTAACACACATCACACACTCTATCCTGAAATTTCATTCCATGCTCTTGTTGGAAACCAAGTCTATCCCCAGACAATGCGAGTAAAGGGAAGGATTGGAGGCAAGGAAGTGAATATTCTCATCGATTCTGGATCTACTCATAACTATCTTGACCCTCTGACAACACTTAAAGCTAATCTCTCAATTATAGATGAGCCTCGATACAAGGTGACTGTGGCGAATGGACAATGTATGTATAGTGAGGGGAGAGTTCCTAGTGTGAATTTTGTAGTCCAAGGAGTAGAGCTTCAAGCTGAGTTACTGCTATTGTCTTTAGGACCCGCACAGATGGTCCTAGGTGCGCATTAGTTAAGGTCATTGGGGCCAGTAACGATGGATTTTGCACACATGACAATGGAATTTGAAGTCGAAGGCAATAAGAAGAAGTTGCAGGGGATTCACAGCTCTTAGTTGCAAATGATTGATGGCCAGGAAATTTCCAAGATGAACTCATGTATCTGCCAAGCTTTTATGATCCAAGTACAAGCCACTACATTAGATGATGAAGAAAGCAATGAGTTGCAAACTAATCCTGAAGATCTGCAGTTAGTGCTCAACCAATTTCCCGAAGTGTTTAATGATACTCTGGCTCTACCCCCTAAAAGATCTATAGATCATCAAATTCCCATCTTCGAAGGAGCTAAACCAGTGTGCTTAAGGCCCTATCGACACCCACACTACCACAAAGGTGAGATTGAGAAACAAATACAAGAAATGCTCAATTCAGGTTTTATTCGACCAAGTCAGAGCCCATATGCGTCCCCAGTGATTTTGGTGAAGAAATCAGATGGCAGCTGGAGATTATGTGTCGACTATAGGGCACTCAACAACCAAATAATCAAGGCCAAATTCCCAATTCCTCTCATTGACGACCTCCTAGATGAGCTGAATGGAGCTACTTTCTTTTCTAAGATAGATTTGAAGTCAGGTTATCATCAAATAAGGGTGAGCGATGCTGACATCTCCAAAACTGCCTTCCGAACCCACCATGGCCATTATGAATTTGTCGTCATGCCATTTGGTCTTACAAACGCGCCGGCAACCTTCCAGAGTTTAATGAATGATATTTTTAAGGAGTATCTGCGCAAGTTTATATTGGTGTTTTTCGATGATATTCTTATATACAACAGCTCTTGGGCAACTCATCTCCAACATGTTTCGATGACATTAGAAGTGTTAAGTAAACACCAATTAGTTGCGAAGGTGAGTAAATGTACATTTGGGAAGCGTACAGTAGGGTTCTTGGGGCATATCATCAGTCAAGAAGGCATTGTGGTAGATCCAAAGAAGATTAAAGCCGTAATTGAGTGGCCAGAACCCCAGACTGTGAAAGAGCTTCGAGGGTTTTTGGGTTTAACAGGCTATTACCGTAGGTTTGTTAAAAATTACTGTGGCATTGCACTCCCACTCACTCAGTTGTTGAAGAAGAATTCATTTCGATGGAGTTCTGAAGCATCAAAAGCCTTCCAGGACCTCAAAGAAGCGATGACATCGACCCCTGTTTTGAGATCTCCAGACTTCTCCAAGGTTTTTGTGGTTGAAACTGATGCATCTCAGTCTGGCATAGGAGCTGTGCTGATGCAAGAATCACATCCTATTGCTTATATGAGTAAGGGATTGAAGGGAAGATTGATGGTTCTCTCCACCTATGAAAAAGAAGTTTTTGCCATTCTGCAGGCTGTAAAACAGTGGAGACAGTATCTTTTAGGAGGTGAGTTCATTATTAGAACGGATCAACGTAGTATTAAGTTCATCTTGGAACAAAGAATTAATACTGATATGCAGGAAAAAGTGGTTGTGGAAGTTGTTAGGCTATAATTTTACTGTTGAATACAAAAAAGGGAGTGATAATTCCGCAGCAGATGGGCTGTCTAGAAGAAGAAGAGCTGGAGAAACATGCTTGGAAATAACATTTGTGGTTCCTAAGTGGATGGAGGGCATCAAAAGAATGGTTATGGAGGATCCCTACTTTGAAAACTTTGCTGAGAAGCTGCTAGTTAAACCGGGTGCTCAAGAAAACTTCAAACTCTTTGGTGGTGTATGGTATTACAAGAGTAAGATATTGGTGAGCCCCAACGCAGAGGTAAGACGTTTGATTTTTTTTGATCTCCACTCTTCGAGTGTAGGGGGACACTCTGGGTTTACTAAAACATTGAAGCGCATAAAAAGGGATTTCAAGTGGGAAGGGATGAGCAAAGACATCAAGCGTTGGGTGAGAGAGTGCTTGATTTGTCAAAAGAGTAAGGGTGAAAATCTCCATCCTGCAGGTCTTTTAAACCCTCTTCCAATTCCAGATCGCGTTTGGGAAGACATATCAATGGATTTCATTGAAGGCTTGCCAAAGAGCCAGGGAAAAAGTGTGGTATTAGTGGTGGTCGATCGATTAACCAAATACTCCCACTTTATTGGCATCTCACACCCATACACTGCACAATCAGTAGCTAAGGTGTTTGTGGACAATGTTTATAAGCTTCATGGAATGCCAAGGAGTATAGTTAGTGATCGAGACCCCGTTTTCATTTCCAAATTCTGGAAGGAGTTCTTTAAGCTTCAAGGTTGTAAGCTCAGTCATACGACAGCATATCACCCTCAAGGAGATGGGCAAACTGAGATTGTGAACAAAGCACTAGAGCTCTATTTGCGATGCTTTTGTAGTCAGAAACCCACTGACTGGATGAACTGGATAGCTTGGGCTGAATTTTGGTTTAATACCAACTGGCATTCAACAACGAGAATCACACCCTTTGAAGGTTTGTACGGGAGATCCCCTCCTTCCATAGTGCAGTATGTGAGAGGAACAGCCAGCTTGCCATCATTAGAGGAGAATTTGATCAACAGGGATACCATTCTGAAGTTATTAAAGGATAACATGTTGCAAGCTCAGGGGAGGATGAAGTTCTACGCTGATAAGAAGCGTACGGAGAGAGTGTTCGAAGTTGGAGATCTGGTGCTGTTGAAAATTCAGCCTTACAAGCAAAATTCCCTTCGGAACCTTACTCCTCAGAAGCTATCTTCCAGATTCTTTGGCCCTTACAAAGTTATTGAGAGGGTGGGATCAGTAGCATACCGCTTACAGTTGCCGGAGGGGGCTGTTATCCATCCAGTGTTCCATGTTTCGAAGCTTAAAAAATGCCATGGCAACCACTTACCCAACATATCTACGGAGTTCCCTTCTTGGTGGGTGGAAGAAGAAGAACTCATGGGTCCTGAGGAAGTGTTAGATAGAAGGGTACTTAAGAGAAACAATAAGATGGGAATAGATCTTTTGATCAAATGGAAAAATTCAGGGGTTGAAAATGCGTCATGGGTCGACATTGATGTGCTTCGATGTCGTTTTCCAGACTTCGAACTTGGGGCAAGTTCGTTTTTAAGCGGGGAGGAGTTGTCAGGGTACAACTCTCAGGCCATTGTCACCGGAGTAATGGGTTCAGGTGATCAGAGGATGGCTGCCAAATAGCTTGCTGATTCATTGGAGACGCTGATTCAAAGTGATGGTTAAAGAACTCTGTAAAAGGATAGCACGTGCGAAGCGCACGTTATTTTGTAAAAACTCTTTGGCGGGAAAACTGTGTAAATGTGCGCTACGCGCATGAAAGCTTGGAAATATCGTTGGCTAGTGTAACGGCCTATATAAACGGCCTGAATGTAATCGATTGGCAATCAATGAGAAAATTTCCCAATTCTTTTCCTTAAATCTTCATCTTCTTCCTCTTAACTGTCTTCTTCCTCACACCAAATCTTAGCCATGGCTAAATCAAGAAGCAATCGGAACCCCCAAGCTGACAGAATACTCCTCGACTCATTTATGCTGTTGTTAGTACTCTTAAACCATGTAGCAATTCCAAAAATATATTGATTTATTATGAATATCTCAGCTTCATCTATCCACATATTTGACAATACTAATCTATCAAGTGACCCAAAATTATATATGGGTTTTGTTATAGTTACCATTTGATAGTTGTAGGAGTTATTATTTATCATTGCTTTTCATTTCATATCACTTTCTTGCTTCCTGATTCCTGAACAACAATTTAAATATATATTTCGAACTAGTTTTGTTCTCTAATAACTCTTTGTTTCACATGCATACATTGATTTTCTAGATTAGTGAAAAAAAACTCTGGACTCTTGACCATGACTAAGTATGCATTGAATATTTGACTCATGGAATTGACCATGACTTGAATATTTGAATTCTAAATTATATTTTCAATATAATTTAGAATTTGTTATAAGAGCTTCCACTTTGTATGCAACCACAGTTGTTGCCATCTCCTTAAGAGGGGTTGACATAGGGTAAAATAGTGTGGTCCATTTTAGGCCACCAGATCTCTTCAAAAGGCGCTCATTCAGAATAATTGGGTCAACAATAGTCAATTGGGCCTCTGTCAGTTCAGACCCACAGACAAACGGGTCTGACCCGGTCCGTTAGGCTTCAGACCCGTTTACTACTGCCTATAAATACTTCACTCCCTCCCTCACTTAAAATGTAATCAATCTTTCCCTAAAAAAACCTTAGCTCTACTGTTACTTTTCAGTAGCTAACTAGATCGTCGGAGGGCCTGCCACCGGGACCAACCCTGGTGTTCCTAGGCATTATGCAGGTACACGAGCCGAGCCACTGGATCCGAGCCGAACCATCGTCTCCTGCCTCTCTCCTGCTACTCCCGAGCTGACCCCCCATCCGAGGGTCGGGCGTATAGCCAGTACCGTATCGTTCCACTAAACAAACAAATAGAACTCACACCTGTTGCATCCAGACTCCAAAAACAAACCGTATCAGGTGTAAATATGAAATATTGTCACGTCCTTTTATTGCAGCTTATTTTGATAAGAATTATTATTTGAACTACTAACGTGAATTTACACTTGAACTTGAGCATTACATTGTTGCCCTTGCTGAGAAAGAGACTAATTCATATTTGTTTAATGCAGATACCTCTCTTATGGTAAAATGTACAGTTAATATGAGAAAAGATAATGTAGTGGAGTACTCCATAATGATAGCATTAACTCTACCAGTACAATGCAACGTGCGATGCACGTCTATAAAGGTGTGTATGATTTTGAGGAAGGGGCAGGCCATCGAAGAGGTTGCATGCATACATGCAGACAGACATGTACAATTTATTCATTTTGATATTTACATGCATGTATTAGACCTACTGGTTTTGATATGAGGAAACTTTTTTATGAATAAATTGTACATGCAAATCTATACTATTAATTATTTTCTCAAATCTATGTAGACAGGCATGCAAATCTATGCATGTTAATTATTTTTCCAATACATGCAAATTACATTTCTAACATCCGATATTAACCTTATATTTTTTTAGCCTTTTATGTTTATGAGGGCAAGATAGTAAAAAGCCGCCAAAATGGGGCTTTGCTTAATAATAGTATAGAAATCTATGTAGACAGGCATGCAAATCTATGCATGTTAATTATTTTTCCAATACATGCAAATTACATTTCTAACCTCCGATATTAACCTTATATTTTTTTAGCCTTTTATGTTTATAAGGGCAAGATAGTAAAAAGCCGCCAAAATGGGGCTTTGCTTAATAATAGTATAGATAGAAATCTATGTAGACAGGCATGCAAATCTATGCATGTTAATTATTTTTCCAATACATGCAAATTACATTTCTAACCTCCGATATTAACCTTATATTTTTTTAGCCTTTTATGTTTATGAGGGCAAGATAGTAAAAAGCCGCCAAAATGGGGCTTTGCTTAATAATAGTATAGATATTTACATGCATGTATTAGACCTACTGGTTTTGATAGGAGGAAACTTTTTTATGAATAAATTGTACATGCAAATCTATACTATTAATTATTTTCTCAAATCTATGTAGACAGGCATGCAAATCTATGCATGTTAATTATTTTCCCAATACATACAAATTACATTTCTAACATCCGATATTAACCTTATATTTTTTTAGCCTTTTATGTTTATGAGGGCAAGATAGTAAAAAGCCGCCAAAATGGAGCTTTGCTTAATGATGCTGTTTATTTCTGAGAAACGTGTGGAAGCACCAGGTGTGAGTTCGGACTCAATTTGTATTGAAGGAGATTGCCGCTCGTCTGCCGACCTTCAGTTGACCTTCTGGGACCTACGATGAGCTCGGAAAGATGTTGGAGGTTGGGCTCGGATCGGATGGGTCGGATCCGAGGTCTTGTGTACCTGCAGACGGTCCTGAAACACCGGGGTTTGTCCCGGTGGCGGACCCTCCGACGCTCTAGTCAGTCTCTGTGAGAGAGTAGCAATAACTAGGTATATTAAGTGGCAAAAGATTGATTACCTCAAAAGGTGGGTGTGGGTCTAGTATTTATAGAGAATCCCAACCGGGTTTGGTTCCACTTGGGGGCCGGGTTTGGATCCGAAAGCCCATGGGCCTGACGTGGCAGAAGGCCCAGGGGGTTTAGGGCGGACGTGGCGATACCAGGAGTGGTATAGGGCTGACGTGGCGAAACCCTTGGCGGTATTTGGAGCTGACGTGGCCCATCGTGAGCCTCCTGTGTCTCTGGGGGGAATCGGAGGGCCTAGGCTGCGCCAGGTCATCTTTCTGCCCCGCCAGAGAGGGGGGACGGCCTGTGGGACTGCCCCGGATCGGACTCCGGGGGCTACTGAGGCTCGTCGGTACGAGGAGGCCGGCACCGTGAGGGCAAACACGAGGTTCGGCACCGACCCCGAAGTGGTCCGGAGCCGAACCAGGTTGTTATTTTTACTTTTCTGAGTAGGAATAGTATTGGGCCCTGGTTGGGCCTCAGGCCATTTTTACACTGTCACACAAGCCCCCCACTCCTGCAGGGGGTGTGGGAGCTAGCCCTGGAGGAGTGTTTATGGTTGTAGAAAAAATAGGAGGGCGAATCCCAGGGCCTTCCTGGCGGTGCTGTCCTGAGGCTTTGACCGGACCTCGAGTTTGTCGAGGGTTTATGTGTCGACAAGGGTGATGGCGAGCCGTTGTTTCTTCCTGAGAAGAGTACCCGGGTGCCAGACCGGACCTCGAGCTGGCGAGGGATTATGGGCCGGTAAGGGTGAAGGCGGGCCGTTGTTTCTTCCTGAGAAGAGTACCCCGGTGCCAGACCGAACCTCGTGAGGAGGGGGAATTATGGGTCGGTAAGGGTGATGACCAGCCAGTGGATCTTCCGAAGAAGAGTACCCAGGTGCCGGACCGGACCTCGAGCTGGCGAGGGATTACGGGTCGGTGAGGGTGAAGGCGAGCCGTTGTTTCTTCCTGAGAAGAGTACCCTGGTGCCAGACCGAACCTCGAGATGAGGGGGAATTATGGGCTGGTAAGGGTGATGGCCAGCCGGTGGATCTTCCGAAGAAGAGTACCCAGGTGCCAGACCGGACCTCGAGCTGGCGAGGGATTACGGGTCGGTGAGGGTGAAGGCGAGCCGTTGTTTCTTCCTGAGAAGAGTACCCTGGTGCCAAACCGAACCTCGAGACGAGGGGGAATTATGGGCTGGTAAGGGTGATGGCCAGCCGGTGGATCTTCCGAAGAAGAGTACCCAGGTGCCAGACCGGACCTCGAGCTGGCGAGGGATTACGGGTCGGTGAGGGTGAAGGCGAGCCGTTGTTTCTTCCTGAGAAGAGTACCCTGGTGCCAAACCGAACCTCGAGACGAGGGGGAATTATGGGCTGGTAAGGGTGATGGCCAGCCGGTGGATCTTCCGAAGAAGAGTACCCAGGTGCCAGACCGGACCTCGAGCTGGCGAGGGATTATGGGTCGGTGAGGGTGAAGGTGAGCTGTTGTTTCTTCTTGAGAAGAGTACCCTGGTGCCAGACCGGACCCCGAGATGAGGGGGAGTTACGGGCTGGTAAGGGTGATGGCCAGCCCGTGGATCCTCCGACGAGGGGTGCCCAGGTGCCAGACCGGACCTCGAGCTGGTGAGGGGATCATAGGTCGGGCCGTTAGGGGGCGACCCGTTGTGCCTTGGGGTTGTTTGAGTAGGGTAGTCCTTTGTTTTCGCGGAGCATTTGGGGGTGCCTTGGGACCTGTGCAAGATTCCCATTTCCTAGGTGCGTTAATGGCGCCGCCTAATAACTGTATGGCGCATGGTCTTCCGTTGATTGACCTTCCCTGTGCCTCAACGGTTAGTCCCTGGGGGAGGTTATAAATACCTCTCCCCTCCATTGTAGGTGTGATCAAAACAGGGGTGGCCCATTGGCCCTCAGAGGTGTCTGCTTCGGCGGACGCCTGTCTTTTACTAATATTTTCGACCCTAGCAGCGTCGGAGAGGTGGTTACCCTGCCGCCCGGATCTTCTCTTGGATCTGATGGACCTTGATATGGCAGCCAGATCCATGGGAGATCAGGGCGAGAGGGGTGGCGGCCGAGATCCGTGCTGTTGGAAGAGGAGCTTCGGATTGGTGGTGGTTTTGCCGTCTGGATCCCTTTTCGGGTCAGACTACCCTGTCATGGATGTTTGGCCCGGGAGAGATCCAGACGAAAAGATGCACCAACCGTGTACCGGTCTTGGGGCTGAAGGGCCTCGGATGGGGGGACCACCTCCCATCGGGGGTCGGTCAGTCCGTCTTGATAGGGCTGCAGGCGATGGCGGTTTCTGTCCCACCCTCGAACTGTTCGGGGTTTCGGCTGCCGAAGCTGTAAGTCCCGGGCTGTTCGAGGGTGAGAGGGGAACTGGTCGAACGCTGGAGCCCGGGGCGCCTGTCATATGATGGCGCCTTAAACCTTAAGTAAAAAATGTTTTCTCCATCGCGTATCCCTCCCGAACCGACCCCAGAGTTAGGCCGTCAGTCTGGCGTCTGATGACGTCCTCCGCACAGGTTTCGAGGACGCGGCGCGATTTTCCAGGCGGCAGTTGTGCGTCAATCAGTGAACAGTAATCGCGGAAGTCGAGGAGCCGTTCTTCCCTTATATAAGTATCCCCCTCTTTTTCCCTTTCGCCCACTTCAATCTTGCTGCTTTCTTCTTCAAAAAATCTCCCAACCCTTCAGCGATTGTTCCTGCAGTTTGCCGTACTTGGCTCGCCTTCCCGAAGCGGTCCCAGGTTAGTTTGGTAAGTTTGTTTTATCTTTAGGCACAGATGGATAGGGCTCAGTCCGGTTCGTCGGCGTCGTCGTCCAGGGGGGAGGTAAAGCCTGACTCTCCGTCGACGTCGTGGGAAGAGCCCGTGTTCGAGGAGGGGTCGGCGCCCGTTGGGGGCCCTACTGGCTCGGTTTCTCTGGATGACTCAGTGGGTGAGGGGGAAGCGGTACACAAGGCGGGGCCGTCGCGTTCCCGACGTCCCTTTGTGGTGGAGAGTAGCGGGTCGGAGGGAGCCGGCGAGGGTTCGGACGGCATTCGCGTGTTGGAGCTGTCTTCCGATGAGGAGAGGGGCGAGGGTAATATAGCGAGGAAATCCACCGCTCAAGGTCGAGGACCGCCGGAGCGAGTCAAGAAGGAGAAGAGGGCCTCAGGAAAACCGGGGTCGAGGACCGGCGGTTCGAGCAAGGCGCCTGTTTTCCGTAATCTGATGACGGGTTCGCCCGTTCAGCCGAAGCATTTCCGTCAGTATCCCGACGACCTTTCTGACCAGGAGCTCTTTGGAGTGCAACCCTCTTCGCCGAGCCGGAGGAGGGTGATGATGGATGCGATCTCGACCGTTTTGGAGGACGGGGATTTGGAGGTTCTGCAGCTGGCGTATCATATAGGGCCTGGTTACGAACTGCTGATGCCGAGCCCTACTCTGCGTCCCACCGATCCCTTATCAGCTTGGTACTGTGTCTTCCTAGTGGACGCTTTTATCTCTGGCCTGAGGTTGCCAATCCACCCGTTCATTAGGGACGTGTTGAACTGGGCCTCCTTGGCGCCCATGCAGTACGGGCCGAACTCTTGGAAGCAGATTATCTGCTTTATGCTGATGTGCGAGGAACAGCAAGTACCCCTGCGGCTGAATGTGTTCCGTGCGATGTTGATGGTCAATCCGTCGGCCGAGGGTGTATACTATATCTCTCCCCGGAGTGGGGGGAAGGTCGTTCGCCACCACCCGGATTCCATCAAGGGATGGAAGGAGAAGTATTTGGTGATCCGGAGTGAAGAGCCATGGGACATTCCCACTCGATGGAACCACTCCAAGCCGAACCACCCACCGCCGAGGCAGGGGGATCTGTCGGCAGATGAATGGGGGTTTGTCGAACGCCTCCGCCAGTCACCTAGTATTGATTGGACGGAGGTGACGGAGACCACTCTGGCGAGCGCTGGACTGAGCCCAGCTGTTATGTGTATGTAGTTGTTCCTTTCCTCTGGGTCCTTTCTTGCTTTCTTGCTCATTGCTCTTAATGGTTTTTTCTGCAGATATGGATGAGGCATCGATCCAAGCAAGGCGGCTCGCCATGAAGAAGGAAAATGCTGAGAAGAAGAAGGCGGAGGCGGCGAAGAGGCCGAGGGAGCTGCCCCTTGTTATCTCGGAAGTCCAACTCGAGCCGAGGACCAAGAGGGGTCGCTCCGAGACGAGCAAGGGCGTGGCTTCTTCGAAGGGTCGGGGCCTAGCGGGGGCCCCTGTTCTCGACAAGGGGAAAGGTCCCTGGGTCGAGGCCGAGGAAGAGGATCCGGTGGTGGAGCTGTTGCGGCAGCGGTGGGCTCCTGACTGGTCGGTTCTGATGGGGGACCGCCTGACAGAGGAGGCCCAAGCCGTTGAAGTGGTGGAAAAGCTGGCGAC
Source organism: Hemerocallis citrina (assembly GCA_017893485.1). Lineage (NCBI taxonomy): Eukaryota > Viridiplantae > Streptophyta > Magnoliopsida > Asparagales > Asphodelaceae > Hemerocallis > Hemerocallis citrina. Next base: position 12,531,072 of record CM030364.1, on the reverse strand, counting down.
CCCTCGCGATTGCAAGGCGATGGAGGGTGAGCCCGTAGAGGTGGCGTTCGCCCGCCTGGCGCAGGCCACTGTGCAGGTAAGTCTGTCGACTCTGACCTTCCTTGTTGATTTCTGTGTCGAGGCCTGATCTTGGTCTGCCGTTGGTTGTAGGCATGTATACAGGGGGCCAGCATTAAGAACCTGTACGAGGCGTCCCTGGCTCAAGAGCGAGCTCGAGCGGAGAAGAGCGAGCTGGAGATGAAGGAGATGCGAATCGAACTCGAGGGTTCGCATAAGAGAGAGCAGCAGCTGGAGCTCCAGCTCAAGGCCAAGGATGTAGAGTGGGAGAAGAAGATGGCCTCCCTGAAGACGAAGTTCACCAAGGAGACGAAGGAGGTGCTGCATACGGGCCAGCAGATGGTGATCGCGGCCCAGGACAAAAGCTATGAGAGGGCCCTCAGCCACGTGAGGCACTTCTTCCCGGCCCTCGATTTGTCCAAGTTTGAGTATGATATGGAGATCGAGGGGACGTCGAAGACTCCTGGCGAAGAAGGGCCCGCCGTCGACCCATCGGCCGACGCTCCCGTGGATCCGTCCGTCGGCGCGGAGGTGGGTCAATGAGTTGTGTAATTTTTGTCTTTCTTTTTCTCTCCCTCGATTGTGTTTGCCTCCCGCGGACTGGCCACCGCATTTTTTGTAAGAAACACCTGGATTTATAGTGGCAAGAAAAGTTTTTTGACCGGCCGGTTGTTTTCACCTCGGACATTTCTGAATCTTCTTGAGAATGTGTGTTGAGTTGGTTGGTTATCTTGTAGGTCGCGGCTCTCCTCCCTGAGGGGGACTCCCGTTGTTTCTCCGTGGCGCGACTCCGGAGTAAGGTTAAGGTCCTGGAGGCCGCGCTGGCTCGTCATCGAAGGGGGGCTCGGGACACTGATGAGGCTTGTAACTTTTATCGGAATAAGTCCGCCGTCTTAAGTGCGGAGGCGCGCCGGTTGAGAAGAGCGATGTGGGATCGGGAGCTCGGCGGTGCGGACCTTAGACAGGCCGGGCTTAGTACCCTGGTGCCGAGGTCCTCTCCTGGGGGGTTACCTCGCGACGTCTTTGTGGAGAAGGAGATGGAGATGCCTCGTTACAAGGCGATGTTGGGTGCCTCGTTCTCTTCCTCCTTGGGTCGACAGGCGGAGGGGGTTCCCTCTGCGTTGCTGCTGCTACAGTGGGCGCGACCGGATGACGCCCAGAGTTCTGTGGCTGGACTGTCGATTGTGGCTGGGGCTAAGGAATATCACAACGAGGGGAGGGGCCCCTAGTTGCTTGGTCGAAGTACTCTTTGTCCCTCGTTGGGCCCGAGGGGCCCCGCTCTTCCTGATTTGAGATGAGTGGAGCGGTCTTGTAACGGTCTTTGTTTTTCTTTCGTTTTATTTTTTCTCTTTGGAACGAAAAATAAAGGGGTATGAAAGAAGAATCTTTTTCCTTCCTCGCTCCGGCCAGTAATGTGGTACGAAATGTCGGAGGCAAGGCCTGGCTCCCTCGTTCCGCGAGGGATCGAAGTGGGGCCTTAAGAAGGACCTTCGGTCCGGACTCGCATTGAGATTATCGAGACATTTGGGGTTCGGACAAAAAGGGATATTTTTAGTATAAGGTAGGGAGGGCCGCTAAGGCAGCCCTTTACAAACGAGGGTTTACACAAAAACAGATTTACATTTAGCCGGACCATAATCTATGCTCGTTCGGCGTCGAGGGGGAACACACCTCCACCGACGGTGGTCATGTAGCATGATCGCGCTGCTTCTTGGCTGCCTCGGACGATGCCGACTCCTTGAGGGGTGGGGAACTTGAGCTTCAGATGGTAAGCCGAAGGCACCGCTTGTAGGGAGCATAGTCCAGGCCGGCCAAGTATGGCGTTGTAAGCCGCCTTGACGCTGACCACCATGAAGTCCATGGATTCGGTCCTCTTGACAGGAGTCGACCCGGCGGTGACGTCGAGGGTAACAATCCCTTCTATTACGACAGGGACGCCTGAGAACCCGTGCAAGGTGTACCCCGCTGGCTTGAGTTTACCTCGGGGTAACCTGAGATTTTCGAAGGCTTCGAGGAAAAGAATATTCACCGAGCTACCATTGTCGACGAGGATCCTGCGGACCTCACAATTAGCCATGTGGAGGTTGATGACGAGGGCATCGCAGTGGGGCAAGCGAACACCTTCAAGGTCTTCCCCTGAGAAGGAGACCGGCCTTGATTGTAGTTTGGGCGAGGGGTTGTCTCTGACAGCGTTCACCTCTCGGAGGAAGGCTTTTTTAGAAGTGTTTGATTCACCTCCCATCGGCCCTCCGTGGACACAGTGCAAGATGAAAGGGATATCCGCGGCTCCCTCGGAATCGGGGTCCCGACCCTGGGTCTGGTTTGGGGGAGGGTTCGGAGGCGATTGCCTCCGGTTCCTAGCGTCTCGCCGATCTCGTGGGCCTTCTCGGGTAAACTCTCGGAGGTATCCTCTGGAAATGAGTTCTTCAATTTCGTCTTTCAGGGCTCGGCATTGGTCGGTTTCGTGCCCGTGATCTCTGTGGAAGCGACAGTAAAAGCGCTGGTCTCAATTCTTGTTGTTATTAGATCGGGGGGGTAGTCGGACAATGCCCTTGTCTTCGATTTCCAAGAGGATGGCGGAGATGTTATGCGTCAGGGGAGTGTACCTCTCGAGGCGGGGGACTGGCGGGACCTTCTTCATGGCCCCCGGGTCCCTTGGAGCTTTCTTTGGTGGTTCGACTTCCTCGGTCTTCCGCTTTCCTTTCCCGGTGGCATCCCTGGGATCTTCGGGATTAAGGGCCTCTTCTGCCCTAATGTATTTCTCGACCCTATTAAGGAGGTCGGGAAAGTCGACGGGGGGTCTCTTGGCCAGAGAAGCCTTCAGCTGTCCGGGGCGGACGTTGTGTCGGAATGCCGCTGAAGCGACGCCTGGGTCGAGGGAGGAGACCGACCTTGCCTCAGCGGTAAATCTCCGGACGAACACTCTGAGTGATTCCCCCTCTATCTGCTTGAGCCCAAGTAATGAGGCGCTGGTCCTTTCGGCCTTCCGGCTAGTGACAAAATGGGCAAGAAAATTGCCCTCGAGTTGGTCGAAGGAGTAAATGGAGCCGGGGGCGAGTTTCGAGAACCACTCGCGAGCTGGACCCCGAAGGGTGGCGGGGAAGGCTCGACAGAGCAGGGGATCCGAGGCGCTGTGAATCATCATGAGGGTTTTGAAACCCTCCATGTGATCAGCAGGATCTCCCTCGCCATCGTAGGTCTCGAATTGAGGGGGTCGGAAATTCCGGGGTATTTCCGCTTGGAGGATGGGGGCGGAGAAGGGTGGACGGACAGGTCTGTACCCCTGAGCCATTCTTTGGCCGCCGTCCCCTATGTGATCGAGGCGGTCCTCCATTTCTTGTAGGCATCTTAGGAGTACGTCATCGTCTTCCGGCTGGATCGTTGAAGGGCGGGACGCGCTGGCTTCGGCGTCCGACCCCGTTTGGGAATGGAGGGTTTCTTCCCTGGGGGCCCGTCGGAGGGCTCCCAGCATTTCTCTTCGGAAGTCTTGGAATTCCTTATGAGTGACGGGGGCTCCTTCGGCCCGGTTTGGTCGGTCCGAGGGTTGTCTTCCGACTCGGCTGAGCGCGGGTCTGCGCGCCTCGGGCGGTTCGGGGCCGGGTTGGAAGCGGCCCTTCCCCTGCTGCGGGTAATCTTGCGGTTGAGGATTATTCCCCGGAGGTCGGGCTGGGCTGGCCGACCGACGCTCCTTTGGGACTCCCGAGAGGGAGCCTTGTGTTTCGACGTGCGTGGCCTGGCTTTATCGGTGGGTGGGGGCGAGTCCCGTTGGTTGACGGAGGAAGCAGCCCCCTTGCCTTTGGAGGCCATGAGGATTCGGCTGTCGATGGCCTTTGAGGGTCTGGGTCGGATCGGCTTCTGGAGCAGCTGTTCCCACAGACGGCGCCAACCTGATGCTGTTTATTTCTGAGAAACGTGTGGAAGCACCAGGTGTGAGTTCGGACTCAATTTGTATTGAAGGAGATTGCCGCTCGTCTGCCGACCTTCAGTTGACCTTCTGGGACCTACGATGAGCTCGGAAAGATGTTGGAGGTTGGGCTCGGATCGGATGGGTCGGATCCGAGGTCTTGTGTACCTGCAGACGGTCCTGAAACACCGGGGTTTGTCCCGGTGGCGGACCCTCCGACGCTCTAGTCAGTCTCTGTGAGAGAGTAGCAATAACTAGGTATATTAAGTGGCAAAAGATTGATTACCTCAAAAGGTGGGTGTGGGTCTAGTATTTATAGAGAATCCCAACCGGGTTTGGTTCCACTTGGGGGCCGGGTTTGGATCCGAAAGCCCATGGGCCTGACGTGGCAGAAGGCCCAGGGGGTTTAGGGCGGACGTGGCGATACCAGGAGTGGTATAGGGCTGACGTGGCGAAACCCTTGGCGGTATTTGGAGCTGACGTGGTCCATCGTGAGCCTCCTGTGTCTCTGGGGGGAATCGGAGGGCCTAGGCTGCGCCAGGTCATCTTTCTGCCCCGCCAGAGAGGGGGGACGGCCTGTGGGACTGCCCCGGATCGGACTCCGGGGGCTACTGAGGCTCGTCGGCACGAGGATGCCGGCACCGTGAGGGCAAACACGAGGTTCGGCACCGACCCCGAAGTGGTCCGGAGCCGAACCAGGTTGTTATTTTTACTTTTCTGAGTAGGAATAGTATTGGGCCCTGGTTGGGCCTCAGGCCATTTTTACACTGTCACACTTAATAATAGTATAGATTTTTTTTAGCCTTTTATGTTTATGAGGGCAAGATAGTAAAAAACCGCCAAAATGGAGCTTTGCTTAATAATAGTATAGATTTGGATGATTAGGAGTTAAAAGAAAAAGCACACGGGAAGACCGGACGGAGATCACGAGGAAAACCACCATGCAATAATCACGTTCTCCTCATCCTCCTTCCCAAACCCCCACCTTACTTCCAAGTCAAAACCCATCGTCACTTTCCTTTTTCCTTCCAAAACTTTCCACCACAATTTTTCCTTCCCAAAATGCCCCTCACCTCCTCTCTCCTCCTCTTCCCTCTCTACCCATCCTCTCTTCCCATTCTACCCCTCTCCCTCCCCATTCCCAAACCCCTTAAACCCTACCCCTCCCTCTCCTTCTCCAAACTACGCCACGTCACCGCCATCGCTGACCACCACACCGCCATATCCATCGACAACAACTCCGCCGACTCGACCGCCTTTGAGATCCGCGCCCGCTACCGGATCGGCCTGCTCCACGACATCACCAAAACCTTCTCCGTCCTTGGCCTCCGCGTCGATCGCGCCACCGTCGAGTCGGACGGCGATTTTTTCGTCAAGCGTTTCTTCGTCGTCGACTCCAACGGGGCCAAGATCGAAGGTAAAGAGGATCTTGATCGGATCGAGAAGGCGATTAGGGATGCGGTTGAAGCGGGAGGGGAGGGGGAGGTGGGAATGGGGAGGGGAATCGTGATGAGGAAGGCGGGGTTAGGGTTTGGGGGGAAGGGGAAGGTGAAGGGGAAGGCGGAGAGGATGTTCGAGCTGATGGATGGGTTCTTGAAGAATGATCCGGAGAGCTTGCAGAGGGATATTCTGGATCATGTCGAGTATACGGTGGCGGCAAGGTCGAGGTTCAGCTTCGACGATTTTGAGGCGTACCGGGTGAGCTTTTATGAAGTTTTATGGTTGGTAGTTCTACTTAGTTTAGTGCTTTAGTACTCGAGTAGTTCAATTTGGTGTGTTGATAGTGAAAGTTTGGATTAAAAGCTGGATTTTGAGTTGTTGAATTGTTAATTGTGGTTGTGGAAAGTTGAAGGTTTGGTTGACTAAAAGTCTGAGCATATTGAGATGATTAGTTAGTTGTGATGATAGACTAATGAACTTTTGTATTTAGAAATAACTTCCCAAGATTGAAGAATTTGATGTCAACGGCAAAGGCTGAATTAATTAAGATATACCCCTGAAATAGATAAGAATAATGGACATTTTTCCTGAGTTGACCCATTTTTTGAAACTATTTTTGAAGATGACCCACTTTCGAAACTAATTCGTAGGGTGGATCAGTCCTTATAGGCCGCAGTTGAGAACTGCGGCCTATTCGATTGTGAGACCGCAGTTGGGAACTGCATCATCTTCACAAATGTGTTTTTTTGATCATTTCATATTTGGGCTAGAGAGATATCGAGACCTAGATGAAAATTTTTAAGTTAAAATGTGTTAAAACATAAGTCACAGTTGGGAAATGCGATCTAAATACAACAGAGGCCGCAGTTGGGAACTGTGGCCTCTATTATAATTTAGACTGCCGTTGAGAACTGCGGCCTATGTTTAACACATTTTATTTATTATTATTTTTTTGTCTAAGTGTTGAGTCTCTCTAGGTTAAATATGAAATGAACTAAGACCGCAGTTCCCAATTGCGGCCTCGAAAAAACACATTTGTGAAGAGGCCGCAATTGTGAACTGCAGCCTCAGAGTTCAATAGGCCGAAGTTTCCAACTATGGCCTATGAGGACTGGTTCACCATAGGAATTAGTTTTGAAAGTGGGTCATCTTCGTAAATAGTTTCGAAAAGTGGGTCAACTCAGGAAAAAATCAGAATAATGGAGGGAATAGATATGAGGTAAGGATATTTTGGTCACTTTTGGATTATATTTGATATCCAATGGTGGAGCCAGGTCCAGGATTAATCTAAGGTTCCCAAGGAAGAACAAAATTTTATTGGATCATTTGAGGGATGTATAATTTCTATTAACGAAAAGAAATCAATAAGAAAATTTACTCACAATCATTGTCAAAATACAAAAATTCCGAAAATTTATTAATTAGAGTTAAACCCAAAAAGAACAACTAGAGAAATCTTACGAATCCTTTTTACAGAATGTTTTGGACCTAAAACCACATGAATCAATCTTGTATTTTAAAAAATAAAGCCAGATTAGAAATGATTATAATATAATCACCTGTCTAGTAATCTATACTACTCTAATCACAAGTTTGAGTTTTATTCTTTGTATTCCTTCTTTCAAGAGCAAATCCTGATATTCAGTTTGATCATTGATGACGCTATTTACTTTAATCTATAATGTTAAATAGGTAGAGGGATTTCCCCCCTTTCAATCATAGCCTGACAAAATGATTTATCTATTTATACTCTGGTAATAGGTTTTGATCGTCATTAGATGGAAATAACCTTATTGCCCTTTGCGGCTTGTCCTTTTGCTTTTAATATCAACTCTTCCTTACTTTCTAGTACATTTAAGAGAAGGGTAATTGAAGAAGGTAAAGGAGTATCTTGGATGGCGGGTGTTAAATAATAAAAGAGTAACTATTCGGTATATTAAGGTAATTAAGGATATGTATGAATGGGCAACGACCACAATTAGAACAACCACAGGAGAGACCAGTAATTTTTCTATTACAGTAGGTTTACACCATGGTTCGGCTTTAAGACCCTACCTCTTTACTTTGGTTATGGATGAATTGACGCGAGGAATACAAGATGAGGTGCCTTGGTGTCTGCTTTTTGCCGATGACGTCGTCTTAGTGGACGAGACTAGAGCAGGAGTTAATGCTAAATTAGAATTGTGGAGAGAAACTTTGGAAGCTAGAGGCTTTAGGATAAGCAGAACTAAAACAGAGTATATGGAGTGTAATTTTAGTGATATTCGGAACATAACTGAGGAAGTAGTGAAGCTTGATGGTCAAAAGATACCTAAGAGAGACCGTTTTCGATATTTAGGCTCAATTATACAGAGAGATGAAGAGATTTAGGATCCAAGCAGGGTGGCTTAAGTGGAGAAGTGCTAGTGGTATTTTGTGTGACAAACATATGCCTTTGAAGTTGAAGGAAAGTTTTTATAGGATGACTGTTAGACCAGTAATGATGTATGGAGCAGAGTGTTGGGCATCAAGAAACAACATTCCAAAAAAATGAGTGTAGTGAAGATGAGGATGTTAAGATAAATGTGTGGTAAAATAAGAAAGGATAGAATTAGAAAGAGCATATACGAGACATGCTAAAGGTAGCTCCAATTCAAGATAAGTTAAGTGAGAATCGCCTCAGGTGGTTTGGACATGTCACATGTAGACCTAGTAGTGCTTCTGTTAGAAAGAGTGATTTGATAAGTTTTGAGGGTAGAGTTAGACCTAAACTAACTTCGGTGGAAACGGTGAGAAAAGATATGATAGCTTGTGACTGTACAGAAGATATTGCGCTAAACCGAGCAGAATGGAAAACCAGGATTCATGTAGCCGACCCCAACTAGTTGGGAAAAATGCTTTGTTGTTGTTGTTGTTGTAAAGGAGTATCTCGGATAGGCCAAGGTTTTGAAGTAGAGTGAAAGTTGAATTGGTTTATGAGTTAGGTTAGAGTTTAATGAGAAATTGAAGGAGGAGTTAATTAGGAATGAAAAGAAAAGAGAACTAAAAGAGGATGAAAGCCCAATATTAAAAATGTGGTATGCGGAGTTATGCGGTTCAGCTCCACAACATGGACTGGATATGCATTTTGCTTTTTGTTAAAAAATACATACTCCACAAAGATTTTAATAAAATAAACAGAACAGAAAAATAAGGAAAAATAAGTGGAAAAAAAGAAGAATAAAGACCACTATCAATTATACAATTTCAATTATGAAACAAACTAGAGCAAAATCAAACTGGTATCGACACAATGAAGACCAACAATGACCAAAAGGCTACATATTATAATTTTTTATATAGATAATGCTACATATTATAGTTGAATAGGGAAAACCAATGATAATGAACAAACTCATTAAGCATAAGTACCTAAAGCATAGCCTCATAGCATAATAGAAGGTGCAAATCAGAATCCAACTTAGAAACGAAGAACCCAACTATCAAAATTGCAACTACCAAATAAATTAGCAACATTCTTTGAACAGAGGCACTTTTTTGTTTTTCCCCTCTCTTCTTCTTCTTTGAGCCAAAACTTTGGTTTAATGTTGTATATCACGTTGGTTGTACCTGATCTCTACAGGAAAGCTTTATCAGCTTTGTATATAACCTTTGCTACTATAGATTGGCATTGATATACTCCATGCGCCAGGCATTCTCGTCAAATCTGTAGCACCCAATTGAGGACTCCGGGTAGCTATACTAATCTTTTTTTTAAAAACAACTTTCACCCCACAATGGAATATCAACTGGTTTATCCTTCCTGTTCTTGAGCATCTATTAAGGATATTTAACTTTGTTTCTCTTAATTTTTTCCTTATTAGTTGTACATTCTACCATATATTAGAACTCCTATAATTTTTGTTAAACGGCCTATTTCTTTAACTCATCCAACATTCCTTGATTTATTCTTCATTGACTATTACACTTGTCATCATTTTTATTTAACTTAGCATCTCCCCAAATTTTCTTCTTGCTTTCCCTCATCCTTGCAAACGTGTAAATAAGTAATTTTATTACATAATGTGGTAATATATACAATGTGTTATTTTGTTTTTGTGTATTCTGAACTATATTATTAACAATGTCTTTTCTGTTAGTGATCAACAATCTTTATGTCCAAATTTGTTCTTTCAAGAATCAGTGGTGAATTTTAATGGTGCTTTACTACATGTCAACACCCGTATCTTGCAATTAATCTATATGCATGTAAGCTTCTCCTATGTTGTGATATTTGCAGGCCTTGTCACATAGTGTTAGAGATCGGCTAATTGAAAGATGGCATGATACTCAGCACTACTTCAAGAGAAAAGATCCAAAACGACTTTACTTCCTTTCATTGGAATTTCTTATGGGTATGATTGTGACTTACATAATTTCACATTTATTCCCTTACAGATTTTAGTCTATTATTAATATTCTCTTCATTGTTAAAAGTATCTTTGGAATCTATCTGCTTTTATATTTATAAAAGTAACCCATTGCCTCCTGGATCTTTTATAGAAACTATTCGCATCATTAAAGTACTTTGGATTTTGATGTTTAGAACGAAAAGCTAGTTTCTGTGTTGATTGGTCAGGATTATAATTATTCATCAGATTACATTTCTGTCTTTTCTGTGGAGATAATATTCTCTCTTTTCATCTGCCTCTTCTGCATCTTGTACTGATTTTCTAATTATTGTTCATACTGTTATTTAGATTAATGTGTTTTCTCATCTTCATCATGTTTCTTGTGGCAATCTTTGTTTTAAACAGTTCACAATTATACCAGCAAGGTTTATATACATTTTCTTCACTGATGAATCTTTAGTTAACACTTTGTATCCGCACTGTCCTTTTTTATATGTTGTAGACAATAGCTTGGTAACTCAAATAAGTTATTCTGCATTGCAGGATAATCATTTGTTTTTTTAACTCTTATCAATTTTCATATCTATTTTGCATAGGTTTTGTAATTTATTGTTCTTTTCTGGTAAATTAGAATGCTTTTGGGGTGACACTGGTATGTGTTTAAGGGAATGTTCTAATTATATATTAAACAATCTTCCTTAATTCGGTAGAGAAGAAACAATTATACATTTTTGTCTGGTAAAGACTTGTTGTATTGTTGGATGAGTTAAATTTTGCAATCAGGCTATTGCAATGGTTGCTCTCTATTATATTTTGTACTGGCAATGATTGTTTCTATTATACTTAGCTTGGCTTTAGTGACTTTACTGTAATGCTAAGACAAAGTCTTTCTGGTTTTACAGGGCGTTCCTTGTCAAACAGTGTTATTAACTTAGGAGTAAAAGATCAGTATGCAGATGCTCTAAATGAACTTGGCTTTGAGTTTGAAGTATTGGCTGAAAAGGTCAGAAGGCGTTCATCATTAGTTACAGAACACTTGCTGTTGTATTTATTTTTTGAAAAGCTCTATAAACTAGCAGATAATAATATGAAACTCATTTGTTTGATATGCTAATCAGCAGGTGCACTGTTTTTATATATGTTCAATTTCTGATGTTCTATCAGGGGTTCCGCTAAAGTTCTTGGAAACTATCTATGTGCTTCTACACATCATACTTCCAGTCAAGCTGGAGCAAAACACACTGCACCAGTATGTTACAAATGCACATTCTAGTTCTCCCTAGGCATTTGCTGAATTCTTCAGCTAGTTGGTCATCTTTATAAGACACACGAGGATCACATATTTTTGTTCAGTATTCGTTCTAAAAAATTTAACTCTCTGCTCAATATTCTTCTTAGCAAAATGTCAGTCCATTATAATGTGTTTGGTATTGGCCCTGGAATAGCCAACAAGTCCACAACATATAAAGCGCCACACATATAGATTACCATCGACCTCAAGAAATTAAATACTTGCCAATCTAGTTTCTATCAGATCTGAAGAGATGAAGATGGAAAAACATATTTTCATTATTAAAATGCCATAGTTTCTAATAAATATTTATTGTGTCAGAGAGAAAAAAAAGGAAAGAAACAAACTTGGGTTTTAATATTAACCTGTATAATATCTTTATCTGCTAGGTAGAGTAAAATCTGATTGAACCTGAAATCGATCTGTTTCATCCATAATCCAATTGGTGGTTTCTTCCTCTTAAAAGTTCTCCTGCAGATTTGGTGGTAGGAGGTATTTTCTAAGTAAACCTGCCCAACCCAGGTCATGCACACCTGTGTTGGGTGTAGGAGCTAGAAGCCTCTAGAACTGTGTCAGATTGTAGTTTTCCTTAAATGCTAATTGGGCTTTGGTGTTGCTTACAATGAAAAGAAGCATTTCATTTATTTCCTATATGTAGGTCGTCATCTCTTCTCTGTTGGGAGCTTAATGTTGAAAATTATTGTTTGCATGATTCATAGTGCTTTGGGAGACTTTGCAAATTGAAGTGTGTCCCTTATCTTTTGTCTTAATATGATTGAAAGCTTGTTATTTAGATGCGATAGCAACATGGGGAAGAATTAAAAATCAAGCTTGTAAGTGGATGCTCTGGAAACTAGAGCTATTTTATTTCTGATATATATTCAACAGTCACTTTTGAATTTGGAGAAAAGGTATTTTTATGACGTTTCAAACCTGTAAGCAGTGAAATGTCAGCTGATATCCAACAGATGAGCAGGATTGTTGGCCGACGTGTTGGCTTGAAAATGTTTGTTGAGTTTGGAGTATGAACAGTATGAGGAAACAATTTTGGTAGAGTTTGTGAGACCCAAAAGTTAAACTCATTATATAAAGAGTGATTTGATTAGTAGCTGTGTTGGCAGTGAGTCTCGTTATACTATATAGTATATTACTGTATGTAAATATTAAATATGTGCTCACCTTTTCTTTCATGTAACACAAAGCTCTTGCATTTCATTTGGTGTTAAAATTTTAAAATTTTGAAAGGTTCTTGAACAGTAGATGGAAGCTTATATATACATTTTTCCGTAAGTTGTAGCCAACTCACTGGATATGTGAATTTTGCCTTTATGGTTTCACTAATGGAATTCCAATTCTATCAGAAAAGTAATTTAAATATTTCAATATATTTCTACAAGGAAGGAGATGCAGCGCTAGGTAATGGTGGTCTTGCTCGTCTTTCTGCATGTCTGATGGATTCATTAGCTACAATGGACTTTCCTGCATGGGGGTAAGCCCTTTCTTTGTCTTATTTAATTTTCTTGATGTGCCCAATGGACTTCCTGCATGGGCAGGGGCGTAGCCAGATTTTTTTTTCGTGGGGGGCCAAAATTTTTACATTAAAAACCAAGAAAAAATAATTGCAATTCAAGAAAAAAGAAAAAAAAAGAAATTCATTATTTCCTAAATTTTTGATTCTAATCCCTTCTTCTCCCCAATTACAATGTTGTAATAGCAAGTAAAATTTTCAATTCTACTTACAAGAACTGCAAGTCTTTTCTTTTAATCAAAGACTTGTAATATATGCTCTAAAATGTAAATCATAATAACGTGAGTTTGTATATGATCAGATACAGCACGGTAAATGAAAATAGATACATCCTTTGGATCTACCTATAGGATATTCCCTATGTGTGTATGATTTTTTGTCCAAAGGCTTTAATAGGTGCTAGACTCCCTGTGCATGTGAGAAATTAAAAGGTTTCAAAGTAGAGGGCTTATTAATGACTAATTAGGGCCTATTAGTTATGCCGGTAATCAAAGTAGTTTTATATGCTGAGGGGGGAATTCTTAAATTGGACTAGGGCGGTGGCCCGGTCCGGCCCATGCATGGCTCTGCCCCTGTGCATTTCTATCTGGCATTCATGCTAGACCCTCAAAAATTGTAAATATTCATCACTTAAAGGAATATTATATGTTCTTTGTGTCATCGAACTTAGACCTAATAGAATGTTACATAATGCATGCAAAGTAGGGTTGGCTTGGGTTTCGGGCAGGCTCGGGTCGGGTTGGTCCATTAACCGGGTCGGGCCGGGTTGGGAAGAGAGGAAGTCAACCCGGGTCGACCTTCGAACCCGTACGTGTTGAACCCGTATCGGGCCGGGATGGGTCACGGATTGGCCCGGATTTTTCATGATTTATTCTTTTTTAACTCCAATTTTTTTTTAAAAAAAAATGTACAACAAGTATAAGAGTGGAAAAAAATTGTATATATTATTCAATTAAATTTCTATGAATTTTTTACAACTTTTTTACATACAAATACATGTAATAAAGATTTAAAAAAATATACAAATTTCTTTAATTACATGTTGAAGGGGATAATCTAGAGTTCGAGATAGCCTAAAGTTAGATTGAAGAGAGGGCATTGGACTACTGTCGTGCACCTCTATTTAATCTAAACCTAGAATCTCTTCATCCTAAATTCTCCGTTCTTGTTGTTGATCTTCAGGCGAGTTGCTTCCACTCGTTGAGGTGTCGACCGCTTTTTCTTGTATCATGTCTTCAGCCTTCATCCAATCTTCAGTGCAGACGAGCATCTCTAATGAATCCTAAGAATGGCGAACGGGTCGAGTGGGCCGGGCCGGGCCCAACCCGTACGGGTTGGCACATATACTTCGCGGGCTCGGGCCGGGTTGCACACTTATTCGGGGGCCGGGCCGGGCCGGGCTGAGATTTCATTTGGGTGGCCCGCCCAACCCGTGAACCCTTTAGGGTTCAACCCGGGTTGGGCCGGGTCGACCCGCGGGTTGGCCCGTTTAATATTTTTTTTTGTAGCTTAAAATAATAATAATAATAATTATAATACTAAGTAAGTAATAATACTAATAAACAATAAAAATCGTAATAATAATAATAAGATTGAAAGAGTGAAATTGACAACAAATTTTGAAATATTATTCATATGAATTTAAGTTATACAATTTTAACAATTTATAATGAAATGAAGAATTCAATTCACAAATAAGTTTTATATAATAACATATTTCTTATATACAATTTTAATTGAGTACAAGTTTTCTAATTTGACATAACAAGCAAAACTATTGTTGTTGTTGTTGTTGTTGTTCTTCGGGCGAGTTGCTCCCACTTGTGGAACTTGATAGTGCTTTTCCTTGTGTCCTATCTTCAGCCTTCAGCCAGTCTTCTGTGCAAACGAGCATCTCTAACGCCTTGGGCTTCAAGCGATTCCTGTAATCAAATAGAACCCTGTCACTTGTAGAAAATGCACTCTCAGAAGCAACTGTAGAGACAGGAGGAGTTAGTAAATCTTTAGCCATAATTGACAGAATACTAAAAGTGTGTTCATGTTCTTTCCACCATTGTAAAATATCTAGTGGAGAAATAGTAGGCTCAGAATCTTGTTGGTTATACCAATTTAATTCATTTGGTTGATTAGTCCTAGGTTTTTTTGATTGAATTTGTTCAAGTAAACTAAATGTTCTATCACCAATTCTACTTTTACCCTTACCTTTAGAACTACCAGAAGAAGAACTAACTACAGAAGTTGTACTACTAGAAGCAAAACGTCTATCATAATAATCATACAAGTTATTTAATGTAGATTCAAACTGAACTAAAAAAGTAGCGCAATCAATTGTTAATTCTACATTTACCTCTAAATATCCAAAAAACATTTCTATCAAATTCTTCGTACCTTCTAATTTGATACGAGGATCCATAATAGTAGCAACACAAATCAACATAGGAGGAGGAAAATAATACTTCAAAAATTTTTGAAATGCAGGTTTTACAATCTCACTAACATGGGGATCATTTAACATTTCGTTAAATGTTTGCATCATGCTAACTAATTCAATAAAAATGCTACTAGAAGTAGATTCATATGTTTTTGAAAATTTTAAAGTTGCGGTTTTAAAAGGTTCTAAAAATTTCAACAAAGATTCGGCAAAAAACCAATCGGGGGGAGTTATTTCAAAATTCTGCATATTTTTTGCGATACAAAAATTATTTACAACTGCTTTATATTCGGTGACAACATTTAGTAAATCAAAAGTAGAATTTCATCGGTGTCTAACATCCTTTGGAAATCTTCTAAAAGGAACATTTCTAACCCTACACCAAGCTATCCATTCTTGTAAAATGCTTGGACTTAATGCAATGAAATGTACACAATTTCTAATTTTAACTATATATGGATCAACTATTCTTAATGCATCTTGAACACATAAATTTATAATATGACATGCACATCTAACATGAAAAATATTGTCAGATGGAGGGTTTAATACAGATTTTAAAGTAGTAATTGCTACATTGTTGTTAGATACATTATCAAAACTAATAGCCATAATTTTATCGCGAATATAAAAAACATCACAAATTTCTATAATACGATTTGCTATTTCAGCGCCACTATGGGGATACGGCAACGCCGCAAGTGATATGATTCTTTTTTGAAGAATCCAATTATTGTCGATCCAATGACAGGTTATTCCCATCGTTGGAATATTGTTGACACCCATTCAACAATCCGAAGTTAAACTAACCCTATAAGTTAAACTCCATAAAATTGCAATCAAAGCGTCCATTTCAATGTACATTTTAAAACAATCCGATTTGCAAGTATTTTTCGAAATTCTTTTAAAATGAGGGTTTAAGGCCGTTAGATTAAAATTTTCCAAGTTCATACTCTCGGGATAGGAAAATGGTAACTCTTTCTTAATGACTAATCGGGCCATTTCCCGACGAACAAGTTCGGGATCATAAGGGTGGCTATCAACTTGACCGGTCCTAGGGTTGATTTTTTGTTGGCCTTGTATTTGATCAAGAAGTTCTTTATGATTATGTTGGACGTGCCTACTAATTGTACCGGTGCCGTCACCCCTCTTGAATTTGTATGTTTTACCACATGTTTTACAAACTTTCAAACCTATATCCGGAGTATGTTCATCCGGGATATAATCATAAAACTTATGCCTTGTTGTAGACTTGTTTGATGAATACTACAATTGTTCAAAAATTCTTTACAAATGATGTATAATAGTAGAGAGAGTAAGAGAGTGAGGTGTGATTTTTTATGAGATTTTTGGGGATATTTATAGGCTCAATATGTGGGAAAAAACAAAAAAAAAACAAAAAAAAAAACAGCTCAAAGAGCCGTTCGGAACGGCTCTGGAAACAGGGGCGATTTTTCGACCGTTCGACCCACGGGTCAACGGTCGACCCGTCACAGGTTGAACGTTCGACCCGTCACGGGTCGAACGGGTCGGAACCCGCGGGTCGACCTGCGGGTTGGCGGGTTGAATTCGCGAACTTAACGGGTTCGTGGGCCGGGTTTCGCGGGTTCAATTCGCGTTATTTGCGACCCGGGTCGACCCGGTACTGTTCACCGGGTTCGACCCGAACCCGCCAATTTGCTAACCGGGCCGGGTTCGCGGGCCGGGTCGCGGGTGGGTCGCCGGTTGACCCGGCCCAGTTGCCATCCCTAGAATCCGGCTTCAATCGATTCTTGTAATCTGTTTGAACCATGCCACTTGTAGAAAAATACTTTCTGTAGAGACATGAGGAGTTAGTAGATCTCTAGACATATGTAAAAGAATAGGAAAAAGATTTCCATGTTCTTTCCACCATTGTAGCACTTCAATTTTAGTACTAGAACTTTATTATCTTGTTGATTATACAAATTTAATTCATTAGGTGCATTAGTCATAGGTTTTTTTGATTGAATACGAGCAAGTAAATGAGCAGTGACATCTTCTAATGTACTCTTACTCTTACCTCTAGAAGTAGAAGAAGTAACTATACTAGTTGTACTTCTAGATGCAAAAGTTTTATTATAATAATCATACAAGTTATTCAAGGTCGATTCAAAGCTAGCAAAAAATTCATTACAATCATATTCAGAATCATCTCCAAGTAAAATAAAAAATATTTCAATCAAACTCCTCATACCCGCTAATTTGATATGAGGATCCATAACAATAGCAATATAATACAACATAAGAGGATTAAAATACTTCAAAAATTTAGTATAAGCGGGAACAACAATATGGCTAATGTATTCGTCTGAAATCATGTATTGAAAAGTTTGCATCATAGTAATTATTGAAATAAAAATACTACTAGAAGTAGAATCATAAGATTTAGAAAACTTCACAGTTGCGGTTTTAAAAGGTTCCAAAAATCTTAACAAAAATTTGGCAAAAAACCATGATTGGGGAGTCATTTGAAAATTTTCCATGTTTTTTGCAAGACAAAATTTGTTTATAATACCTTTGTATCGAGTAACAACATTTAGTAAATCAAAAGTAGAGTTCCATCGGTATTTAACATCTTTAGTAAATTTTCTAAAATGTATTTCCCGAAGTTTACACCATTCTTTAAATTCTTGATGTATAGTACCACTCAAAGCAATAAAATGTATACCATTTCTAATTAAATTTACATATGGATCAACTAATTTCAATGCATCTTGTATACATAAATTTAAAATATGACATGCACATCTAATATGAAAAATTTTATTATATGGAGGAGCTAATTGTGTTTTTAATATACTAATCGAAGCATTGTTGTTAGATGCATTATCAAAACTAATATTAAAATTTTTATCATGAATTTAAAATAAATCACAAACTTCAAAAATACGTGTTGCGGTAACCATACCATTATGAGGATACGGCAAAGCGGGATATGATTCTCTTTTGAATCATCCAATCACTATCGATCCAATGACAACTTGTGCCCATCATCGGAATATCGTTACAATATTTTCAACAATCGGAAGTTAACAATACTCTATAAGTCAAAGAATATAAGAGTGCAATTAAAACGTCTCTCATTTCGTTGTAAAGCTTATAATAATCGGCCTTGAGTGTGTTTCTAAAAATTCTTTTAAAATGTGGATTTAGTGCATTTTGGTTAAATGACTCTACGTTCCTACTCTCAGAATAGGAAAAAGGTAACTCATCCTTAATAACTAGTTTGGTCATTTCCCGATGAACAATTTTGGGATCATAGGGGTGACTATCTATTTGTCCGGTCCTAGGGTTGATTTTTTGTTGTGATTGTTGGTATTGTACTGTGGGTGGTGTACATTTAAAATGTGTCGTTTAATTGTGCCCGTTCCCTCACCCTTCTTTCATTTATAACTCTCGCTGCAAGTTTTACAAATCTTATGTCCTATACTATGATTCTCCTCGTTGGGAAAAAGTCATAAAATTTGTGTCAATCACCAGTTTTTTCTCTAGTTTTTCTACTAGAAGTGGGTTGTGCGGATTCAGTTTTATGTGTTTGTGTGTCACTTCTATGCATTTCTTGTTTTATGTCATGTGGAGGAACATCGTGAGAACCTATGTTTAAATGTTACACATAGGTTCATATTCGGGCTCTAATTATGAGACTATTGGAGGCCGTCGAGATGAACTAGTGGAATCTTGTCTACTTTGACTACAACCGCTACCTCATGATTTCGACATGATAAATGATTTGTAGTAGTAGTGTATGTAAAAAAACTATTTCTGGTGTTTTAATAGTGTATATGAAAAAATTAAAAAACAATCTAGGAGGTATATGTTGGAAAAAGAAAATCTAAAAAACAATAGGAGGGTTGAGAGAGAGAGAGTAGCGAAAAATGAACAAACAAATATGATAAAAAAATAAAAGCTATAACAATAATTAAGAGTTGAGAGGGTTGAGAAATTTTGATAACGTACTTCACGAATAATCATATATAGAGTTGAGAGGAAAAATAATAGAAGCAGATGTAGTCGATGGAGTTTCCGAGTTTGTAGCAGACGTTGTCACGTAGTTGTAGAAAGAGGGAGAACTTCGTTGAAAGAGTTTGTAGTAGATGTAGTTGAGATTGTTGAGTCGACACGAATTCGATACGATCAAAATTGTTCACTTCTTTGTTGCTTGCTTCTTTGTTGAATGAACTTGATTTAATTGAGCAGTAGTTCAGAGAGTAAGGTGTGAAAAAAGTTTGATTGAAGTTAGGGGGTTTTTATAGGCAATAATCTCACAAAAAAAATTCAAAATCTCCCCCAAAAAACCACAAAGCTAGTAGCATTTTTGACCCGAGCGGGTCAAACGTTTGACCCGTTCGGGTCAAACATCTCTCAACCCGCGGGTCAGCGGGCGGGTTTGATATTTTTTTGCGGGTTGGCAGGCCGGGTTGAGCGTGTCGTTTTTGGATATTTCACAACTCAGGTCGACTCGGTAAGAGATTCAGGTTCGACCCGAACCCGAACTGGATCAAGGCGGGCCGGGTCGAGTGGAGCGGGGCGCAGTTGGGTCACGGGTCGACCCGACCGGTTGCCATCCCTAATGCAAAGACATGATTCAAGGATGATATATGTTTGTACATATTGGGGCGTGCAAAGATTTTATTTTTGCATTAGTATTTTTCAAGTTTGAAATTGCTAGCAATTGACAAACATATGGGCTTCACTGTTTATACTTGACAAATGCTCTTTGTATCTTCAAAGGTGTCAATTATAAAAATTTATAGATATAATTGATGGTTGGTCTCATGAAGGATTGCTTATATAAATGAATCAAAAGAAGCAAAGTTGCCTGCAATAATAGCAAAAGCACTGAAGAAGCGGAAGTAGAAATAGAGTTTGAAACAAAACAAACAGGGTTTTGAGTTGTACCTTGAGAGGGTCGTGAGTCAATTTTACTGGATGTTAGATTGGGATGCGGGAGAGTGTTGCGGGGGTGTGGAGAGTTTAAGTAGGATCAAGTTACAATCCGTTGGAAGCTGTTAGCAAGACATTCGATAATGGGTGGAGTGAAGGGTTTACAGTTTTCTGGGAGTAGATTTAGTTTTTTAAGAAGTGAGTTTAGGTAACAGGGTCGTTGGTAGTAGGACTTGAACCAAACCTGTCGTTTAGTTTCAACTTTTATTTATTTATTTATTAATATATTTAAGAAAATGCCGTATTGGAGATTTATCTGTTGGATAATTGCATTTATCGGATTAAATAATAATCCTTCTTAGCTGCTATTTGGGATGTTTTACGCCAGTGATGCACATGTTTTAGTTCTCAGGAAATGGCCCGGCCTTTCTCTATTATGATTGTAATGTAAAGCAGAAGTTTAAGATTTAAAACATAAGATTTTATTTTACAGTTATGGACTACGTTATCAATATGGGTTATTTCGTCAAATCATATTGGATGGATTTCAACATGAACAGCCGGATTATTGGCTAAATTTTGGGAACCCATGGGAGATAGAGCGTGTTCATGTTTCCTATGAGGTTAAAGTATGCAAAAACTACAATCTTTTATGTTATAATTAAATTCTTCCTTTATTACTGGTCTTACAATTTATTTTCTTTTCTTGTCATGCCCTCATGGAAATTGTCAGTTCTATGGAACTGTTGAAGAAAAAAAAATCAATGACAAAAACCACAAAGTTTGGATCCCTGGGGAGATGGTAATACGATGTTTATTTCTGCTGTAAAATAATTTCTATACTAATTGCATCCATGTCACTGTTTGAAGGTATATTGTCTTTGAGGCCAATCTCTTCTAAATGTTAAATGTATTCTTCTTAGTTGCTATTTATTTTATTATGATTAGGTTGAAGCAGTTGCTTATGACAACCCAATACCAGGTTATGGAACAAGGAATACTATTAATCTTCGCTTATGGGCAGCTAAACCTAGTGGCCATTATGATATGGTACGCTCTCAGAATTATTGGCGATAAATATTCAGAGTTGTTGTACTAGAGAATGCTTTATGCTTGTACGTTGTTCATCAAATTAATAAATGCTAATATTTGTCCTCCAATAGTTTTCATGTTAGCATTAGCATTTTCCCTGTAGTTCAAATCACAGATTAACTGTATAGACATTTTAAATACATAGAGATGACCTTGAGTTCTCAGTAATTGTTTTTTTGTTTCATTCTTGAAACTTGTGTTATACTATGCGACAATGAATAGAATCTTATAGTAGCTGGCTCTGAACAAAACCCTAGTATTTGTGTAGTATTTGCTTTAAACTGTTTTGACACATTTTTGAAACTTGTGTTATACTATTCGACAATGAACAGAAGCTTATAGTAGCTGGCTCTGAACAAAACCCTAGCATTTGTGTAGTATGTAGCTTCAAACACTGTGCTTTAAACTGTTTTGACATGATATTGCTATGGGTTTTTTTGGTGTTGAAAAGGTGGGACCCAACCATCACTCTGATTGTGTAGAGGTTCTACAGAAGAAAATTAAAGTTTAAGTATTAAATATTGATTGTAATAGGCTGAAGAAAGAATATGTTAGCACTAGGTTTTGGTGGTTAATAACTAGCGTTAACTTTTACATGCTGTGCTCAGGATGTGGTACTAGTACTTGCCAAATAGTGACTTATGCAAAGAGCATATGAGAAATAATTACAGAAATATTTAATCCTTTATACTGCTAATCAGAGAAGACCTAATGAAAATGGTCATAGCCAAAATATTAAATGACTGGAAATTAAAATAATCAATTATTCATATAAATAATTAATTCATAATTAGGTTCCCATCAGTTACATTATGTGTGTGTATGTTTTTTAGCTCTCTAGTTGTCACTTGATATTTGGCGGTTACAATTTAATGAATACAAATACGTTTGCTGCTCATACAAAAGCCTAATTCTATTTTTTTCCCAGGAATCTTTTGGAACTGGTGATTACATCAATGAAGTTATCAACAGGCAAAAGGCTGAAACGATAAGCAGCGTGTTATTTCCCGATGACCGGTCTTATCAGGTTTTCTTTGCCTGTTCCTGTATTGTGGTCCATACTGACTCTAACCGCCTTTCTCTCTCATGAAAGGGATGGCGCGAGCATTAGTATACTTGACCGATTTTTTTTGAGATTGCTAATCATAACTTAACACACAAAGTGGAAACCTCTTTCTTAAAACCAATTTTGATATGATTTCAGTTTGATAGATAGAGACTATGAACTAATTGAGTACCTGTCTGACAAATTCTCAAACTGAACTGTTATCTCTTTAGTAAATATAACTAACAACTGATATATATATATATATATATATATATATATATATATATATATTGTTTCTCCAGAAGGATATCTTGACAGAAAACTTATTCGGACATAATTGTACATATTATTTGATATTTTTAAATTTGTTAATGTAAAATTGCCACATAAGTGTTGATCTTTTCTTGCATATATCTCTACCATTATCTCAAAACAAAGATATTTTTTACTTTAATAATGATTTAAAAATTATTTAGGCTAAATCTATTATGATTCATTTATAAATATAGTGTTGATGTTACTGGATCTTATCAGATATTTTGAGACCTACATCAGTATGGCTAAAGCGATCTCTTATCTTTGGATTCTGCTTTATGCCACATGTTTCAGTTCAATTATAGAATTTGTTGTCCTCTATTCAGCTTTATTTTTTATATTCATCAAATAATTTGCGCCAATATTTTCCATTACTTTGTTGTTGAAATCCTCAGTTGTGTTTGCATAGTAGGGCAAGGAGCTTAGGTTGAAGCAACAGTACTTTTTCGTCTCAGCCTCCCTTCAAGACATTATTCGTAGATATAAAGATTCTCACAGCAACTTTGATCAATTTCCCGATAAGGTTTTTCCATTGGATATTTGTTATTTAGTGTTGGTGCCAGTTACGTCCTTATTCCATAGTCTGTGGTATCTTTTGTTCCAGTTCAACCTTTAGCTTCAAGTTTGATGCAGGTCGCCCTGCAGCTAAATGATACTCATCCCTCCCTCGCAGTTCCTGAAGTTATGAGGATTCTTGTGGATGAACAAAGTCTCAGTTGGCAGCAAGCCTGGGATATTGCCTGCAAGATATTTTCCTTCACTGCCCACACGGTAGCTCCTGAAGGATTAGAAAAGATCCCTGTTGATCTACTAGGTAGCCTTCTTCCACGACATTTGCAGGTGAGCTTTTTCTGTCCCCTCTAAGCCTCTTGGACTTGGACCAAAGCTTTGGCTACTGAATGTTTCCTTATAGTTAATCTCCTTGTAGCCGATCATCTTTACTTGACACCACGTACTGCAAGTTTTTTTTGAAAAAGCTATTACTTTCGTAATGCTATCTGTTTTCCTTGTATGCAGTGAAATAATAATGTGATTTATTTTCAAGACTAGTTCTACATATTTACCACGGTTCCTGGATAAATAATTGATGCATTGTTTTACTCAGATAATATATGATATAAACTTCTTGTTTGTGGAGGAGCTAAAAAAGCGTTTTGGCCTCGATTATGATCGGTTGTCCCGAATGTCAATTGTTGAAGAAGGTGCCGTAAAGGTATTATAAGTTAACCTTGTCTTGTTATTCAAATGATTCTTTACAAGTTTCTGTTCTTCCTGGTACTAGTGCCCGTGTGCATTTTTTCTGATGGTAACTGATTACTGAGATTGTTTTGTGAGATATTCCTTTTCATTCTGTCTAAAATATTTTTGTGAGAACTTCATAATGCGACATGGATAAGCTATGAAGAATCTTAAAGAAACTTCAAGTGTTCAGTTGTTTTATATCATGTTTTTGTTTTTTAGCCATTAGGTGATCGTAGCTGTTCAACTTGATCTACGTGTCAAATTTAGTCTTAGGAAGAGAAATTAGGTGACCCATGCTGCTCATCTTGATCTACATTCAATTAGTTTTCACCATACATCCAAGTATTTTCAAAGTGTTATTTAGCCTTCCAGTGCATGCAGAATCTGAGAATTCATGCCCATGTCTCTCTCTCTCTCTCTCTCTCTCTCTCTCTCTTTTGTGTCCTCAAATAGGGTCTATAGTAGTTCATGTTTTTGGGGCTCCCCTTCTCTAATATGTAGTAGAATTAGGATTCATTTGAATGCGAAGTAGCTAAGGTAACATTGCTTAATCGGCGACTTTTATGTGGTACTCAACTTGAGCGGTTAGAAAAAATCAAATCCTTTAACAGTTTTTGACTTATACCATTTCAGATATATTAAAGTTTACAAATTTCAATCGTCTTCATATGTCAAGGTAAATTATCCACAGATATAACCTAGCAACCATTTTCACCTGCTTTGGGTTCATAATTGGAGTTGAATCTCATTTCCTTTAGTATATTAATTAGGGAAAACAGATTTCTGGACATTTAGAGAAGAAAGTTACATTGTTGACTATAAATTTTCATCTATAGTGTATTATTTTTCATGTATGCCTTTTATAAAATGAGGTGATAATTCTGACATGTAATTACCGGGAGCTTCTTGTAAGGAGAAAACTGTTTCTGTTACATTTCCGCATAAATATCTTTGCAAAATGCTCCAAATATAGGATTATGATTTTTCTGTGGATATGCGTTCACATTCCATTTATACTATGATGTTTATTAAGGTCAAATTTGCATCACACTGTGAAATTGATAAGACCGTCTATCTCCTATGTACATTTCATATATATATGCCCTTCATAAGATTGAAATTTTGTTGTTTGGTAAACAGTTCTCTTTTCCAATAGGCCTTTTCATCTCCACTATAAGAGAACCGTATCTTCTAATGTAAGGGACTTTTCCGTAACAAGAAGTAAAGTTTCATGTATCTCGGCATGAGCACTTGAAATCGATGCAGTTCTATTATGACACCTAATTTGATGTGTACAAAATACTCCATACCATCAATAACTCCATTTCAGCACCAAAATATCCTAGAAATATTCTTTGCAGATAGTATATGGCATAAAGAGAGTTTAGTTCGCTAATTACCTTTACACATTCTTCTCCTATATTGATTAGTGGTCCATCTGCTATTCCTAAGTGGGGACTAAATCCACTTCTTGCCCACCAATGTATTGTTTCTTCCCTTACATGATCATCTCTTCCTTCTCTTCCCTGTCATATTCTCTCCATCTGTTGCTGCTTCTCCCAATTTTTACTAGTTACTATTTTAAGTAGATGATATGGGGGTGGCTAAAATTTTAGATTAGGTAAATAGTAGAGAGATAGGAGAGATGTAGCTACGACAGTCAACATGGGATTTTTAATCGCCCATGCAATAAGGCTTTTTGAGTCAGAGTGGCTAGCATTTTCAGTTTGGGAAAAAAATGTACAGGGTTACGAAGAATGCAGCACGCCAGCATCCCTATTCAATCATACCCTGGCAATTATGGCTTTTACAACCATACTAAGTAAACACTTTCTAACGGGTCGAGGTATTTTGTCCACGACAAACAGATTTAACTGCCTCCATGGAATTACATAGACTTTCGAGTTCTAATATAGAAAAACACATAGGGGTCTGCATTGCGTTCATGTATGTACTTTCATGTTCGTAATATTTTACATTTGTCTGCTTCTCCGGCCATAGCTAGTCTGAGGTTTTTGAATGTATATCTGGGGGTATTCTGGTCCATAGTTGCTCATTTTGATGGGAAATTATTTGATGTTCATTACAAACATAGGGTAATAATATGCAGAAAATTTGAATTATTTGATTCTAAGGCATTCTATTAGTTTGCATGTTTTCCATCTGTTGACGTTTTAATTTGTATTTGCTTATTTTTTACTTATTGTTTGAGAGGTGGGTACGTGTTGCAAATAATTTGGTTCTGCATCTGTTTGGTTATTACAATTAATAAATTTCTATTTAAATCAAATTAAGTTCTTGAAACTGTCTTGCAGAGCATTCGGATGGCAAATCTGTCGCTTGTTTGCTGTCATACCGTTGATGGTGTTTCCCGTGTTCATTTAGATATATTGAAGAACAAAGTATTCAAGGTAAAGTAGTAATTTAATTCACAGATTATTTATATCTGCTAATTCTTAGACTTCTTAGGTAATGTCTAAATGATACTCAATTGTTGATAAATGTTTACTTCCAAAAAAAATTGTTGCACAAGGTTTTAGTTTTGCAATTGTTGCAAAGGTTTAATGCAAATAAAGAATTGTTGCATAAGGTTTTGGTATTGCGTACACACCTCAAAAAGATTTTGTGCATTATATAAGTTATTTCCTGACTACAATAAGAGAATTTAACTTGGAAAAGAATCATATTTATCTCAGCGTTATTGCCTCGTAGGCTGCCAGGGTGAGATCTTTTGTGTTGGATTGCTGCTCTTTTATAGATCTTGAAACATGTAATATATGAAAGGAGTTACTATTAAGAAGCTATAATTGTGACTTTCAAATTGACATTGTTTCAGCATTCCATATTTTTTAATGTGCACTTACTTTTCCCCCAACAGCGATCTTGTTAGCAAGGAATTATTTTGGATAAACACTCTTTGTACTTCTTAGCTGTAACAAATCTATTATTTTGAAGGTGTATCTGATCAGGACATCTATTCTGTTTAGTTTAGTATTTTGTTTCAGTAACGTATTTGTTTTTGGCAATTATAGCCATATGTAATCTTTCTTTTATGCATTAGAATATTTTTGAGATTTTTAGAATATTTTGAGATTTTGTATGAAGATTTGTTTTGAGGCTATATATAGGCCTTGAGATTAATGAGAAAATATGCCATTATTGATTAAAAATTTATTGTGTTGAGTTTTGCTCTTCCTCTCTCCTTTGTGTGATGTAATTGAGATCCAACTTATTAGGGTTTGTGATAAATTCTAATATAATTTTAGGGTTTGTGATAAACTCTGAGATCTACCCCGAATTAAAATCCCCCAAATAAAATTACCCAAACCCTAAATCCTCAAATCCAACACCCTTCTCTCCCTCACCGTGCTCCTTCTTCCCCAAAGCTCCCGATCACCTCCATCCCCATCCTCCGTTTGTGCCCCCCCTCGTCGGTGCCATTACACCCCGACCCTCTTCCCCATTCTCCACCATTAGCCCAAATCCCGCCCCAGATCGAAACCCCCCTACTGCTCCTCCCTTCCGATCGACGACCAGCGCCGCAGTCAATCGCCCAATCGTCGACGCCCTCGCCCAGACCCATCGCCGTCCGCCGCCCCCTTGGCCCTTGCTCCTCTTGCTGCCATTCTGCTTCTATTGTGCTCTTCGCTGCTGTTCAACCCAAGATCTACGCTGAGTCTTCGAACCCTCGGTATACTCTTTCCACTTAAATATTTGTGTTCTACTGCTCTATTATCTATTATATTATCTGATTTGCCTGTCGTCCACAAAAATAATTGAGATTGAGTGTTCATTTTGCTTGATTAGGGTGCGAATCAATATTGAATCTTTTACTTGTTAAGAATATTTAGGGATTTAATTATTGATTGTAGAGTGGAATTATTAATTGGGATTGTTAAACTTGATTCGGTTCTTGAAAATTCATCACACCGATTAACTGTTTAAAAATTCTAACTTTGATCCGCACTACGTGTTGGTAAAATTAATCCATTAAGAATCTTGGAAACTCTCTATTTTAGGGTTAGTTTTACATCATTTTGGTATCAGAGCAAAGGTTCTTAGAACCCTAGTTCTTGCATCATTTAGGCATCTTTTTGCATTCACTTAGAATCGTTCAGTCTTTTTATTTTATTTTTATTTATTTATATTTTTTTCTGCCGTTCTTTTAGATCACTTCAGATTTTATTTTTTTTTATAAAAAAGTTGCATTTAGGATACGCTTTTCCCAAATTTTAGCAAACGCACGACCTTGTTTCCCACTTTTGGTGAATGCACCTTCGCAGCACCATCACAAACCCCAAAGAGCCTTTCTTCTGCCTCCACGACCACCCAATTAGGAACCTTAGACCTTCCCGACCTAAAATGGACAACTTGGATATTTCCGCTACCATAGCTGTCATTCAAGCAATTCTTTCCAATATCAATCAGAGGCATGAAAAAGTGGAATTAAATCAAACTGTTGTCCCTGAGCTTCATGCTAATCGTCGGATCCCTCAAGAGAATGTTCGTGACGATCGACGTCAAGAATGTGACACTGACGAACAATATAAGAAGAACGTTAAGGCTGACGTTCCCCATTTTGAAGGCCACATGGAACCCCAAACTTATCTTGATTGGATCCGTGCGATGGACCACTACTTTGTGTGGTTTGACATGAGTGAAGCCCTGAAAGTTAAATTTGCCACGATGAAATTGACTGGGAAAGCTCAACAACACTGGACCAATCTTGAACGCGCCTGCAGAGGCCCAGGCCTGGCACCCACAGCCACTTGGGAAATCATGAAAGAGAAGCTCACTGAGAGATATGTACCGTTATCGTTCCACACCGATTGCTAGATTCGTGGAACCAACTTTATCAAGGAAGTAACTCCACATAAGAATATGTTGATAAATTTGATGACTTCCTTATTCGGTGCAATGCTTTAGGTAAAGAGAGTGAAGAACAAACTCTCTCTAGGTTCAGGGCTGGATTACGAGCCGATCTGAGGAACGAGCTAATTCATAGAAATGTAAGACTCATTAGCGGCAGCTTATGTTCTTGTCCTCGATATGGATTCTCTTAAAGCAAGTTCCCATTACAAGTCCAGCGATTCGATGGATCATTCCTCCAGAATAAATCCTCCTGATCCCTTTAGACCTGAGCACTCATCTCCTCAGTACCCTAACAAGTCTTACCCAAACAAACATACTTCAAATTCCTATCCACTTAGAAATGACAACGCGGGTAAGAACACTGAAAGAGACTATTCTAAGATTGATCATCTCACTAAGTGCTATAAATGTAAGGTATATGGCCATGTTGTTGGCAACTGTCCCAGCCCAAGTAGGATCAATATAGTAGAGGGTACCGCAGTCATCGCTGATGAGCCCGACAATGAGTTTAACTATGAACCTAATGTAAGTGATGACTTTGATGAAAAAGAGGATGACCAGTCTTTCAATTGTATTCATCTATCCAGTCATCTCCATTGAGTGTACCTGAGTCACTCATTCCTTCCCAAGTCACTTGGCAGCCTTTAGATTTTATCCATGTATTAGAACATCCTAGAGTCACAGAATCTGCACTCATATTTGCATATCACATTCATGACTTGTACAGAGAAATTTCCAAGGAACTTAATGAGAATAATTTTAACTACAATTTAATAGCAGATACTAGAAGAAAATTTATAACTTATAATATTGGTGACGAAGTGATGGTTCAGATTTGTCGGGAACGGTTTCCAGCTGGATCTGTTAAGAACTTGAACATACGTGCTGCAGGCCCATTTAAGATTCTACAGACAATCAATGATAATACCTATGTCGTTGACCTTCCTGGAGGCTTTGGCATCAGTAAGACTTTCAATAATTAGGATCTAGTATTCTATGAAGGCTCAAAATTCATCCATAGAAATTTTCTTATAGAAGAGCCCACCCTGCAGCTTAACGGTGAGATTCCCACATTTATCCCTCTGCCTGATACTATTTACCCACCGATAGAAAAATTGAATAATATTTTAGTTGATCCGATAATCTCTACAAGAGATGGTGGTATGCACAAGTGTTTGGTAAGATGGAAGAACAAGCCAAAGTCGGATGACACTTGCAGTGATCGTGAGGAGCTCCCGCAACTGGATCCAGATTTTTTGGAGTACCATGACAGGATCACTGGTTTTGACTCGACTGAGTAGTCTGAGTTGAGCTCTCTCCCACCCGAAAAGTGATGAGGACATCTATTCTGTTTAGTTTAGTATTTTATTTCAGTATCATATTTGTTTTTGGCAATTATAGCCATATGTAATCTTTCTTTTATGCATTATAATATTTTTGAAATTTTTAGAATATTTTGAGATTTTGTATCAAGATTTGTTTTGAGCCTGTATATAGGCTTTGAGATTAATGAGAAAATATGTCATTATTGATTAAAAATTTAATGTTGAGTTTTGCTTTTCCTCTTTCCTTTGTGTGATACAATTGAGATCCAATTTATTAGGGTTTGTGATAAATCCTAATACAATTTTAGGGTTTGTGATAAACTCTAAGATCTACCCCGAATTAAAATCCCCCAAATAAAATTACCCAAACTCTAAATCCCCAAATCCAACACCCTTCTCTCCCTCATCGTGCTCTTTCTTCTTCCCCAAATCCCGACCAAAAATCCCAAGAACCCACCTTTCCGATCACCTTCTCCGTTCAACTCCGGTAACCACTCTCGATCACCTCCATCCCCATCCTCCGTTCGCGCCCCCCCTCGTCGGCGCCACTACACCCCGACCCTCTTCCCCATTCTCCACCATCAGCCCAAATCCTGCCCCAGATCAAAACTCTCCTGCTCCTCCCGTCCAATCGACGACCAGCGCATAGATAAATGGCATTTTCATAGTATGTGAAAGAAAAGTTTAGTGGATAATGGCATTTTCATAGTTTGTGAAAGAAAAGTTTAGTGGAGAAGTGATCAGACGGAAGAAGTTCTTCCGTCCGATTTTTTTTTTAAATGGCATTTTTTGTAAATAAGTAATGGCATTTTTGTAATTATCTCTTCCATCCGATTTTTTTAAAATGACATTTTTGTAAATAAGTAATGGAATTTTTGTAATTATTTCATTGCATTTTCGTAATTTTTAGGAAAAAATTTCTGAATTTTTTTTTCAAACGAAAGATGATCTTCCGTCCAATCATATTAGAAAACAAAAATAAACGGACGGAGCTTCATCCTTCGTCTTCTATATTTAGAAGTTTTCTAAAGCCGTTGCTATCTTTAGCGATCGACTGTTCACTCATATTCTAAATTTTGGATTTTTAGCGAACGATAGAAGGGGATTTTTTTTATATCTCACTTGCTAAATTTTGAGTTTTTAGAAAACGATAGTGGATGCTCTAATAATAATAATAATATGGTGGGTTAATAAAGAGATCGTGGGCTTAAATGGAAATGGGCTTAATGGATTAAAATCTAGGCCATATATGAAGATATGGTGCTCGTGTGTATAGTTTGATGGGTGGGCCCGGTTGCATGAATGGCATGCTTGCACATGACAGTGGCTGCATAGGAGAGCATGCATGTGTAGAAGGGTCACGTGAGAATTAAGTAGAGGTGTGGGGATTTGTCCCTCATCGGAGAGGTTAAGGAGTATAAGTGAGTATATAATAAATTGCCTAAGATTAAGGGGTACCAAATAACCATGACACCATTTGTGAGGCAAGCCTGTGGTGGGCCGTTGTTAGGACTTGTTTTTCGTGTGTGCGCGCACCCGTAGCCACGTGCGCAGCTGATACGGGCTCCGGGCGTTACAATATTAACTTGTCACATCACAAGTGCTACTAGGCTTTAGTGGTTCAGCCTCTTTGCTAGTGAGTAGTGAGCAAGAGTTGGAGGTTTGAGTCCCATTGCACTTCTTTGAGGAGACATTGTTCAAACAAAAAAAAGAAGAAAAAACTCCTCTCATCCTCTAATCATTTCAGGAAAAGTTAAAGTCTCCCATTACGCAACAAGTTAACCACGTAACAGCTAAACAACAATAACAACAATAACAACAGAAATGTTATTATCTCAAATCATTGGAGCTTAAATGTTATTTTTTCTTGATTTAACCCTATTAAATGTTAACTCTTTTGTCATAATAACTATCATGATACATTTTTTACTTCTATCATTTAAGTTTCATGTAGGTTTATTAATTATCATCTTATCATTTTCCTACGCTTGGATGGTGTGTAGTTGTTCACTTTCACATATGCAATTACATGTAAGTACGATCAAATTCAACAACTGTTGCAGCAATTGGAGTTACAATTGTCTGGATGCACTTGCATATGAAAAATAAGGAAAGATGGTTTGCTGGTAGAGGTGGCTGGAAGCGGTGGGTGTTGCCTATGGTAGGAGTTAATGTGCTGGTTGGCTGTAGAAGGTGCTGCTGGAGGTGACTAGCATTGGAGGCTCCTCTGGCACAATAAGTGAAGTACCTGCTGGAGATCTCCAAAAAAACTGTTTTCTCGGATTTAGCTGCACTAAAAGTGGTTGAGTAATTCAAATTAAGGTGGGGACTAAATAGCAAATGGTCATTAGTTGAGGGACCAAATTGCAAAATACCCTAAAGATAAATGTTCTCACTATGAATAGAAGCAATTGTACATGGAACCGTAATACTGGTAGATATGGAAGAAAAAATTATGGAGATCTCCACTATATTCCGGGATCTACTAATATATGCTAATATCTTTAATACCCCCATATAACTAGTGGATAAATATAAACATTGCAAAGCTGACACAGGAGTAGAAGAATGATGATGAGAACTCTTCTGTGAAGATCAGTAAGCTGACAAATAGACAATATGCGATTTCATTGCATATAAAACAACCATCAACTTCAATTTGCTTTGTGGTGTTATTATCACAATGTAAATAAGAGAGCTGAGTGATAAGACCTCTGAAACATTTGCCATAAAGAGTATTATGCCTTGGCACTAGATCAAACAACAACAATCAGCTTCTTTTGCTTCCATGAGATAAGGTCACTACAAATTATTTGCAATATTTTCTGGTAGATTGATGAGCATGGGCTAGTCCAATTAGCGCTGGAGAAGCACCTGAATATAAAGGGAGTGGATGAAATCATCAAGTGAACCAATGCAAATATACATTAAACAACTAGTCCCTGCAAATATTGCATCAACTATGGATAGGTATATGGAATGACAATCTGTGAAGAAAATTTCTTGTCTGTCATAGGATTAAAGCAAGTATACTTCGAATCTGCTAATCTGGACAGTAGTAAATATGGAAAAAAATAATTATTAATCTCCAATATCTTCACAATCAACCATTAACTAATATATGCTAATATCTGCTAATATCTAAGATACAAGTTTCGTATCTAATTATTATTTTTCGCTCCTTAGAGGAATAACAATCATTACCACTTAGCATGGTGTAGTTCCTAAAATGACATTACAATTTAAGCAGTTCTAATTACTTGTTATTTATACTATGTGGCATTTATGAGGGTGCCAAGGTGAATTGTGTACTGACAATCTGAAGTTAAGTTCACTATTTTTTCCTACCTTCTCACTGTTTGTACTTGGTGTACTGGTGGTCAAGATATTGAAGTCGAATGCATCCTTTTCTACTAATTTGAAATTGAAGATTAGAGTTACAAAGATCATATAAATAAAGTTCATTCTAATATTTTTCATGCGCTTTCCTTTCTACGAAAATGTTATTGTTTAAACAAAATTTTAGATATACTTGGAGCTTTAAGTGGTGAATAGAAGTTTTTATTAATCATTCTTGTATACGCAGTCTAAATCTGGTATAATTAAGAATATGTGATGGTTTATTTCAGTTAGATAACTCATAACCTTATGTTATGATAATAAATATGCTTTCCTTATCTGCAAGCTTTTCGTTGTCTATGTCCAATTCCATATTGTATTTTTGGATAGTGTAAAGTTAATATATGATATATGCAGGACTTTTATGAGCTTTGGCCTCAGAAGTTTCAGTACAAGACAAATGGTGTTACTCAGGTTTGAAATTACTGTCTTATATAAACATTTAGTATTTTTTTTCTTTTCCATTCATATTAATTTTTGGGAAATGTAATGCAAACTTTAATCATAAAAATTAATTGTTTAACTTGTTGACATCATTAAGCACTCAAAAACTTTAACTACCGTCTACATGCTGTGTTACATCATATTGTAGTACTTCAAGATTAATCTTTGAGCTATTTCAATGTCATGGAAGTTACATAAATGTTTGCAGGACTGCTCCAGTTTTGCTGGTGAGTCTTTGAAACATAATGTGAAGTTCTTTTTTTAAAACAGTCAGAGATTTTTGCCATCCAGATCTAATTCATAACCTGGTGGGTTATCGTTTGTTGTAACCAGTGTAGAATTCATAGGTTGAATCAACAAAAAGTGTGCTGGTGATGAGGACATCAATTCTGTTGACTTTAGTATTTTATTTCTGTACCATATTTGTTTTTGACAATTATCGCCATATGTAATCTTTCTTTTATGCATTAGAATATTTCTGAGATTTTAGAATATTTTGAGATTTATAACAAGATTTATTTTGAGCCTATA
This sequence comes from Hemerocallis citrina, assembly GCA_017893485.1. NCBI lineage: Eukaryota > Viridiplantae > Streptophyta > Magnoliopsida > Asparagales > Asphodelaceae > Hemerocallis > Hemerocallis citrina. The sequence continues at coordinate 12,496,878 of CM030364.1, read as the reverse complement.
TATAGGCCTTGAGATTAATGAGAAGGGATGCTATTCTTGATTAAAAAAATTATTGTGTTGAGTTTTGCTCTTCATCTCTCTTTTTGTGTGATACAATTGAGATCAAATTATTAGGGTTTGTGATAAACTCTAAAACTATCCTCAAATCCCCAAATCCAATACAAATTCCTAACCATAATTTCCCAAATTAAAAATTAAACCCTAACCCTACTATAGCTGCCACCTACCTCCCTCTCTCTTTCTCCTTCGTTCTCTTCTTCCTCCTTCCCTCTCCCGAAACCGCACAACCCCACCCTCCTTTGTCGTCATCCCCGTCGACCATCCCTCTCATTTCCACCACCAAGTCGACTCACCCCAATCCCGCCCCACCTCAATGCCCCCGTCGATTCCCATCTCCCACATCGAAACCCTAAAACCCAACGTCCCCTTCTTCGAACCCATCCCCAAGACCCTTCAGCCACCTCCTCACCGTACAACCACTTCGACTTCTCACCCCATCGTCGACCTCCCCTCCCGACCCATCCTTTGGCGCTCCTATCTTCGATGACCAGCACACCCCCCAACGTCGATAGTCTTGTTGTTGTCTTTCGTCGACCCCAGAGCCACCGTCGATGCCGCCAATCAGTCTCCAATCGACTGCTGGCCATGTTGGCGACCCCCCCTCGCCGGTCCCGCCGCCGTGCTGCCTTTCTCCCATCGTCGAGCCGAGTTAGAGCTGCTCTTTCTGTTGTTGCTGATTGTTGTGTTCTTCGCTGCTGCCAACCCGATATCTAACGCTGGTTTCTTCGAACCCCAGTATACTCTTTCCACTTTTTAAATATTTGTGTTATACTGCTTTATCATCTTTGTTATATTATCTGATTTATCTGTCGTCCACAAATATTGAGATTGAATGTTCTACTTGCCTAATTCGAATACAAATCAATATTGCATCTTTTACTTGCTAAGAACACTTAGAGATATAATTATTGATTGTTAGAACTGAATTATTAATTGGGTGTAGTGCCCCGAGTTCCACACACTGGGAGCTCGTGACACTTACCCAGAATCTTTACTTCAATGAGTACACAACACAGAAAAATTACAGAAAATTAGAAACTTACATTGCGCAAGAAAACTATATCTTCCACTTGGATGCTTTTAGCAGCTCGAGTCCCCTGCTCCACGATCAGCGATCCTGCATTAGCAAACTGTGGACACGTCAGTTGAATACAACTGACTCAACGCGGATGAAAACCACAACAAAATCCTCAACAATCAATATTTGATGCAGAAAGAAAATGTGAAAGTCAAACCACAAGTGTCGGTGTATGTCATGATCTAGACTCTAATGCACAATTTGTATGCACACCATGCTCTTAATCTAATGCAAACTTGATTTGGAAACGTATGCATCCCATATTACATACTCTCCAAATCGAGTTCGTATTCTCCAGATAATAGGGTTCAATCCCTCGCCATGCATCCTACTCTAGTACTCCTTCCTGTTTCTGACATTCATCTAGTGACTGGTAGAGTCTGCAGCACATGCGGTCCATTTCCGCTCCTGCAGTTGGATTGTGGTCCTTCTCCACTCTGAACGGCAGTGATCACCCTGTTCGTTCAGATCATGGTCCTTCTCCACTCCGACAGGATCGTGGTCCCTCTCCACTTCTGGTCAGGCCGGTGATCATCAGCTCTGTCGGAATCATGGTCCTTCTCCACTCCTACCCCTACCAAAGTTATCATGAACATAAGGCGAATCGATAGGGCCAACCTACTCCGCCTAGAGACTTAGAGTTACACTCTTGCTCCTTATTTGTATTGAACAACATAGAACCTTAGGTGGATTTGGAGGGTCCATTCCTTAATTTCCACCATACAGTCCTTATCACTAAATCCCAGAAATTAACAGACGAGACCACGCCACACGTGTCCCAGACGAGACCACGCCGCACGTGTCCCCTTGATAGGAGAGTACAATGTCCAACTAGTGCATGTCCTTACCAATCATGAGTCACACTACTTAGGTCTAACACCTTTACTCAATTTAGGTCCAATCTCATCCTTCATTAATCACCACTTAGTTTCTTGGTAAAAATATCAGTACTTAAGGGCTCATTGTTCACATTTACAATAAAATATCACAATAAAATATCACTAACTAGGTTCAAAGTGAATCCAACCTAGTTGAATCTCAACAAGTCTCATCTAGATTTAATTGGGTTTAACTTAGCTTCCAATCATGCCAAGAGGTTGGATTCACTTTGAACCTTGTACAGTCGAGGCGCAGCAAGTTCGGATTGGGCTGTGCTGGCCTTGATGGGCTCGTTGACGTGCCAAATTTTCTCGAATGTGGGCCCCACATTGCTGTCAGAGCTTGTCGAGTCACCTGCTGACCTGTCTCTGCTGTGGGCCCTACTAGGTGTGTGACGAGCCGCGTGTCCTTGCCAAATGAGAACGAATCATTTTTCTTCCTCATTGACCACTGTTATGATCCCTGATTTCCTATTTGTCGTTTAATCTCCCTTGGCTCCCACGCTCCAGATCCACCCTCTCACTCATCTACCAGCGGCCTAAATCTATTCCTGCGAACTGGGTCCAAAACCACCACCTGCTCAACCCGGTTCGTTTTCTTCCCTCTCTTTTTTCCTGGAGCCACCACCGCCGACCAAGACCTCGACCTCTCGTCGTCTTGGAAGAGGTGCTTGTTCACAGGTTTTTGAACACCCACCTCCTCTCTTGTCAGAGCTCTGCCTGCTTATTGTTCCAACGAAATTTCTACATGGTGGAATTTATTCTCCACCATCGTTCCAACCATCATCGGAATCTTGTCAACGGTCTAACAACCCACCTTGACTTTTGCAAAATCCCTGACTTACCTTATTGTAATCCTGTCAATCTCCATAACCACCCAAATTTGCGAACAATATCTTGGAATCCCCTCAACTCCCAACATTGTTGAGGGAGACCCACCATTTTGATCCAAACCTCCTCCGACAGCTCTTGCTCGATTGCCCCCTCTTCTCCCATCCATGTCTTGATACTAATACCAAACCTCCCTCCGCATATCTTGATCTCGTCTCTTCTTGCATGCGCGGTGACGCCGTTGGGGGTCGGGAATTCAGTCACCTAATAATCATGAATTTTGTGAAGCTCCCAACTATGTCGATTGAAAGAGTCAGCCAAGTTTCTGAGTCTGTGGACCACCTCCGTCGTTGAAGGCCACCTCGTGATCGCTTGAATAACCCCCAACCGTGTTCTCATTTTCTCTCCCTGTTTGCTTTTAGGGCTGCAAACGAGCCGAGTCGAGCCGAGTTCCTTGAGGCTCGAGCTCGGCTCGAATTAGTTTGTTCGTACTCGAACTTGGCTCGAGCTCGTTCGAGTTTTAACACTGTAGCTCGAGCTCGGCTTGTATGACTTCGCCGAAGCTCGAGATCGGCTCGTTGAGCTCGTTTACAGATCGAGCTCAATTCGAGCTCGAGTTGCGCTTGAACTCGGCTCGATTTCGCCCAAGCTCGAATCAACTCGTTTACAAATCAAGCTCGATTAAAGCTCGAGTGGAGCTCGAACTCGGCTCGAAAAATGTCAGACACATAATAATTTATAGATATGAAATGATGCAATACAAAAATTTCAACAGAAATTAGAATTTATCAAATTAGGAGAACAATTTTGCAGTCATATCAATCCTTCAAACCCACATAAAATAGTTAAATAGCCATAAAGTTATTCAACCAAAAACAACATACAAAGTTCTCTAACCATATAAAGAAAAACCAATATAATGTTGTTGATGGAGCTTATTACGATGCTCCATGAAATCAACAACACAAAAAGTTCTCCAATCAACATAACATAGTTCATCAATACAACAAAGTTCAAATCAACATTACATAGTTCATCAACATCAAAATAATTTAAATATTACGACAAAGTCCATTGATATAACAAAATTTATGTTGTGGAACGAGGGAGTGGTATAAGAAACTCCCTAATCGCATCTTCATCCGCGGCCTGCAACCATGTAAAGTAATGATATGATCAGCAGCCATGTAAAGTAATAACTTTAAAAGAGTAAAGAAGACTACTCTCTTGACCCTCCCATAATGATGTAACTAATCAAAAAATATGCTGACTTCACTAATAAAGCATCAGTATATTAAGCAAATAATGCAAATAATGCACATTTTACCATCATTAGCAGTAGAAGTAGAAGACTACCATAATGATAATAGCAAATCATACTCAGTAAATAGAAGTAGAAGACTACCATAATGATAATAATGGGGTTGGACCAAACACGCGTTCAAACCTAAGTGTTTACTGGTTCTTCCCACCATAGTTTCACATGGTGCTTTCAGCTATTGGAAAAGTGATTAAGCTTATCTTCTCTTCAAGTACACTTTAATCAGAACACATTTTGTTCACAACACCCAACAGTCTCATTCATAGGATTATTACACAAAAAAAAAAAAATACCAAGAGAATGACGAATGCACTCTACTTCATGCAGATTAAGATTTTGAATAAATGTACAACAAAGATGCTTAAATTTATACTCTGAACTATCTGTACCGGGGAAATGAGGAGCAAAGCCTATTGTACAATGAATAATTCTCTGGCAAAGATTGAATCCATGCTAAACCCCAAGCCTTCACTATGAAAGATGTCAAGTTCAGGGTATACATATCAAGGACTTTACTCTTTTACTGATTAGATGTGGTATGAAAAAAGTGGGTGCATCAGCAGAAAAAATAGAGGTAAAACTGGAATGAGGGTTAAATCAATGGCAATGCATCATAATATAGAAAGATATATACTTATGAAAAGTAATAAGATATATATATATATATATATATATATATATATATATATATATATATATAACTTACCATAGATTTCTTTATCCCTTTAAGTTGACGCATCCAATCACTCCCACACATGAGTGCCTCAACTTTTGTAGTCTTTAAAGAAGCACGGTACGGGTCAATCACTCGACTGCCAGCACTAAATGTCGACTCTGATGCAACTGTGGTGATAGGCATTGCTAAAATGTCGGCAGCCATCCTAGACAGAATTGGATATTTCATGTTATTCAATTTCCACCACTCCAATGCACAAAACTTCAACTCAGAATTTGGTCCACATCTGAAAACACCTTCTTCCAAGTAAGACTCCAAATCTGATTTTCGTGATTCAACCGATTCAACCGATTCAACCGACATAACAAATTTATCGAACTGCGATAATCCTGAATCTACTCCTCCACACTCACCCGCTCCACCACTAATCCCATGGTCAGATGTTGATGTACCTGTGGAGTGCAGGAAGTCAGCTTAATATTATTTTTAAATTAAAAAAGTTGAAGCAATAGTACAGTAATAATGAATAATGAATTACAATACCTGATGAGTCTCCTACCGCTCCTCCATTGTTAACACTAGTAGCATATTCATTGTACAAATCATACAATGCAGTCCTAACCTTTTCTAGATTTGCTTCAACTTCATCTTCAGAGTATACCAGTGGAAAACAAAATTGAACTAATCGCGTTTTGAATCTAGGGTCTACTATGCTACCAAGAGCCATCAACAGATTGCACTCACCCCAATACTTATCAAACTTCTCACTCATCCTCTTAACCATTGCACGGATAATCGCATCATCATCATTTGCTCTAGAAAGCAAAACTTCTTTGATTCTATAAACCTCAGAGAGGAAAAGGTTAGCAGTAGGGTACTCATTACCAGAAATTATGTTCGTAGTAGTACTGAAGAACTTCAACACATCACAAACTTTCTCAGCTAATCTCCAGTCTTTAGGGCTTGGCAAGTTCATGTAAGTAGGCTCCCTATCTTTAAACCTCGGGAAAACATCTTTAAGTTGCAATGCAACAACAAGCATATCAAATGCAGAATTCCAACGAGTAGGGCAATCTAAGATTAACTTTCTTGGCTTTAATCGTAATTGATGGACTATTTCTCCAAACTTCTTAAGTCGCCCCTCACTTGCCCCAATAAACTTCACGCTATCCCTAACATTCTCAATTACATGTCGAATTTCTCTAAGCCCATCCTGCACCAAAAGATTTAATATGTGCGCACAACACCGCACATGAAACAACTTACCACCTAGGAGCAATGACCTACTCCTTAAAAAATTATCCCGTAAAATTCTAATTGCCATATCATTATATGAAGCATTATCAACCGAAATTGAAAAAACTTTATCCTCAATCCCCCACTCCACTAAGCACTTATAAATAGCATCAGACACATCAATACCATTATGCGGAGGAGGTATGTCAACAAAACTAAGCACACGCTTATTAAGTTTCCAATTTGAATCAATGAAATGACCGGTAAGCACCATATGAGAAATAGTTTGTGGCGTAGATTTCCAAATATCGGTTGTCAAACAAACTTTACTAACTCCTTTCAACACTCCTTTCAACTTTCTTTTCTCTCTCTCATAAATAGATAAGCAATCATTCCGTACAGTTGTGCGAGAGATTTTTTGATATAATGGTGTAAGACCTCTACAAAATTGAGTAAATCCTACTTCCTCCACAATGTTGAAAGGATGCTCATGCATGAGAACCCAATTGGCTAATAACTCCCTCACCCTAGCATTGTCATATTTAAAGGTTGTGACATTTACCTCATCACTGACATCAGAACTAGGCACCAAAGAAAGTGACCGTTGACTATTTTTATTTATCACCCTTCGAGGACACACATCTAAGTGCCGCTTGAGATGTGTAGTGGAACTGGTAGCAAGAACGGACATTTTAGTTTTGCACCATATGCACTCAGATTTCGGAGTACCATCTGCAAGTTTTATCTCCTTAAATTCCTCCCAAACTGAGGAAGTCATTTTCCGTTTCTTCTTTTGAAATGCTTCATTTTCACTTATTGGCTCAGTAGTACTCCCTTGGCCTTGGCCTTGACCTTGAACACCAGAAGCTTCTCCAATGGGGGGGAGATTGAGGACATTGAGTGGTGTCATGAGCTACAGGAGCACCTTCAACCAATGTTGAATTCACTTCAGAAGTATCAGCATCCGCCATATCTACAATTCAAATAAAATGGTACATTAATCACTAATTGAATATAACAAATTAATCTTTCTGGCACTACTAAAATAATGGCGGATTTCAAAGTTTACAATTCCTACCACCAAATGCAACTTCATATATCCAAAGGAGAGAATATTTACTATTAAAAACCCAATAATCTACATTACATCCCAAAAAAATAATATACGGACCGGTGTAACCTAAAAAGCAAAGAAAAAGTAAATTACTGAATACGATTAACTTATGTGCATTCAAACTGCAAGGAACTATCCATCATCATAGTAATCTAATATTGCATTTTAAAATGGTCATATAACAAAGTAACAAACACGGAACAAATTATACAAATTTCTTTTTAGAGAAACAAATTCTACAATTTTAAACAATTACAAAAGCTCATGCCACCATGTAAATGTTTACACTGATTTATTCAAATGACTGTTTCCGATATCTGTTCAACAAAACCTTTTCACAGACAAGACAGCAGAAACGTTGTATTATTAATGTTGTTGTTAAGCAATAGTGCATATACTAAAATAAATCTTTCATATTCTCTCTTATTGTGAGAGCTCCCATTTCCTCTTTGTAATATTTTAATGGCAGATCAATGTGTAGGTTGCTAATTGCTAAACCTTTTATCACTATGAAATTTATTCTCATCCTGAGGTCCCTAACAAGTAAACAACTTAATTCTTCATAAACCCTGATGTAAAGCATTGGTCACCCTTTCCAGTTTACATCTGATCTCTCTCCCTCTTTTACTGCCATATCTACCCTTAACTGAGAATGTCTCTGTTGGTTTTATATGATAGTTTTCATGCTACCTAAATATGTTTGGAGTGTATATTTGCAGTTTAGGGCTTCAATCCGCAGAATGTTGCATTATTCGATATTAGAGAAACCATCCAGCCAGGAAAGACCGACATAAATTATAAAGATGATCAACAAATAAGTTTGCCTTCCAATATCCACAGAGATGCGCAATAATTGAAAGTGTTCAATATCAAACAATTACCTGATTCAACTGATTAAGACACACACGTGGAGACCCACCACGCAGTTGAGGTGTAAAATCTAGCACGCTCACACCACAGTTGCTCTGTAATAGAATTCTAAAGTAGTTGGTGCCTAGTCCTGAATGTACATAAAATATGTTAAGACAGTAGCTGGTGCTATAACATTTCCAATATAGGAAACCAAGTTTTAACGAATACATTAACGTCGATAGGTAGTTAGTTACCTAACGCTGTGTTAATAAGGGCTTGATTAACTGCATTATGAGTCACCAAATGCAACTACAGGAGCATCTGATTTCCTTCGGATTTCAAAGATTTTTTTACATCTTCAAGAAAGTGAGTGCACCAACAGCAGAAGAGATATGTTCCTTCCAGTTTTTGGTCTATTGTTAAATAAATAATTAGGAAGGGAAGTGTATACACAAATATAGAGCCTGGTAAGTATTGACTACTGAGTGTTATATTTACCTACAGGCTACAGTTACTGATAATCAGATCATATAAGCATTGTTGATTAAACTATATTACCATATACATCATTACATATTTGTCTAATATGCATTACTCATCTGACATCTCTCACATGAGAAACCATAACCCTAGCTTTGACTATCAAAGAAACTTTACAAGCATGTAGAGAGATCTAAGTCAAACAACCCTATGTCATTCAAGAGAGGGGTTCAAAACTCAACTTCATCTCCAGATATATTTTTAATTAGAAACCTAAACCAACAAATTTGGCATGGAATTAAAATGGTAAATCAACAAATTTTGACATGGAATTTGAAATGGTAAATCAACAAATTTTGACATGGAATTTGAAACCTAAATCAACAAAGAAATAAACCAAAAAGATTTGAGTTCAGGAGGAAAGTACCTTATTTGAGTCGGAGGGCTTGGAGCCGTGAATCAGGGTTTGGACTTTGGAGAAGATGGGTTTGGAGCCACGAATCTTGGAGCCGTGATTCTGGAGCCGTGAAGATGGGTTTGGAGAAGATGGGTCGATCAGGGTTTGGAGTCTTGGAGCCGAAAGAAGAGGATGAGGAGTCGGAGGAAGAGGATGAGGAAGAGGATTAGGGTTTGGAGAAGATGGGGATGATGAGAATTGAGAGGACTGAGAAGATGAGTAGCCGACTAGCCGCCAAAAGATTTTAGGGTTTAGAATAACAAGAAGAGAACTGAGAAAGAAGTGGGAAGTGAACGGGTGAATGAGTGATTACTGAGAAGAGAAGTGGGAACTGGGAAGTGAACTGAACGGGTGGGTCAATCATCATGCAAATGGGTTTAGGCACACTAACGAAAACTCGCGAGCCCAACGAGTCGAGTGTGGATGGGCTCGGACTCGGCTCGTTTATTTAGCGAGTTCGATTTCCAAGCTCGAACTCGACTTGAGCTCGACTCGAGTCGAGCTTTGACCGAGCTCGAGCCGAGCTACTCTCGAGTAGCTCTGTTCGTTTGCAGCCCTATTTGCTTTCATTGATGAGGTTACGTCACAAGTAGGGCTGCAATCGAGTCGAGCCGAGCCGAATACCTTCACGCTCGAGCTCGGCTCGTTTACGAAACGAGCTCAGTTTTGAGCTCGAGCTCGGTTCGAGCCGAGCTTTGACCGTATTCGAGCGGAATAGCTCGTGGGCTTAGCCTAAAAAAAACCCAAGCTCGAGCTCGGCTCGTTTACGAAACGAGCTCAATTTTGAGCTTGAGCTCGGTTCGAGCCGAGCTTTGACCGAGCTTGAGCCGAATAGCTCGCGAATAGCTCGATTCGTTTGCAGCCCTAATCACAATCACATGGGCATACTCCTTCGTCTTTTGCGGTTGTCTTTTCTACTCCTTTGCCATCCTCCAACCTAGCCTCCCACCTATAATCGGGCAGGCCTGGACTCACATGTCCATGATCTTTGCATTCATATAACACATAGCGTCCATACACAATCCTCTTTACGTTGGTGATTGCCGCAGAAGACGCACGACTCTACCCTCGCCTTAGCCATGAGTTATTCATGTTTCTTGGTGGAGTGGGACATATACACTTCCTAAGATTCTTCCTCCGTCTCTCTTCTCCTTTGCTTCTTCCTGCATCGTATCTCTCGAAGTGCAGAGATAAGTTTCTGCTTAGAGAACTCCCTAGGAGATCTAGGTGGAGTATTGGATTTGATGGTATAAGGTGAGCGATTTGTTCCTCGATTTGGTGGTGGCTCTTTCACCGGCAACCTGCTTCTCCGTCGACGGTGCCCCTTCCCTCCATGGACACCGCCTCTTCTCCCTGAATAAGGGGATGTTATGGTTGCATTTTTGGGAGAAGAGTACCCAACCTCCTTCGTGTCCTCCCCTCGCCTCGCCGGTGATCTCTCCCGATGGCTGTCTCTATGGTTGTCTCTGTACTTGTGCGTGGGCGGTTCCGGCCGACTGCGTGGGTGTCGTCGCTCGTTGTCGCTGCTGGATTACCGCTCTCTCTCCTTTCCTCTTCTCTCCCTCTCTCAGCTCTCACGTTTTTGTTGAATTTGATTGTGGTATTTTGAAGTTTCATAATTGGATAACTTTTAAGTATATTTCAGAAGTAACAGGCGTAAATCATCTCACTTCTTATAACAAAATTAATTTTCAGCGTCGGTGGATTGTTGTTAGCAATCCTCCGTTATGCAGCCTTATTTCCAAATGGCTCGGAACAGATGCTTGGATCCGTGATATGGACCTGTTAATGGGATTAAGAGAGCATGCAGAAGATCCAAAACTCCAACAAGATTGGAAAATGGTAATTCTGTTGCTTTACATTTTTTGCAGTTGTTGCAAATAACAAGTTAACAACTACTTCTCTTAGTGTATCAGTAAATCAGATTGATTTAGCTATTAATGTCTTTACGCTTACAGGTACGACAGGTCAATAAGATTAGGCTTGCAGAATTCATCGAGGCATTTACTGGCATGAAGGTTTTATAAAGATCCTCCTTAATTTTTATTTATTTAGGAACAAGAAGAAACTGCTCAGTAGTTATCTTTAAATTTCTCAAGAGGGTCTGAGGGTGTCTTTCCCTGTCAATGGCAAATCACTGTTTTTTCACAGGTCAGCCCAGATGCAATGTTTGATGTACAAGTCAAGCGAATACACGAGTATAAGAGACAATTGCTCAATATACTTGGCATCATCTATCGCTATGATTGCATAAAGGTTGGTAGCTCCTGTTGTATCTTTTGTCACAAGTCGGAACTGCAGCGAATATATTATTGGTTAATATATGGATTATTTGATGGGAGATAGTCCATCCATTGTTTTCTTCTTTTACTAGAAAATTACCCAATCTACTGCGATTTAAGTTGACTACTACCATTGATATCTAATTTAGTATCAAAATTAGGCAAATCTCAATTAGGTCAGCTTTGTTTTCATGTCTCAGCTCTGGTAATTTTGACAAAAGTCTGTTTCATGTATGGAAATGATTTATATTCATTAAATTGTAGAATCTTTCGGGCATAGCCATGGTGGTTTGCTGTGTCCTTACCGTGTTTTTCTGTGCTAATTTATTTTGAGTTGGTTTTATGAATCCTTCCTTATTTGTCATCCAATCAAGGAAAATATTATTTTCAACCCAGGATTCCCTTAGTCTTTCAAGTGTACTTTTAAAGTTAGTTTTCGGCCTTCTGTTATTATAATTATTAGATTTATCTTTTCTTTGATATTGTGTACGAAACCCTTCATCACTTCATCCTTGCCTAAGATGCAATAGGTTTTGTTGACTGCATCTAAAGACCATCTGAATTTTGTTGTTCCTTAATGTAATTCAATAGGGAGCTTAGTTCAAATTCTCAAGTCTAGAAATTTATGCTAATCTAACTTTGAGTCATTCTTGGGCGACTTATTAGTTTTAGGCCAGGGTGACAGTATAGCATATTATGTTCCATATGCAAATATCTTTTTGGTTTTTAATTTCGGCCTTTATAATTTGTTGCAGAACATGAATAAAGATGACAGGAGGAAAGTGGTTCCCCGAGTTTGCATAATTGGAGGAAAGGCTGCCCCTGGTTATGAAATGGCCAAGAAAATAATCAAACTATGCCATGCTGTTGCAGAAGCGATCAATAATGATTCAGATATTGGTGATCTTTTGAAACTAGTAAGAGAATTTCTTGTCACTTCTTCCTTGGTTTTATAGCATTATCGTTCAATGCATAAAATATTCAAGCACTCAACAAAAATAATGAATAGTTCATGGGAAGTACTCTGTCATTTAATTCATTTATTCACTATTAAAAAGATACTAATACTTAATCTGTACTGAATCTATTACAAATGAGGGAACTGTTTCTCTTCTTTGGTGGAAGAAAGGTCTAGACTGTTTTTCTCTATTTCATGGTGGTGATTATTGTACAAATTTGTTATCTAATTAATTTTATATCATTCTCATTAGTAATGAAAATTAGTCTATTTCATTATATGCATGAATTTTGTGAAAGTCCCAACTACTAATCTAAAACTTCAAACTTCGAAGTTGTAGAAGGGTTGAGGAAAATTGCACTTATATTTTAACATGTCCCCTCAGTTCGAGAGCCCATTTTTTAATGGGCAAAATAAACAAGATAAATGCCCAGCAAATTGTGGGCCGAGATTTGGACAATACGCAGTGGTATTTTTTTAAAAATCCACATTTAAATTGCGTAGCTAGTGGGATTCGGGATTCGAACCCGTGTTGCTCTGATACCATTTGAAAGTCGCTGCTACTAATCGAAAACATCGAAGTTGTAGAAGGGTTGAGAAAAATTGCACTTATATTTTAACAGTTTCTAGGTTTATAATTGAATTAAAAATTTTGTTTGGAAAAAAACCTTTGCAGAATGGATTACGGTAAACCAAGACCAAGTTGTAGCCATTGAATCTACTTGCAAAATATTGACCATGATAGATCCAATGGCTGCTATACTGGTTTACTGTAAACCAGGGTTCCTAGGATGTTTTATTTTTATTTTACCTTTTTTGTATGTATAGTTTGGCTAATGGGGTAAAATTGATTTCACATTTTGCAGGTATTTATTCCTGACTACAATGTCTCAGTGGCAGAGCTAGTGATACCAGGAAGCGATCTTTCACAGCACATTAGGTTCTTGTTACATTGCTACTTCTTTTTCCTTTTCCCTTTTCTGTAGTAAGTTGAAAGCTTTCTGTCATTCACTTTGCTAATGGTAATCGAGTTATCTGATTTATTACACAAAATTGAGAAACACGAACTTTGATGACATGTTTTAAGTTACCACTAATGTTTTTAAAAGTAAATTAATTCTTTTATTCTTCTGATGTGTCATAATCAATACTTTAGTATTAATTTTGTTTGTAATTCCAAATGATTATAGGGGCTGGATTTCACTATATAACTATATGCTATATTTTACTGGATTACAGTACAGCAGGCCATGAAGCATCTGGGACTGGCAGCATGAAATTTTTAATGAATGGGTGTCTACTTCTAGCTACAGCTGATGGATCTACAATTGAAGTCATTGAAGAAGTAGGAGAAGAAAACATGGTGAGGAGAAAATGTTGATGTCATATTGTTATGAACTTGCACATAAATTTTGCTTTGCTTACCATTTTACTGCATTAGGTATATCAAGGACGTTTGAAATATTGCAACTCAATTTAGTCATTCGGAATATTATATAGCCAATGAAATGCTTGAATTTTCTTGCTTCATATAGATTAGTTCCAGTCGATGTCATTGGTGATAGAGAAAGAGGGAAACTGCAAAAAGTGGCGAAGTGCAGGGCCGTTATTTGGAAGGGTCAATTCCACGCGGGTCACTAACAAATGTGGAAATTCCATATACCTCACTCACAAATTGATATTTTCATATAATTCACTAACTTGCTATTGTCACTCTTCTTATGTTAAATTTTACCACGAGTTTAAAAATGATTATTTTGCCATCTTTTTAAAATTAAGGGTTAAGGTTTAGGGTTAGAGCTATTTTTAAAATTAAGGGTTAAAAATGACTATTTTGCCGTATTTTAAAACCCTAACCCTAACATATTCCTAAACCCTAAACCCTAAATCGCTAACCCTAACCCTAAAAGGAGGGCAAAATAGTGATTTTTAAACTCCGGTTAAGATTTAACATAAGTAGAGTGACAATATCAAAAAAGTACTTTTTTGGTATTGGACCTATTGGTCAATATTATGAGTGAGTTATATGGAAATATCAATTTTTGAGTGAGGTATATGGAATTTCCATATTTGTTAGTGACCCATGTGGGAAAAACCCTGTTTGGAAATATTTGAGAGTTGTATATTTTTTTTCTTCCAGTCTTCCAACATATCATTAACCAATTTTGTTGCTCATAGATCATAATAGTACAGTATTTATAAAACTTATTTACAAATCTGGGAAACGTTTTCTGCCCTTTTCACATGCTTTTCTTAATGATTATTCTCTCACGGATGATGTGCCCTCTTACCTTCATTTTTGTTAGTTTATATTTGGTGCCAAAGCAAAGGAAGTTGCCTCATTGCGAGAAAAGGGTCAGACTCATAAGGTTCCTCTTCAGTTTGCACATGTTGTCAGGTGCGCTATAATATCCATCGATATTTCTTATATTTAAGATGGCTAATGCTTGACACAATAGGCTCTTAGTACAGTTACTTTACAAGTGGACAGTCTCAGAATCAGTTATAATCTGTCTGAAGTTTTTTTGTGACCATCTTCTTAATTTTTATATCATTGCTTACATGAAATATCTTTCCACTACTTTGTCTGTTGTGAGTGCATCCATAAATATATTAGAGGTGGCTTGTATTCAGTATAATAAATGGACCTAGATGACAAAGTTTTGGAATGGCCCTTAATGGAGCTGAATAGAGAAATAGAATTCATTATTCATGTGCCTACCCTAAATATTTGGGATGAAGGTATTGTTGCTGGTGGTGGTGGGAGGTGAGCTTATGTTTCTGTTACTGTAGAGCTGCAAATTTGTCAGAATGGGTTGGAAGCATTCATCACGTTTGTGGCATTAGGTCTATATTTTTCAATTTTTCAGCACCATATAGGCCTACAAACTCAATAGTTCTGCCTTCATACACATCTCCATATCATTAAGTGTCATGGGGCATATTCACATCTTAGTAGTTAGCTATATCATTTTCTGTTTGACTTTACAATAACCCGCACTTGTTTTCTTGAATGTTCCTATCCTACAACTCCACTGTAGGCCTTCCAATATTTAGAACCATGGTTTGAAAACTTGGTGCCAATCTTCTAATTTCGGTACAGCATTGGCGTCCTCGAAAATGAGATATTGACTCGGTGTAGGCTGTGTAGCTAGGGGTGGACGTGGGTCGTGCCTAACTTGGTCGGGCCCGACTGATAGTAGTGAAGTTGGGTTGTGCCTAACTTGGTCGGGCCCGACTGATAGTAGTGAAGTTGGGTCGTGCTTGGGCCTAGGTGCATTGTGGCGCATGTGACCAACTCGTGCAAACTGAGGTAATACCCTCTAATGCCAAACCAGAAAACACTACTCCAAGGTTTTAGGTTGTTTGGGTTGGGACCATCAATGTATTTCAGATAATCTTAACACTTGACAAAAACAGTCGCACCGAAGTAACAGGATACAACATGAAGAATCAAGTATAAATTTAGACTACATATAGACTTCATGACACTATTCAGCGAAGGACAGTGAACAATGAGGTTTTGTTCCTTCATATTTCCTTCATAGCTTAAGCTTGTGTTTTTGGAGCCATTTAGTGAATTAGTAGGTGTTCTTCGCAGATGAAATGCAGCAATTTGTAGGCATGGATAAACAATTCAACTTTCAATCTGACATCAATAAGTTAATGACATCCACCGGGAACTGTGGAGTTTTCCCCTTCTTTTTACAGTTTTTAGTTGTATTGTTATAATTTTGAATTAGGTTCAAGTATCAGTCTTCGGCACTAGTGTAGTCTAGGAGTTTGGTATAATAGTAGGATCCATAGTCAAATTGCTCTTTCCTCTAGAGAACTCAACTTTGAAAAGTTACTGTTTTTAAAAGCATAACTTGAATGGTGCAGTGCCATAATTGGGACCTCCATTACGGGTGCTCTAGCTCATTTCTTGGCCATGGAACCGATGAATTACTGAGAAGATGTAATGGAACAAGTAATTGGAAGATAGAAACCCTAACTAACTGAATCAAGAAGCAAGGAGGAAGAATTCTTTTATTACATGCATCGCACGTACTTACACCCTGAACATCATGCCGTTAGGCTGTTGAGCGGTTACAGCCAGTGAGACCCACTAATATCCATCCATCCATTCTAAACAGAATTAGATCCATGGGTTGACACTCTTAATCCTGGACCCACCCCAACCGTTGCAACTCATTTATATTTAAGCAATTAACTCCTTACAAGATTGGACTGAAAATTACAGTTACACAACAATTACAGCTGCTTCTCAGCTCATTTTCTCTTCAACCTGCTGCTATTCTTCAAGTCTTAAACTTCGGCGTGTATCTACTCCTCCCCGCAAAATTTTAGACCTTGCCTCCAAGATCGAACAATGGATATCTCTGTAGTATGATTATTTTTTCCATTTGATCAATACCTCTTATTTGAGCCTCTTACCCCGAACAACAGCTCTTCTGCTCAGACCAGAATTTCATCAGGTTCGAACAGAGCTTTGAACACATTAGCTGGCATCTCACTTTGCACCACCATCGCAGGTCCAACATTTTTCTTCAGCTGAGATGTGGAAAACTGGGTGAATGTTTTGCAGTATCAGACAGAGCTAATCGATATGCCACTGCACGAATTCTCTCCAATACTTCATATGGGCCATAATGTAATGGTGACAATTTTTGAACAGCTTTCACAGCAACTGTGCGTATATGGCTGCAGCTTCAAATAGACTAAATCCCCAACTGCTATGGTTATCTGCCTGTTTCTTCATCCTGTCTTCAGCAACATTCAGATGATGCTTTAACAATTGCAAATGGACATCTCTAGCCAGCGAGCTTTCTTCTGCTTAAGGACATTTAGCAGTGTGAGGTATATATAATAAAAGTGTAGGAGGAGATCTACCATACAGGGTCTCATATGGTGTTGTTGCCATGTAGTGTTATACCAATATTTTGCCTAACATAACTATATACTCCACTCCTTTGGCCTGTGATGGCAGGAACACCTTAGATAGGTCTCAAAACACTTGTTTACTACCTCAGTTTGACCATCCGACATTCCGATTGTGGGTGATGTGCTGTAAAAAACCTGAGTTTACCTTGCAGCTTCAATGATTCCTTCATCAAAGCATGATGTAAACTTAACCCTAAATAGAAAATTTTCAAGAATTTTAAAGAATTAAATTTACCAACACGTAATGCAGATTAAGTTAGAAATTATAACTATTAATTGGTTTGATGGATTTTCAAAATGTGAAATAGTTTAACAAGCCCAAGTAAAAGTTCAATCCTATCAATCAATAATAATACTTAATCGATCTTAGCATGTAAGATACTCAATAAAGATTTGTACACTAATAGGCAAGTAGAACACACACTCAATATTTGTGGATGACAGATAAATTAAATAATATTATAGAGATGATAAATGGTATCATAAATAAATGAGAAGTGGAAAGAATTTACCGGGTTCGAATAACGTATTGCTACGTTTCTGCTTCTCACACAAAGATCCAATCATTTGCTCCAAACATCAAATACCAAAGCTATCCAAACAGAAAGAATCAGATCCGATAGTGGCCCCCTCATTGTTGTGGGCTCGGAAGGAGGAGATCGACGGCGGGCTGTTGGTGGTGGTGGTGGTGGGTGCGCTGATGGCTTGTAGTGGCGCCAACGACAGCGTCGGGTCGGAGAGGAGGGGATTCGAAGGTGGTGTTGAGTTTAGATGAGCAGCGGGGACAATCGAAGGTTGATGGAGAGGGCGATGGCGACAATGAGGAGGAGAGGTGGTGAGGTGGTGAGGTGGATGCAGCGGAGGTCGATGGATGGCTATCGATGGGCATGAGCGGTAGTCGACAGTAGCAGTAGTAGTGGTGGTCGATGGATGGAGGGTGCAGGAAACTCGACGGGGAAGAAGAAGACGAGAGGGTTGGGTTTCGGGAGTAGACGGGAAGAGGAGAAAGTCGGGGATAGGGGATGACGGTTGAGGAGATTAGAGTAGGGTTTAGGGTTGAATTGATTTGGGAATTTGGAGTATAATTTTAGAGTTTATCACAAACCCTAATACTTTATTAGGATTTCTCACAAACCCTAATAATTTTCTTAATTATCTCATACAAAAAGAGGGATGAAGAGTAATAAAAACACAATAATATTTTAAATCAAGAATAACATATTTTTCATTATTCTTAAGGCCTATATAGGGTCAAAACAAATCCAAAATAAATCTAAAACAAATATCTCAAATCTAAAACAAATTTCTCAAATTAATCTCTCAAATAAACTATTTTGCTAAATCTCAAAATAAAATAAAACATATTTGATGTCCTCATCACTCTCCGAGTGAGCGAGGGCTCGACCCAGTCGAGTCAAAACCAGTGATCCTATCATGGTGTTCCAAAAGATCTGGATCCAAGCGTGGAAGCTCCTCACGATCACTCCAAGTGTCATCCGACTTCAGCTTGTTCTTCTACCTCACCAAATACCCTTGAATACCACCATTTCTGGTAGAGATTATTTGATCATCTAAATTATTATCCAATTTGTCTGTCTGTGGGTAAGTAGTATCAGGTAAGGGGAGAAATGTGGAAATCTCACCATTAGACTGCAATGTAGGCTCATTTATAAGAGAATTTTTAGAGTTAAATTTTGGGCCTTCATATAGTACTAAATCCTTAATATTGAAAGTCTTACTTATGCCACAATCTTCAGGAAGGTCAACGACATAGGCATTATCATTGATTTTATGTAGAATTTTTAATGGGCCTGCAGCATGTATGTTCAATTTCTTAACGGATCCAGCTGGAAACCGTTCTGGATGAATCCGAACCATCACTTCGTCACCAACATTAAGAGTTTTAAATTTTCTTCTAGTATCTGCTATTAATTTGTAGTTAAAATTATTCTCATTAATTTCTTTGAAAATTTTCTTATGCAAGTCATGAATGCGATATGCAAATGTAGATGCCGACTCTGTGACTCTAGGATGTTCTAACACATGGATAAAATCTATAGGTTGCCAAGTGACTTGGAAAGGAATGAGTGACTCAGGTATATTCAATGGAGGTGATTGGATTGATCGAATACAGTTGAGAGGCTGGTCTTCATTTTCTTCATCAAAGTCATCACTTACATGAGGTTCAAAAGTAAACTCATTGTTGGACTCATCAGCGATGACAATGGTACCCTCTACTATATTGATCCTACTTGGGCTGGGACAGTTACCAGCAACATGGCCGTATCCTTTGCATTTATAGCACTTAGTAGGAGGATCAATCTTAGAATAGTCTCTTTCAGTGTTCTTACCCGTATTGTTATTTCTAAGAGAATAGGGATTTGAAGTAGGCTTGCTTGGGTAAGATTTGTTGGGTACTGAGGATAGGAGTGTTCAGGTCTAGAGAGATCAGGAGGGGTCATTCTAGAGGAATGATTCATCGAATTGCTGGACTTGTAATGAGAACTTGCTTTAAAGAAATCCATATCGAGGACAAGGGCATAAGCTGCTGCTAATGAGTCCACATTTCTATGAATTAGCTCGTCCCTAAGATCGGCTCGTAGTCCAGCTCTGAACGTAGAGTCTTTTCTTCGCTCTTTACCTAAGGCA
The DNA here is from genome assembly GCA_017893485.1 of Hemerocallis citrina. Lineage (NCBI taxonomy): Eukaryota > Viridiplantae > Streptophyta > Magnoliopsida > Asparagales > Asphodelaceae > Hemerocallis > Hemerocallis citrina. The sequence goes on along the minus strand of CM030364.1, from coordinate 12,477,062 downwards.
TTGCATCGAATAAGGAAGTCATCAAACTTATCAACATACTCGTGGGTGTATTTGCTTCCTTGATAGAGTTGGTTCCACGAATCTAACAGTCGGGTGTGGAACGATAACGACACATATCTCTCAGTAAGCTTATCTTTCATGGCTTCCCAAGTGGCTATGGGTGCCAGTCCTCGGCCTCTACGGGCATGTTCAAGATTGGTTCAATGTTGTTGAGCTTTACGAGTCAATTTCATAGTGACAAATTTAACCTTCAGGGCTTTGCTCATGTCAAACCTCACGAAGTAGTGGTCCATGATACGGATCCAATCGAGATAAGCTTGGGGTTCCATACGGCCTTCAAAGTGGGGAACATCAGCCTTAACGTTCTTTTTGTATTGTTCGTCAGGGTCACGATGTTGACGTCGATCGTCACGATCATTCCCTTGAGGGATCTGACAATAAGGCTCAGGGACAACATTTTGATTCAACTCCACTTTCTCAAGCCTCTGGTTGATATTGGCAATAGTTGCTTGAATGACAGCTATTGTAGTAGAAATATCAGAGCTGTCCATCTCAGTTCGAGGAGGGGGCTCGCGAAAGTCTAGGGTTCCTAATTGGATGGTTTGGGAGGGACAAGAAAGGCTCTTTAGGATCTGTGATGGTACTGCGAAGACGCATTCACCAACTGTAGAAAATTAGGGGTTGTGTGTTTTCTGAAATTTGGGAAAATGTGTCCTAAATGCATCTAAGTTTATTTTTTTGATCTGAAATGATGTAAAAGAAAAAAAAATGAAAGACTAAAACGATCCTAAATGAATGCAAAAATTATGCCTAAATGATGTAAGAACTAGGGTTTTAAGAACCTTTGCTCTGATTTCAAAATGATGTAAACTTAACCCTAAATAGAGAATTTTCATAAATTTTAAAGGATTAAATTTACCAACACGTAATGCAAATTAAGTTAGAAATTATAACTATTAATTGGTTTGATGGATTTCAAGATGTGAAATAGTTTAACAAGCCCAATTAAAAGTTCAATCCTATCAATCAACAGTAATACTTAATCATTCTTAGCATGTATGATATTCAATAAAGATTTGTACACTAATAGGTGTAAATCTCGTGAAAATTTGGGCAGGTGGCATACTCATCTTTCAATCTCTCAAAACCAATAATTTCGGTGCATAGTGTAGATAAGATCATGTGACATCGACTGAGCGCATCTGCGGTCATATTATCAAATCCCTTTTGTATGCCTAATGGTATACGAATATTCTTGTAGGAACTCTACCTATCGAGCATGCCTCGGATTCAACTTTTGTTGAGAATTAAGGAATCTTAAGGCCTCATGGTTTGAGAAAATAACGAATTTTTGCGGCAGGAGAGTGTCGCCAATAGCAAAGTGACTAAATTACCACATAGAACTCCTTGTCATAAGTGGAGTATTTTTGTTTTGCTTCATTTAGCTTTTCGCTAAAATAAGCAAGGGGATGACTCTCTTGACTGAGGACTCAACCTAGACCAATACCAGAAGCATCCTACGTTACTTCGAAGCCTTTAGTGAAATCAGGCAACCTTATGACAGGTGTCTGAGTCATTCTTTTATTGATATCTTCGAAGGCTTTCGTGGTTTCTTTGACTAGACGAATTCACCTTTCTTCAAACAGTCGGTTATCAGAGCCATGATCGTGCTAAATTCTTGCACAAACCGATAATAGAAGGTAGCAAGACCATGAAAATTCCGTACATCACGAATATTGTGGGGCTCATGCCACTCATTAATAGTTCGTATCTTTTCTTGGTCAGTGGATACTCGGCAGAAACAATAAATCTTAGAAAAATAGTCTGATCGAAGAGGAAGGTACATTTGGTAGGATTAGCATAAAGTTGTTTCTTCCTCAAAACTCCGCAGACCTCTCAAATGGTCATGATGTTGCCCAACGGATCGACTGTAAATGAGAATATCATCAAAGTGCACTACAAGAAACTTGCCCATAAAGGGACAGAGTACTTGCATCAGGATTCTCATAAGCGTGCTTGGGGCATTCATCATTCCAAACGGCATGACCATCCATTCATACAGGCCATCCTTCGTCTTGAAGGCGGTCTTCCATTCATTACCAGGACGTACACGTATTTGGTGGTAGCCACTTTTAAGATCAATCTTGAAAAAGATTGTGGCACTAGACATCATGTCCAACATGTCATCCAAATGGGGAATGGAAAAATGGTAATTTACCGTGATCTTGTTTATGGCGTGGCTGTGCACACACATACGCTAGGTTCTATTTTTCTTTGGCGTCAATAGAGCGGGGACAGCACAAGGACTTAAGCTTTCTCTTATGAAGCCATTTGCCAATAGCTCATCAACTTGCTATTTAAACTCAGGATGTTCTGTCGGAGTCATCTAATAATGTGGCAAGTTAGGTAGACTCGCTCCCGGAACCAGATCAATGGCGTGCTGGATGTCACGCACTGGTGGCAACTGGTTAGGGAGGTCGGTGGGAAACACATCTGCAAATTCCTGTAGGACAGGAGTAACTTGAGCCGGGATGAGTGACTTAGGATCTTTATAGCTCCTTTGTCAATTTCTTTTGTGAGTTCCTTTTCACCTATATACGTTACTTCCTTGCCCTTTCTCGAGGGAGCTGGTGTTGTTTCAATCGGAACAGTTTGTGTTCTCATGGGTATGAGCTTTTGTGTTCTCATGGGTATGAGCTTTATTTTTAGTTCGTCGTGCTGGAACACACATTGGTTGGATCGACCACATATGGTCACATCGTGGTCGTATAACCAAGTTCTCCTTAAAATGACTTGACTCACATCCATTTTGAGCACATCACACCAAATTTGCTCTTTGTAAGGTTTGAAGTCCACATGGACCAAACATCGTTGTGTTACTTGGAGAGTTGTCGCATCAATCTAAGATATTTTGTATGGGCGTGGATGGGGTTCAGCCTTAAGTCTGGTCTTAGCCGCAGAAGAGACAACGTTGACGCAGTTCCTACTGTCAACAATCACCTTGCAGTTTTTGCCACCTATAGTCGTAAAGGTGTGAAATATTGCTGTGCGTTCTAATCATCTTCTTCTTTTGGCTGAGACAAAATACATCTGACTACATTCAAGTGAGGTGATTGGATAAACCGAATACATTGGAGATACTAGTTATCCTCTTCTTCACCGAAGTCATCGTTTTCAATAGGCTCATAGGAAAACTCATTGTCGGAATCGTCACCGATGACAGTGGTACCCTCTACTATATTGATCCTACTGGGCTGGAACAATTGCCAGCAACATGGTTGTATTCCTTACATTTATAGCACTTAGTGAGATGATCAATCTTAGAGTAGTATTTTTCGGTGTTCTTACCCTTATTGTCATTTCTAGGTGGATAGGAATTTGAATTAGGCTTGTTGGGGTAAGATTTATTGGGGTACTGAGAAGGGGAGGGCTTAGGCCTAAAGGTGTCAGTGGAGGTCATTCTAGAGGAATGTTCTCTCGAATCGCTGGATTTATAATGGGAACTTGCTTTAAGGAAATCCATATCGAGGACAAGGGCATAAGCTGCTGCTAATGAGTCCATATTTCTAAGAATTAGCTCGTTCTTTAGATCGGCTCATAGTTCAGCTCTGAACCTAGAGAGAGTTTGTTCTTCGCTCTTTACTTAAGGCGTTGCACCGAATAAGGAAGTCATCAAACTTATCAACATCACTCTTGGTGGATTTGCTTCCTTGATAGAGTTGGTTCCACGAATCTAGCAATCGGGTGTGGAACGATAACGGTACATATCTCTCAGTGAGCTTCTCTTTCATGGCTTCTCAAGTGGCTATGGGTGTCAGGCCTCGGTCTCTTTGGGCGCTCCAGTGTTGAGCTTTTTCGTCAATTTCATCGTGGCAAATTTGACCTTCAGAGTTTCGCTCATGTCAAATCACACGAAGTAGTGGTCCATGGCACGGATCCAATCAAGATAAGTTTGGGGTTCTATGTGGCCTTCAAATTTGGGAACATCAGCCTTAACGTTCTTCTTGTATTGTTCGTTAGGTTTACGATCTTGACGTCGGCCATCACGTTCATTCCCTTGAGGGATCTGACGATTAGCACGAAGCTCAGGGGCAACAGTTTGATTTAATTCCACTTTTTAAAGACTGATTGATATTGGCAAGAGTTGCTTGATTGGCAGCTAGGGTAGCAGAAATATCAGAGTTGTCCATCTCAGTTTGGGGAGGGGTTCACGGAGGTATAGGGTTCCTAATTGGGTGGTTTGGGAGGGACAAGAAAGGCTCTTCAGGGTCTGTGATGGTGCTGCGAAGACGCATTCACCAACGGTGGAAAACTATGGGTCGTGTGTTTGCTAAAATTTGGGAAAACGTGTCCTAAATGCACTTAATATTTTTTTTATTATTTCAAATCTGAGGTGATCTAAAAGAACGGAAAAATAAAATAAAATAAAAAGACTCTAAACGATTCTAAATGAATGCAAAAATGATGTCTAGATGATACAAAAACTAGGTTTTTAAGAACCTTCGCTCTGATACCAAAATGGTGTAAAACTTAACCCTAAATAGAGAATTTTCAAGAATTTTAAAGGATTAATTTTACCAACATATAATGCGGTTCAAGTTAGAAATTCAAACAGTTAATCGGTTTGATGGATTTTCAAGAATTGAATTAAGTTTAACAGGTCTAATTAACAATTCAGTTCTAACAATCAATAATTATATTTCTAAGCGTTCTTAGCAAGTAAAGATATAATATTGATTTGTACTTTAATTAGCAAGTAGAAATGTTCACTCTCAATATTGGTGGACGACAGATAAATCAAATAATATAATAGAGATGATATTGCAGTATAACACAAATATTTGAAAAGTGGAAAGAGTATGTCGGGTTCGAAACAACTAGTGTTAGACCTCTAATTGGCAGCAGTGGTGGGGCAGAACGGCGGGCGTCGGTGTCGGGCCGATGGTGGTCGCATGAGTTGGGGGGAGTCGAGGTTGGGGATGAGCGAGGGTGCAGGCGGACGACGACAGGGGCGTCGAGGATGGCTGTGGTCGATGGAGGTGGGTTGCTGGCGTGGGTCGACGGCACAGGGCGAGGTGTCGACGGAGGTGTTGGTGTGGTGGTCGAAGGTGGAGGTTGGTGATGAGTTGGTGTTGGGTTTCGGTGCAGACCAGACGAAGAGGAAGGGTCGGGGTAGGAGATGATGGCTGAGGAGAAGAGAGTAAGGTTTGGGATTTTTTTTTATGGGTTTCGGGATTTGACGGGGAAGAGGGTGAAGAGAGAGAGAGAGAGAGAGAGAGAGATTAGGTCGGGGTTTAGGGTTTAATTAATTTGGGAATTTGGGAGTAGTTTTAGAGTTTATCACAAACCCTAAAATTGATCTCAATTGTATCACACAAAAGATGGATGAAGAACAAAACTCAACACAATATATATATTTTTAAAATCAGGAATAACATAACTTCTCATTAATCTCAAGGCCTATATATAGACTCAAAACAAATCTTGATACAAATCTCAAAATATTCTAAAATTTCAGAAACATTCTAATGCATAAAAGAAAGATTACAAATCGTAAAACTACTACATATGGCTATAATTGTCAAAACAAATATGATTACTAATCAAAATACTAAACTAAAGCAACTGTTAGACGATGCCTGCTTTGATAGAAACGCCCGAATCGTCTTTGAACCGATGTCCTCGTCAACATCATGTCCACCAATAGGAAAAACCAGGAAATCATCTACAATTTCATAACCCTGGCAATTAATTTTGACACCTGAGCATAAACCACTGTCTTCCACCTCTTGACCACCAACAATAACATTAAAAGCTTGCTGAATAGAGAGTTTTCATCCTTTTTTTCAAGGATAAAAGGGTCAAAATAATTGTGAGTAGCCCGGCTATCTAACATGATATGAACATCATGATTATTCAACTGGCCCTTGAGGATTAAACACTCAGTATGCATGCCAGAAGAAGTAGTAGCATGCGGACTTTGAACTATAGTGCCAGCTAGTTCCTCACTCAAATCAACAGCCAGTAACACATTCAATTCCTCCTCTTCTTGAATGCTAAGCATATCTCATTCCCCTTCCATGCACATATAAGTCTTCACCTTGCACAAATGACCCGGCAAAAACTTCATCACAATGGAAACAAAGTTGCTTCTTTCTCCTCTACCAGATTTCATACGGAGTTGGTTTTCTAAAAATTGGTTGATTTGAGGCTGCAGTTTTAGATTGCTTTAATGGTTGAGAAGAAGGTGGTGACTGAGCTGGTGTAATGGTAGGGTTTTGAGGGACAAAATTACTTCGAAACTGAGATCTATATGCACCTCTGTACAAATGCTTCAAAGCATCAAACATTTTTTCATATCTCAAGCCGCCTTAAATGCCTGACCAAGTTGTTTTTGCTGATATACCAACACAGACCCTGCTATGGACACATCATGTTGTAGTTCCTCCTTAAGACCACTAACAAATTGTTGTATGAGGTATGATTCTTTCACACCATCAACCAAACACTGTAATTTCTCAAATTTTTGCTGATATTCCAACCCAGACCCTGTTTGTTCTAACTTGCACAAGGATTTAGCTGCATTCTCATAGATCCCCAATCTAAACCTATTACAAATCCCCTCCTTGAACTGCTTCCCAGTCACAACCCCTTCATTGGTTTTTAAAAACCACCTACACCACCATTGCACAGCCGCCTCCAAAAAAATAAAAAATAAATAAAAAAATGCTACTCTGACCTTCTCAACTCTCGGAATGTGATACATGTCAAAATAATGTTCTACTTGGAACAACCAGTTGAGAACATCCCTATTACCAGAAATAGGGCCCACATCCAGCTTAGGAGGTTTAGGGAAAATTTTCACTACCAAATTGATCAAATTTCTCCCAATTCCAGTATAATTCATACTTCTATGTACTGAACCAAAATTTGACCAGAGTTTTCTTACCTCCGATCTTAATTGGAGGAATTGGCTCCGATGGGTCAAGATCTTCTTGATTTGGCCTCCCTGCGGCAACTAACCCACCCACTTGATGCGCTAGGTGTTGCAACTGAGCAAGAATCACTGGTAGCTGCATCGATAGCGATAGATCCTGTACATTGCTCTCCATTCCCACCATTCTTTCTTCCAAGAATTGCTGTTGTTGTTGCCAACCCGGCTCTAGAGCTCCGCCCAAAACACCATTAGACTCTGGTGGTTGCACTTATTGACGGTGATGAGTATCATCGCCCAAGTTCGCCAGTGAATCAAATTGCTCTGATACCATTTTGTGCGGTGCTGTATTCAAGACCTCCTTTGCGGGAGCTCAAGCTCCTTTCTTGGCCATGGAACTGTTGACGGTGATGAGTATCATCGCCCAAGTTCGCCGGTGAATCAAATTGCTCTGATACCATTTTGTGCGGTGCTGTATTCAAGACCTCCTTTGCGGGAGCTCAAGCTCCTTTCTTGGCCATGGAACTGTGAATTAGTGAGAAGAAGTAATGGAACAAGTAATAGGAAGATGGAAACCCTTACTAACTGAATCAAGAAGCAAGGAGGAAGGAGAAGTTTCACAATCAAAATGAACCCAAATGATGGGTCTTATATTTATATAGAGAAGATGTACGTGCATCACACGTACCTACAGTATGAAAATCAGGCTGTTAGGCTGTTGAGCGGTTACAACCAGTGGGACCCACTGATATCCAGCCATCCATTCTAAACCGAATTAGATCCAACGGCTGGCACACTTACTTATTCCTGGACCCACCCCAACCATTACAACTCAGTTATTTACATTTGTGCAATACCTCTTGCAAGATTACGAAGGGACTGATACGCAATATTGAAAAATACAGATACAGCAATTACAGCTGCTTCTCAGCTCATTTTCTCTAATCTTCAAATCTCCAACTTCGGCGTGTGTCATTGAATGCCCCTTCTTTGCTCCTATACTCTTTAGACACTTATGCTGCTTATTCCTGCAATCATGTAGGATGATTCGTGATGGCTACTTTGGCTCTGTGGACTACTTCAAATCGTTATGCGACTCAGTAGAAGGGGTTGGCGATTTCTATCTCCTTGGAAGCGATTTTGCAAGCTACCTCGAAGCTCAGGTCAATCTTTTTAAAGTACAATGTTGCTATAAATGCATATATAAATGCATAGTTATACTTTCTGATGTGTGAACTCCATGAAGTGAACTTGATTTTGCAGGCGGAAGCTGACATGGCTTTTGTGGATCAAGAAAGATGGACCAAAATGAGCATTCTAAGCACTGCTGGCTCTGGAAGGTTTAGTAGCGACAGAACGGTGAGTGAGTATGCAGAGAAGACTTGGGGCATCGAACCTTGCAGATTGCCTTTTTGAATTTGTCATCTTCCTTAATGGGGGAGGCAGAGTAGGATATGTTACTGAATAACCATGGGTGCTGAATGTATCTAGGGCTTTTAAGTAATTTATCCTGATGAGGTTGTATGGAAGTTGATGTGAGTTTTGTAAATAGCTGCAAGAGAAATGTTATACATGGATATGTTATATATGTGCTGATTATGAAATTTGCCCTTGTGACTAGTTGGAATCTTCTTAAACATTGAAAAAAGATTTCTTTCTGTGAAGGCATACGCAATCTCCTTTGTTGGACATAATGTATGATTTGTGCCTATCCATTTTCAGATTCCTTTTCTCATCTAACATTTGTGCTCTTTTCTAGCATCTTGTACAGTTGATTTTATGTTATGGTTCTTGTGGAGATTGCTTATGAGATTATTTGAAGTTTAGGGGATCAATTTATTCTTTAGTCGTCATGGAAGAAATCCTTTACGGGTTTTCCTATCAGCAGGCAACTGCAACAATGGTTGGACATTCAGAGGTGCGACCGGTAACTTACACCATTACAGTGCCTCTTTCCTGCTAACACAACTATTACATTTGAAGAAATTACAGCAAATAGCCAGTGCAACGTTTGCCTTGTCTCACCAACATGATCGTGAAGGTGGAGGAATATGACCCGTCAACTGAAATCGGGAATTCTTTTTTCCAGGACGGATGATCAGAATACTGCCTCAGCAAACGTGTACAGTGTGTTTTTTTTTCTTTCGTTCAGTCTGTTATTAATTTCAGCTTTAATGTTGTATGTCAGTGTACCTTGATTATGATAATCAGCTGCATTTTTTCTAAAATAATTCTTGCAGACTATCAGCAAAGACAGCAATATAAAGATAACAAGATCAAGCATTTCATGTGCGTTCACTTGTGGTCAATAATGACCTCAATCATAGTGGCTCCCTAAAGTGAGAAAGGTTGGCATCATTTCTTAGACCTACCACTACATTGAAAAAATCTTTAAAAAGTTTTCCGTTAGTCACGCGCAAGCAGCATGAAACTAAGGCTAATGCAGATATGCAAATTATTTGTTGTACAAATAGAGTCAATGCATGCCAACTACTAATCCACTCAGCAACTAATCTCATTGCAGTTAACTATGCGCCACACCAACAGTGCTAATGCTAACTAGTAATTAATTTCACCCGAATTCCAATCTTCGTATTCCATCAACACATTGACAGAGAATACATAAACATGCACACTTGATGTGTAGCTGAATCGTATGTAGTAGACTGTCTGGGAAAAAAAAGACTGAATAAGATTTTACTGGCCTAAGTCTAGAGCGGTATCGGGTCCTATCTGATCGGGTCCTCCACTACCCGAATCCGGACCTGCGAGAATTGGGTCTGGATCCGGGTCCGGGTCCTTTAAAAAAAAAAAATCTATCCGTCGGGTCTGGTAGCGGGAAATAAATATTTGTACTTAAATATTTTTGCACCTGATACCTTACGGTTCCAATAATTTTTACACTTAAGTACATGAACAAATATTATATTTACACGTCTATCTTCAACAATTACTATTTACATATATATTCCTATAATCCTGTTATTCAAATTCTATAGTTTTAGGGTATTTTTTAACAGGTCCAGGTCTGAGTCCGGATCGGATCTATTTTGAGCGGACCTAGACCCGAACTCAAACCTGAAAGTACATGAGGTCTTACTTTAGAACAGGGATCCGAACCCGTGCAAATCGGGTCGGTTTCGCTCCAATGCCGGATCCGAGTATCGGGTCAAAAGTAACAACTCTAGGCCTAACATCAAATTCTCTACCATCCGTATTGGCAGCTAATTAACCTAAAACCTAAATGGGTTAGTTTAATTGAGGACTGACAAAGAAAGGTCAAGCTTGATGACATGCAAAAAAAGTTTCAACCCAAAAGATTGATTTTAGTGTAGATTAGGTTTGTTGTTGAAGACTTTTTTGAGTGACAATCTATCTAATCTAATAATATTATAATGGGCCGGAAGAATTGGGTTGTCATTTAAAGACAAACAAATCCGGGAATCGTTTGTGCATAACTAATAGAATATAAATGAGATCTAAAATTTAAGGATAGACTACCTTTAGTGTTTTACTTTAAAAATATATTAGTAATTTACACGTGCAATGCACGTCTTAATAAATATAGATTTTTTTTAAAGAAAAAGTTCAGACGGAGTCTGGACTTGAACCTAAGACTCGTTTATAATAGTTATGCATGTGTGTTGCATGTGTTGATAGATTGACAAATGACACATTCTCCCATTATAATATTATTAGCATTTAACATGTGTGATGCACGTTTTAATTATAGCATATATTAATAAATACATATTTTATAAAGTAATATAAAGAGTATAATGAGAAAGTTTGAGTTATACGTGTAATGCACGTAAACTGGTAGATTTAAATATAGTGTATAATGGAAGAGTTGAAGTTGCACATGCAATACACGTAAAGTGGTAGATTTACAAATTTACAAATGACACTAAGGCCTTCTCCCATTATAATATTAGAGACTAGTAATATACACGTGCGATGCACGTATTAATTGTTTTTAAAAATTAAAGTAAAAAACTCTGATTTACACGTGCAATGCATCTCTTAATAAATAAGATTGTATATTTTTAAAAGTTAATATGAAGACTATAATGAGAGAGTTGGAGTTGCACGTGCGTTGCACGTAAATAGGTAGATTTACAACTCCAACTCTTCCATTATAATGGTTATTATATATTATATTATAGATAGATAATTTACACGCGTGATGCACATTTAATATATTTTTAAAAAATTAAAGTAAAAATATATGACATAGTGAGGACTCGAACCTAGAACTCCTTCATATTATATATTATATTATAGATGGATAGATAATTTACACGTGTGATGCACATTTAATATACTTTAAAAAAAATTAAAGTAAAAAATATGACATAGTGAGGACTCGAACCTAAGACTTTCTTTTTATATTAGTTATGCACGTGCAATACAGGCATCGGTAGATTGACAAATGACACTAAGTTCTTCTTCCATTATAATTAATATTACTAGTATTATACACGTGTTGTGCACGTGGGGGAAAATTGGGGGGAATGAAAAGGGCAAAAAAAAATTTACCTACACGTGCGCTGCACGGGTTGGGTTATGGACAAAAGCATTCTCCCATTATAGTAGTAGAGATTAAGAGATTTGAGATTAGTGATGTATTTAAGACATGCATCTACCAATTTTACTACATTTCTCTTCACTTCCTTAGGTGGCACACTCCAATAGATAGAAGAAGATACAGTAGGTGGGGGCAGTGGCGGAGGGAGGTATAGAGGAGGGGGGACATTTGGGGCCCCAAAAATTTTGTAAAACTCCCTAATATAGACCAAAATTTTTATTTCGCCCCCCCCCCCCCCCCCCCCCCCCCCAGTTAAAAAAAATTTGGGACCCCCAAGTCTAATCCACCTCTTATTAAAGGCTCAATTATATCGATGCCGGGGAAAAAAAATTTGGGACCCCCATTTTGATTCGTCTGGCTCCGCCACTGGGTGGGGGAACTCTCCAATAAGAGTATATGTCATCTAAGGTAGTGAAGAAAATGATAGTGAAATTGATAGTGGCTAAAGCATTGCTCATAAATTATTAGTAGAAGATAATCTGAGAGAGCAGCAGATGCAGCATGCCAAACGCAATTATACACGGCCCACACTCTCCCCATCAATTCCCTCCTCAATCCGCGCATCCTCACGCGCCCATCCATCATCACGTCCCCTTCCCTATCTTTCTCACTCTATATATCCATTTGCATATGTACAAACATTACAACCATCACTTCTTAATTTACTAAGCTCATTCACTCATGGATTCCTTTATTCAACTGCACTTCATTCTCCTCTTTTTCCTCACTTTCTCGGTTCAAATTTATGCAAGGGAAAGCCAATTCTTTAGCAAGACGTCGCGGTTTGCGACTTCCCCGATACTATCCACCTCGTTCCCTGAGGAACCTGCACGTACTACACTTCCCCCACTTTCCCCTGAAAGCCACATTGGATATGGCCTCTATGGCCAAAACCGTGATCAATTCCCCACTAGTACGAGTACTAGTACTAGTACTGGTACTGCCACCAACAATGTCGTTCGCCATGAGTCCAATGCCATCCCCTCAACCTTCACCAACACCAAGTTTGAGAACAAGGGAGTCAATAGCAACAACGGCGTCCCCTCAACTTTCACTTACGACACTGAATTTTGGAGGGAGAACTACGAAAACAAGGAGTTGAATGCCAACCACATTCCCTCGAGTTTTGCTGGCACTGAGTTTCCGAACGAAAACTATGAGAATAAGGAGTTGAACAATGCCAACAACAAGATTGCTTCTGAGTTTTCGAACAGCGAGGTAAATCAAGAAAAGTACCCGAGGTACGAGAAGCAATATGGGATGAGCGACACGGGATTTATGGAGAATGGCAAGTATTTTTATGATGTGAATGCCGAACAACGAAGCTGGCATGGTAAAAACTATGAGCCGGTTAAGGGAAGTTACAATGGGAGTGGTTATGAGTACAAGAACAATGAAGAGGGAGAGTATCAGAACGGCCAAGAGAATCAGGAGATTAACAAAGAAGAGTATTTTCCATGAAGAAGTTGGTCGGTGTAGGATATTGGCAGTGAAATCTGTGATGATTTTTAAGTGTATGTTTTTTCTTTGAGTTAATCGTTTAAGTGTATGTTGAAAGAGAGAACCAAAGATTGCATGTGTTAAATTAGTATAAATGTTCATGTTAGAATAATTAAGTTATGGATGTACTCATAGTGCAAATTTGGATTGCGAAAAAAAAGACAGCCAAATATCGCAAAAGGGGTATTAATTTTAGAATTTCTAGACTTCCAGTGATTGAAAATTGTGAAGTTTGTACATACTCTTACCGATAAGACAGCCAAATATCGCAAAACATAACACATAAAGAGATGATATCACGAGAAAATAAGTGTAGGATATCATCCAATAAGCTCCATCACCAAGCCCATGCATTTTCATCATGATTTTCAGCCTATGTTGCTTCTCGAAGACCAGGTATGCCAATATGACCTGTATCAAAAATTGCAAAATTATTTAGCCACTTGTCAATATGAAGGCAAAAGCACAAGTAATATGAGGAACAACAAACCCAACTGCCCCCCCCCCCCCCCCCCCCCCCCCCCCCCCCCCCCCCCCCAAATCCCGTCGTCCCCACCTTGCCTCTACTCCACGCCATACCTGAGCGACTGTTCCACTGCTCCTCCTCCCCCCTCCCCCCGTTGCGACCCTATCTTGACCGCCCATGGGGACCACCACTTTGTCGGCGAGCTCTCCATCGCCTCAAGACTCCAGCACCGATCATCCGGCGCTGCACGATCTCCATCGTGGCTCAGGCGGAGCAATTGACAGGGCGGCGCATCCTTGCCGGCGGAGACGCGGGTCAGTATGGGGCCAGGCAGCTGCCCCCCCCCCCCCGATGACCCAGATATGATTTTCGACATGGGGCCAGTACTTTTGCTGTGGTTGGGGGGGGGGGGGGGGTGAAGCTTGTAGTTTTGTGCGATTGTGGGGTTGGACTCGAATTGGGGTCCCTCCATGATTTGCTAGATATTTGCACGAATGTTCTGCGCGCTTGCCACCATGTCCACACTCTCAGGGCCATTCATGGCGATCTGCGAGAGTTGGTAGTGCGTGTGAATATGCCGGGAGTTAGGTTGTCTTGTACGTTTGTGGAGCTTGGACCCAAAGATGGGGTCCCTCCATGATTTGCTAGTTGTGTGCCCAGATGTTCTGCGCGCTTGCCACCATGTCCACACTCTTGGGGCCAGTCATGGCAACCTGCGAGGGTTGGTAGTGCGTGCAAAAATGCCGGGAGTTAGGTTGTCTTGCACGTTTGTGGAGCTTGGGCCCAAAGATGGGGTCCCTCCGTAAGGTGCGCTCACTTGTCTCAACTTCCAGGGTGCTTGTTTCAACTTTCGCGGAGCGACTGTGTCGCGCCAGAGCTTCCTCCCGCGCCTGTTGTCGCGAACACCATGGATTTGGGGTTCAAGTGTGTGAAGTCGGTGTGTTGGGGGTGAGGGGGTGTGGGGTTAGGATGTGGTTGGTCAGGTGTGTCCTATGATGTCATCGGTGCAGTCTCTACAGTGCCTACTATCTGGCTATTGAGCTTCCTCCAGCTTAGGCCACTGCCTCGTGACAGCGTCGCCTCTTCCTTCGGATTGGGAGTTTGAATCGAGATAAGTCTGTGTGGTGAGAAATTGCTGGAGAGAGCTTGAGCGTGAGAAAGGTAAAGGTATCCTCTCCACGGCTCTCTCCTGGAGCGTGGTGTTAGGGGGGGTGAGCGAGATAGTTGTTTGGTGAGAAATCGCCTGAGAAAAGCGCTATCGTGTGAGAGGTGAAGGTATCCTCTTCATGACTATCTCTTTGGTAGCGGCTGTAGGAGCGGTTGGCACGTTTGTAGGATGAGTGGTGGAGTTGGTGGGAGGGTGCGATCGATGTGCATGTGCCGTGGGATCAGTTTTCGATCTGCGGGGCTTGGGCCCAAAGATGGGGTCCTCCCAGCGAGGTGAATGCAGGGAGCGGCGGGTGATAAAATTCTGTCAGACTTGTTTCAGGTGGGTGTGCATGTGTCGTGGAGGCACTGTACGAAGCTAAACTGACGTACTCACAATTTTGCTGGACCGAGCTGGTTTGTCGGCCCACCCACATGGTTGTTGGAAGGATTTGTTGTTTGTACGCGTCATGTTGCTTCATGTATATTTTATTTTCTGTCTGTAGTTAGTATTTGGGCCCAATACTTTGGGTTTGTTTCATAAAACTCTTATTAATAAAACAAGTTGGTCATATTCCACCTTTTCCCTTAAAAAAATAATAATATGAGGAACAATCACTCATTGTTTTAAAGGTGCAATCTGAGTCCACAAATTGACTAACATGCCTTTTTGAGAAGCAATTTATACAAAAATCTATAATCAATTCATCTGACTTAATCTAGAAACGCAGTGTAATGTGCCCACTCAAAAATTCCCCTAAAATTTTCAAAATAACGTTATTCCCATTTTCCTCTTATATTTCAATCTCTAACCCTGATTTCTTCTAAACTGTACTCTAAAGAAGCATGACTTATATATAACTAAATCCAAATCCTAAAGTACCATTATCTCCACCATTTCATAGCAAATTGACTAAATTGAACTCACAAAAATATAGAAAAACTCCGACTAAATTCCATGCATAATTTTTAAACTAAAATAAACACCAAAATTGAAACATTAAGATCGGAATAACATCAACAAGTCTACAGATCTAAACAATTACATGATTAAACAGAGATCTATCGATCTATAAACAACTGTAATGGACTCGAAACCCTAAGGCAAACTAAGTGGACCTAGTTACCAATTTGGCGGGCGACATGGCGTTACTTCAATTCGATTCCCTTTCTATTTTGGAAGAAGATGAAAGTGGGTTTGGCTGCTGAGTAGTCACCTGTATGATTTTATTTTAGAAAAGTAATTTTACGTGTCTAATACGTGTTTAATATTAAAGATTAAAAAACCATTTTAGTAACGGAATATATTGTGTTACAATTGTTCTCTTGCAATTGTTGTAATTGCAACAGATTAATAGAATCTCTTGCGGATGTCAAAAACATTCACAACGAAGGGATTTGTTGTGATTATTCCGTTGTAGATGGTAGAACTAACAAAAGAATTTTGGTACTTATAAATGATTTGTTTTTATTGCAAGGTTTTCTACTAGTACCTATCTCATATGCATAAACTATTCGTAACAAAAAATATGTAAAATTTGTTCGCACACGTCTTCTATAACTATTTTTTCGTTGTCAAGCTCAGAATAGCTTCCATCCATTTGTCATAAAGTTTTGACCATGATCAAATTCTTCTCTCCCATTTTTTTCCTTGTTTGGAAAGCGTTTGGAGTCTCGAAGAGATACCACACAGTTTACTGAAATCTTTAGATTCTTATCGATATGACCTATACTCTTGTAGTTGAGCACTTTAGGTTCTCTTTGATGTTCTCCAATATTCCAATCATTTATAAAAGTACATTTAATTGTCTACCATGAAAAAAGAAAAGATAGAAACAAATGAAAGAGAAATATATAGACAATACTACCAATGAAAATAAATGAAAAATCGATTGTACAATAATAGCCTTGCAAAACAAAAATAAATGGCTATCTAAATTACAAAACATCATATGGTTCTTATGAAGAAAACATTTTTTGTGTGATTGATCTAAAGCCCCAACTTTACCAATTCCTAAAGTAATTGATTTGGTGATGAAAATATCTTTCTCAATTAATTTACATTTTCCCACCCAAAATAATAAAATAAAATAATATTTCAGCTTCTATACGGGCTTTCAACGCTCTGGTCCACTAAAATTCATCATGTTGGGCTTTAATACAAAACCCGGCCCACGTGCAGCCCAATAACAGCCTGTAGGGTTTTACCCACCTGCCCAAAATCCTCGTCGTTCTCTCTCAATCACCCACACTTCGCGTAAAAAAACTAGAAATGGCTGCCTCCGCCTTCCGATCCGCTCTCCGGTCATCCTCCCTCCGCTCCGCCGCCGCCAAAATCGCCTCCAAGAACCCCGCCGCCCCCTCCCGCTCCTTCTCCCTCCCTAAACCCATCGCCGCTCCTCGCATCCTTAGGTTCGTTAAACCCAATCTAGGGTTTCTTGATTTTAACCGAATCTAGGGTTTCTTGAATGTTTTTTAATTTGTTTAATTTTTAGGTCTCCGGTTGAACTGAGCTTCTGCGTCGAATCGCTGCAGCCGAGGCACAGCGTGACTGCGTCGGCGCTGATGACCTCCATGCTCGTCGTCACCCGTGGGGGTTGCGGCTGGCTCGCCGAAGGTAATTATTTCATTTGGTGCTTTGAGATTCGGTTAAATGCTTTCGCTGTTTGAGATGCGTGTGCTGTGAATTGAATTTGATTTGGTTATGCTTGTTGGTTGATGGAGCGTATTGGTCTGTGCTTTAGAGTATAGTAATTGTGTATTTGATGATGAGTAGGTGGAAAAGAATGAATTTTGTTTAGGAAATTGGATTGCTTGGGATTAGGATGAATGCTGTAGTGATGATTGAAAATGTTGTTCTTTAGTGTTTTAAGAGTATGATGAGATGACGGTTGGGTTATTCTTAAATTTTCCGAAGTAAGATTCGCTTTTGAGCTTGGTTATATTAAACATGAAGCGGTTTGATTGTCACATTTAAGAGCAACAACAATGGTTTGTTATATGATTTGGTTAATTGTGTTTGTTAAATTATGTTGGCTTAATATGTTTTTGGTGAGAAGTTACTTTTTTTGATTTTTTTTCATGAGGTTAGGTAATTAAAGTTTTTGAGTCCTTGGAGTAATAAATAAAAGCCTATATTCATCCCTAATAAACTTAAATCAATCAACTTCAACTTACGGACAGGCATAGAGAATCATTTTGCGACGATATATATTAGTCTGATACTATAAAGTTTGTGTTCATGGTCTCATGACCTTCATCAAAATTACAACATAACACTGTCCCTTCTTTGCAAGCTATTCTTTCCTTTATTTGTTGTTAGATCTTGTCTTTTCAAACTTACTTGTTCTGGTAAAAAAATATTAAATAGTGTCCACATTGGTAAATTCTTTATGGTTATTGGTTCCATATAGGACAACAAGGTAGAAGACTTATTACATAAGGACCATAAAAATCTTAGATCCTTGGACTTAACATTTCACCAGGAGAGGTTTAGGTTTGGTGCATTCCATTTGGTTCCCCATATTCTATCTATTATCATTCCGTTATCTTTCCTTTCTTCAAACCCCCAGGCTACTATGCTATTTTCTTGATGATTTGTTAAAAGAGCAAATTTGCATTTCTATCTCCTTTTCCTTTTGTAGGAGAAGATGATACTAGATGAAGATCAAGCCAGAAGGTGATTAAATTGATTTTTGACCTCTAAATAAATGGTTCTCTCCTGCAATGATTTTTTCCCAAACTATAACCAAGGGAAATAAACTGTTCTCATGCACGGCAAACTGATGAGCTGTGGACCTAATGTATGCAATTTAAATCTTTTGTCTACGTCTAGTACTTAATGCTAGAATTAATTACATTGGTTTTGGAGTACTCTTGTTTTTATATACATATGCCATTTACACTAACAACAACAACAACAATGTATTTTTTCCAACTAGTTGGGATCGGCTACATGAATCCTGGTTTTCTATTCTATTCGGTTTAGCGCAAAATCTTCTGTAAGGCCACAAACTATTATATATTTTCGCACCGGTAAGTTTAGGTTTTTTCCTACTCCTAACTCTACCTTCAATACTTATAAAATCACTATTTTTAACGGGAGCACTACTAGGTTTACGTGTGACATATCCAAACCACCTAAGGCAATTCTCTCTTAATCTGTTTTGGATATGCCGTTTGTTTTCTCATAACGTTTCTTTGCGGTTACTAACTACAATTCATAAATATTTACATCTAGCCTTCAAATAATAATTAATTATGACTAAATCTATGTAAAATTTTGGTTCTATTATGAGTTGTTAGGAGAATTAGCTGACATGTCTCTATCATGGGGTTAGGTATTAAATGTCTACTAAAGATAGCGCTTAGAATTATGTTATGACCTTTAAGGATTACTATATGTAAATTGCAAGTTCATATTGATTAATATCAACTAGGACACCACAAGAATGATGATGCTTTTGTTGGTAAATGGTTAGCGCATCGGGTCCAAGTCAATCTTTACCCAAGGTATTTCAATGTGAAGTTCGGCATGAATTTTGAAGTGCAAAGAAATAAGTAACTCTAACCCTATTAAAGTTCTAGAATGAATCTAACTTCCTAGTATTTAAAATGAGTAAGACGGGATATGTTTTGTTGTTGCTAGTGGCAGGGTAAACTGGAGAGGTGGAGGCAGGAGTGTGGATTAGTTTTAGCTCTGGTACCACCTTGATGTAATATAGTGGGAAAATAGAGGAGAAGAAGGAAGAGAGAGGGGAGGGGGGTGGGAGAGAAAATAACTAACCTATAACCAAACTCTTTGTTCTCTGACTATATACTAAACCTTGTTAAGATGAACTAAACCCTACATATAGGTTTTAGAAGTTCAATTTTACCATATAATTTTCTAATGATGGAATAAACTATCCAAATCTAACTTTTGTATTATCATCTAGAAATATAAAAGACAAACTATCAAACTAAATAAAAATTGAATGCTATAAATACTACTTGAGGAGATGGAACCTGATATGGCTAAAAATAGAATTAAATCGGGATCGTTCAAATCGAGCACGAATCTTAAAGTTTTCAGGAGTAAAACGGTAATTTCACCTACAAACGGGTCTGAAAAGGGAACTGGGTCTTTCTTCAAAGCCCAATAACCCATAAACGGATTTGTCCTGCTGGGTATGGATAGCAACCCGTTACAAACAAAACCAGATGGATGAAGAGTAATTCAAATTCATGGTTATCTCCATGAAACAATTTAAACTCTACATCTTATCCAAAAACATCGGGAAGTAGAGATACATCCTTATCTCGAAACGGGTTCCTAAGGCGACTATAAATACCCCTCTCCCCCCACCGTAATAAGGTAATCAATCTTTTTCTACCTAAAGCTCTTTCTTAATTTTTCTGATTACTGACAAGAGCGTCGGAGGGTTCGTCGCCGGGATCCATCCCGGTGTATCGAACTTTGTGCAGGTTCGCAGCAGCAGTGAGAAACAAGTCAACACGTTGGTGAAGGTCAACATGTTCGCTTTATTGTTTCCAAAAAGAATCCACAAATTCATATGTTTGCTCCCACATCAGAAATCTGCAGCAACTGAACCGTTTATCGTACGAGTAAATTCCTCTTATAGGTGGGACTTGTTATGGATGAGCCTCAATATTAATTTTTTATGACATTCGATCTATGTATACAAAATTCAAGTTATTTGGAGATCTTTTACCCATGCATCTTTTGATCCAATTTGTTTCCAATCACATGAAACATAATCAAGAGACATCCAAATAGCTTGATTTTTCATACATATATATTATGTCATGAAATTTAAGTGAACGAGGTGTGGATCAGCCATGTAACTGGTCCAGTGATTATCATCGCTTTATATGTGGAAATCACCATGTATAAATATGACTCTTTGATTCTTTTCATTGTAATTATGATACAAGTATTTTTTTTAAAAACTAGAGGTCTCATTAATCTGCCAAGCTGACCTTCCCATTATTTTTTTGCCTTTTCTATATTCAAATTCCTGAAGTGATCTTTAACATGTTTCTTTAATGATTGGTTTTGAAAGTGTTGCCTAAAAAATATATTGGTATGAATTGATGACTTACGAGTGTATAATCTACACTTGAAAGTGAATTAAAAGCTAAAAAACCCATGCATATCGGATGTATTTGATTGATTTGAATATTGAAATGTTCCTTACTTCTGCTTCGAGCTTTCTATATTGCCCCGTTTTTAATTACAAAGAAGACACTAATTGTCTAAATATCTCCTTTGGAATTTGTATGCTACTATTGTCTAATATTGTAGACATTATTTTCTACTAGCCACTTTGAACAATTCCATTTTCGGACAATCTTCTTATCAGGTTTTTGTTCTGTCTTCTTGAGCTTGCAGTTGGAATTGAGGATTCATAAAAAAGAATTGATAATAAATCTACAGAAAGGAAGTGGAGGATAGTTCTATCGTTGTGAGGCTTTCTACCAGACACAATCATTTAGATTCTTATGCAAATAAAAAGTTGTAGGTTCAGTCACTGTTGTGCTAAAATTTTGGATCACTTAGAAGCCAAGCTTCCGAATTTCTTTTTTATGTTTATTGGTTGAGGACGTGCGACAGGTCTTCTTCAAAGCCTTCTGAATTTTAGGTCAAGTAAATGGTCGATGATTAATTTAACTACAACCATCTTTCATGTCAACCAAGCAGAACCTCTTTCTTTTTCCCAAAAAGAAAGAAGGAAACCCTATTTTATGATAATGGTCAAAATTCATCATGTTTATGGTTTTAATTATGAATGCATTGCTTCATGTGTTCTAGCCGAATACTATTTTCATAGTCATCCTACATGGTTGTTTAGTGTGATCACCTCTGTATAGTATTTCTTGTTGATTGAATATTATGATCTATTAGGCTGTCAAGCTTTGCATTCTAAATTTCTGATATTTCACATTCAACCAGCTGGAAATGATGATTTGTGACAAAGTAGCTGGAGTGTACCTCAAACTTTAAGAACATTCAAGCAATTTTAGGCAGGTCTCCTCATTCCTAGGTTGCTGAGATTTCAAGGGAAAACCGTTTGGCAATAATATTTGATATTTAGAAAGTGAACCTTCAGATGTTATTCTGCAATTTCTTTCTTGAATAGTTGTAAAAACTAAAACAAGCTGAACTTATCTATAGTATGATGTTCACTAGTAATAATTTTAGATGCATAATATTGCTTGCCAGTCGAATTTTTTGTTTAATGGGACTTTTTTGTGTGGAAAGTTTAAGCAGGAGTTGTGTGTTTCCTTGACACCATGTTAATGACATGCATTTGTGAGAAGGGTGGTTACAAAGCCTACTTTTTTGTGGATAGATATTTGTCTAGATAATTTTTAATATTATATAACTTCTAAGCCTAGTTTCTTTTTCTTTTTGTTTTTGTCGCCTTTCCTACAATGTTTACTTCTTATGTATGAATTTTTTGCAATATATCCATACATCCTCTATTATGTTGTTGAATGCTCTGTTTGCAGTTAACAATTCTTTGTGTATGTATCAATTAGTCATCTGTTCATTTGAAGTTCCTGTTTTCTCTACTCTTTAACCTTGGCCTATATTATCTAGACATTTCATCTCACTTTCCAACAACAGGAATGGGCACTTAATTGACTAAATATAATGCTTTTAGCACATTTATCTGCTTCCTAGCCTACACAATTGTCAGTAGTTAATTAAGGTTGAGTATTGAGTGACTGGTTTTAATGTCCAGTTTGTTTCTGTAGATCGCGTATTCTTCTTTTTCTACCATAATATGTATTTTATTGCTTGCTTGCGAATTGTATAGACTCTCTCTAGTCCATTAATATGCAAAGAGTTTGTTACTGAAGTGGCCCTTTTGAATTCAGTAAAATTAAGTTTCCTTTGCAACCCTAAGTTTTTTTTTGAAGTAGACTAAGCTAAAAGGATGGCATTAGGATATAGGCTTTTAACGAGTGATGGAATAACTAAATTGTGTTTATCGTGATACCTGAAATATTCTTCTAAGTCAAAGTACTGATACAAGTTGTATTTAATCAGCTGGCAGTGATGACGTATGACGAATATGGAAGAGGGTTCGAGCAAAAAATTGTTTACAAAACTCTCCATTTCGAAATAAACCAGTACTTGTTCTGTTCTTTTTCATCGTGTAACTTTTCCCGTTTCATTTCTTTTAATTTTTTGGACTAGTTATGAAGCTTCACGGACTGGAAGTGTAGAAGCAATTATGAAAAGTTATTGCTGAAATTGTTTTTATTTTAACCACTTATGTTCTGTAACATAAATCTTTCTAGCACAATATTATTTTAATGATTTCAATTAGTAGAAATGGAGCTGATACTGGAAGCATCATATATGCTTCTGTGCTCTTTTTAGTTTGATGGAGAGGCCTCAGTCAGTTTATTATAATGGGAAGGGAGGAAGAAAGGGAGCGTTCGAGAATATTCAAGCTAAAAATTCTTTTCGAAGTCCTTGTTTTCTCTAGGAGTGGACTTTTTAACAAATTTCGTCCACCTTTTCCCTACCATTTTTGTTGCAACAAAAATAAATGTCTTATTTGAAAATAATATGTGAGTCTCGCCTGCCAATAAAAATTCTTAATAAAGGTTACTTTTTACTGGTTTAGTATTAGTAGATGATTGGCCTCAAATTGGCCTATCAGCACCTAGATTTATTACTTATATCCTTCTATCATATTACAGGGTTGACCCGTGATTCGTAGAGCACCTGCACGTCAAATCATTCTGAGGGACTGAATTGTTTATTAGTCTAAGTTTGGTTTTATGAGAAGTTGTAGTTAACTTTGAATAATGCTTTGAATTGAAATCTGTTACATATTCGGTTATAATATATATATTTTTTGAAGGAAATATTCGATTATATTATATTGCCTTAATAATTTATTTGTTTGTTGAATTTTAAAGCCTCCTTTAAAATAATCCCATTATCAGGAATCATCCAATGTTTCTTGATGAACTAACAATCGAACCCAATTTGGTGGGTTCAAGAGAGTCAAGTTGCAGACTTCGTCTTCTAATTTATGCTAGAAAAATAAAGTTATTGTTAGGAAGACAATTTTGGTGACTTGTATTAACATGAACTGTCGTTTAATATCTGATCTATTAGAGTTCTTTAATTGCATGAGTGAGGTCTTTAAAGCTTTCCTTATAGGCAAATTACTCTTTCAGGATTTCCTATGTCTGATTCCTGAATCTGGATATGTTGGGAGAAAAGTTATGAACGGACAACATAATATAGCTACATAGCTAGTACAAGCTTCTTTCCCAATTCAAGATGTTATTCCAGCTTCAGTCATATCATATCTACAATGCCCTTGCGGCCTGTGCTTTTAGTTTCTATTTGTTTTGTTCTAGTTATTGACTTGGGATCGTTGTTTGTTCCTTGACTCTTTCCTCATTTGTTTAGGTCTGTGATTTTCGATCATCGAGAGCATTGGAATGAAGACATGTCATTTATCTTTGTTGCCAACTTTTTTTAAATCATAGTGTGATCAAAACGTCAATAAAATACTATGTTTAGTATTGTCGGTGCTTAGACAATTTTTGTTCTTGTATTGTAGATGGATGATTAATATTCTGTTGGGAGCACTTCAACGTTCGTAGTACTAGTGGAATTTCCTCTTTCTGAATATAGGTATTATAAACTGGTTTTCGCTATGGTTGAAAGATTCCGACATTTTGAAACATTAATTTGTGATCCTATCACATGTACAATTTCTTTTACTTTGAGATCCTTTGTAGCTCAAAGAATACAACAATGCAGTGTGGGATTTTTAGTTAGCAGAATATCACAGCGTGATTACTAATTTAATGCAGAACTAGAGTAACTATATAGTAGAAATTTTGGTTCTGCAGAGAATTTGTTGTCTCAGCATCTGAAACTGGAAATAGATGTGTAGCTGCCATTATCCTGTGTTTGACGCCTGGAATACTGGTACCTGCTGTATTTGTTTGAGCCGATACAGGTCTAGATTGAGTTTGTTATCTCTTAGCCAAACTATGTTTAGATATTCTGATGGGGAAAAAAGATGAAAAAAAAACACTGAATTTCGTCTTGTTTCCCCTGTAAGTTTTCAGAACCCTGCATCTATTATGAGTTGATATTTGAGAAAATTTTGTTGTAGTGCATGTTATATACTCATATCTACCTACACTGAACACGTTTTAACAGATGGATAAGTGGAGGCCTAGAGTGTTACAGCAGCCACACCTCCACAGCCCGAGTTCCACTGTAGTAAACCCTTGCATGTACATTTTTGTGTTAGTGATGGATAATGAAATTTTGAATGGTTTCGATTAGTCTTGAAAATGTTTGTTATGAGGTTGCTTCTCTCTCTCTCTCGCTGTTGACGTTAATCACGCCTGAAAAACAATCAAAATGTGTCCTTCAACATTGCTTGTATATTCCAGCTGTGAATTGAGGGAGGATTGAATTTGCTCTTGACCAGTTCCTTCTGTTTGGAAGAAGGTTCTCGAGTATTTCAAGCTTACTGAGTATGAGGCGTTCGTTCCATGTTGGATGGTATAGATGTTCAGTATATGGCCTCTCAAGTTGGGTTCCTTAGGTAGCCTAAGAATATCTAATGACGTGCGAGCTATTCTGATAATCGTTCCATCCTTTAGCTGCTCTTGTTATGCAGGATGTTTTTTTTTTGTTTTTTTGTTTTCCTTCTTTCCTTCACTAGTAAACAAGTGCTTTATTCGACAAGGTACGTTGTACATAGCAGAGAGTACACCAGAGCAAACTATTCTCACATAGCAGAGAATTATCAGTACAACAAGTAGCACAAATATGTTTCGATCATATGAAACTATATTGAAGCTTCGCCAAACTAGTTGCAGAAAGATGCTAGTATGACCCTTGGTGGCTTTCCTGGTCTTCTTGCATGCTGAACTGCAAGATTATCCAGCAACATCACATCACCCTTCTGCCATTTCACATCCACACAGTTATCCTCCAGTATCTCTCTATAAGTGAGAAGACCTTCAATCGGAAAGACACATCCATCTCCGAAGCTATTTTTGACATCATTGATGTTGTCTGTGACACCCAAGATCGGCACAAACCAGGCCCTCTTTCCGCCATAGCTTCTTACCGGATTCATCGGCCCATACACAAACTCGGCACTGCCATCTGCATTGAAGATAGCTTGGGTAAAAGTGGTCATTTCCTTCAGCCTTTTCTCCGCTTCAACTTCGTTATCTGTCTTCAGCATCCACTTCCACGACTTGTTTAGAACGGCCTCGGAATCAACTTCACTGTCGCTTGGAAGCCTAATAGAATACACATGCCCTACTTCTGAAATCTTTGACATTAATTCGGGAAGACGCTCCTCCATCTTGTCAACAACGACACTGCTCTGTACGATGGATGTTTCACCCCCTTCAGGCGAAGGCTCGCTACAGAAGAAGAAGACTTTTGAAGCGGGCTGCTTCAAGCGCGATGTTTCATGATGGAAATTGATCAACTGATGGAGGGGAGCTTCGTTGGCAGTATAGACTCGATCAGTGATCTTGACTCGTGTAACTGCATTAAGGAGGCCCTGGCCTTCCCACCCAAACGCCTCGACTACACGGTCAAAATCAAGAGCACTGTCCACATGGAAGCCCCTGAAGAGGAGTGCACCGTGGCGGTCCAAGATGGCACTAAGGGAATCACGCTCGCTTTTGATCATTTCGACCAAGTTGTGAATCCCGGACTCGGCTTCTGAAGAGGGGAGCAGTGTTTTCGGAAAGACTACATCTCCAAATACCTTCTCTTCCTTAATTTTCCCCTCAAGAAAACTCATTTCTTCTTGTTCTTTCAACTTCACTCTCTACTGCTTCTCAAGTGTATGTATGGCTTTAGTTAGCTTAATATATGCTTCACGGTAAAGAAGAAAAAAAGGTTGTCCCACTGTCAGCTTGACAAGGTCGGTGGAATTTTTTATTTTTTATTTTGGAAACGAGCCGAAATTAGATAGAATATATTTGTGTGTAATTTTAAATTTGTGTGCTTTTCTAGCAAAGGGTCACTCTTTCATCGTCATCTTGGCTGAGATACGTATAAATTTTGGACGAAAACGTGTCGAAATTTTGTTGTAAAGATGGGGATTTTTTTTTATATGCCATTTTTTGAAACTATTTGCAGAAAGATGATAGTTACCAAAATATTTACGCATAGGGCTGCAAACGAACCGAGCTATTTGCGAGCTACTCGGCTCTAGCTCTGTCAAATCTCGTCTCGTGTCGAGCTTGAGCCGAGTTGAAGCTCGAAAGCAAGCTCGATACATAAACGAGCCGAGCTCGAGTTTGAGGTGCGTGGGTTTTAGGCAAAAGCTCGCAAGTATTCGGCTCGAACTCGGTCAAAGCTCGGCTCGTGTCGAGCTCGCCGAGCTCGACTCTGAAAGTGAGCTCGATACAGAAACGAGCTGAGCTCGAGCCTAAGGTATTCGGCTCGACTCGGCTCGTTTGCAGTCCTATTTGTGCTTGTGGACTCAACAACTAAATTTGTCATTCCTAGCAGCGAGTTTAGTTGTTTCATGCTCGCCGTTGGAACACGGCGAGTGTAGTTTTTTTTATATATAGAAACTCGTTGTTCCCAACAGCGAGTTTAGTTCAAAATTTTCAATGAAGACTCGCCATTTCCAACGGCGAGAATATTTACACTAGACTCGTTGTTGGGAACGACGAGTTTAGTACTTTTTTTTTTTTGGGGAAGACTCGCTGTTCGCAAAACGAGGAAATTTACACTAGACCCGCTGTTGGGAACGACGAGTTTTGTGTGTGTGTGGATGACTCGTCGTTTCCAACGGCGAGGACATTTACACTTTACACTAGACTCGCTGTTGGGAACGGTGAGTTTAGTTCACTGTTTGTTTTTTTTGTTTTTTTTGTTTTTTGTTTTTGAAGACTTGCTGTTCTCAACGACGAGGACATCTACACTAGGCTCACTGTTGGGAACAGCGAGTTTAGTTCAAAAAAAGTTTTTGTAGAGTTCTTTTTCGAAAATTCACTAAGTCCAACAAAGTGTTTCACTTCTTGTGAAATTTCTTACATCCTCGTTGTTCCCAACAGTGAGTCTAGTATAAATGGTCTCGCCGTTGGGAACGGCGAGTCTTTATTAAAAATTTTGAACTAAACTCGATATTCCCAACAACGAGTCTAGTGTAAATGTCATCGCCATTGGGAACGACGAGTCTTCATTGAAAATTTTGAACTGAACTCGCCATTGGGAACAGCCGTGTCTCAACGGAGAGCATGAAACAACTAAACTTATCATTGAGAACGATGAGTTTAGTTGTTGAGTCCACAAGCACAAATACTTTGGTAACTATCATCTTTCTGCAAATAGTTTCGAAAAATGACATATTAAAAAAAAAAAATCAAAGATAGGGCGAAAAATCAAGAAACCCACTAAACTTTGCATTTTAATCAAGAAACTTTTAAAGTTATTTGCTGGCACATAAATCCTCTTTTCCTTTTAATTTTATTTCTCTTTGTTAATTCGAGATGTCGAATTTGCCCCTTTTTTGGGATCAACAAATCATCTAACCTTTACTTTTTTAATCAAGAAACCTCGGTAACATTTGCATTCTTAATCACTAGTTTGGAACTTTTACATTTGGAGGGAAAGTAAAAGAAACAAAATTGTAGGTTCACCGATTTTGGTTGATTTTGAGATATTCTGAAATTTCTGTGTTTTCGCTCGATTTGTGGGTTCACCTATTTGGAATGATTTCGAGAGATTCAAAAATTTCGACATTTTCGGTATTTTTTGTGGGTTAATATTTCAAGAGATTCTGAAATTTTATAATTTCGCCTGATTTCATGGATTATAGCCCACCAATATGGGACGATTTTGAGAGATTCTTAAATTTCACCATTTCCCCGATTTTGTGGGTAAAGTCCCACAATTTGGAACGATTTCTAAAATCACTGATATTTTTGCATTTTCAAGAGATTATGGAATTTCTAGATTTGGACGATTTTGAGAGATTCTTAAATTCATTGATTTCCCCCATTTTTATCTACTATTGTCACCGACTTAGGATGATTCTGAGAAATTCTAAAATTTGTATATTTTTGCTTGAATCGTGAGTTATAGTCATCAATTTGGGACTATTTCAAGAGATTTTGAAATCTCTACATTTTCATCCGATTCATGGGTTATAGCCCACCGATTTGCAACGGCTTGGAGCAATTCTTAAAATTTTATGCAATTTCCTCGATTTCATGGGTTATAATCCGCTAATTTGGAATGATTTTCAGAGATCTTGAAATTTATGCATTTTCGTCCGATTTCATGAATTATAGACTACTGATTTTGAATAATTTCAAGAGATTATGAATTTTCATCAACTTCCTCAGTTTCGTGGGTTATATAGTCCACCAATTTGGGATGATTTTGAGAGATTATGAAATTTTTTGCATTTTTGCCTGATTTCATGGGGTATAGTCACCATTTGGGGTCTATTTTATAAGATTCTGAGATATCTGCATTTTCACCCGATTTTATGGGTTGTTGACCACCAAAGTTGGACGATTTTGAAAGATTCTTAATTTAAGCAATTTTCTCGGCATTGAGGGTTATAGTCTATCAATTTGGGGCATCGAGGGTTATAGTCTATCAATTTGGAACAGTTATGAAAGATTCTAAAATTTATTCATATTCTCCCGATTTCATGAATTAAAGGCCACCTTTTTTTAAAAACGATTTCGAGTGTTTCTAAAATTTCAGCAATTTTGCCAAGTTTGGTGAGTTATAGGCCGCTGATTTTGAACGATTTCGTGAGATTCTGTCAGCAATTTCCATGATTTTGTGGGTTACAGTCCACCAATTTGAAACGATTTCGAGAAATTCTGAAATTTCTGTATTGTCATCTAATTTTATGAGTTATAAGTCTAACTGATTTTGGGCGATTTCGAGAGTCTCTAAAATTTCAACAATTTCCCTCGATTTCATGAGTGTAGTCCACCAGTTTGGGATGATTTTGAAAGATTCCAAAATTTTTGCATTTTCGCATGTTTGGGACGATTTCAATTATGAAATTTCTGCTTTTTTGCTTGATTTCGTGAGTTATATATACACCACTGATTTAGAACAATTTCGAGAGATTTTGATATTTCCCCTATTTTGTGGGGTTATAGTCTACCAATTTTGTAGGATTTCGAGAGATTTAAAAATTTATGCATTTTCGTCCGATTCCATGAATTAAAGGCTTTTGAATTTGAAAGATTTTGAGAGATTCTGAACTTCAACAATTTCACCCGATTTCATGGGTTATATTTCATCAATTTAGGATGATTTCAAGGGATTCTAAATTCTGTATTTTGATTTTATGAATTAGCTCACCGGCTTGGGATGATTTTTTTGAGATTCTGCACCGATTTTGGATGACTTTGAGAGATCTACTCCATTTTTGTGGGTTGGTACATAACCGATTTGGAACAATCAAGAGATTATGAAAATTTTGCATTTTTTTCCTAATTTCACGAGTTATATGCCACCGAGTTTAAACGATTTTTAGAGAATTTGAAATTTCAACCATTCCCCCGATTTCACAGGTTAAAAAGTCCACCGATTTGGGATGATTTGATTTCTACAATGAATTTAGACGATTTGAGATCTTCACTCCAATTTCATGGGTTATTGTCCACCGATTTGAGATGATTTTGATAGATTCTGAAATTTCAATATTTTGCTCGATTTCGAGGGATATATTGCCACCGATCCCGAGAAATTCTTGACTTTATGCATTTTGCACAATTACATCAGTTGGCCCACCAATTTTGGACGGTTGAGTGAGATTCCAAAACTTCCGCATTTCTATTTGATTTCGTGGGTAATGTATGTAGTCCACCGGATGATTTCCTTGGAGTAGTACCTCCTATATATGAATCTCCTTGTCCAGTTCGAGATAACCAAGAACCTTGTGTGCCAGCTCACTTGCTTATGAAATTTCAGAAAGGACCAAATAGAAAAGAATTAGAGGGTCAGAATAATGACATTCACCAAAATAGTAGGACTAATTGTGGATTGTCATGAATTTGGTCTCAAAATAGATAATCATGCATCATAACTGATATGGCTAAAAATGGGATTTAATCGGAACCGTCCAAATCAGGCACGAATCTTGAGATCTGAGGGTAAAACGGTAATTTCGCCCACAAGAGGACCAAAACGGGTATTGGATCTGCCCCCTTAGGGCCCAATGATCCGCGAATGGATCCGCCAACAAGAGGGCGCGGATCTCAACCCGCTGCGCTCCCAATCCAACAAGACAGAGTCAGGATCCCTGATTAAACACGATCAACGGCCCTGATGGACATCTACCTTTTCACTGGGATTTGGGGATTAAAATTCCTTAACTGGTTACGGGGGATATACCTTATCAGATTACATACCTTATCTGACTACGAGGAATATTCTTTATCTAATCACGGGGATTACATTCCTAAAACCATTCCCTAAGACGCCTATAAATACCCCTCACCCATCTCCATTAAAAGGTAATCAACTCTTCACCAGTTTTTACGCTCCTTCATAATCCCTTCGATTACTGACTTGAGCGTCGGAGGGTGCGTCGCCGGGATCCCCCCCCGGTGTCTCGCACTTTTTGCAGGTGCACGGCAGGAACGTCGAACGAGCCCCGGCGGAACAGGTACGCAGGTTTTCCTATTCAGTTTCCCCAAGAATCCACAAGTTCTATCTGTTTGCCCCCACACCAAATTTAGCGGCAACAGATTGGCGCCGTCTGTGGGAAACTAACGAATAGGGACCTCTCCTCTTCCCGGTAAACAGGTTCTCTCCTACCATGCCGCCTCGCAAAGTTAGATCTAGGGGCTCCAACCGAGCGCCCAACCCTGACCAGCAAGAAGTCCATCCTGATCCCGCTCAGCAACAAGGGCAACTCCCTCCTACCATGGAAGAGCCGCTTCAACCGAACCTCCCTCCTGATCCAAAGGGTCCTAACCCTCAGAAACAGCCTCTTCACCAAGAGAACCTCTCCATCCACAACGCCTCCAGTGCCTCCATGGCCTCCCATCATCCCCGAGCCTCTGGTCGCCACGATGCCCATCCCAAACGCCCGGAGGATAAGGACCTTCGTCGCCACCTGGACGAAAAGCGGGCTCGGGGAGAAGCCTCCCGCCAAGAGCGATCCCCCCGACACCGGGGACACAGGGGGTCCCCCGCCCGAAGAGGGAGAAAAGACTCCCCCGATCACTACCGAAGGAGGCACTCACCAGCAGGTCGGCAGCAGCATCGGGACAATGAGGCACCCATTACCCGTGCCGAGTTCCAGCAATTCCAAGCAATGGTACAACAGGCCCTCAATCTCCGTCAGAATCCCAATGAGCCGAGGGCCCCCTCCCCTCCTCCGGTCCGGAGCCCTCACCAACGTTCCCCTTCTCCTCGACCCGCTCCTACCAATTCCAGACGCACCCCAAGTCCTCGTCGTTCCCGAAGCTACCGTCGCCGTAGCCCTCGCTCCCCATCATACGAAGACGAGTCCCGTGGCTCGGCAGATCACCGCCGGAGAGATGACACCATGAACCGCCGCCTGAACGAGGTGGAAAAACTCTTGGGACAGATAAACCGAGAAGAAGAACTCAGGGGGAGGACCCTCCGTCCTAGCCGACCCCCGTTCTCCCGGACCATAGTGGATACTCCTGTTCCCTTCGGTTTCAAACCTCCCCAGTTCGAGAACTACACTGGGGAGACCGATCCAGTTGACCACATCGAAGGCTTTAAGACTTTGATGCTCCTCCATCAAGCGTCCGATGCCCTCCTCTGCAAAACATTCCCTGCAACTCTGAAAGGCCCGGCTCGAGAATGGTACTCTCGTCTTGCCCCGGCGTCAATATTCTCCTTCGAACAGTTCGAGACCCTGTTCATCACCCATTTCGTCAGCAGCCGAAGGACCGAGAAAACCAGCATCTCGCTATTGCACCTCCGTCAGCAAAAGGGGGAAAAACTGAGGGACTACGTGAAGAGATTCACAGCCGAAGCTAGAACTATTGCCTCCCTCGACCAATCGGTCGCTACCGCGGCATTCCAATCCAACATTCTTAATTCCAACCTCCGCTCCTCCCTTGCCAAGAAACCCCCACATGACTTTTCCGACCTTCTTCTTCGCACGGAAAAGTACATTCGGGCCGAAGAGGCCGAGCGACCCCCCAACTGGGAAGCGCCCGCCTCCGGGCTCAAAAGGAAGGGGGCAGAAGAAGAAGGAGCCAAGAAGCTCCAGAAGGATAATGCCGGCCAGCGCCGACCTCCCCCTAGATTTGAGAAGTTCACTCCCCTCAACGCTAACCTCTCGGCCATCTTCATGGAGGTCGAAAAAGACGGGGTCTTGCCTCCAGCTCCTAAAATGAACACTCCCGCCAAGAGAAGAGATAAAGAGAAATGGTGCCGCTATCACCGGGACCACGGGCATGACACCAACGACTGCCGTGCTCTCAGGAACGAGATCGAAGCCCTCATCCAGAGGGGACAGCTGACGAAGTTTGTAAAAAAGGACCGAGCCGAGCTCCCTCTCCCGCCTCGGGGGGCTAACAAGCATCCAGAAAGAGAAGAGACGCCAGACTTCGAGGAGGAGCGAATCCTCCACCTCATCCATGGGGGTCCGATGGGAGGCTCCTCGAACTCCTCCCGAAAAGCGTTTATCAGAGAAGTCAATTCAGTCCGAACCACGCCTCCTCCCAAGGGCCTCGGAGTGCCAGTTACCTTCTCCGACGAGGATCTCGAGGGAGTCCGTATCCCGCATTGCGACGCCCTCGTCATCAGCCTCCACATGGCAAATTTCAAAGTAGAGAGGATTTTAGTCGACAACGGCAGCTCCGTCAACATCCTATTCCTCTCCGCTTTCAAAGGCCTAAAGCTCTCCAGAGACAGACTCAAACCCGCCGGTTACACTCTCCATGGGTTCACGGGGGTTCCGGTAACTATAGAAGGGGTGATCACCCTCGATGTAACTGCCGGGCAAACCCCTACCACCAGAACGGAGCCGATGGACTTCATGGTAGTGGATGTTCCCGCTGCCTACAACGTCATCTTGGGCAGACCCGGCCTCGCGGCTCTGGAAGCAGTTCCCTCGGCATATCATCTGAAGATGAAATTTCCCACCCGATCCGGGGTCGGAGAAGTAAGGGGAAATCAGGAGCAGGCCCGGAAATGCTACATGACTTCGACCCTTGGGCCCGTCCTCTCTTTAGAGACCCTGGAAATTCCCCAAGATTCCACAAGACCGACCTCCGAGCCAGCAGACGAACTGGAGGAGGTGCTCTTCTCCGAACAAGAGCCGACCCGCAAGTTCTTCGTAAGCAAGGCGCTCCCGTCCGCCCTATACTCAGATATTGTGGGATGCATCCGAGACAATCAAGACCTCTTCGCATGGTCCGCAGCTGACATGCCCGGTATCTCTGAAGAGCTCTTAGTCCACCGCTTGAGTGTTGATCCGGGGTCCAAACCGGTTCAGCAGAAGAGGCGTAAGTTCGCCCCCGAGCGACAGCTCGCTATTAAAGAAGAGGTAGACAAATTGCTGAAGGCCCGATTCATACAGGAGGTAAACTACCCTGAATGGTTATCGAACGTAGTAATGGTAAAGAAGTCCAACGGAACATGGAGAATTTGCATTGATTTCACCGACCTCAACAAAGCCTGTCCCAAAGATCCCTTCCCCCTACCGAGCATCGACACTCTGATTGACGCAACCTCGGGACATGAGCTCCTAAGCTTCATGGACGCTTTCTCGGGTTACAATCAGATAAGGATGTTCCCGCCAGATATCCCAAAGACGTCTTTTGTAACCGACCAAGGCCTTTATTGCTACAGGGTCATGCCATTCGGCCTAAAGAACGCGGGGGCAACATACCAGCGCCTCGTCAACAAAGTTTTTCAGGCTCAGATCGGCAGAAACATGGAAGTGTATGTCGATGACATGCTGGTGAAAAGCATCCGCGGTGCTGATCATGTAACCGACCTCCAAGAAGCATTTGATGTTTTGAGAAGGAACAATATGAGACTCAACCCGAACAAATGTGCGTTCGGCGTCTCATCAGGCAAGTTCCTCGGCTTTATGGTTAGCCAACGAGGAATAGAGGCGAATCCGGAGAAGATCAAGGCCATACTGGACATGGCTCCCCCAAGAAATGTCAAAGAAGTTCAGAGGCTGACTGGTCGCTTAGCCGCCATAGGGCGCTTCCTGTCGAAGTCCGGGGAGAAGTGCCTCCCGTTCTTCAAAGCCCTCAGGGGGGCTAAAGGATTCGAGTGGGGGCAGCAGCAACAAGACTCCTTTGACCAGCTTAAAGCCTACCTCGTCAACCCCCCTCTCCTTAGCAAACCAGTACCCGGCGAACCGCTCTACCTCTACCTCGCGGCTTCCGAACAGACG
The DNA here is from genome assembly GCA_017893485.1 of Hemerocallis citrina. Taxonomy (NCBI): domain Eukaryota; kingdom Viridiplantae; phylum Streptophyta; class Magnoliopsida; order Asparagales; family Asphodelaceae; genus Hemerocallis; species Hemerocallis citrina. Next base: position 12,442,014 of record CM030364.1, on the reverse strand, counting down.
CTCAGTGCGGTCTTAGTCAGAGAAGAAGAAAGGGCTCAGAAGCCCATATACTACGTCAGCAAGGTGCTCCGGGATGCCGAACTTCGGTACCCGAAAATTGAGAAAATGGCGTATGCCCTGGTAATGGCCGCAAGAAAACTTAGACCCTACTTTCAGTCTCATTCGGTGGTCGTCCTTACCGACCAGCCACTGAAACAGATTCTTCACAAACCCGAGACTTCTGGTCGCCTCATGAAGTGGTCAATCGAGCTGAGCCAGCACGACATAACTTATCAGCCTCGGACTGCAATCAAGGCACAGGCGCTGGCCGAATTCATAGTTGAGACTACAATCCCCGAGTCTGGCCAAGCAGCAAAGGGACCCCCCATCTGGTCGGTCTATGTTGACGGGTCCTCTTGTAATGAGGGTAGTGGGGCAGGGGTCATCCTGGCAGGACCAGACGGCTTCGTCCTCCAATACTCACTCCGGATAAATTTCAAAGCCTCGAACAACGAGGCCGAATATGAAGCACTAATAGCCGGGCTTCGAATGGCCCGAAATGCTGGGGCACATCGGCTACGGATTTTCAGCGACTCCCAGTTGATTGTTAACCAGGTCCTCGGCGAGTATGAAGCCCGCGACGATAGAATGGCTAAATACTTGTCCAAAGTAAAGAGCCTCATAACGCTGTTCGACGAGGCTCTCATCCAAAGGATCCCTCGAGAAGAAAATGCTCAGGCCGATGCCTTATCCAAGTTAGCCTCCTCCTCCCTTCAAGGTCTGGAACAGACCGTTTTGATAGAAGTCCTCCTAAAGCCGAGCATAGAGGACGAAGCGCCAGACTCCGTTGAAGCATTGCCCGTCCTCCTCGAAGACAACTGGATGAAACCCATTGTCGAATTCCTGAGCAACGGACTCCTCCCTGAAGATCCGAGGGAAGCACGAAGAATTAGGACCCGAGCCGAGCGTTTCACTTTACTCGAAGGCATCTTATACAAACGCTCCTTCACCCAAGCCGATGGTCGACCGTATCTAAGGTGCCTCTCCCCCGAGCAGGCCGACTACGCCCTACAGGAGCTCCATGAGGGGATCGGCGGAGCCCATTCTGGATCCAGGGCTCTGGCGCGCAAGGTGTTGAACTATGGGTATTACTGGCCCACTCTCCTACGGGACGCCGAACGACACGTTCGGCAGTGCAGCTCCTGCCAAAAGTATGCAGACATCCGACGTCTTCCGCAAGCACCGCTGACCTCCCTATCAAGTCCCATTCCCTTCGCTATGTGGGGGATGGACTTACTGGGACCATTCCCTCCAGCCCCCGGACAGCTAAAGTTCCTAGTCGTGGCAGTCGACTATTTCTCTAAGTGGATAGAAGCCGAACCCCTGGCTACGATCACCGAACATAGGGTCGTTCAGTTCTTCTGGAAGAATGTGATTTGCCGGTTCGGCGTTCCCCGAGTCATAGTCACAGATAACGGGACACAGTTTACTGGAGCCGCCTTCCGAGCCTTGTGTGAAGACCTTTCCATACAACACCGATTCTCCTCCGTCTCCCATCCCCAGTCGAATGGCCAAGCTGAAAATGCCAACCGACAGATTCTTGCAGGAATCAAGAAGAGGTTAGACAAGTGTTCCAAGGGACTCTGGGTCGATCAGCTGCCAAACGTACTCTGGAGTCACCGCACCACCAAACGAACCCCAACAGGCGAGAGCCCATTTAATCTCACCTATGGGGCCGAAGCCACCATCCCCCTAGAAGTCGGGATACCCTCTCCTCGCCTGGTCGCTTATGAAGAAGAGCAGAATGCTAGAGAACTCAGAACAAGCCTAGACCTGATAGACGAAATCCGAGAGAGAGCTGCCATACGCCAGCAAGCTTACCGAAGAAGGATCGAGCTGGCATACAACAAAAGAGTCCGCCCAACGGACCTCAAAGAAGGGGATTTAGTCCTTCGGAAGTTGGCCATATCATTCCCCGGGCAGAAAAGCAAGCTGGCCCCGAACTGGGAGGGACCGTACAAGATCTCGAAAGTAATCCGCCCCGGTACCTACAAGCTAGAGGATCTCGAAGGCAGAGAAATTCCCCGGACTTGGAACGCCGACCATCTTTTGAAATACCAGGAGAAGGCAACTACGTCTCTCCAAGTAACTCGAGATGCCGAACCGTTCCCCTCCTTTCTCTAGTCATAGTTTGTCCTTTTTGCGCTTTCTTTTATTGTTGTAATAACGGCTAGCAACTTTAGAAGCAGTCGATCGTTAGATGTTAATAAATGAAGTTTCTTCATGTTTTCACTACTATTACATCCCTCTGCTTGTAGCCCCTTAAACTGACAATGGTTACGGAGTCCAACACTTGGTTCGATTCTACTCCGCAAGCTCGCTCCTAAGCGAGCTAGGAGTAGCTCGCCATTCGAAATTGCTCCTACACCCCTTAAACTGACAATGGTTCCGGAGTCCAACACTTGGCTCGATTCTACTTCACGAGCTCGCTCCTAAGCGAGCTAGAAGTAGCTCGCCATTCGAAAATGCTCCCACAGCCGTTGAATGGTACGGAGTCCAACACTTGGTTCGATTCTACTCCGCAAGCTCGCTCCTAAGCGAGCTAGGAGTAGCTCGCCATTCGAAATTGCTCCTACACCCCTTAAACTGACAATGGTTCCGGAGTCCAACACTTGGCTCGATTCTACTTCACGAGCTCGCTCCTAAGCGAGTTAGAAGTAGCTCGCCATTCGAAAATGCTCCCACAGCCGTTGAATGGTACGGAGTCCAACACTTGGTTCGACCCTACTCCGCAAGCTCGCTCCTAAGCGAGCTAGGAGTAGCTCGCCATTCGAAATTGCTCCTACACCCCCTAAACTGACAATGGTTCTGGAGTCCAACACTTGGCTCGATTCTACTTCACGAGCTCGCTCCTAAGCGGGCTAGAAGTAGCTCGCCATTCGAAAATGCTCCCACAGCCGTTGAATGGTACGGAGTCCAACACTTGGTTCGACCCTACTCCGCAAGCTCGCTCCTAAGCAAGCTAGGAGTAGCTCGCCATTCGATATTGCTCCTACACCCCTTAAACCGACAATGGTTCCGGAGTCCGCCAAACGAGCTAGGGACAGCACACCGTCCTAAAAAACGCTCCGACGACATTAACCTAATCGAGCAAGTGCACAACTCGGCTCGACGTTACTTCGCAACTCCACTCATGATCATTCGGAGTTCGACAGTTCAGAAGTTACCCCATGACAAACAACATTCACAGCAATGAAACACGCAAGTTCGGCAATAACGCATTTATTAATGAAACAGATGTGATACAAAGGCAAATGCAAACAGGAGCACGACTCAACAAGGGTATTTACAATACCGACTCGTCACACTTAGGAAAAAAAAAGAGGAGAGAGCAAAGAATGCGCGGAACCGACCACTTCAGCGCTTCTTCGGAGCTGGAGCATTCCGCTTCAAGGACACTCGAGAATGACGACGCTTGTCCCCGGAGCGCGACCCCAAGCCAGCAAACTGGGACGTATCCTCGGCACCGCTCCTGGCAGCTACGCCGACAGACGCCCCGCTCGAGGAGATTGCCACCGAGCTCTGCGCGTCCCCCGGGCTGGGTTGACCAATCCGCTGACGGGTCGCCATCTCATAGAAAGTGATGCCCCGCTCACTCTCAGCACGAGTGCATGACGTGCTTCGAACGTTGATCGGCCCTGAATGTGGCTTCAGACGAGCAACTTCCGCCTCCAACTCTGAGATCCTGTCCCGCAACGAGTCGTCTTTAACATCGACTTCAAAACGTGGGGGTATCGCGGAGTCCGGCACTCCAGATCGACTAGCGACGAGGCGCCGAAGGTGGGTGACTTCGATGCTCTTATCCACCGTCGCCCTCTTGAGCGCTTCGACTTCAGCAGTCAACTCGACTCGTTCGGTCGTCAACTTGGCCACCTCGGCCGTCAGCCCCTCGCCCTCACTCCGGAGCTTCGCCTCTACGGACTGCAGATGCTGTATCTCGGAGAGCAACTCGTCCTTCTCCGCTGTTATTTTGGACAAATTATGACGAATGCACTGAACACGAATCTCATTACTGAAATCAGTGGGCAAGTGTTCACCTTCGGGTATGAGCTCGGCGATTCGGCTTTCCAAACGACGAATCTCGATATCACGCCGGCCAAGGACGAGCTGGAGATGCTTCCTCTCGCTCTCGGCTCGGCGCAATCCGAGCTCGACCTCATAAAGTTTCTCCCTACACCTAGCCAGACACAGCCTCGTCGCCCCTAGGCCGGCTTCGGCTTTAACCTCCTCGTCCGGGCAGGAAAGCTCGACGCCTTGGGGGATCACCATGAGCTGCAAAGAAATCGGAGCAATCAGCGAAAACGTTGAGCGTGGCCGAAGCACCGCACTTGGAAAAATTTTCATCTCTAAAAACAAGGTTTGACAGTTCGGCAAAAGAGGGGGCATAAAACAGAAATTTCCGAACACCAACACTTGCAAAAATTTTGATTTCATTTACGTCAAAAGAAGCGGTGGCCAGTCCGCTATTAGGCATTACAAAGTTCGGTAAAAAAAAAAAGCAGAAACAGCCAAAAACAATAAAAGGAGAGGCGGATCAGTGCTCGACCTCTTTCCCCGGGCGACGAGGTGGAGTAGGGGTCGACTTCGCCGAAGGAGACGCCGCCGCCAGCGGAGTGGCCGTGACGCTCGGGACCTCGCCAGTAACCCCGGCATCGGCCTCAGCGCCGTCCTCCTCCTCCTCCTCCTCTTCCCCTTCGGACTCGGGGTCGAAGCCCTCGACGTGTCCGGGGAAGAGTCGCCATCCCGAGACGTCCACCCCGGGGTACGCCTCTCGCACCCGGTCGAGGGCGGTGGCGAAGGCCTTCGCCATGTTCTGCGCGAGGTACCCCTGGGCCTTCTTCAAGGTGGCGTCCTCCACCTCCTTCACAGCCGCCGCCTGCTTCGCCTCGGCCTCGGCCAACTGATTGGCCGACCCCTCCTTCTCCCGACGCAGCTCGTCCTCCAGCCTCTTCACTTCGGCCTCGAGGTGCTGAATCCTCGCAGACCGGCCTTCATGCTCGACTCGGAGCTTGTCGAGCTGGTTCGACATCCGAGCCTTCTCGTTCCGAGCCTGGTCGGACTCCTGCTTCAGCTCCTTCTCGAGGGCGGTCAGCCGTTCGGTGAGGTGGCCGAAGTGGACGACGATCTGCAAGGGAAAGAGGAAGAACTCAGAGAGTTGGAAAAAATTTTTTGTGATTCAAGATGAAACGAATGAAGGAAACTCGGGACTTACCGATACCGCCGAACGAGCGATCTCGATCACGTCGTCGCCCTGCCGCCCCGCGTCCATGGCGGCACGGTCCTTCGGGGTGGCGAGATGCTTGACAGCCTGCATACTCGCCAACGAGTTCCCGAGGAACCCATCGTGCCTCCGGACCTGCCAGTCCGGAATGTGGATCCGCTTGTGCTCCTCCGTCAGGAGCTCCTCGCCTGCTACGGTTAGCGGCGGGGTCGGCATGGCGAGCGCGGCGGCAATGGGGAAATCCCCCTCAGGAGCAGTAGCCGAAGGCCCCGCCACAGTGACGACCGGGTCGTCAACAACCTCCACCGCCTGGTCGGGTGCCGCAATCCTCGGCACCTTCGAAGCCGAGGGCAGCTTCGACGCGACCCTCTTCCGCTTCCTCGGCGCCTTACTGGCGAGCCCAGCCCGGAGCGCCAACACCGCTTCGTAGTCCATAGATTCTACATCAAATAAAAAAAAAAATGATGATTAGCACAAAAGAAGAACAGGACAACAAGTACAAAAAAAAGAGAACTTGGCGAAAAGCCGCGTACTAGGATCTACGCGGCCGAGCCCTCCCCTGTAAAGTACGTCTTCCGTCAACTCTTTCCAGTCGAACTTCGGCCGGTCGAGAAGAGTCCGAACCGCCCCTTCCTCTTCTACTGAGAGTCTCGGCAGCGCCGTCGCCCTCTTGGTCACCCCCTCTGCCCAATTGGTGGGGATCGGCCAGGCCTCTCGACTCCGCACGACGACCCACTTCTCTCGCCAATGCTTGATAGAGTCTGGGCAGACCACGAGCCTGCCGCCGTGCCTCGGAGTCAGATAATACCGGTACTCCGACTTGTTCCCTTGGTGGAGCCGGTATATCGTCCGAAGCACGTTCAGCTGCGGTTCGATCCCCGCGGCCTGGCAATGAAGAACGAAGCCATTAATCACTCGCCACGCGTTCGGCATGAGCTGGATAGGGCAGACCCCATACCAGCTCACCACGGTAATTGCGAACGCGTGGAGAGGTAGCCGGGCGCCGGCGATAAAGGCATCCACCGGCCAGCAACACATGGTCACTGGCAGCGGCGAATTGGCCCTAACTCCGGGGCCCGGCAACATGATTTCGTACTCCTCCGGGATGAAAAAAGCATCCCGGATCGCCACCAACTCCTCCTCGCGAAGGATCGACGCTGCATCATCCGCCTCCGTCGTCTCCCTCGCCTCATTCTCCTCGAAGGTCCTCTCCCTCCCATGGACAATCCGCTCGGCCTGGTCCTTCGGGAGCTCCCTGACCCTATGCAGACCCGTCAACGGACCCGGTAGCTGCCCGAACTCCCCCATCCTCTTCGGCTCCTCGACGATGGAATCCTTCCCGAACACCTTCCCCTTGGGCGGGTTCGGAGACGAGGCCTCGGCGCCTTGAAGGGAGGGCTCGGACCAAGAGACTTCATCTGAGACAGAAGCTACAGACATAACTTATAAATTTACCTTGAAAGGAAGGAGTGCCGAAAAACCTCGCCTGAGACAAACGCCGGTGCCGGAAAAACTCGTCTGAGACACTAAGGAACGCCTGAGCAAATGAGAGGAGAAGTGAGAAATGAGGGGGGGGTTGAGGATTTATAGAAGGGGGACACGCCCCACGAGGCTAATGGGCCTGTACGGCCGGCCCATCTAAACCAAGCGGCGGAGCGATCCCAATCGTCACCTCGTTAACCGCAGCGAATCATGAGATGCATTTAATGCTATCCCATCTGATGGAATCCCAGAGGTCACAGCACTTAATGCGCGTCCCATCTGTCAGGGTTGTCAGAGTTGTCAGAATTGTCAGACATCCAAATGGCGCACAGAAGAGACAAACTCACATAAACGACAAGTCTGCACGCTCGGCACCCACTGCCGAGCATTCGTGACACCGACCCTGTTATAGGGGAAAAAGTCACGCTCGGCACCCACTGCCGAGCATTCGTGACACCGACCCTGTTATAGGGGAAAAAGTCACGCTCGGCACCCACTGCCGAGCATTCGTGACACCGACCCTGTTATAGGGAAAAAAGTCACGCTCGGCACCCACTGCCGAGCATTCGTGACACCGACCCTGTTATAGGGGAAAAAGTCACGCTCGGCACCCACTGCCGAGCATTCGTGACACCGACCCTGTTATAGGGAAAAAAGTCACGCTCGGCACCCACTGCCGAGCATTCGTGACACCGACCCTGTTATAGGGGAAAAAGTCACGCTCGGCACCCACTGCCGAGCATTCGTGACACCGACCCTGTTATAGGGGAAAAAGTCACGCTCGGCACCCACTGCCGAGCATTCGTGACACCGACCCTGTTACAGGGGAAAAAGTCACGCTCGGCACCCACTGCCGAGCATTCGTGACACCGACCCTGTTATAGGGGAAAAAGTCACGCTCGGCACCCACTGCCGAGCATTCGTGACACCGACCCTGTTATAGGGGAAAAAGTCACGCTCGGCACCCACTGCCGAGCATTCGTGACACCGACCCTGTTATAGGGGAAAAAGTCACGCTCGGCACCCACTGCCGAGCATTCGTGACACCGACCCTGTTATAGGGAAAAAACCGGTTCGGCACCGCTGCCGAGCGTTCGTGGCACCGACCCTGTTATATGGAAAAAACAGGTTCGGCACCGCCGCCGAGCGTTCGTGGCACCGACCCTCTTATAGGGAAAAAACCGGTTCGGTACCGCTGCCGAGCGTTCGTGGCACCGACCCTGTTATAGGGAAAAAACCGGTTCGGCACCGCTGCCGAGCGTTCGTGGCACCGACCCTCTTATAGGGAAAAAACCGGTTCGGCACCGCTGCCGAGCGTTCGTGGCACCGACCCTCTTGTAGGAAAAAAACCGGTTCGGCACCGCTGCCGAGCGTTCGTGGCACCGACCCTGTTATATGGAAAAAACAGGTTCGGCACCGCCGCCGAGCGTTCGTGGCACCGACCCTCTTATAGGGAAAAAACCGGTTCGGTACCGCTGCCGAGCGTTCGTGGCACCGACCCTGTTATAGGGAAAAAACCGGTTCGGCACCGCTGCCGAGCGTTCGTGGCACCGACCCTCTTATAGGGAAAAAACCGGTTCGGCACCGCTGCCGAGCGTTCGTGGCACCGACCCTCTTGTAGGAAAAAAACAGGTTCGGCACCCCTGCCGAGCGTTCGTGGCACCGACCCTCTTATAGGGAAAAAGCAAGTTCGGCGGACCACCGAACTCGCTCCTGACGCTCGCAGTCCTGCCGAACTCGCTTCCCTCTCTGGAAGAGCTCGCCGAACCGCATGTGGACCTCGGCCCCTTCACTAGCGAACTCTAGGGGGGTCTAAAGCGTGCTCCAAGTATACAAGGCCACCGAATGACGAATTGACACTTTGCAAAGTTAATTGGATATCCCTGCAAGAACACCACACGACCATAAGAGCTCGGGGGCGACTCAGAGTTCAATCCGCTTGAAAAATCACCAAACTATCTCCCTCAAGATTCAAAACCTTCCATTTGGGCTCCGACACAACTCTACCAACCAGTAAAAAACAGCTAGACTACTCCTCAAAGGCCGATCAAGCTCAGCCTTTAGGAGTGGGGGGCTCGTGATATGGCTAAAAATGGGATTTAATCGGAACCGTCCAAATCAGGCACGAATCTTGAGATCTGAGGGTAAAACGGTAATTTCGCCCACAAGAGGACCAAAACGGGTATTGGATCTGCCCCCTTAGGGCCCAATGATCCGCGAATGGATCCGCCAACAAGAGGGCGCGGATCTCAACCCGCTGCGCTCCCAATCCAACAAGACAGAGTCAGGATCCCTGATTAAACACGATCAACGGCCCTGATGGACATCTACCTTTTCACTGGGATTTGGGGATTAAAATTCCTTAACTGGTTACGGGGGATATACCTTATCAGATTACATACCTTATCTGACTACGAGGAATATTCTTTATCTAATCACGGGGATTACATTCCTAAAACCATTCCCTAAGACGCCTATAAATACCCCTCACCCATCTCCATTAAAAGGTAATCAACTCTTCACCAGTTTTTACGCTCCTTCATAATCCCTTCGATTACTGACTTGAGCGTCGGAGGGTGCGTCGCCGGGATCCCCCCCCGGTGTCTCGCACTTTTTGCAGGTGCACGGCAGGAACGTCGAACGAGCCCCGGCGGAACAGGTACGCAGGTTTTCCTATTCAGTTTCCCCAAGAATCCACAAGTTCTATCTGTTTGCCCCCACACCAAATTTAGCGGCAACAATAACCTTTGTGAATTGAGCGTGTTAATCAAAATTGGACAAAACCATGATGATATGTTTACTGCTTATCGTTAAGAAAATCTAGCAGATGAGAGGAATCACTGTAGGGTTATTATTTTTGTGGACTCAAAGACTTCGTTCGTATTTTAGTAGTCGATGCCCGACTGATTTTTTTCCTCCCAGAATGTGGCTCCGACTGTAGTGAAAATTGATAGCAACTCTCCTACAACAATTTCTTAAAAAATTGATAGTTGGAGTTTGGTGGAGTAAATGTCAATTGACTTGGTAGGAAACAAAAAATTTCAGAGAGTTACTTAGAAAATATTAAAGTGTTGATAGATTTATGGCGTAACTTCAACTTTCAGCTAACTCTGTTCCCGAACAGCAGCCTCTATTACACTTTGAAACAATCAAAAGCAAACAGATAAAACAGGGCATTTGCTAATCAAGCAAAGTGATGTATTTACTGTTTCTTTGCATTCGAACTCAGATCTCTCAGGTCCGATCTTTGGAAATAGGCTTGTCAGGGAAGAGAAGATTCAATTCAGGGTCTCCAACTTTGGTTTTCCCTTTTGGAACTAGGCCATAAATACATAATTTTTTCCCACGAAGATAAATGATGCAAGCGAGACACATAAACCACAATGAAAGCCAGCTATTTTCGACTAATAGTACAAATATGGTTGAACATATCAACCTTATTTCAAAGCTTCTCCAAACTATAACTATTTGCAGAAAGATGCGAGAATCACCCTCGGTGGCTTTCCTGGCCTCCTTGCATGCTGAACTGCAAGATTATCCAGCAACATGACATCACCCTTGTGCCATTTCACATCGACGCAGTTATCCTCCAATATCTCTCTCTGAGTGAGAAGACCATCCATCGGAAAGACACTTCCATCTCCGAAGCTATTTTTCACATCGCTGATGTTGTCTGTGACACCCAAGATCGGCGTAAACCAAACCCTCTTTCCGCCGTAGTTTCTTACTGGGTTCATCGGTCCATGTACAAACTCTGCACTGCCATCATCGTTGCAGATAATTTTGGTAAAAGTGGTAATTTCCTTGAGCCTTTTCTCCGCTTCAACTTTGTCATCTGTTTTCACCATCAACTTCCACGACTTGCTTAAAACACTACTTTTGGAACCAACTTCACTGTCGCTTGGAGTCCTAATAGAAAACACATGCCCCACTTGTGAAATCTTTGCCATAAGTTGGGGAAGACGTTCCTCCATCTTGTCCACAACGACATCGCTAGGTACTATGGATGTCTCACCACCCTCAGGTGAAGGCTCGCTACAATAGAAGAAGACTTTTGAAGCAGGCTGCTTCAAATGCGTTTGTTCGTGATGGAAATTGATTAACTGGTCGAGGGGAGCTTCGTTGGCAGTGAAGACTCGATCAGTGATTCTAACTCGTGTAGCTGCGCTAACGAGGCCCGCAGATTCCCACCCGAAGGCATCGACTACACGATCAAAGTCAGGAGCAGTGTCCACTTGGAAGCCTCTGAAGAGGATTGCACCGTGGCGGTGCAACATGGTACAAAGGGAATCACGCTCGCTCGTGATCGTCTCGACCAAGTTGCGAGTGCCAGACTCGGCTTCTGCAGTTGGGAGCAGTGTTTTTGGAAAGACTACACCTCCAAATAGCTTCTCCTCCTTAATTCTGCCCTCAAGAAAACCCATTAATTTCTTGTTGATGTTTCTACTTGACTCACCAGTACTGCTTCTCAATCATACGGCTTTTAATAGCTTAATAACCACCATGTTTTTTTTTGATGATACGATAGAGTCAAGTCAAAAGACTCCAGCCATATAACCACCATGTTTTAAAAAATGAAAAATGGTTATTCCATTCCATCGTCAGCTTGATAAGAATGGTACAAATTTCAACGAAACGTGCCAAAATTTCAATAAATTATCTTTGTGTAGTTTTTAAGCAAAGGGTTAAATATATTTTTTTTTAACAAAAATGGATATCTCTTATCTCTAAGAGCATCTGTAGTCGTTTGCCAAATATCGATAAAATGGATATTTGGCAAACGAACGTGCTGCACTCGTTTGCCAAATATCCATTTTATCGATAAATCGCTACAGTCGATTGCTATAAATGAGAATCGATATAGTTTTTATCGATATTTGAGGGACTGCAATTGAAGTGCCGTCGTTTGATTTTTTATTATTTTTTTCGATTAAAAAATCCCCCAAATCCCTCGGACGGCACTTCATGTGCCGTCCTTTGATTTTTTTTTTTTTCAATTAAAAAAATTCCATCGCTCACCAAATCCTCGGACGACACTTCTGAAGTGCCGTCCGGAGGGTTTTGTATTTTTTAATTTTTTTTTGCAATTTGTGAAAATGTTTTTGCAATTTTTAATTTTTTTTGCAATTTCTGAATTGTTTTTGTAATTTTTTGTAATTTTTTTTGTAATTAATAAAATGTTTTTGTAATTTCGGAAAAAGTGGAAAATGTCAAAAAAATATCACCTTGCTCTTGGACGGCACTTCATGTGCCGTCCGTCCCTTTGGTTTGATTTTTTTTTTTTTTTTTCCTTCTCCGACGGCACTTTATGTGCCGTCCGTCCTTTAAAATAAATTATTTTTTTATTTTCGCGCTCCAACGGCACTTCGAGTGCCGTCCGTCCAAAATTTATTATTTTTTTTATTTCTTTACCTCTCCGACGGCACTTCATGTGCCGTCGTAGCTAAAAAATAGCTTTGCACGAGTGCAGCAAAAATGGGATTCCTATTTCCATTTATCCATATATGGATATTTTTACATTCAACGACTACAGATGCTCTAATATCTAATCTCTAATGGGAGAGATGGAGTTGTAATTTGTCAACATACAAACACGTGCATTATATGTGCAATTCAAACTCTTCCATTAATTGCAACAAAAACTAACAAACAAAAAAAATTTCACCTATTTAAAATGTGTAGCGCACATGCAAAATAAATTTCAATATTTTTAACACCAAACATACATATATATATTGCACATACAACTCAAATTCTACTAATAAACACGTACAAATCGTAGTTTTTTTTTCAAAATATTTTTCCAAATTACGTGCAACGCACGTCCAACTATTTCTTAACACATATATCGCACGTGAAAATCCTCTAACTCTTATCAAAACGTGAAAAATACTAGTTTATATGGTCAAAAATGGGATTAAATCGGGATCGTTTAAATCGGGCACGAATCTTAAAACTCTCAGGGGTAAAACGGTAATTTCACCTACAAACAGGTCTAAAATGGGAACTGGGTCTTTCTTCTAAGCCCAATAACCCATGAACGGATTTGTCCTACTGGTACCGGTCTCAACCCGTTACAAACCAGTTCAGAAGGATAAAGAAGAATTCTGATTCATAATTATCCCTAAGATGTGGTTTTAACCACTTCTATCCATTCACACCGGGAAGTAGAGAATTGTTCTTCTCTCGAAACGGATCCCTAAGGCGACTATAAAAACCCTCTCCCCACCATAAGAAGGTAATCAATATTCTTCTACATAAAGCTCTTTCAAAATCTTTCTGATTACGTACAAGAGCGTCGGAGGGTGCGTCGCCAGGATCCCTCCCGGTGTATTGCACTTTTTGCAGGTTCGCGACGGCGGCTAGAAACAAGTCAACACTTTGGTGAAGGTCAACAAGTTTGTCTTATTCGTTTTCTCAAGAATCCATAAATTCATCTGTTTGCTTCCACACCGAAATCAACAACAACACTAGTAATAATAATATTATAATGGGAGAAGGGAAGTTGTCATTTGTAAATCTATCACCTTACGTGCGTCGCACGTGCAACTCCAACTCTTCAATTATATACTTAAATCTACAAACTTATATGTATTGTACGGACAACTCCAACTCTCCAATTATACTCTTTATTTATATTACTATAAAAAATATATATTTATTAACACATGCCTCACACGTGCTATCTTATATTACTTTAAAAACTATAAATTTATTAGAACGTAAATCGCATGTGCTAAATACTAGTTGCTTATAGATTTAATGTCCTAAGCAAAAAAGCAAAGGCTAGCTAAGTTTGAATATATTATTTATACTCCCCAACTATATGGGTTTTGAAAAAACACCCCCTTAGCATGATAATTTAAAAAAACTCAGTTGAACTGTGTTTCTCAGTATTGTCCTTATAAAGCCTGTACAGTTTACACTTAATGCTAATTTGGATGCTCCCATTCGAATTACACTGAAACGTAGAAGTTTTTTAAGTACGAGGAACATACTAAAAAATGCAATGACCAAGGTAAGAGCATCCACTATCGTTCGAGCTATATTTTGAGTATATGCAAATTTACTTTTAGCATAGATGCTATTCTGCCACTATCGTGAAAGCTATAATTTGCAAAAAAAAATTAGTAAAATATATAGACGGAAGAAGATCCTCCGTCTGCTTTCCTTATTAAATTTTTGCTTTAAAAAATAACCCAGCCGGACGAAGATCTTCCGTCTGGGTTTTTTAATTTTTTTATAATTTTTTTTAGAAACCTCAGCCGGAATATCAACTTCCGTTTGGGAATTTTTTTAATTTTTTTTTTTGTCTTTTAGGAAAAGGACAAAAAAAAGGATGAAAAAAAAAAGAAAAAAAAAAATGAAAGGGACGGAAGTTCATCTCTTTCAATTTTTTTTAAAAATAATTAAATAAATATAAAGACGGAGGAACATCGTCCGTTTGATAAATTTGCATTTTAAAAAAAATTAACTAATTCGTTAGACGGAAAATCTTCTTCCGTCTATAAAATTTTGACCGGTCAAATTCTATAGACGGAAGATCTTCTACCGTCTATTCGAATTTTTTATTCAAAAGAATTCGAAATTTTTAATAGACGGAGGATCATTTACCGTCTTCTATATTTTCCAAATGTTATTCTACTCTGCTATATATGGCCGACTCCTGTTCACGACTCTGCTATAAACTAGGTTTATAGCAAACGATAGTGGCCTGAACTTTCTCAAATTTTCCATTTTTTAAATAAATAGCAGACGATAGTGGATGCCCTAATAGAGGAAGAGATGATTTGACTTGTGAAATACACGATACTAGTAGGGATGGCAAACGGGCCGGGTCGGCCAGCGACCCGCTCGTTTAACCTAGCCCGCAAAATTCCAGTTCGGATTCGGGTCGAACCCGTTAACAGTAACGGATCGACCCGGATCGTAAAATAGCGAATTTAACCGATAAATCCGGCCCGTTAACTCGGATGCACAGTACTCGACCTGCCCGCGAACCTGCGGGTCGACCCGCGGGTTGCGAACCGTTCGACTCGGACAGGTGAAACGTTCGACCCGCGCGGGTCGACCGTTCGACCCGCAGGTCCAACGGGCTGATCCTTCAACCCGAAAGCCTTTAACGGCTCTTTTAACCGTTTTTTTTTGTTTTTTTTGGTTTTTTCCCCTATAAATACCCCTAAAACCCAAACAAAAAATTCACACCTTACTCTCTTATTCTCTCTACTATTATTACTCAATTCATTTTAATTTGTGAACAATTCAACAAACAAGATAGCAAGACATATACACGATCAAACGACAAATTCTGATCGTATCGAACTCAAAATTCAACTACGTCTTCAATTCTTCAACTCTCCTCCAAGTGATCAAGTCTTCATCGCTTCTCCAAGCTCTCTTCAAGTCTTCAATTCCGGACTTCTACTTCTACTTCTATTCTTATTTTTACGGGTTTTTTTATATACGAGTATCCACAGCGAACGGTATCAAAATTTCATATTCCTCTTCTTCTATTTTTATTTCTGTTGTAGTTATAATTTTTTGTATCATATTTGTTTGTTGATTTTTTGATCTTCTCTCTCACTGTCCGACTTGAAAAATTTTAATCAAACCGCCTTAAACCCTCATTTTAGAAGAATCCCTAGGAATACTTGCAAATCGGATTGTTTTAAAATATACAATGAAATGAGTGAAGCTTTGATTGTAATTTTATGGAGTTTAACTTCTAGAATTAGTTTAACTTCCAATTGTTGGACGGGTTGCAACAATATTCCAATGATGGGAATAACTTGTCATTGGATCGACAGTGATTGGATTCTTCAAAAAATAATCATATCACTTGTCGCGTTGCCCTATCCCCATAGTGGCAATAAAATTGCAAACTGTATTGTGATATTTTTTATATTCGCGATAAAATTATGTGTACAAGTTTTGATAATGCATCTAACAACAATGCATCAATTAGTATTTTAAAAATCGCATTAAACCATCCATCTAACAATATTTTTCATGTTGGATGTGCATGTCATATTTTAAATTTATGTGTTCAAGATGCATTAAAAATTGCCGAACCATATATACTTAAAATTAGAAATTGTGTATATTTTATTGCATTAAGTGACACCATATTTCAAGAATGGAAAGCTTGGTGTAGACTTAAAAATAGACCTTTTAGAAAATTTCCAAAGAATGTTAAATACCGATGGAACTTTACTTTTGATTTGCTATATGTTGTTACTGAATATAAAGCATGTATAAATGATATTTGGATTGCAAATAATATGCAAAATTTTGAAATGACTCATGAGATTATTTATGCCGAATCATTGTTGAAATTTTTAGAACCTTTTAAAACTTCAACTTTCAAATTTTCAAAATCTTATGAATCTACTTGTAGTAGCATTTTTATTTCAATAGTTACTATGATGCAAACTTTAAAAGAAATGATCGATGATGCTTTTGTTGGTAATATTGTAAAACCTGCATACACAAATTTTTGAAGTATTTTAATCCTCCTCCTATGTTGTATTGTGTTGCTACTGTGATGGATCCTCGTATCAAATTAGAAGGTACGAAGAGTTTAATTGAAATATTTTTTTAATTTACTTGGGGAGGATGATAAAGAAATTGATTGCACTTCTTTTTTAGTTAAATTTGAATCGACATTAAATAACTTATATGATTATTATGATAGATGTTTTGTTTCTAGTAGTACAACTTTTTTAGTTAGTTCTTCTTCTGCTACTTCTAAAGGTAAGACTAAGAGTAAATTTGATGATAGAACATTTAATTTACTTGCACAAATTCAATCAAAAAAACCTAGGACTAATCAACCAAATGAATTAAATTGGTATAACCAACAAGATTCTGAGTCTTTTAGTTCTTTATTAGATATTTTACAATGGTGAAAAGACCATGAACACACTTATAGTATTCTTAAATATATTGCTAAAGATCTACTAACTCCTCCTGTCTCTACAGTTGCTTCTGAAAGTACATTTCTACAAGTAACAGGGTTCTAACTGATTACATGAATCGCTTGAACCCCCAATCGTTAGAGATGCTCATTTGTACAGAAGACTGGCTGAAGGCTGAAGATAGAATCCAAGGAAAAGCATTATTGACGTCCACAAGTGGGAGCACCTCACCGGAAGAACAACAACAACAACGTCAATAGCAACCAAAATGAAGAATTCAAGATCAACAACAACAAGTCAACTGTAACACCCCGTATTTCTGAAATAAATATATATATAAAGAATTTGTGATGTTGTCCTATAGAAATATTCTATAGGAAGGATTGTTTGAAAATTGGTTGGAATTAAATGGATTTGAAAGGTTTGTATAAATCCGGGTTGTTGAAGAAAGCAGAGAATGTGTTAATGATTTGGCTTGGTTGGTTTGTTTGTCCTTGTGATGATGACGTCATCAAAAGGAGGGATTTGAGTAATTTTCCGAAAGGTTATAAAGATAGATTTGAATGCTTCTTACGGGATTTTTAAAGGGGATTTGAGAAATATAGTCCCACATAGAAAATATACAAAAATAGTTTGAGTATAAATATAATTGTCTATGATCAAGAGTCACCTAATTGGTTAACCACCTTTTGAGAGGCAGCCTGTGGTGGGTAGTTATCTAATTCGTATTCTAAAAAATATTAAAACTGTCTGAATATTGGGGCGGGGCGTTACAAATGGTATATAAGAAATTTGTTATTGTATAAAATAAATTTGTAGAAAATCTTTATTTCTTATTACAAATTGTAATATATCATTTTTTTTGGCAATTTCACTCTTTCAATCTTATTATTATTATTACAATTTTTTGTGTTTATTATTAAAATTAATTTTTTTTTTAAGTTAAAAAAAAAAGTTAACTCTAACCGGGTCAACCCGCGACCCGCTCCGACCCGACCCGGATTGGACCCGAAAGGGCACGGGTTGGGTGGGTTGCGAATTCACGTCTGCGACCCGGCCTAGCCCGGCCCGTTTAACTCATCGACCCGACCCGAACCCATCGAAGTTAGGTGCAAACCCGGACAGGTTCAACCCGACCCGATCCGACCCGACAGACCCGTTTGCCAACCCTACATGATAGCATGTTAGTGACAAAGAAGACTATCATCAGTTTGTGAAATAAATATTCAAAATAATCTAAATCTGTCTGCAACATTCAAGAACATTTTCCAAATACTAAAAGTAAGACCGACTGAATTATGGATGAAGTTTGGACACTTCAGCGCCCATCTTAGCTGACTATTCCCATCAATATCAGAACATAATTATTGGATCTGATACTGGAAAAATTATAAATAGTTTCTACAGTTTGATGCCTATAGTATCTTGATGAATCAAAGATATTCAGCGGGAGAAAAAGTTATAATCAGCAAAGAGTCTGAACATAACACAAAAACTGATTCCAAAAAAAAAAAAAAAAAAAAAAAAAACACACACACACCCCACCAAACAAAAAAAACAAAAAAAAAATCAAAAACAATAAAAAAAAATAATAGATAAAAAAATTCACTCCCCAAACTAAGACACTTTCTAAAAATATTTAGCAACTTGCCAAACTAATTGCGAGTGTGAGGCTCTCTCTGCCATGTACGCCCACAATACCTAGATGCACTAATAAAAAGATTCTACCACCACAAACATAAAATCTCACAAACACAATAACACAACGATAAGTAGAGATAACCAATAATTCTTATTACTCAAGAAATACAAAAATTGAAAGATACAAAGAGAACTCACTCAAATCCCCCCCTCACCTTTGGTAGCAATCAGTACAAGAACTCTCTTGAAGTTGTTTCAGTTATCCACACACTCTAAACCCCTTCATTTACATCAATATTTATGGCCCCCAAGTAAACCTTAATAGATAAACACAAATACAACTTAATTAGATCCAAAACCCATAACACAAAATCTAACCAGCACCGCTCGCGGCCGATTGCACTCTTCGCGCTGTCAACTTCAATTAAGATTCCCCAAATCAGAGAGTTTGTGCAGTCGATTGCGAACCCGACAGTCAACTGCCACTGACTGCCAAAGTGGACAGATGATCATATATTGCTGCTGTTCGTTGCTTTTGTTGTTGTGTTGCTGTGCTTCTCTTGCTACCGCTTCTTCGTGTCTTCTTCTAACATTAAACGATCTTGTGCTTGTGTGTTTAAGTCCACATTTCCTAACAGTTGAGAACTGCAACAATAACTTTATTGAAGCTGTAGTTGGGTATAACTTTCAATTGCAATTTTTCCATTAAACTTTTTGAACTTGTCGCAGTTCTTGTCTATGGTAACAGTGCAAACTATTGTCGCAGTTGAGAATAATGACTGAGACACGAAGAGTTACTTGCTAAAGATAAAGTGAGATACTTAGAATAATACTATAACCAAGGGAAATAGATTGTTCTTGTGCACAATAACTAATGAAGTGAGAACCCAATATATGCAATTTAAATCTTTTGCCCCCATATAGTACTTGGTGCCAAAATTAATTATTTTGGCTTCGGAGTACTCTAGTTTTTGTATACTGTTGCCGCTGAAATCGGTGTGGGGGCAAACAGATAGATTTGTGGATTCGATGAAAGTTGAATAGTCAAACCTGAACGACTTCACCGGAGTTTGACCGAGATCCTTTCGTCGTTAACCTACAAAAAGTGCGAGACACCGGGGTTGATCCCGGCGACGCACCCTCCGACGCTCTTGTCAGTAATCTGAATGATTAAGAAAGATCTTTAATTGGCAAAAGATTGATTACCTGGTAAGAGTGAGGGAAGAGGGGTATTTATAGCCACCTTAGGAATCAGTTTCAGGATAAGATTAAATCCCTACTTCCCGATGTAAATGGATAGAAGTGGTTAAGACCATTGTTTAAAGATAATCGTAAATCTGAATCCTCTCCTATCTAGTCAGACTGGGTTTCATACGGGTTGAAACCCGTACCCAGTAAGACAGATCTGTTTATGGGTTATTGGGTTTTGAAGAAAAACTCAATTCCCATTTCAGACCCGTTTGTAGGTGAAATTACCATTTTATCCCTGATCTTTAAGATTCGTACCCAATTTGAATGGTTCCGATTTAACCCTATTTTTAGCCATATCACGAGCCCCCCACTCCCAAAGACTGAGTTTGATCAGCTTTTGAGGAGTAGTTTTACTGATTTAATGGCTTGCGGGGTTGTATTGGAATCCAAATGGGGGGTTTCGAATCTAATACGAGGCATTATGATGTTTTTCTGAGTTGGTAGCACACTCAAGATTTTTCTTGAGCTCTTCTGGATTTTTGGGAATTTTCCTCGTTTTTTAAACTATTTTTCGGATCATTTATTTAATTTTGCAAAACGATGATTTATTTTTCGAGGGCATTAATTAATTATTCTAAGCAATAATTATTTTCCCAGGGGCTCAAAAATATTTCCCTAAATTTATAATTATTTTTTATAATTTTTAATTAATTTTTCTGAATTTTTAATCATTTTTTTGCAATTTTTGAATAAATAATTCGAATTTAATAAATAAAAAATAGAATTTTATACCTATTTATGACGCGTCGCAATCTGAGCACTCCATTAGCTTCGAGCGCGAATTTCGGAGAGATCTAATGGCTGTGGTTGCATGAAAGTGGATTTTTCCTCTATTCGGGGGTCGATGGCAAGTTCCCTCGGTAATGTTGCTGACCCCTGCCAACCACCTCGGGGAGCTGACGCGTGTCAGGAAGAAGACCGAAGTCGAGGGGGTTCGGGGCCCTTTGCCGAGGTTCAGCGATGCCTCGAGGTGGCGACACGTGCCAAAAGAGGTTCGGCGAGGCTTGCCAAAGTCCGAACGAGCCATTTTCCCACGTTTGAGCATCGGTGCCAAGAATGCTCGGTGAAGTGTGCCGAAGTCCAAGTGAGAGTTTTTTCTCACGTTTGAGCGTCGGTGCCAAGAACGCTTGGCGAAGTGTGCCAAAGTCTAAGTGAGAGTTTTTGTAACACCCCGCAAAATTGAAATTACAATTTTGCCCCTGGGTGTTACGCACGTATATTTTGTAATGTATTTCACTACATATTTTGGATTCGTACTATTTATACATTTTTCGTATTGATTTTAGTCAACTAAAATATAATATTCAATCCATGGGACTTACGTGCTTTTTACGTGTTTTGATGCACGTGTTTCCACCACTACGTACAATTTTTTCTATAAGTTTAAATTATTTATTTTTTTCTATTTTATAAAACGAAAATTTATTTTTCCCCTATTTTGATTAAAATGCATTTTTCGATTTTCTGCACGTATAATGCACGTGCTTTCTACGTGTAGTGATTTCATCATGAAATGTATAAAATTAGTAAATATAATTTTTCTTATGTTGTTTTCGATTATATTTAATAAATTTTCATTGATAAATTCGATTTTCGCATTTTAATATTTTACGTGCAACGCACGTGTTTTAGACGAACATATTTGAGTGTGCTTATTTTCAAAATAAATTTTGAAGTGTGTAACACCCCAAATTTTTTTTAAAAAAAAGAATACACTTTATAGTATAATAGTATATATTGAAAATGGTATGCATCATAATGTTGGAAATGTGTAAGTATACTTGAGTGTTGATTGAAAAAAAGAAAAAAAAAATAAAATAAAAATGTACAATATGAATGAAGGCCCACGGGACTATGCTGAGCTGTTGGTATATTTCACATTTGCTTATAAGTGTAATGGTTTTGAATGGGGGCCCACGTGAGTCATCAGATTGCTTGGGAGTGTATAATACTCATGCTAAGGGAAAATGTATATGGTGGTCCGGTTGAGTAGTGGGAAGGAGTTAGTTTTTTTTTTTTTTTTTTGAGTAATGAGTGAGTTAATGTGAGAGTGGTGGGGAGATGAGAGGTTAGGAGTTTTTAGGAGTTAAAAATATGAAGAGTTGTAAGAGTTAATTAGGTGATTTATTAGGGGTGAAATTTTGCAAAATACACCTTCCCAAAATTCTATAAATAGCACCCTACTCTTTTCATTTCACACACAAAAAATTAGAATTAAAACAAGAGAAAGAAAAGAGAAAGAAAAGAGTGTAAGAAAAAGAAAGAGAGTTATTGTGCTTGGAGGATCTCTTGCTTGGAACATTTGCTAGGAGGAGAAGAGGACTAGGAGTTGCTAGGAGCAAGAAGGAGCTATTCATTTGTAGTTTTCAACCTTCAAACAAGAGGTGGGTGTCTCCTACTTTCTAAATTTTTTTAGAATTATGCATGCTAGTGATATTTTTGTTTTGATGTGTAGTTAAAATTTCATGTTAATGTTACATGCTATGAATGATAACAATATTGTTATGATTAAACAAATAATAGAAAATTTTGACTAAAGAGCTAATACCATAGATCATGTTAAAATACTTGTAAAATGTTATGCATGTTAAAAGTGTATTTTTTTTTGTGTATGGGAAATTTGTTGAAAAATGTTGTTTAGTTTATGCTCTAGAATCATGAAAGAATAACAAAATAAGTTATTGTCATGAATTAGTATGCATGAATGAGGATATAATTGAGTGTATGAAAAATATTGGGAATACATTCTTTTGCAAAAATGTTTTTTGAAGAATCTTGTTATGAATAGATAAAATTTATGTTAGTGATGTTGTGATTGATGTGATTAAGTAGAAAAAAGGAAGTATACCATGCTAACTAAAGAAAGAGAATTACTTGATTGTTGTGAACCATGTTAGTATGTTTGATTAGCTTTGTGGTTACAATAGTGTTAATATATGAGAATAACTTTGATGTGAATTTTACAAATGGGAATCATGCTATCATAATAGATACGAAAGTAATCTTAATGTGACAAATACCATGTTAATGAAAGAAGACAAATTCTTGTATAAATCATGTTGGTAAATTGTAAAATTTTATGCTTAACCATATTAGATTTTATAATAAAATAAAAATGAAATTTCGTTAGTCGACATGTGTAAGTTTTATTTTTAAAAGAATGGGAACTATTGTGTGAAAGAGCAACTTTTATTTTCATTATAAAATATGATTTATGACAAATTGAGATTTTAATCAAATAGACATGGATACTAGTTTTCATTTCTTTTGTAGGATTTAGTTCCTAAAGAAAAGTCTAAGTTTTGCAAAAGATGGGAAAAAGGAATTTCTTTAAATAAGTGAAAAATAATATTTTTAAAATAATTGAAAATTTTATTAGTTACTATCTTTTTATTAGTTGCTATCTTTTTATTAGTTACTATCATGGAAAGGATTATTTCTAAAATTGTGAAAGAATTGATCTTTTGGAATGAATACATTTTATAGAAAAAGACACACTTTGTGGATGGTTGAACAAAAGAACATTTGTGCCTTTTTAAACAGAGATTACACATAGACTTACTGGTTAGCGTAATAAACTTGGGTTTGGTTGAGAATAGTCACAGGTTCAAAACTCCCTGGTGACTTATATTTTATTTTGGGGTTTTAAAATGATTTGGTAAATAGTTTCGAGAGTGGGTCAGTTTGGTAAAAACTTCCGTGGAACTAGATCTGTAATTTTGATAGTGAGTAGGTCAATTTGGTAAATAGTTTCGAGAGTGGGTCAGTTGGGTAAAAACTTTCAAAAGTGTTTCATTTTGGATAAATTTTAGTATTCATAAAACATAAATGAAGAATTTATTCTTAAAGATTGTTTTTGTGTAATTGATAAGTTTTAACGAGGATTTGAGATAGGAAGAAAAATAAATGACTACAAAAGTATTAGTAAAGAGCATGACTTTTAATTTACAAAATAATGATTTAGGGTGAATTGAAATCTCTTTATTTCTAGAAATGCAATATGGTTGAGTTATGTGACTTTTGAGATCATGAAAGATTTTGTTGTGAATGAGTAAATCATGTTTAGTGCTAAAGATGAGACATTGAATCGTGTTAAAATGAGACATCGTATGAATTTGAAATTGTGAATGAATTATTATTTATTATGAATAACTAGATCATGAATAGTGGCAAGACTATGAAATGATTACTTTGTGGATAAGTGTTAAGACAAGATTTGATTATTTTTGTGAATAATTTGAAAGATGAAAATATCTAGATTTAAGACATGATTATTAAGGGGTATATGTACCCATGTTTCTTGTACATGAAAGCTTATGACTTTGAGTTAGTAAGACCTCGGTATCGGCATTATTGAAATAAAAGAATGTTGAGTTGTGATTTTGAGATGTGGTTATGGAGCCATCTCGTATTTGTTGACTAAGTCCGGTAGGAGGTAACAACTAATTCTACATGTGGAGATTATTCATGTCTTGAACTTAGGAAAATTTAGGCACATAAGTGAAGATGTAGTAAACTTAGGGAAACGTAAGTGGGGTGCTCTATATAGTTGTTGGTGGACTCCAAGACTATAGACCCAGTTGGTGGACTGAGGTTGCCCTGTGGGAGACGGATTATTATATTTTAGTCCGGGACTATGAGGACGGGTCAGCGGTGGACTCCGGGATCTTGAGTAGTCGGACGGATGGATTTTTGTGTTTACCGTCTCCAATGTATATATATATATACTGGGCTAGAGGGTCACATACGGGACGGTTCGTACGATGTGGAATCTGTTATAACAGCTGTTGGTGGACTCCAAGGCTGGGATTCACATTCGTGGAATAGTCTGAACTTTGTTTTGCTACCGGGTAGTTTTCATGGCGAGGGATCGAGCCCTGTATTGTGGAGTACGTAGGCGCTTGCCCTCGGACCTATGTAGTATGGGATGCATAGAATCCGAACAAGTGTGCATTAGTGTCATCCTAGTGTAGAATTGTGTGTGCATTAGGCATTAAGGCATGACATACACTTATGTTTAGAATAATCACTGTTGACACTTTACTTGTTCATTCAATCTTTTTGTGATTTGTATGAGATCGTTATACTATTCCCAGCATAGAGAGGATAGCCGTGTATAACATTTCGTCAGTTGTAAGTAACTGACGTGCCCACAGACTGACATGCAGGTAATGGACTATTCATGGAGCTATAAAGTGGATATGCTGATGCTGTTTTATTTTAAAGATGTTGTAAATGTTTTATTGTAAATTTCAGTCTTCCGCTGTGTAAAAAACCAAGTGTAAAGGAACTCTGATGTATTCTGAATAAAAAGTTTTAAATTCCTTGTAAAATTGTACGAAGTGAAGTAAAGATCCTGTGGAATCTCGGGTTTGTCCTTATTTGAAATTCGGGGTGTTACAGTTTTTTCCTACGTTTGAGCGTCGGTGCCAAGAACGCTCGGCTAAGTGTGCTGAAGTCCAAGTGAGAGTTTTTTCTCATGTTTGAGCGTCGGTGCCAAGAACGCTCGGCAAAGTGTGCCGAAGTCCAAGTGAGAGTTTTTTCTCACGTTTGAGCATTGGTGCCAAGAACGCTCGGCGAAGTGTGCCGAAGTCCAAGTGAGAGTTTTTTCTCATGTTTGAGCGTCGGTGCCAAGAACGCTCGGCGAAGTGTGCCGAAGTCCAAGTGAGAGTTTTTTCTCACGTTTAAGCGTCGGTGCCAAGAACACTCGGCGAAGTGTGCCGAAGTCCAAGGCGACCTGTCGATAGCCTGGGGATGACAGCTGGTCATTTGACCGTTGGACTTCTGACTATTTTGACCGTTAGTCATTAATGAGGCGGTACAACTTTTTGTCGTTTTGTGGTAAATGAGCCTGACTGTTGGGTTTTTGGAGCCCACTATTCTCGTTTTGTCTGCCAGCTTTTATAAGATTCCACTCCCCCCTCCCCCCCCCCCCTCATTTGTTCACTTCTCAAAATTTTTTACTCAGGCAGTAATTCTTACTAACGAGAGCTTCCGGTGACTACTACCATTTTCCAGTGATCTTTCCGACCGCAGCTGTCACTTCAAGGTAACTTAACACTTAGTTTATTTTTTGGTCAAAATGTCTTCCCTCTCCCAACGTTCGGAGCCCTCCCCTTCTGTTAGCGACGAGCCATCTCTGAGCCAGGTTCCTCACGTCGACAGGGGCAAAAGAGCCGAGATTCCTGCTTCTGTGGTAACGGAGACCATAGTGGAGAATCCGAGCAGAATGGGGGAGTTCGGGAGACTGCTGGGCGTTCTGACGGGGCTCCATAGGGTTCGGGAACTTCCGGAGGAACATGACGAACGGATCGTATACGGAAGGGGGTGGAGTTTTGAGGAGAACGCCGCGAGAGAGACTTTGGAAGTGGACAACACCATCTCGATCCTCAACGAGGCGGACTTGGTGTCGATCCGGGAATACTTTTAGATCCCTAAATAATTCGAGCTGATGCTGCTAGGTCCAGGGGTGAGGGCCAATTTGCCGATGCCGGTGAACATGTGTTTCTGTCCGGTTGACGCCTTCTTCTCCGGAGCACGTCTGCCACTCCACCCTTTCGCCGTCCAAGTCTTGCGGTGGTTCGGGGTCAGCCCCATCCAGCAAATGACGAACGGGTGGAGGGTTATCAATGGATTTGCACTCCATTGCCAGGCGGCCGAGATCGAGCCGGACCTGAGGGTGCTTCGGACGCTATACCGGCTTCATCAACAGCACAAGTCGGAGTTCAGGTAGTATTTGGCCCCGAGGCTTGGTTCTCGGCTCGTCAGCTGCCCTGACTCACTAAAACATTGGCGCGACAAGTACTTCATAATTTGGGGTCACGAGTCGTGGTGTATCCCCTCGGATTAGGTTGAGGAAGTGACGAAGAGGGTGAGAGAGCTTCTGGTGCTCTACCTTAATGAGGAAGAGATGGTTCAGGTTTTCCTCGACCGGCCGAAGTTCGATTGGAGGGACCTGACGGAGGAGGCGCTCTTTAGGGGAGGGCTCAGTTGCATAGACCCTAGTATGTGGTTTTCTTTTGAAGTTTTTCTTTCCTCATTCAATTTTAACTTGTGTTTTAACCACACTTTCTTTTGTTACAGAAACTATGGACTACGAAGTGGTGTTGGCTCAGAGGGCGGCACTCGGCAGCAAGGCTCCGTGGAAACGAAAGAGGGTCACCACGAAGGTTACTGCCCCGAAGCCGAAGACGGTCGCCAGCGCTGTCCAAGAGGCATCGGCTTCGGCGACGATGACCCCGAGGGTGGCGACTGTGGCAACCTCGGCATCGGCTGAGGCAAGCGAGTTTTCGATGGCGGCTGCTCTCGGAATGGAGGCGGCTCCGTTGACGGCGGAGGTCGAAGTGTTCCTGACCGAGGAACACAAGAAAATTTTTGTTCCGGAGTGGCAGGTTCGGAAATTGGACGAGTTCCTCGGTGACTCGACATCGAGTATGTAAGCCGTCAAGCATTTGGCAACACCGAAGGATCGTGCCGCCATGGACACCGGCGGCGTGGGAGATGATGCCCTCGAGATCGCCCGATCTGCAGTGTCGATGAGTATCTTGACTTCGTGTGTTTAGACAAATTACTCATTTATTTTGCTAACTTGTCTTCTTGCTGCAGATAACCTGTCACTTCGGTCATCTTATGGAGAAGATCACCGAACTCGAGAAAGACCTGAAGAAGGAGGTCGACAGAGCTCGGGCCGAGAAAGCTCAGATCGCGAACGAGCTCGACAAGCTGAAGGTCGAGGCTGACAGGAAAACAATGAGGTTGGAGTACCTTGATGGCCTTGTGAAGAAGCTCGAGGATGATCTGCTCCGGCAGAAGGAGGCGGCGGCGAAGCAGCAGGCAGAAGCTGTCGAAGCTGCTAAGATCGCAGCCGCGATAGAATCCGAAGCCACGACCACGGAGAAGGCCCAAGGGTTCCTTGCGGCCAACATGGCCAAGGCCTATGCTCGTGCCATCGAGCAAGTTACCGAGCGCTTCCCCGAGGTCGACTGCTCGGGATGGCGCCTCTTCCCCGACCACGTCGACGGCTTTGATGATGAGTCCTACGAGGGGGAAGTTGGGACGAAGATGCGGATGCCGAGGTCAAAATCGTCGGCGAGCGTCAGGGATCTGAGGTGAACCCTCTAGCGATCGTCGCTTCTTCGGAGGAGTCCGACCCCACACCTGCGAGACGCCCCGGGAAAGAGGTCGCTCCCTGACTTTAGTCTTTTTCATTTCTTCTTTTTATATTTTAGCGATGTATCGCCTAATTGCGGACTGGCCACCGCTCTTTTGAATGAATGAAATCTTTTGTCTTTGAATTTGACTAAGTGTCCATGTTGTTCTGCCTTGATGCTTTGGCTATGTGTATACAAAATTTTAGAAATTTTGCTTGGTGTTCACGTCGCCCTACCTAGAAGTTTTGGCTATGTGTTCACAAAATTTTCGAAATTTTGTTAAGTGTTCACGTCGTCTCGTCTAGGAGTTTTGGCTATGTGTTCACCAAATTTTCGAAGTTTTGCTAAGTGTCACGTCGCCTCGTCTAGGAGTTTTGGCTATGTGTTCACCAAATTTCGAAATTTTGCTAAGTGTTCACGTCGTCTTGCCTTGAAATTTTCAGATCATCGAAGTGACGCAGCTTGTCGAAGTGCCTTATGTGACTAAGGTGACTCGTCCTGAGGCTGGCCTAGGGGTGATGAAGTTGTGTCTCGCTAGAAGCCGAGAGCGATTTTATGAAGCTGAATGGGGGCTTCGCAGAGCAGAACTTGTGCGGAATCATCTGCGACTGATCTTAGGCTGTCGAGATCTCGAGATCCGGAGGTTAGAAGAGAGGCTCAGGGAGACGACCCCCAAAGCTGATGATGATGGTTTGTCGACAGCCGTCAACCTCAGACTGAGGCTTAGGCGACTCTGCCATTCTCTAACGAAGATGATGGCGGAGAGAGATGAACTGGCAGCTGAGAGAGACGAACTTTTGGCGGAGAGAGATTAGCTGACAGTAGCGATGAAAAAGCTGACGGCGGAGAAAGATGAGCTGATAGCACCGATGGACAAGCTGACGGCAGAGAGAGACGAGCTGAAGAGGGTGACTGTCGACAAAAGCATTGAGGTCACTCATCTTCGTCAGATTATCACCGACAGCTTTGGTGGTGCGGGCTCGGCGCGCCTGCCTCGCTTAAAGATAGTTGTGAAGGACAACTCACTGAAGGAACAAATCGTCGAACTTGAGGTGGAGGTCGCTCGTCTTAAGCCCCAACCTGAGCGGGTCAACGTTAGAAGCACCTCATGCACTCGGGAAGAGAGTGATAGAGGAATTTCTTTTTACGAGCTTGCGACTCGCTCGCCCGTTACCCGTCGGAGCCCTGGTGCAGCACAGAGTGGGGTAGCCGCTTCGTCGAGCGAATCATCTGTTGGGGCTACCATCAGAAGCAGTGCCGAAGATGCATCTCAGCTTGCCGGGCTAGAGACGAGTACCGAGGTTAGACGTCGGCAGTATAGCGTTCGTCGTCCCCGGGTGTCTCTAAACCGAAGTATCCCTGCCCCTAGGAGGCATTGAAGTAGTTGTCTATATTCTTGTTCTTTTTGTTCTTCAAGTTTTGTACTTTGTCATAAGGATGAGTGGTTTGTCTTGTAAAGAGATTTGTTCTTCAAGCTTTAATGCAATAATACTTGTTTTTCGTACTTGTGTGTTTTGTTGGCACTTGTAGTTGTTGGCAAGTACTTGGAGCAGAGTCGAACCAAGTGTTGGACGCTGAACTCGTCGTTTAAAAGAGATTTAACGATTGTGGGAGCAATTCCAAATGGCGAACCACTTCTAACTTGCTTAAGAGCAAGCCATTCGAAGCGGAATCGAGCCAAGTGTTGGACTCCGAACTCGTCATTTTTAGGGAGATTCAATTAATGGTTGTGGGAGCAGTTCCGAATGGCAAACCACTTCTAACTTGCTTGAGAGCAAGCTATTCGAAGCGGAATCGAGCCAAGTGTTGGACTCCGAACTCGTCGTTTTAAGAGAGATTCAATGGTTGTGGGAGCAGTTCCGAATGACGAACCACTTCTAGCTTGCTTAAGAGCAAGCTATTCGAAGCGGAATTGAGCCAAGTGTTGGACTCCGAAATCGTCGTTTTAAGTGAGATTCAACGGTTGTGGGAGCAGTTCCGAATGGCGAACCACTTCTAACTTGCTCAAAAGCAAGCCACTCGAAGCAGAATTGAGTCAAGTGTTGGACTCCAAACTTGTCGTTTTAAGAGAGATTCAACGGTTGTGGGAGCAATTCCGAATGGCGAACCACTTCTAACTTGCTTAAGAACAAGCTATTCGAAGCGGAATCAAGCCAAGTGTTGGACTCCGAACTCGTTGTTTTAAGAGAGATTCAACGGTTGTGGGAGCAGTTCCGAATGGCGAACCACTTCTTACCTGCTTATAAGCGAGTAATTCGAAGCGGAATCAAGCTAAGTGTTGCACTCCGAACTCGTCGTTTTAAGAGAGATTCAACAGTTGTGGGAGCAATTCCGAATGGCGAACCACTTCTAACTTGCTTAAGAGCAAGCTATTCGAAGCGGAATCGAGCCAAGCGTTGGACTCCGAACTCGTTGTTTGAGATAATACGGTTGGGGTATTAAACAGAGATAAACTGAGTACACGAGAACTATTATTTAAAAGAAACTCTTTATTAAGTATTGCTAATCAGCTGCTTCTAAGTTGCGAGCCGTTATTACAATGGAAAAACAAATAGAATAGCCTAAAGACTAATGGTGCTTGGAGAGGTGTTCAAACACTCTCTTTGTACTTCAGCAAATGTTCGGCGTTCCATGTTCTTGGAATCTTCCTACCTTTGAGGTCTTCAAGTTGGTACGCTCCGGGGCGAACTACCCTGGAGACCTTGTATGGTCCTTCCCAATTTGGGGCTAGCTTGTTCCTTTGGCTGGGGAACGAGATGGCTAGCTTTCTGAGGACTAGGTCCCCCTCCTTAAGATCTGTGGGACGGACTCTTCTATTGTAGGATTGCTCGATCCTTCGTCGATAATTCTCTTGGCGAATCGAAGCTCTCTCTCGAAGTTCATCGATAAGGTCCAGATTGGCTCGGAGCTCCCTTGCGTTCTGATCTTCATTATATGCAATTAGGCGGGGGGATGGCAAACAAACTTCTAAGGGGATTACGGCCTCGGAACCGTAGGTGAGGTTGAAGGGCGACTCTCCTGTGGGGGTTCTCTTTATAGTGCGGTAGTTCCACAGTACGTTAGGAAGCTGCTCGGTCCACAATCCTTTAGCCGACTTGCTTAGTCTCTTCTTGATGCCCGAGAGGATTTGCCTGTTGGCGTTCTCTACTTGGCCATTGGATTGAGAGTGGGAGACTAGGAACTTGAGTTGGCCTGGAGCTGGTGGGAACGGTCCTGGCAGGTCCATTCTCCACATTGCGAAGGGGTTGGACTTGAGAGGGAAGAGAGTTGAGTTTGCGGTAGGCGGCGGATAGTGGAGAATTGTTAACAGGAGCCGCATTGTCGGACATGTTGCTCGGCGTCCCGAAGGAGGGTAGGTCAGAAGTACCCATAGTTCAAGACTTTGTGGGCGAGAGACCTTGATCCCGAATGGGCTCCGCCTATCCTTTCATGGAGCTCTTTCAGAGCATAC
The DNA here is from genome assembly GCA_017893485.1 of Hemerocallis citrina. Taxonomy (NCBI): domain Eukaryota; kingdom Viridiplantae; phylum Streptophyta; class Magnoliopsida; order Asparagales; family Asphodelaceae; genus Hemerocallis; species Hemerocallis citrina. The sequence goes on along the minus strand of CM030364.1, from coordinate 12,410,862 downwards.
AGGGCTTCTTTTGGAGAGAGACATCTCAAGTAAGGTCGGCCGTCTACTTGGGTGTAGGAGCATTTGTACACGATTCCATCAATAAGGGTGTACCGCTCTCCTCCCTAGTTCGGATTCGGCGAGCTTCTTTGGGATCTTGAGGAAGGTTCCCGTCTTTGAGGAATTCAACTAAAGGCCTCATCCAGTTATCTTCGAGTTGGACCGGTATCGACTCTATTGAGTCCGGGGCTTCTTCTTCGATGCTGGGCCTTAATAGAACTTCGATCAAGATGGTCTGTTTGGGCGTTCTCCTCTCAAGGGATCCACTGGAGTTGTGCTTCCTCGAACGAAGCCATGAGAATTTTGACCTTGGCTAGGTACTTGGCCATACGGTCGTCTCGTGCCTCGTATTCTCCAAAGACCCGATTCACCACGAGCTGAGAGTCATTGAACATTCGAACACGCTTTGCCCTGCCTTGCAAGCCATGCCCAGGCCCGCTATTAGGGCTTTGTACTCGGCCTCGTTGTTGGAAGCCTTGAAATTGATGCGGAGGGAGTATTGGAGGATGAGGTCATCTGGGCCTGCCAGGATAACTCCGGCTCCGATCCCTTCAGCACAAGAAGACCCATCCACATACATCATCCAGATGGGTGGCCCATTTTCTGCTTGACTGACCTCAGGGATTGTGCTTTCCATAATGAACTCGGCTAGCGCTTAAGCTTTGATAGCGGTCCGATGCTGATAGGATATGTCGTGTTGACTCAGCTTAATTGACCACTTCATTAGACGTCCGGAGGTCTCGGGCTTATACAAGACCTGCTTGAGCGGCTGGTCAGTAAGGACAACCACCGAATGGGATTGGAAATAGGAACGAAGCTTCCGGGCCGCCATAACCAGGGCGTAGGCTATCTTCTCCAACCTCGAATAACGGAGCTCGACATCTCTAAGGACCTTGCTCACGTAGTAGATAGGCTTTTGTGCCCTGTCTTTTTCCCTCACTAGGACAGCGTTGAGAGTCAGTTCGGAGGCGGCGAGGTAGAGGTAAAGGGTTTCCCCGGGTGTTGGCTTGCTGAGGAGTGGGGGGTTAACCAAGTAGGCTTTGAGTTGGTCGAACGACTCTTGCTTTTGCTGGACCCACTCGAAGCCCTTAGCTCCCCATGAGGGCTTTGAAGAAGGGGAGGCACTTTTCCCCAGATTTTGAAAGGAAGTGCCCTATAGCCGCGAGGTGCCCGGTAAGCTTTTGAACTTCTTTCATATTTGAGGGAGGAGCCATATTGAGTATGGCCTTTATCTTCTCAGGGTTGGCTTCAATCCCCCTTTAGCTGACCATAAAACCCAAGAATTTACCCAATGAGATCCCGAATGCACATTTATTCGGGTTTAGTCTCATGTTATGCCTTCTTAGCACGTCAAAGGCCTCTTGAAGGTCGGTGACATGGTCAGACCCATTGATGCTTTTCACCAACATATCGTCGACGTAAACCTCCATGTTCCGCCCGATCTGGTTTTTAAAGACCTTATTGACGAGACATTGGTAGGTGGCACTAGCATTTTTAAGACCGAAGGGCATCACTCTATAGTAGTAGAGGTCTTGATCCGTGACAAACGATGTCTTCGGGATATCTGGGGGGAACATTCAGATTTGATTGTATCCAGAAAATGTGTCCATGAAGCTCAGCAGCTCATAGCCTGAAGTGGCATCGATCAAGGTGTCGATGCTAGGGAGTGGGAAGGGGTCCTTGGAACATGCCTTGTTTAAATCTTTGAAGTCGATACAAATCCTCCAACTTCCATTGACCTTGTTGACCATCATGACGTTGGAGAACCACTCTAGATAGTTGACCTCCTATATGAACCAAGCTTTGAGGAGATTCTCCACCTCTTCCTTTATGGCCTGCTGGCGCTCGGGGGCAAACTTACGCCTCTTCTGCTAGACCGGTCTGGCCCCCAAAGCGACACTTAGATGGTGGACGAGAAACTCTTCAAAAATTCCCGGCATGTCGGCTGTTGTCCATGTGAAGAAGTCACAGTTTCTTTTTATGCACTGGATTATATCGGAGCAGAGGGCAGAAGGGAGAGTTTTGCTGATCAAGAATTTGTGGGTCGGATCTCCCTCCGAGAAAAGCACTTCCTCCAGCTCGTCAACCGGTTCTGACATAGGCTGGGTGTTCCCTTGGAGAATTTCAAGGGCCTCGAGGGAGAGGACGGGTCCTCCAGTCGAGGTCATATAGCATTTACGGGCCGTTTCCTGACTTCCCCTTACTTCTCCTACGCCCACCTTGGTGGGAAACTTCATCTTTAGATGGTAAGCTGATGGGATGGCTTCTAAAGCAGCTAGGCCCGGTCGACCTAGGATCACATTATAGGCGGCTGGGACGTCAACAACCATGAAGTCCATTGGCTCCATTCGGGTAGTAGGAGCTTTTCCAGCGGTTACGTCGAGGGTTATAACACCCTCGATCGTCACTGGCACTCTCGTGAACCCATGGAGTGTGTAACCGGCGGGCTTGAGCCTGTCCCTTGATAATTGGAGCCCTCGGAAGGTCCATAGAAAAAGGATGTTGACAGAACTTCCATTATCCACTAGAATCCTTTCTACCTTGAAGTTGGCCATGTGGAGGTTGATCACCAATGCATCACAGTGGGGGGTTCGGACACCCTCTAGATCATCATTCGAGAAAGTAACTGGGACTCCAAGACCTTTGGGAGGGGAGGCTATACACCGAATTGACTTCCCTGATGAAGGCCTTTCGGGAGGAGTTAGAGGTTCCACCCATCGGACCTCCGTGAATGAGGTGCAGGATGCGTTCTTCCTCGAAGTCGGGAATCTCCTCGCGCCTCTCGGGCTGCTTGTTAGCCCTCCTGGGGGGTGGGGGAAGATCGGCTCGGTTTTTCTTCACAAATTTGGCGAGCTGCCCTCTCTGAATGAGGGCTTTGATCTCATTTTTCAAGCCCCAACAGTCATTGGTGTCGTGGCCGTGGTCTCGATGGTAGCGGCACCACTTCTCCTTATCCCTCTTCTTCCCAGGAGTGTTCATCTTTAGGGCAGGAGGTAGAATTCCATCTTTCTCAACCTCCATCAGGATGGCCGAGACATTGACGTTAAGAGGGGTGAACTTTTCAAATCTGGGAGGCGGGCGACGCTGACCTCCGTTGTCCTTTTGGAGCTTTTTAGCTCCCTCATCTTCAGCGGCCTTCCTCTTGCTTCCAGAAAAGGACCCCTCGAATGTAGGGCGGTGCGCAACTTCCTCTGCCCGGATGTACTTCTCGCTTCTGAGAAGAAGATCGAAGAAATCTCGCGGGGGCTTCTTGGCTAGGGAGGACCGGAGGTCAGCAGTGAGGACATTGGATTGAAAGGCGGCCGAGGCGACTGACTGATCGAGGGAGGCAATGGACATGGCCTCCGCAGTAAACCGCTTGACATAGTCCCTCAGTTTCTCACCCTTCTTCTGACTAAGGAAGAGTAGTGAAATACTCGTCTTTTCGGACCGACGGCTGCTCACGAAGTGGGTTATGAAAAGGGTCTCGAACTGGTCGAAAGAGAAGATGGAGGATGGGGCAAGACGGGAGTACCATTCCCGAGCTGGGCCTTTGAGAGTGGCCGGAAAGGTCTTGCATAGGAGGGCATTGGAGGCCTGATGGATCATCATGAGAGTTTTGAAACTCTCGATGTGATCCATAGGGTTTGATTCCCCCGTGTACGTCTCGAACTGCGGAGGCTTGAAATTTGCCGGAACGAGGGCCTCCATGATGGTACGAGAAAATGGAGGTCTGCTTGGATGAAGGGTCCTTCTTCTTAGTTCCTCGTCCCTATCGAGTTGACCGAGGCATCTCTCCATCTCGTGGAGACGACGATAGACAGCATCCTCCCTTCGACAGTATCCTAGTGAGCCTCTGGACTCATCTTCGTACGAAGGGGAACGTAGGCTACGACGATGGTATCTCGGAGACTGGTGAATACTGGGGATGTGAGGGCGGTGGCTCGGAGCTTGAGGAGGACTTTGGGATTGCTTCGAACTCCTCAGGAGTGGGGACCCTCGAGATATTATTGTTGTTGTTTGGCAAGACATTGAGGGCCTACAAGACTGTTGCTTGAAACTCTTGGAATTCTGCTCGAGTGATGGGTTCGTTCAGGTCCCTCTGGGCCTGTCGATTAGTGAGAGAATGGTTTTTCCTTCGACGGTACTCGGGGGACTCCCTCCGCCTCCTAGGAGGAGGGGACCTCCTGCGGTCGCGGCGGCGAGGAGATCGCACATTTGGATGTTCTGAGCGGGAGCCTCCCTTTCGGGCCCGCCTCTCATCCAAATGGTGGCGAAGATCTTTCTCCTTCTGCCGATTGATTATGATCTTGTGGAGGTCTTCTGAAGGCCGAGGATTATGGGATGTCATGGAGTCGGTGGAAGGGTTATGTACCGAGATATGATCGCGGTGAAGAGGTTGCTTCTAAGGATTAGGACGAGAGGTCCCTATACCAGCGTTCTGGGGCCCAAGTTGAGCCTGCTGGGGTTGAGAATTTTGAAGAAGAGGCTGCCCCTGCTGTAGCAGCGGATCAGGTTGAGGAGGGAGCTGTCCCTGTTGCTGGACGGGTTGGAGGGGAGCTTCCGATTGCGGTTGGGGAGGAATGGGAGTGGGTTCACGGTTGGACCCTTTAGATCTTACTTTCCTTGGTGGCATGGCTGGAGGCAGTCTTGACCGGTGGAAGAGGTTGGCCTGCTATTCGTACTTTCCACAGACGGTGCCAAACTGTTGCCGCTGAAATCGGTGTGGGGCAAACAGATAGATTTGTGGATTCGAGAAAAGTTGAATAGTCAAACCTAAACGACTTCACCGGAGTTTGACCGAGATCCTTTCGCCGTTGACCTGCAAAAAGTACGAGACACCGGGGTTGATCCCTCCGACGCTCTTGTCAGTAATCTGAATGATTAAGAAAGAGCTTTAATTGGCAAAAGATTTTATTACCTGGTAATAGTGGGGGGAGAGGGGTATTTATAGCCGCCTTAGGAATCAGTTTCAGGATAAGATTAAATCCCTACTTTTCGATGTAAATAGATAGAAGTGGTTAAGACTGTTGTTTAAGGATAATCATAAATCTGAATCATCTCCTATCTTGTCAGACTGGGTTTCATACGGGTTGGAACCCGTACCCAGTAAGACAGATCCGTTTATGGATTATTGGGTTTTGAAGAAAAACTCAGTTCCCATTTCAGACCCGTTTGTAGGTGAAATTACCATTTTACCCCTGAGCTTTAAGTTTCGTGCCCGATTTGAATGGTTCCGATTTAACCCTATTTTTAGCCATATCATATACATATGCTATTGTTTTCTCCTAACGTTTCTTCGCCGTCACTTTCTACGATTTATATGTTAGAATTATGTCTTAAATATTCATAGTTCGGATTAGAAGAAGGTAAGATGAAGCACGGAGGTCGAAAAAGTTGAAGAGAGTAGAAGGAAAAACAGCAGTAGCAAGATGCAGCAGAGTTGCGATCGACTGTCCTGGGAGATGGTCGACCGCACATCCAACCGCACACCCGACCACAGTTGCATCGGGATTGGCAGAGAGGAGGATGGTCGACCGGTCTTATTAGACGGTCGACCGAACCACGGCGCTGTGTTCGTTTTGGGCCTCGATTTGTTAGGTCGTTTCAGCCCAATCTTCAACTCCAAGTTAGATCGTACGGCTCATATTCTGTTACTTTTCCTACATGTTATATCGGATGACTGAGATTCAAGATTAAACCTAGGCTTCTCTCTATTCTTCTATATATATTGTAAACTCCTCCAATATGAGAAGAGCTTCATTGATATTTTCTCCATTGCAAAGAGAGGATTGAGAGAGATAGTTCTTGGTGGGTGAGTTTAATTCCTTGTAATGAGTGAATCAATAACTATTTATAATCTCTTCTAGTTGAATATCAGATCTCCCTATATTTTTTCTCGGAATAAGCAAAAGCTAACTGGAATAAATCATCGTTATGTTTGTGTTAGATTGGTGGATCTACTTACTTGCTCAATTGATTTGTCTCATGTACTTTGACTTCCTCATTGATCTATTTAGTTCTACTGCGACAACGGGCGTTCATTGACGTCCCAATCCCATCAACTGGTATCAAAGGTTCAGGTTACTGAGTCCCTTGGTTAAGATGACAGGTCACAGTCTTTTGAAGATCAAGCAGTTCAATGGAAAGATCGATTTCAATATTTGGAAGGTTGATATGTATGATGTCCTTGTTCAAGAACGTTTGCAATTAGTCGTTAAGAAGAAAGAAAAGACAACTGATATGAAGGATGATGTTTGAGAAGATATTCATGAAAGAGCCATAAGTCTGATCCGACTATCATTGGCGGACGAGGTCAAGTATAGATTTTTTGAAGAAACTGATGCAACGAGTTTGTGGGAAAAACTCATAGCTGACTACTCTGGTTCGTCGTTATTAGATCGGATGCATTGGAAGAGGAAGTTATTCCATTTGTCAATGAAGGAAATTACCGATCTCCAAAACCACATTACAGAGTTCAATAAGGTTCTATCTGAACTCAAGGCGATAAACACGGATGTGTGTGAGGAAGATAAAGCTTTCAACCTGAGATATTCACTGTCGGATTCGTACGAGCTTTTGATCACTACCATGCTACACGGTAGATCTGCCAAGGAGAGTATTTCGGTAGATGGGGTATTCAAAGCATTGAAGGAAAATCAACTTAGGAAAAAATCATCGTATATTCCCACAAGTTGTCTAGCAGTGGAAGGTCCTTCAAGGGAAAGACAAAGTGCTATGCAAAAGGATTCGAACCTTTGCTGATATTGCAAGAGGCCAGGGTATATCAAGAAAGATGTTGGAAATTGCATAATCAGGAAAGCGCCAAGAATGAGAATTCAGTCGCTAATTTGGTTAGTTCATTTAATTCAGGTGATTCGTGTCTTCTTATTTCAAATTCTTTAGAAGTGGATTCTTGTTGGTTTCTTGACTCAAGGAGTTCTTTTCATATTTTCTCCGAGAGTGAGTTGTTTTTTACTTATAAGTCTACTACAAGGCGTTGTGTGAGAACGAAAACTGGAGAAATTTGTGAAATAGTAGGTGAGATGACAGTTGAGTTGAAGATATCAGGTCTAAATATGTTCACTTTAAGGGATGTTTTGCATATTTCTCTGCTAAAACGGAATCTGATTTTCTTGGAAACTCTTGATGCATGGAGTTGTAGGTACACAACTCAAGGTGGACTTCTGTCTGTTTTTCCAGGTCGTCAGAAGGTGATTAGAGGTATGAGAATGGTTGGGCCAAGCTGAAACAATCTCTACAATGATTGGGAATCCGAAATACCTGCGCAGGTGTTGTTACTTCTTTTCCCGTTATTCCTGCAAGATAGCATCATCGAAGCGAGACCACGATGTTCGAATATCGTATGGAGGTGGAGAGTACCTTGATGTTGGTGGAGTTCGTTTGGAGGTTGGCAACTCCGTGATTAAGCCAACAGAGGTGTGCCCTTGAAGGGGTACACTGATCAATGAGATTGGGTAGAGATTTGTTCAACTAGAAGAAGCTATTATTCTAAGTGTTATTGTAAGTGGAGTTCATTAGAGTTTGGAGATGAATAATCACATCATATGATAGCACTCGTATTCAATCCAAGGTGGAGATTGTGATGATTATGTCTTGAATTCTCATGGTTCATATTAGAAGAAGGTAAGATGAAGTACGCATGTCGAAGCGTCGAAGAGAGCATAAGGAAAAACAACAGCAGCAAGGTACAGTAGAGTTGCGGTCGACTGTCCTGGGAGACGGTCGACCGCAACCCCAACCCCAACCGCACACCCGACCACAGTTGCATAGGCTTTGGCAGAGAAGAGGACGGTCGACCGGTCTTGTTGGACGTTCGACTGACCGTGGCATAGTATTTGTTTTGAGCCTCGATTTGTTAGTTCGTTTCAGCCCAATCTTCAACTTCAAGTTAGATCTTACGGCTCCTTTTTAGTTACTTTTCCTCCTGGTTATCTCGGAAGACTGAGAATCAAAATTAAATCTAGGGGCTTTGACGCCCCAATGCCAACATTATAAATATCTACAACTAGCTTTCAAATAATAATAAATTATGACTAAATCAATGTAAAAATTTTGTTCAATGATGTGTTGTTAGGAGCATTAGCTGACATGCCTCTATCATGGATGGAGTTGGGTATTAAATGTCTACTAAAGGTAGCGCTCAGAATTATGTTATGACCTTTAAAGATTACTCTATGTATATTGCAATTTCTTATTGATTAATATTATTAGATATTATATTAGATATTTAGTCCCAAATCGAAAAATATATTAGTTTAGTATTTTATTTTATTCTATATATATGAGACATTGTACTCAATTATAATCAACCCAATAATCTTTTTTCAATCTTTCTGTTAACCTTAACATGGTATCAGAGAGCTTTAATTTCTAATTTTCTTTCTCTTCACTAATCTCTAATCCTAATCACACAAATCACACAAATCCTTCTTTTCACTTGCTGTCTTCAACAAACAGCAAGAGTCACCAACAACAACAGCAAGAGCGGCTACCCGTCTTCGTCAACCACTACATCAAATCAAACAACAGCAAGAACGGCTGCCCTCTCCTAAAACCAACAACAGCAAGAACAACCATTAACTCACCCAAACCCAACCCTTTACCGTCGCCACCCGCAGACAGCTACCGTCGACCCCACTCTCCTTCCACCTCCGGCGACTCCTCTGATCCCGACGACAAAGAATCCACCACCCATACCCTTCCTATCCCACCTCTCTCTCTCATCTATCCCGTCGCCTCCCAGAAACCCTACTCCAAGATTCTGATCCAATACGACAAACATTAATTCCTAAGACCAGACCCAAATCCAAACAACCCTACTATCCTAATACCTGAAACCCTCATTCCGCATACACTATATAGCCTATAGCCTACCCGACTAGTCCCCCCCCCCAAAAAAAAAATTAAAATAATAAAATAATAAATAAAATAAAAAACAGTAAAACCTGAAATCTATACCCTAACCCATACCAAATCCAAACCCGAAACTACTGGCCTCACCCTAATCCTAACCCTGCTCCTTTCTACTCTTGTCTCCCCCCCCCCCCCAAAAAAAAATAAATAAAAATAATCAAAATAATAAAATAATAAATAAAATAAAAAACAGTAAAACCCGAAATCTATTCCCTAACCCATACTAAATCCGCTAATTTGGAACGATTTCTGAAATCAGTGAAATTTGAGGGGAAAAAAATTTGAATTTTTCTGAAATTTCTAGATTTGGACAATTTTGATATATTCTTAAATTCACCGATTTCCCCATGTTTCTTTGTTATAATCCACTGATTTATAATGATTCCGAGAGATTCTAAAATTTCTATATTTTTGCTTGATTCATGAGTTATAGTCACTGATTTGGGGCCATTTCTCGAGTTTATGAAATTTTCGCATTTCCCCCCAATATCATAGCCCACCAATTTGCGACGGATTTGAGAGATTTTTAAATTTATGCAATTTTCTCAATTTCTAGGTTATAATCCATTGATTTGGAAAGATTTCCAGAGATTCTGGAATTTCTATATTTTCGTCTGATTTCATGAATTACGGACCACTGATTGAGAGATTCTGAATTTTTTGCATTTTTGCCCTATTTCGTTGGCTATTGCCACCGGTTTGGGCTATTTTAAGAGATTCTGAAATTTCTTCATTTTCTCTCGATATTATGGGTTACTGCCCACCAATTTGGGACGATTTTGAAAGATTCTTAATTTAAGTAATTTTCCAGGCTTCGTGGGTTATGGTCTAACAATTTGGAACGATTTCGAGCGATTCTAAAATTTATTCATTTTCTCCCGATTTCATGAATTATAGGAACCGATTTCGAGAGATTCTGAAATTGAGCAATTTTGTTAAGTTTGGTGAGTTATAGGCCATTGATTTTGAACGATTTCGTGAGATTCTAAAATTTCAGCAATTTTCTTGATTTAGCGGGTTATATAGTCCACCAATTTGGAATAACTTCGGAAAATTATGAAATTTCTGTATTTTGACCCAATTTATGAGTTATAAGTCCACTGATTTTGGAAGATTTCGGGAGATTATGAAATTTCAGCAATTTTCCTCGATTTCGTGAGTGTAGTCCACCAATTTTAGACGATTTTGAGAGATTTATGCATTTTCACATGTTTGGGACAATTTCTAGAGATTTTAAAATTTCTGCTTTTTTTCCTGATTTTGTAAGTTAAGCACCACTGATTTTGAATGATTTCGAGAGATTTTGATTTTTCAGCAATTTTCCCTATTTCATGGAGTTATAGGCCATTGATTTTGAATGATTTCGAGTGATTCTAAACTTTAGCAGTTTCCCCCTGATTTCATTGGTGATAGTCCACTGATTTTTGGATGATTTGAAAAGATTCTAAAACTTCTTTTTTGCCCCATTTTATGGATTAGCTCACCGACTTGGGATGATTTTGTGTGATTATGCACCCATTTTGGAGGATTTTCGTCATATCATCTATTATATCAGCAATATCAATGAACCAAATTCTTGCAATTGCTCATGATACCTTTTTTAGCTTACGCACTTGCTTAACACATGTTGTCCCTAACCTTGTAGCTTCAACGGAATCTGTCAATTCTGCTTCCCAATCCTCATCGCGTAGTTGGCTTAACACCTCGAGAGATTTTGAAATTGTGTGCTTTAACCAAAATTGCGTGCTTCAACCAAAATAGATAATCATCCATCAAAATCTTTGTGAATTTTGTTCTTTAACCAAAATTGGAAAAAACATTATATATTTATATGTTTACCGCTTATCATTAAGAAAATCGAGCATATGAGAGGAATCACTGTAGGGTTATCATTTTTGTGGAGAATCAAAGACTCGCCCGTTTTTTAGAGGTAAATGCCCAACAGATTTTTCTCCCAAAATGTGGCCGGACTGTAGTGAAAATTGATTGCAACTCTTCTACAACAATATCTGAGAATTCGTATACCTAAGTAATGTCAAGTTATGATAGTTGAAGTTTCGTGGAAGTTTCATGGAGTTAATGTCAACTGACTTTGGGAAGAAACATAAAGTTTCATAGAGTTACTTAGAAATTAAAGTGTGGATACATTTTTCGCGTAACTTTACAAAACCTTCAGCTAATTGTATTCCCGAACAGCCTCTGATACACTTTCTAACAATCAAAAGCAGTAGGAGGGAGTGACCCTGACATCTCATCATCTCTTACTGTAAGCGAAACATTGCCTAATAAAAAGAAAACAGACATTTGCTAATCAAGCAAGTGATGCATTTACTGTTTCTTTGTATTCGATCTCAGATTTCTCATATCCGATCTTTGGAAATAGGCATGTCCATATTCCATGTGACGTCCAACGATCCATATGATCGAATGTAAGATCGGAAGACAGCCATGACCAAGGTCGGAGAAGAGACGATTCAGTTCGTGCTATACATGAAGTATTAGGCCTTTCTATTTTGGAGGGTGTACATGATTTCCAACTTAGTTTTTTCTTCATGGTAAATAAATATTTTTTTTACCATGAAGAAAAATGATGCAGGCGAGATTGAAACACCTAACATCTCGCTCGCTAGTAGGCTTAGACCCTACTTTCATTTTTACAGGATGAAGCTTTATAATTTTATCTAACCAAACGAGTACATTAATTGTTGTACAAGATGCAACACAAATAGGCCGTAAGTGATCGAACACATAAACCACACCGAAAAGCCAAGTATTTTCAACTAAGAGTACAAATATTGTTGATCATATCAAACCTATTTCAAAGTTTCTCCAAACTATTTGCAGAAAGAAGCGAGAATGACCCTCGGTGGCTTTCCGGGCCTCCTTGCATGCTGAACTGCAAAATTATCCAGCAACATGATATCACCCTTGTGCCATTTCACATCGACGCAGTTATCCTCCAATATCTCTCTATAAGTGAGAAGACCTTCCATCGGGAAAACACTTCCATCTCCGAAGCTATTTTTGACATCGTTGATGTTGTCTGTGACACCCAAGATTGGCACAAACCAGACCCTCTTTCCGCCGTAGTTTCTTACTGGGTTCATCGGTCCTTGTACAAATTCTGCACTGCCATCATCGTTGAAGATAGCCTTGGTAATAGTGGTCATTTCCTTGAGCCTTTTCTCCGCTTCGACTTTGTCATCTGTCTTCAGCAACGACTTCCATGACTTGCTTACAATACTACTCCTGGAACCAACATCATTGTCGCTTGGAATCCTACTAGAAATCACATGCCCCACTTGTGAAATCTTTGCCATGAGTTGGGGAAGACGTTCCTCCATCTTGTCCACAACGACATCGCTAGGTACTATGGATGTCTCACCACCCTCAGGTGAAGGCTCGCTACAATAGAAGAAGAGTTTTGAAGCAGGCTGCTTCAAATGCCTTTGTTCGTGATGGAAATTGATGAACTGATCAAGGGGAGCTTCGTTGGCAGTGAAGACTCGATCAGTGATTGTAGCTCGTGCACTTGAGGTATAAAGACCCGCAGATTCCCACCCAAAGGCCCCGACTACACGGTCGAAGTCAAGAGCAGTGTCCACATGGAAGCCTCTGAAGAGGATTGCACCGTGGCGGTGCAACATGGTACTTAGGGAATCACGCTCGCTTGTGATCGTCTCAACCAAGTTGTGAGCCCCAGACTCGGCTTCTGCAATTGGGAGCAGTGTTTTTGGAAAGACTACATCTCCAAATAATTTATCTTCCTTGATTCTGCCCTCAAGAAAACCCATTTCTTCTTGACGTTTCTACTTTAACTCAATGCTGCTTCTCAATCATATGCCTTTAAATAGCTTTAATATCCACATCCACATGTTAGAGCCTGGCCAATTTTTTTCAAACTTTGGCGAAAAAAGTACTGCGGTCATTGATCAAATACCCAAAATTTGAGTTTCAAATTAATAGTAATCAGCTATATTTGACAGACGAAATGACAATTGTCAAAATATAGCTACCGAAAGATGATTTACCGTTTGTTTAATCGGACGTAATATTATCTTTCGTCGAAGAAATTTTTTTTAGTCAAACTTAACGGACGAGAGATTATTTCCCGTCCCTTTGATTTTTTTTTATTTTATTTATAATAATGGTCGGACGGAAAATTATTTTATGTCCCGTCCATCCTTTCAGAAAGAAACAAAAAAAATTTCATTGGATGGGATGTGATTTTCTATTTTATTTTATTTTTTTTCGACAGCCTGTCCTTTAATAATAAAATAATAAAAAAAAATAAATAAATAAAATTTGGCAGTCATCCTGGCTGACTGACTAGTCCAATCAATATCATAACATAATTATCGGATCTGAAACTGGCAAATTGATTTAATATATTTTTTTGATCGGACTGGAGTCGTTCGACTCTATCCGCTTACATCAAAAAAGAAACTGGCAAATTGATACTCCATACGGTTGCCATCTGTCTAACTTTCTAAAGTTTGAGAGTAATGCTACATTCACTACATTTCTCTTTACTATCTTAGGTGGTACATTCCAATAGGTAGGAAAAGATAGAGTAGGTGGGAGAACTCTTCAATAAAAGTATGTCACCTAAGATAGTGAAGAGAATGATAATGAAATTGGTAGTGTCTAAAGTATTACTCAAAGTTTGAAGCCTGTAGTATCTTGACGAATCAAAGATATTCAGAGGGAGAAAAAGCTATAATAAGCAAAGAGTTTGAACATAACACAAAAAATGCGGTATCTTACTTTTCTGTGTTATATTTGATGTTCTACCTTGGGAGCAGCTTGTATCTTACCTTTCTAGGTTGTAGTTGTCGCTTTTTTTTCTCTTGACTAGTCTACTGGATAAACAATGTATTTTGAAATTATGTAAGTAGTACTATTTTATTTCTTTAATATTGTATTAATGAAACGATGACAGGGTCATCTTTTATAATAATAAAAAAAAAACACACACAAAAAATGCTACTCAACCCCGGCCCGCCCAATCCCAAATTTTTTTCTCCCAAACTTTACACTTTTTAAAACTATTTTCCAAACTTAATTAGCTACTTGCCAAACTAATTTTTTGGGTAGTTGGGGTAGTCCCCAAAAACGCTCACAATATCAAGATGCATCAGTAAAAAGATTTCATCACCACAAACACAAGAAAGCAGAGATAATCAATAATTCTTATTACTCAAGAAAAATAAAGATATAAAAATACAAAGAGATCTCACTCAAATTTCTCTCACCTTTGGTAGCACCTGGCACAAGAAAACTCTTGAAGTTGTTTCAGTTATCCACACACTCTAAACCCCATGATATATATATATATTTATATATAGCTCCCATGTAAAAGATAAATATAAATACAGCTCAACAGGATCCAAAACCGGCAACCCAAAATCTAACCGACACTGCTCACTGTCGATTGCACTCTTAACGAGATCAACTGCAATTAGAAGTTCCCAAAACAGAGAGTTTGCGCAGTCAACTGCGAATCTGACAAACGAATGCCACTCTTTCTACATTTATCAGGAAAATCGACTGTATCTTGACGCTATTGTTGCTCTTGCTGTTGTGCTGCCACGCTTCTCTTGTTGCCGCTTCTTCGTGTCTTCTTTTTCTAACATCAAACTCTTGTGCTTGTGTGTTTAAGCTCACAATTTCTAATTATTGGGAACTGGGGCAACAGCTCTATTGAAGTCGTAGTTGAGCGCAGTTTTCAACTGCTGCTTCTTCATTAAACTTTTTGAATTTTTGCAGTTCCTATCTACAGCAACAGTACAAACCGTTATCAAAGTTGGAAATAGCGATACTTTGAAATACAGATAGCCACTTGTTGGAGATAGAGTCAGATACTTAGAAAAATAATATAACCAAGGGTAATAAAATGATCTCATGCACGACAAGCTGATGAGCTGTACGTGGTCCTAATATATGCAATTTAATTCTTTTGTCTACGTCTAGTACTTAATGCTAGCTAGAATTATTTGGTTTTGGAGTACTCTTGTTTTTGTATACATATGCCATTGTTTTCTTGTCACGTGTCTTTGCCGGTACTAACTACAATTCATAAATATCGACAACAAATAATAATTTATGACTGAATCTTAATGGATCTATTATGAGTTGTTGTGCATTAGCTGACATGCCTCTATCATGCAGTTAGGTATTAAATGTCTACCAAAGAAAGTGCTTAGAATTATGTTATGACCTTCGGAGCATCTGTAGTAGTCGTTAAAGTCAAATCTTAGTTACTTCACAAATAGTAAATCGCAAAAATAGCTTCGCTTTGTAGTGGTTGTTAATTAAAATTTGGCTTTTACGAAATCCAAATAGGATGGACAGTAAATTATTTTCCATTCAACGTTAAAAAAAAACCTTTAAAATGGTTTAAATGGCTAGATAGTAACATTTCAACCAAAAAAAAAAAATTCACAAAGCTTCCCTGATCCTAGGACGGGAGATAATGTTTCGTTTGAGAGTTTTTTGTTTTTTTAAATGGAACGGACGGGATTTCCCGTCCGACCGTTTTAAAAAAAAATAATAAATAATAAAAAATAAAAATAAAAAAAATAAGGGACGGGGAATAATTCCTCGTCCGATGAGTACGCGTGAAGAAAAAAAATCTCTCGAACGAAAAATAATCTTTCGTCTGATCGAACGGATTAGTTTGCTATATTTTGACAATTGTCATTTCGTTTGTCAGATATAGCCGACTACTGTAGCGGCGAAACCAAATTTTTGGGTAAATGGCCAACGACTACAGAGCTTTCTTTTTCTTCCAAATTTTGGAAAATTTGGATAAATGGCAAACGACTACAGATGCTCTTAAGGATTACTATATGTATATTGCAATTTCTTAGGGCATACACAGTCGTGATTGCTAAAAAATAGCAATATGCACATTTTACATATAACATTTAAGTGTTTGCTGCAGTCGTCGAATGCTATATTATAGCAATTTAAAATAATAAAAAATATAAGACGGAGTTTGGAGATCCGTCCGACGACGAAATGCAGTATCGACAATATTTAAAAATGCTAAAATTAAATTTTTAATATATTTATTTCGACGGATCTTGAAGAAAAAAAATTGAAAGGGACGGAACATATAGTTCCCTCCCAACCTTGTCGCATATTATTTTAAAAAATTTCCTGATTAACCCACTATATAGACACCTATTGCTTTACCCTGATTGATAATAACCCACTTTATCTATTAGGGAATTACCCACTAATAGGTAATTAATGATGATGATAGTGACGGACGGATCGATCTGTCCAAGGGGTTTTCATATTTGGACCATTTTTAAAACAAAAATATTATTAAACATTAAGCGACGGACTTTTAAGTTCCGTCCGATCAATTAAAAGTTATTTTTTTAGTGGGACGGATCTTAAAGATCAGTCGTGTATGATATGCATTTTCTCATTTTCACTCTCATATATAGCAATCTACTATTATCAAATTGTCAAAATATGCATAAATAGCAAACCATCGCATCGGTTCGACTGTGGATGCTCTTAATGACTAATATCAACTAGGTTACCACAAGAATGATTGGTAAATGGTTACTGCTTCGGGTCCAAGTCAATCTTTACCCAAGGTATTTCAATGTGAAGTTCGACATGAATTTGAAAGTGCAAAGAGATAATTAACTATAACCCTAATAAAGTTCTTGAGTGAATCTAACATCCTAGCTAGTATTTATACGGTTTTTTTGTTGCTGGTGCATGGCAGGGTAAACTGGAGAGTTGGAGGTGGGAGTGTGGATCAGTTTTAGCTCTGAAGCCACTTTGATGCAAAACGGTGGTGGGAGAATAGTGGAGAGGAGGAAGAGGGAGAGGGGGAGAAGAACTTAACTAACCTGTAAACAAACTCAGTGTTCTCTCACAACATACTAAACCTTGTTAAGATCGATGAACCAAACCCGGCCCACATGCAGGTTTAAAAGATGAATTTCACCATATTATTTTATAGACTAAATGTGAACAAATCTCAATTCAAGTAATGATATATTTTTTTAAAACCTCGCACAACTTTTTTTTTTTTTTTGAAAAAAACCTCCATCAACTATGTTTTCAACACAATTTTCTTTTTTAAAACCTCACTCACCTATTCATTGAAGGCTAAATTTGAAAGAAATTCCTTGAAATATCTCCTTTATGCAGAAAACCTCACTGAACTATTTTTATACAAAAAACCTACTTGAAGTATGTTTTCAAAAAAAGAACCTAAAGTATATTACTATATTTTCAAAAAACCACATCTAACTTTTATGCTTGTATTAAATAATCTCATTTATATTTGCAAGTTGGTTTACAAAACATCATTCATCTTTCTCATTTTTGTCAAAATACATCACTCAACTGTAGCAGAAAGCTCACACCATCGAAGTGGATTACAACCATACTTAAGTGTGGTTTTCTGTATAAAAAAAAGTTCATCGAGATTTTCTGCATAAAGAGAATAGATCAAGGGTTTTTCTTTTTTAAATTTAGCCTTCATTGAAAACATAGTAGAGGGTGGTTTTAAAAAAAAAAAAAATTATGTGTGCATTTTTTTAATATCGACAATACTTGTGAGTGAGTTTTTTTTCACATTTAGCCTATTTTCTAACGATGGAATAAACTATACAAATCTATCTTTTGTGTTATCATCCAGAAATATAAAAGACAAACTATTAAACTAAATAAAAATTGAATGCTATAAATACTACTTGAAAAGAGAGGGAACCTCTTACCTTACGAGTAAATTTTATATTATAAACTAATTAAAATAACTTGGTGGGACCCGTTATGGGTGAGCCTCGCGGTTAATTTTTTATCACATTCACCTATGCGTACAAAATTCAAGGCATTTGAAAATATCTTATTCATGCATTATGTGATCCAATTTGTTATGTTATTAATAAACTGTTCAATTTGCACTCACATGAAACATGATCAAGAGATTTCTCTATCTCACAAAGCTTGTAGAAGTTGTGCGACACATCTCTCTTTCCCAACATCATCCTATGACGACCTTTCCAAACTAATAGAACTCCACTTTTGAGTTGTATACCTGCAGCAACGTGCTTCAGGAGTTCCTAAGGATATAAGGTTATGTTTCAACAAAGAAATATGCATGACGTTCTCTAGTGTAATATTGTTTCCATCTGGCGCTTCCAACTCAATTGTTCCCTCACCCATTATTCCACAGAACTCAGTAACCACCATTCTCACACAACGATCGATCTCCTATGAATATGTAAATAGAAAACATCTCCCTCTGGAGCATATATTAGAAGAACCCTCCGAATCAAGAAACCACCCTGAATTCACATCAGTATATAGAACTCAAAACAAGAGCATAATCTAAAGTATAACCTGATTCAACAGCACTAGAAACACTAGCAATGTTGGTTCTCTCGCGATTTAGCAACTTATAATGCCTAATACTTCTGCATTAGTAGCAACAAATCCTTCCCTTACTTGCACTTTCTCTTCCACTCGAAACACCATCCACCCTGATGCAACTTGTAGAAGTAGTCGCCAATCTCTGAGTCCCCCTCCTAAGTCCATCATCCTCTAAGCCCTTAATCATTGTTTATGTGGAAAACTTCTCCTTGGTAGAATCTCCGTCTAGCATGGTGCTTGTCAGATGCTTGTATGGACCTTTAGGTGCGGTTGACCGCGCACGGCGCTGATGGATAATTTGGGTCGGATCTTGGTGATTCGTGAGAATCCCAACTTGCTCTTCAAGTCAGATCTGACGGCTCTTATCATAGGGTTATCTCTTCAGGAATATCTAAAGGATATTGTATCAAGATATCAAACTAGAATTTCTCTAGATCTCTATATATTTTTGTTATTGGTCTGTATTAAGAGCCAAGGAATAGAGATAGTACTTCATTGAAGGAGAGATTGAGTGATTCTCTAATTGTAAACAACTAGTACTTGCCGGTGAGGCTTGAGGGAGGGTCGTGGTGAGAATTGTAATATTCTTGTATCTTCTATAGTTGAATAACATCTTGTGTTTCTTCACCTCCGGATTAAGACGAAAGCCCCAACCGGAACAAATTTGTGTGTGCTTTGGTGTGTATGATCTCATATGTGCTTGGTGATTTGTGTTGATTGCATCGAATAACTCAACAATATCCTAAGTAGGGTTTTCGGTAGAAATCCCTAACACTTAGTCCTCTACAAAAGAGATCCTTGCCCAATAACATAGCACTTCACATCCAAGAACACTCCGAGGGTGACTTAATTAAGTCCCATGGATTATTGTGTGGCATATATTTCCACAGCTGGCCTACGTGAAAACCATAGAGTTAGGTCTACTACATAGACGAGAAAGATTCTTTGCCATTAAACTCTTTTGTAACTGATCAAGAGGCCTTAGCCCCACACCTCCATGGTTAACCGGCCTACTAAACAAGCCCTCCCAAGCTACCATATGCATGCCACTAACGTCATTGCCTTTTGACCACTAGAAACCCCTAAACTCCCGTTCCATGTTCGAAATCACCAACTGGTCGAAAAAATGTGTATATGAAGAGAATGAACAACTGATTTCAAAAGTACCAACTTACCGGAGAAGGAGAGGGAACCCAGCCTGCCAACCGCCTACGCACCCTCTCAATCACCTCATTGTAATCAGCCACCAACACACGTATTGAGCTAGTCTGTACACCAAGATATTTGAAAGGCAACGAACCCTGAGAGACATGAAGTACTCTAAAATCTCTCCGTCGTTGACTTGGTCGAACACTACCACCAAAGAAGCAATTTGACTTAGAGAAGTTAATACTCTACCACTCAATGTACAGTGTGACTGCAACACCTCCTTAAGTACACGACACTCAAAGGTATTCGCTCTAGCAAAAACCAAACTATCACCAGCATAAAATAGGTATTGAGAAAGAGGACCACCATTTCCAATCTCGATACCTGAAAGTTCTTTAGAAGCCACCTTCATCTTAATCAAATGAGATAACATCTCATAACAAAGAATGAACAGATACGGGGAGAGTGGACAACCCTGTCTCAACCCCATTGTTGACTGAAACCAATCAGATGGAGTACCATTAACCAGAATCAAAAATCTATGTCCTTCCATGCACGTACGCCATTATACACTTCATATATCTCAAATAAAAGCCTAAATGACTAAGAACTAAAGCTAAGAAATCACACCTCATTCTATCCTAGGCATGTTCCATATCGAGTTTTAAAGCCATAAACCCAACACACTTAGCTTTCTTCTTCAAACAATGAAACCTTCTTGAGCAAGAAAGGTATTATCATAAAGCAAACGGCCCGGAACAAACGCACTTTATCGTTTGATTTTTTAGGTCAAGCAATAGGTCGACAATCTTTAGTAGTTGTAGGACAAGCAACTTTGGGATGAGGGTAACAAAGGAAGCCTTCCGCCGAGGAGGAAGAGAACCTATCAACTAAATTTCCACCACCACATCTTGGCCGACCTACCTTACAATATCTCTTATAAAACATGACATTCAACCCATCTGGACACGGAGATTTATTAGCAGACATACTCTTAACAACGCCAAATATCTCAACTTCGGAAAAGGGAAGAATAAGAAAAGAATTATTCTCAAGAGTCACTCGGCTATCAATGCAATTAATAGGCAAGTTTGCTCAATACTAAAGGGCATGAGCTCATTTTCTAAAATATGAGTGAAAGCATTGTTTCTAGCTGGCCTGAGTAAACCCTACCATTCAGATGTTGTACATTCTCAATCAAATTATGTGCCCTGTGAACAGTAGCTACACGGTGAAAGAAAACGGTGTTATGATCCCCACCATTTATCCAATCCAGCCGATACTTCTTACGCCAATATATCTCTTGAAGAATAAGATAATCCTATAATTCACATACTAAAGCTTGGAGAGAGGATTTCTCTGCGCCGGATAAGGATGAAATACAATCGCGCTTTTGAAGATCATCAATAGACATAATCAAGCAGCCATGCCTACTAAATATATCACCATGAACATTCTGATTGCATAGAGCCAACTCCTTTGTTTGGTTAGAACAGATGAGGACACAATTCAAGGCACTCCCCTCTTCATTACCAGACCAAGCATGTTGGATTACTCTTTCCGCATCAAGAAGCAAGGTCCAGAAATTCTCAAATCTAAAAGGCTTTGCTCCACAACCATCAATCACCTCCGAATTTACTAACAAGGGGCAGTGATCGGAGCCAACCCTTACAAGATGCTTCATTGATGCAAAAGGGAACAACTCAAGCCAGCCGACAGAGACTATACTGTTGTTGTATGCCGTAGAGGCCAGTTGTGTATTGACATTACTAGTCTACATTATATCATGATATTTATTTCATATATGAGGCATTTCATTTATTGCGTTGTTTAATGTGATTAAATGAACATAAGAAAGTCGTTAGAATAGTAAGTTCAATACTATGGGATATCAAGTGCATGACTTGATGTCCTATTGGTAGTAATCAGAACACTATTCTTAAATGTTCCTAGTCAAATATTATTGTGAATTAGGACAACAATAATACATAGAGACTAGTATGTGCGTAGACTGATGACCATATCTCACGGGTCATGGATATGAGATATCAAGTCTTCACATGGGTACATATTAGAGTAATAGTGTACTGGACTGATCCACAATGAGAACGCTACATGGATCGTTACGTGAGTGTCATAAGCGATTCTCACAGTGACCATGGTGTATGTAGTCCTTTGACTTAAAGTCACCACGGTTTCCTATATGAGAAGTTATATGTTTTAATGCCGTCAAACGTTGCCTGTAATAAGGTGATTATAAAGTCGACTATTAGATATACTATAAATCATGCGGAGGGATGTGAGTGACTTAAATAGGATTTGTCTCTCTTACATAACAGAAACGATATCTATGGATTCCTTGATTGAGTGAGACTGCAAAATGCATGGTCGTGCTCAAATGAGTCAATATGATATATTGAGTTTATTTATTTTAGTAAGTCTACTCGGACATCAAGAAACCAAAGATTGAACAATACAAGGGTGACACGCTCTATACCTTGTGGTCAATTAAGATATCTGGACAAAGGGATTAGACTACATGGTAACATTGGTCACGGATAAGTTATGTTAAATCACTGAAATTCCCGTTATTTGAGTAGCAGTGATGTATTGCTAGATATCACTCACTGTTTGTGATTTTAGTATTATTATCAACATAATGGGAACCTACAGGATCACACACTTAGAATGAATCAAAATTGGGATTTAAATTCATAAGATGAATTTAATTGGGATCCAAGTAAGACTTGGACTCCTGACATTGGTTGAACATTTAATTAGATTAAATGGGCTGACTAAATTTCAAAGGCCCACACACGAATCTGAACCAAGTCAGATTGTGGGTCCAACAGCCTCTTTACTCTCTTAGGGTTGATTTTCTGCACCTATATATATATGATACGTATCTGTAGAAAAGTGATGCATGAGAAAATCCTAGCCATTACAAAAATTGTGTGAGAGAGAGAGAACATAAGGAACATCTCCTTCCCGCAGCTAGCACCGCGGTGTGAGGGAAAGCTTGATTTGATCCATTCGTGTGGATACCGTAGAAGCACCGCAATATTGTAGTGCTGTGATTGGCATACTGTGGAGACAACAGATACATGTTCAAGGTATAACTCTTAAACACGATTTATGGTTTTCGCATGGATCCATGGCTAGATTTTGATATTTTTTTGTAATTTTTCCATTGTGTATTTAATATGATATTACCCTCAAAACCTAACATATACATCTATCAAGCGGCTCCTAAATATGAGCAAGACCACTTCTATTATTACACCAAGTGAAAGGATTGTTAGACCCTCTAAGGTCACAAAGCTGACAATCACGAACAACATCACGAAACTATTTCTCCCAGTATCAACAAAGATGTTCGCACCAAGCTTGTCAAAAGGATCCATAAGACTTTTAGAATCACCCACACACATAACTGGCAAGCCAATAGCTACATGTCTAATAACTTTTGTGGGTTATAATCCACTATTATTGACAGATTTTGAGAAATTCAGAAAATTAACCACTATTTTGATCAAATTTTGTGGGCTATGTTTTACACTCTTTTTTTTTCCAATTTTGGAAAATTAGATCATAGTTCTCCGTTTTGGACAAATTTCAAGATATTTTAAATTTCACTTTTTTGCATACTTTTTGTCTACTGTATTCAGCTGATTTTAAGAAATTCTGAATTTTACTGTTTGGCCGGATTTTGTGGACTAGTACACCTATTTTATACATATTTTGAAAATTTTTAATTTTTCACTATTTTTGCACAATTTTATGGGCTACAGTCCACTATTTTCGGCCTGTTTTAGGAAAAATATAAGTTTCACTAGTTTTGCTAAAATATGTGGGCTAGTCAATTTTGAGAAATCATGAATTTTTCTATTTTGCTCAAATTTTGTGTACAGTTCACCGTTTTCAGTTAATTTTCAAAATTCTAAATTTCACATATTTGTCCATATTTTGTGGTAATAGTCAACCATTTTTTAGCCGATTTCAAAAATTTTGAATGTCATTATTTTGGCCAGATTTTACAGGCTATAGTTGTTATCACCTTATATCATGATATTTTAAATTTCACCATTTATGCCTGATTACATGTGCTGTCAGCTCACCATTTTTGGTCGATTTTAAGAAATTTTAAATTTTAAATTTTAAATACCAATTTTTTTGCCAAAATTTGTGGTGCCCACCGTCTTCAATCGATTTTGAGAAATTCATTATTTTTGCGAAATCATATTTGCTATTTTCTGCCAATTTTGAGAAATTTGAATTCAATTATTTGGCCTGAAATTTCTTTGGCTGAAGTCTACAATTTTCAGCCCATTTTCGAGTAATACTAAGATTGGTAATTTTCTGCAAATTTTGAAAAATTCTAATTTTACTATTTTTGGTCATATTTTGTAGATTATAGCCCAACGTTTTCACCGTACTCTGAAAATTTTTAAGTTTGACTATTTTGGCCCATTTTATCGAGGCCATTTCCCAATGTTCTTGACCAATTATGAGAAAATAAAGTTTACTAGTTTCACCAGTGTGGATTATAGTCAATCATTTTTTGTCATTTTCATAAAAATTAAAACTTATGTATTTCATTATTTTGACCTTGATAATCCAACAGTTTTTACCAGTTTCCAGAATTGTTCAATTGTACTATCTAAAAACTTATTTGGATGATGGTCCATCATATTTTGTGGAATCATACTTTGTTGATTTTAGAAGATTCTGAATTCCACTATTTTTTTTGACGTGAACGGATAGAGTCTAAAGACTCCAGCCACAGCAAAAATATATTAATAATGAGTAAAATGTACATCGAAAGGTTTTACGAAATGTAAAACAGAATACTACAGACCTAGAATAAGTTGATACAAATACAATACAATCGAAAATACAATAATAATCGAAAACACGCATCAGAACGGACCGACGAACGAGAGAACCGCAAGCCGCGACGTCCACGAGAGCTCCGGCAGCAGCCACAAGCTGCTGTGCCTGCTACGAGAGACGAACAACAGAACTGCAGGAGATTGAAAGGACCACACCCACACAAAAGAACCCAGGCAAGCCCAGTCAGAGCAGACAGCGAATCAAACGCCACAGAGAAATAGACAACAAATGGAGGGGAGAAACACAAAACCGCTCCCCGAAAGGCAATAAACTATCGCAGATCACCCTCAATTGGGGACAATAAGAT